>OY764962.1:44285622-45485622 GCA_963668005.1 Melieria crassipennis
ATTTATGAAACATCTGAAATGATTTATGATTTATCCCATCAGAAAAAACGCCTTGAAATTCAATATTTTCCTACTTTGAAACCTTATTACAACGCCAATTTAGAACGCATAAAAGTGATTAATATCAGAAAAGATGGCGTGGGATGTTGTTAGTGCAACTATATAAAATCATGTCGATAGGATTATTGGTTCAGAAATTACAGTCGAAAACGAGAAAAAAGCCGAGGAAAATTCGAAAAAGTGACCCGCCCATTTTTTGCGAAAACTAGAGCTGTTACATAAAAACGGAGTATGGTTTTGAAAACAGCGTGGAAAAACGATTCAAATTCATGTAAAAAACTCCATGCAACAAACATGCTGTTGTGCAGTGTAATCCTTAAATTTTGCACCGAAAGCAATTCAATATGCTTCGAACTGAGAACATAAAGTTGTCAGAGAACTTTGGAAGACTTTGAAATTCATTAATATAACATAGGATTAGGTATAGAAGCTTTTTAGAAGTAAAATTTTTTTTTTGTTATTTGTTGTTGTTTTGACCAATAGCACAGGGTTTGCAATGCTGAAGGTTGTGTCCTATTCAGCTCATTTCATTTTTCGGCAGATGTACTTGCCGGCCTAGTTCATACATCTGTGGAATCTAAGTGGAAGTCTCTGCGAAGTATTTTTGGTGGCTTTCTATACCTGGCCTTCTCTTCATCGTCTCTGCGTTGTTCGTCGGTACATTGACCATCTAATGACTACATTTTTTAGTTACATTATGAGTTACTAAGCAATAGTAAAGAAAACTTTATGCTGAGCCAAAACGAATTCATCGATTCTGTTAGATTTTCGCTTAGTATCACAAATAATTTCATAAATATTTTCAACATTTTTTAACTGAGGTGGTAGAATTTGTTGTATACACACACATACAGAAACCCGAATACTATTCTCTGAATAGCGAAATACTATAACTGACGCCGAACAGGGAAGTATTTGATTAGAAGAGCGGACAAAATTGTTTTTTTTATTTGACTCAGCAAGTTCTCCATAAAGTTGTAAAAAGGACCTTAAATTTTTCTTTCAATGTAATAAACACAAACGGAATGCAGTAGTAAAATATAATGGTGTAAAATTTAGGGGTGTACACCTCGGCCTTCTGTAAGTTTTAGGTGTTGCACCACCAACAGCAGCAATAAATGATTTCTTTCGACAACGTCCCTTTTGGTAGGCAGTGGTTGGAATCCTTCGCAGCGTTTATTGGATATCAGGAATTGTAATTATGTACTCGTAACTATAAAGAATTGTGATTATGTACTCCTAACTTTTCTTTTACATATACTGTAAGCACAAAAGAAGCGCACATTCTAGTTTTTCAGTTCCATTTCCGTCACGCAATGAAGCATTTTATTTAAAGAAGTGATCACAGATCAGTAAAATATAAAATTAAATAGTGAATGAAATACAATTTTTAAACTAAAAAAGTATAAACTGGATCCACTAGTGGACTGGACAACTAGTTTGCTTCAACACTGAATTGAATTGCCGTCGCAGTGATTTAATGGATGAAATTTGTGTTTTTGTTGTCTTGAGTTTGAACACTAACTCTTCTTCTACATGTGTGACATTCGAATGGCCGATGGCCAATGTGCTGGGCAAATATCGATTCATGTGGCGCAGTGCCAAGTGCACACATTGCCTAATGTTCTTTAAAATGCCTAAATAAATGTCAAATAAATTACAAAATTGTCAAAACCTTTGCCATTAATATTAAAAAAAATTGAGATATTCTTCAGATTTCAAACTGATTTTTCTTTTCCGCTCTTCAGGCAGTGACAATATACGAATATGTTTTGTTCAGATCCATTTGTGTGGAATCGGTTCAAAAATACCGTTTTGTGAAGAAAAAATTCAATCAATACATTGTTTCAACCTTCCGTCCGCTGCCAGCCAACACCACACCACTTCTTGGTTTTCGGTTCAACGCGAAGAAAAACTGTAACATCCTCACTGGAAGTCTGCGAGCAAATGACTCCGCATTGGCCAACACACACACACACACACACTGACTGACTGACTAACAAATGCGCACACGCACACTCGCGCACGGAAACAGGCGACCAAGCGTCATGAGACATTTTCACTTCCAAAGCAGCTGTTTGCGTGTTTGCGGCTAAAAGTTGCTGCCAAGAGTTCAACTGAATGAATCCAAACAGTAACAAAAACCCGCTTGGCAGCACAAGTTGGCCGCAACTTTGGCTGGAATCGAATACGGCTTTGGAATGCTTCCAAGTGCCAAAGGAAATAAATAAATACAGCAAATGAAGCCAACAACAGTGCGCCACACGAGCGCATCCAGCGCCGAACTATTCCAGCGCATGCAGGACATGTGCGCAGCACGGACGTGACACATCCTTCTGGCCATTTCGTGCGGCATGTGCACTGCGGCAAATGTCAGTCGTCGTCGAGCTTTCAAATCGTGTGCAACCAAACTGCAACCACAGTGTGTCTCCTCCTGCGATGCAGCAAAGCCAGCAAAGTAGCTGAAGTGAAATTAATTTGAATTAAAAATAATTAATATATAAACCTGAAATAATCAAAAGTAGTGCAGATAAAGTTTTAAAGAACATTATTGAGGCGAAGTGAAGCGCTATAGAAAAATTATATGTAAATATCAACTACAAAAGTATTTTCAAACACTTTTTTATTTAAAGCTGACACAGTGCAATGCGGTGAAGTTCGAAAACCACAAGCGCGGGTTTGGCACTTCAATCGATTCTTGTATTGCGACGCTCACATGACACAGTTACAAAAACAACGGTCACGACAAGTTGCTACTTCAATTTCAACTCTGCTGCACGGCGAGTTCCACCCGTTAAGAAATTTTGTATAACCCCCGTGCCGGAAGTGAAGTTTTATTGTTGCTGTTATTACTGTTGTGCTTGTTGTTGCAACCTGACTTCGCCCTATTCTTTTTTGGCTGCTTTCGTGTCTTCATTGCAGACCGACGCTCGCGTTTTCCTCAGCCGCTCTTCCAGCGGGCTGCTACTCCCTTTAGCTGGCTTCCACTAAACGGCAACTCCGCTTTTACTCCATTCCGTTCTACTCCCCACAGCCGTGCAGTCCTGCGCCTTGCCGCCTTTCTAGTGGAGCTATTGTGGAGTGAAGTGTGTGTGCTTGCGTGTCATATTGATTGTGCTTTTCACTCGACGCTCGTGTTCATCCTGTTGTTTTTGTTGCTTTATCCTTTTACATTTTTTAGTATCTGCTTCATATACTTGTAGAAATATCAGTCGGCGTAGTCGGTAGTTGCCGCTTCCTTTCGGCCATGCCACTCACTCAGTCGCAGTCGCGTTTTCTTATTCGACGGGTGCGGTTCCTTTCCAACTGGTTGCAGCGGTCATAAAAAATAAATAGCTAGTTACAGTGTTTTTATAAATGTTAAAATGCTGAAGTGACTTTTAATAAATCGAGTTCAAATCGAATCACTTTGAATTTGTTGAAAATTCAACGCAGTTCTCGCAGTCGTTACAAAGCCATCGAGAGGATTCGGCATGTAGATTTTGAGCAGAAAATGTATAAAACTAATTGAGGTGCGCCTTGACTATCTAACGAAGCGAATATTGACTGGAAGATTGATGTAGTCAAACAATTTGATCAATCAATTTCATGTTTTAAATATTAAAACATTTGACACAGCTTTTAGCTTAGGAAAGCAATTAAGGCGAAGCATTGTGTTGATTCAGGAATGTAACCGTAAAAAGTTAGTGTTTGGGTAAATGAACTGGTTGACACTTAACCTGAGGCTAGTTGCAACTTTTGCTTAATGAAATCTATAGGACACGATATTTGTTGTGTTAAATATAGTTCAAAGATGTTGAATACAGAAGCGGAATCCTCAACCAACTATTGAAACTATGTGATATGTGAAATTTTCTGTTTCTACGCTCAACATTTCTCTGCTGTTTTCTTTCTACATTGTAATAATTAATGTCTTTGAAAACCTATTGTAAATTATTTATAAACAAGTTCTAAGAGGTTGGAGGTACTGTTTTCTTTGATCAATGTGTCTTGATTATAAATTAAATTGGTTTTGAAAATTAAAGTAGAAATTTGTGGTATATACTTTAAAACTAAAGCACACTTCTATAGATGATCGAAACGAGTTTCTAGATAAAATGTTTTGCCCTCAAGCAGCAAGAAAAAACTTGTGCTACTGAAGTTTATTTAATTTATTTTAAGTTAAGACAATTTGATTTTATGCTTTAAATAAATAGTGAACATTTTGCACTTAACTCGATTAATTAACTAATAAGCAATGTTGTTAACTCACGTTTTGTCTCTAAGAAAATATTCAACTTTTTCAAAAATAATTTTTGCCTAAATAATTCTGTAACTAAAACTATCGAGTTATTTATAAAACTATCACATTCGTTATTGCGGAGTTTTCCTATCTAATGCGTGGGTTCAAATAGAAAGTGAGGTTAAAAATTGGAAGCGTTGACGAAAGAATTTGTTATAAGTATGAATTTCTATTTAAATTTCGTAAGTTAGAAAATCGAAAATGTGTTTAAAGGATACACGGGAGCATTATTTTTATTGCAATCTTCCCTTCCCTTCATTAATAATGGAATAAGTTCTTTTTCCAGATATTTTACATTGTTCTTACGATCGTCTCTTCGACCTTCATTCAGAATGTACTTCAAAATTTAATTAGTCCTGAATTTACTATTTATTGTGTACAATCGAGGAAATTTACTAGTAAAACCTCAATGACCTCAGGACTGTAGCACACAGCGATGGTAAATTGTGTATTTTTTTTTAAATTAATTTTTGAGTTAATTTTTCAAACCTTCTTCACTTACTTTACTCGATGTGGTTGCGAACCAGTTTTGAGCAGTTCTTAGAATTAATTCCTTAACAACTTGATGAAAATTAACCAAATTATTAAGAGCTGAAATGATTAACAACTACAGTGGTGTCTGGATATAGTGAACTAATTATTGCAAGGCCTGTTCACTGTATTGAGGTTGTTTACTATATCAAGGTTAACATTTTTGTTCAAAAACGCGTTTTATTTGCTCAAAATACAATTTTTGTTTTTTGTTTGAACATTTTTTTCTATATTTAGAGGCTCGATGTCAAAATTTGGGTGTTCACTATATCGAGGTGTTCACTATAAAGGGGGTTCACTATACCCAGACACGACTGCACTTACTAGCAGAGACCTAAAATAATTATTATCCATATTTTTGGGAATAAAAAAATTGCCCTAATTTAAGAAATTTCTATACTTATTGCTTTATAATAATTATTCCCAATAAGAAATTTTTTACGTCGGCTATAACTATTATCATGTAATTAATATTTTTGAGTTGCTTAATAACTCTTATAAGTAAGAAATATATTTTTCGTTGTCGATAATTATTATTTTGGGAATTTTGTTTTTTACATTGCTTCATAACTTTTATTTATGACTTTTTTAATTTACGTTACCGATAACTATTATTTTGAGACATATTTTTTTTACGTTGCTTCATAACTTTTATTTACGATTTTTTTTTCATTTACGTTGCCGATAACTATTAATTTGAAAAACAAATTTTTTACGTTGAATTACTACATTTTGGATATGAATTAGGTTTTAATTGTTCTAAATTGACAAACGCAAATTAACTGCAGAAACCTAATTTCCACCCACAACTAAACAATTAAAAATCAATTCATACTCAAAATGTGGTAAGGCAACGTAAATAAAAAAAATTTTTTTCATAAAAGTTATGAGGCAACGTAAAAAAAATTGTCATTCAAATAATAGTTATCGGCAACGTAAATTACAAAAAAATCATAATTAAAAGTTATGAAGCAACGTAAAAAAAATTTTCTCAAAATAATAGTTATCGGTAACGTAAATAAAAAAGTCATAAATAAAAGTTATGAAGCAACGTAAATAAAAAAAATCCCAAAATAATAATTATCGAGAATGAAAAAAATATTTATTTCTCATAACAGTTAATATGCAACGTAAAAATTAATTGTCACAAATAATAATTATAATCAACAAATAAAATTTATGTTGCATTGTAATAGTTACATTGCAATTAATTTCTTAAAAAACTTATAATAGTTAAGTCCCTGCTTACTAGTGCTTTGGTCCCGATGTGAATTCTTTATTTTGAGTTCCTGGTTCTGAGATCAAGTCACACCGTAAAAGAGGGCCACGTGTTCGATATCTCGTCTATATAATTTCCCATGTTCATTGTCTCCATTCCTGCACACTATGACATACTCATTTGCATGTTATGAATGCAGATGTCGTGTCATAACGCAAAGAGCCCAACTTTTAACTTAAAAATGTTCACTTTGAACTAATCTCAGTACTTACGGCGACGTCTTAGCACATTTCATTTTACGTCAGCTAAAAGTTCACTCCCTTATCTCTGATGTACGAGTTGTGCAAAATTTAGTTGGCATCCCTGCTGTGCTCAGTTCTTGTAGTAAATGGCAACTCCTGCGGAGAATCAATTTTCTCGCCTCGACGGCAGATAGATGCGAAGACGTAAAGTCTACAATTGGCAGTACGCTGCCACACGCACACATCCACACACACGCCCATACATTTCAATGTACATATGTAATACTTGTACATGGGGCGACTGAAATGTCATCACCACCAACAAAATAAACACAGTCGCAGCCACAACACTCACAGCAACTACAATATTGCATGTCAACGTTTGCCAATAAAAAGTTTTTTTTCAGTACTGTTTCCTGATACGTTAGTACGCCCTAGTACAACAAAATTACACACACACACACACACATTGGTGCACGCAGCGGCTTGCACGACAAAGAGCGGAATAATTTCTGAAATCTGGCAGTTGGCGTTTGCGTACTTTTATTTCGGCGGCGCTGGAGCTGGCCGTCGCCGCTGCCTGGGTGGAAAATCGAAGAAAAATGGAAACAGAGAACGCCATAAACCGCTTCGCTGTGCCTGCAGCGCTGTGGACTGATGAGTCATGGCGAGTGGCGTTGTCAGCCCTTGCCGGGTTCCTCGTGCGCACCGCCCAAATAAAAAAGCAACGAAATGTTTGCTGATTTGTGCGGTGTGCTGTGCGTCGTTGTTGTGGTTATTTCTGGGTGAAACATGCACAAGTGCAGCCCGCGATTGCTGGAGTTTTTCGCATTTTCGTTGCCGCAGTTTGTTGTTGCTTTGCCAAGTCTTGAAACCATTTAAGCGCAAAAGTCGCCTGTGTCGCTCTGCGTCGCCGACCTGGCGCAGACGATCGGCACTGACGTCGGCGACCGCCTAGACAGAGACGGCGTCATGTGTGTGTTGGCTCATGGCCGAGCGTATGGATTATGTCCCGCTGCTGCCGACATGCTGCGTGTTTGATTGATGGCTTTTGGGCTATTTTCGTTTCTGCCCGCAACAATGCGTCTAGCGCCAACAACATCAACTACCAGCAACAAATCTGCCGTTGAGAGAGAAATGCGAAAATGATTATTTATGGAAATCCAGCGAATGCCCACAAATTTCTCGTTGCTGTTCCAGAGCGGCCCCATTGAGTGGCCCGCTGTCGCCTACTGGCCACGCCGCCAATTGCAATGCCAATTTATGCCGCAACTTCTTTTTTTTTCTGATTTATACTCTAATGAATCAAATGTGATCCTTTTTGCGCTACCGATGAAATCGCAGATATTTGCTTTTTTGCTCTTCCAAACATTCCCAGCAGCGCAGCTTCAACTTTAGTTCTTCGGCGAGTAAAGGAAGAACCGAAATTAGAAATCTAGCCATAAGCGGCAGACACTCAAACTAATTTTTTTTTGCTTGCACGAGTGGAAATAATTGTTGTCGCCTCATTAACATTTCGCAAATAATTCCTTTTCCACATCGCCCACATCTGCTTAATCTCTTCTTCGTTCCACCGCCAGCAACGATTTTACTGACATTACCAGCACTAGCGTCAACGCCGATTTTGGGGTTGCCTCCACCCGTTTCCAGCGGGTCGACGATTTGAGTGTTGCCACTCCTTGTCGTTTGGACCATTTTTATAGCAATTGATGTATGTATGTCGTCGATTCGGTTGTCGTCATCAAAGTTGCTGTTGTTGTTGCCATCTAATGCGAGTCTTTCAACTTTGCTCTTTCAATTTTGCTCTGCTTGCGCTGAAGTTCGCAAATGCAATCGGGAATTTGATTAAAATAATGAAATAGTGTTTGTACTGTTGATTGCAGCGATGGGACAGATTCGGTGGTGATAACTTGCAGGGAATGCCATACATACTAAATATCTCACTTATCAGATGGCCATTTGATCCGGAAGTTGGTCAGCAAACTGAGAAACATTATTATTCCATTTTTTGTTGCCGTTTCGCGATAAAAGCGAAAGTCTTTTCTGTATTTTTCTCGTTGTCAAACTGTGAAATGGACTTTGCATAACTTTGAAATCCTTTTTAATTTGTCTATCTTAATGCATAAACTTATGGTCCCTGAAAAAAAAGTGGTGCTCTCGTAGTGACTCACATAATTATCCCCTTTTGGTACACATTCATATTTTTACGCAGTTCCCAGTGGAAACTTGAAAAATGTGTTACTCTTTCTTGGCGGAAAAATTCCAAAGCCATATGCCAGAAGTTTAACATGAAACGAGCACAATAAAGCCGCTCAATGTCTTTGTGTATCCAAAAGCTGAAACGTGTATCGGCGATAGTCGTGATGTCCTGCTGTCTGTCGAGCGTGCAGACAATGCGACTTTTCTCGGCAATGGCGACCGAGCATAAGCAACAATGTTCACACAAGGGCGATAATCGCCGGATTCACTAAGCGCTGAGCGGCTGCTAAGTAATCACTCCTTGCTAATGGTCATTGTTATGGTTCATGTTGACCTCAAAAAGTGTAAGACTTGAAGACACTTTTCTGTCAATAAATTAATAGGCAAGGATAGGATTAAATGATGCCGAAATTACTGCAGTAATGGAATCAAAACGAAAGATATGAAAAGGAATACTTAAGTACTTAGCTAACAAAAGGCAACAAATCATAGAAAAGTCGAAAATGTTGGAATAAATAACAAGTTTGTTGCTACCACTAGAACGAGGAAGAAGTTCCTCGCTGAGTGAGCGTATTGTATGGAAGAAGCGTATACCCCTCCAAGGGAGGGCCAAACTTGGACTTATAGTGTTCATCGGGTTGGCTCAGTTTAAGATTAAATAATCTAGTTTCTCTTTCTAGTGGCTGAATAAGTTGAGTTAGGTATATGAAGGGATAACTATGGACCGAGGTGTGTTCTAAAAGGGGTTTTGAATGATAAGTTGAGCAAGCTGCATAAGTGTGTCTCATACAGAGGTAGCTACTATATCCTACCTTCCAACCAAGAGTGTATAGAAGGTCTCACAATTCCTTAAAAAAAATTGCATCACCCTCCATCCATCAGTGGCCCACTCAGAGGAGTATCTGCCCGCTTTTTCATTCAACAGTTTCCTAAACAGCGCACAACTTTTGAGCATCGATATGGTAATAGATCACTTCTCAACTTTTTGAACAGTGCTCAGTCGAAATAAGTTCACTTTTGCCCGCCACATTATATAACATCAGATTTTAATAATTTTACTTAGTCAAGTGATAAATTTTTAACAATTTTCTATTTTTCCGTTTCCTTGCAGATTTTACCATTTTAAAGGAACTTTAAAAGGTTTAATAGCAAATTAATAAATAAAACAAATCGCAAATAAACAGCTAAACCATAGTGCAGATACTAACAGAAATTAACAAAAATCGTACAGCTAAAATTAAACAAAAAGAAGAAAAAACAAAAACTCACTATTATTAAAAGTAAGCAAATACAAATAACATTTAAACAAATCCAATTAAATTAAATTAAATTATTTACAAGTCCAGCTAACGAAAAAGTAATAACTTTGACATCAAACCAAGAAGCAACACGCCATCTACAACGCTATAAAAATTAATTGAGAATTAAGATTTCAAGGAGCTTTGAAAGTATCCAAGAGTAATAGTTATTAATATACACACACACATCAATATTCAACCCAAAACCAAATACATCAGCAAACAAACACGCCACAGGCTGCAGATCAAATACCAAAACCCAATAAGTGAGCAAATTAACACAATTCAGATCGTTAAGAATTACTAAAAGTTATCAAATACAAACACTTAACAACGCTTGAGTGTACACCAGCGAGCTAAAACAAAAATAAAAAACTGCGGAAAAATTAAAATTCAAACTAGAATACATGCAAACATCTTAAAACAAACGCAGATTTTCATTGCAGCCTACAAAAGCAATTTTTGCGCTTGCAGCAAAGTTTGCCGGAATCTTAAAGATACGCAAAGAGCTGCAGTGAAGAAGCCGCAGCCGCAGCCGCCGCCTCCGCCGCATCGAGAGCGCAGCAGAGAAAACTGCGAATTTCCATTCCATTTTTAGCTGAGCCGAAAAAGATTCAGCAAAAACTGCAAACACGCAGCACTTGCCAGGCCCCGAAGAAGAAAGACACAGTGGCAATTGCCAGCAATCGCTGCTCTAGCAATTGTTGTTGTTGCCTCCAACCAGTACCTACCAATACGAATTTCAAAGTCAGAGACTCCAGTCGTCGACGGCGCTCGCAAGTGAATTGCAGAACGAACGGACTAAGCAAAGCAGAAGCAGAAGCAGAAGCGGACGCCAACTCCAACACGGCGACATAATTGAACGTTTTTCGCAATTTTTCCGAACCACTTTTATAAAAATTCGAGTTTTGTGTATATTTTACGTGTGCGTGTGTGTGTAGGAGAAAGCCGATATTAGTAGATACCAAAAGAAGAAAAGACTGATTCGACTTAGAGTTTCAAAGAAACTTTAAACTCAAGCATTGTGTAGAGAGCGAGGGAGAGAGAGCAGAACTTGTGACCGTTGTGTTAAATTGTAGAGTTTCAAAAACGCTGCAATTGCACAATAATTTTGGGCTGTTGAATTTGGTTTTAAAATCATAGAGTCCCCAGCAGTATTGAGCTGAGCGAAAGGTTCCTTTTAGCAATAAATTTCGAAATTCGAAAACCAAAATCTTGACTTGAAACCACTCAAAGCGCTGTGAACGCCAACTCAAACAACTATTCTACAGGGAATTATAACCGATTCGGAAGACGAAGCGAGCGTGATAAGTTAACGCGACCAACGAACGAACGAAGAAGAAGAGCGCGCGCAGAGCCACAAATTTCCTGCGCACTCGCTGTTAAACTGTAATGGACGATCAGATCGCTGCTGCGGGTGCTACAGCTGGTTCCACTGCTGCTGCTGCTGCCGCCACTGCTAACGCGATGGCGAATGGTAACGGTAACAACGCAAGCGCCGCTGGCAACAATGCGCCCGGCAACGGGCCGGCCGCGGCCAATGGCGACGGTGCCACTGCGGTGGCCGAACATCTGGACGGGCACGGAGGCGCTAACGGAGCTGACGGCGCCAGCAGCCTGGGCACTGCGGACGCAGGCGCCGCTGCAGCTGTTGAGGCGGGCACTAGCGCAGCTGCTGCTGGTGGTGGTGGTGTCGAGGACGGCGTTGCTGCGGGCGTGGGCGCCGCGTCCACCTCATCGATGGCCGGCGATGATGCTGCGACCGATGCGGGCGCCAGCTCCATACCGCCCTCGGAGGCCGGCGGTCGGCCGCCGCTGGATACCGCTTGCTCGGACGGCGGCGGCATGGTCGGACCGCCCAGCCCCTTGACCGGCTGCTACTTGCTGATCGTTCTGGGTGAGCCACACTCGGACGAGCACAAGGACATCATACTGCAGCACCTGCTGAAGGGTGAGTACCAATAGGCCAAGAGGCCAAAGTTTGTCAAAGTTTGTTGAAAAATATTTGCGTCTATCCACGTGAGGGCAGGTGGCATTGCGCTGAATACGTTTATCAGCCTTCAACTTGCACGCACTAGCAATTTTGCACTTTTGCAAAAACGATTTGAACGACTTTACAGCAGCCAATTCCGAATCTCATTTCCTAGCGGCACGGCCGCCGAGCAAAGTAATTAATTTTTTGCGGCCGGCTTCTCACTCTGCGCAATCAAGCAGAGCGGCAGACGCTGCAAATCAATAAACAGCAGTCGGTGTTGCCGTGTTGCTTGGAAATACAGTAATTGTCATAATTATGATCGCATAAGTAGTAATGGCTCGCCACAGCTAACAAGTCGTTTATTATTTAAAGCCGTGGCAAAACTGGAACGCCGTAAAGGCCGCAGTGAAAACGCTGCATTCCAAACAATAATCCGAAATGAAAAACTAAATCAAATTAGAAAACGAATCCATAAATGGCATAGCTCGAATGGTAGGAAGGGCAACCAAGTGGACGGTCGGCTAGCAATACGAGTACGTACAGACTACAAGCACACAGACGGCTGGACAATGGGCACGCAGATTGGCGTGTGGCTGGGCAGATGGGTGAATGGAAAAGCGCTGCGAACGCGCAGCCGGTGCATGAGTAGCTGGACGGACACGAACAAAGTCAAGCGAGTAGCGCAGTGAGTTCGACCAGCTGCACAAGCTGGCGTCTGTTAAGTTTGGGCACGCGAAGCTAATTATTCTAGCGTTAAAAGTATCTAACTAATGCGGAGTTCAGGCCGTCTGCGAAAAATTGAAATTGCATTATTTGCTAATTTCTTTCCTAAATATAAATCGTTTAGTTTAATTGTTTGTCTTTATAGATGAAAAACTCAGCAGAGGGAAAATGAACCAGAAACAAGCTCATTTTGGAGCTGTAATAGGGCGGTCTATTGTCAATCAATAATTATTTATTTATTCCATAATTATGATCAAAACATATAAAAATATAAACAAAACTTCAGCCGAAGAGAGAGATTTAGGTATTTAGCAAGTCCATTGTATGTGAATGTAACTTAGAGACTAACAAGTAATTCGATAGATATTATTTAACCCATTCGAGACCGATTGCACACCGTGTGAGCAATAGATTTCCGAGGCAAAGTACAGGAAACAAAATTTGGCATTGGTTTTACTGTGTACCAAAAAATCAAAAAATTATCTGAAATGAATGCAAATGAACAATACAATGTTCGAAAAAAATCGTCGCACAGTGTTTCGACTCCATACAAAATTGGGACAAAAATAGAAGGAGTGCTCTAAATTCGCTGAAAATTTGCAATCTGAATTATTTGGGGCTACTGAATTCAAAAATTATGTTTTTTTCCAAAAAATATATAGTTTTAAAAAAATCTAATATAAGTATGTATATAACCAAATATGGTGATGGCATACTTGGTTAGAGCCCAAACCGCTGGAACTATAATGATGAAATTTGGTCAATAGTTGTATTTTAAAAAGTCAACCTTTAAAAAGGAGCGATTTTAAACAAATCGACTTTGACAGGCCAGAATCGGGGTGGTGAAGCTTATATAGACGGACATTGTTTTTTGGTCGGATTGTTTTAAAATTTTGTATATACATATATACTTAAGGGGGAAAGCCACTGTGACGGGTAAAAAAAAAAAAAAAAAAAAATTTTTTTTTTTTTGTTTTAAATCAAGGCTTATATATTCACAAATATGTGTACAAAATTTCAAGTCAAAATTTCAAAGACTCGATAGTTTAAGGGGGGAACTACCTTTAGACACTTCAAAAAATCGATTTTTTTTTTATTGTTTTAATCGATAGGTATATTGCCTTAGAATATCGTGTCAAAGTTTCAAAAGGTAATTCTCGAAATTGTGGAAGAGATGCATCCCGGAAATGACTGGCGCCGAGCTCGCCGAGCGCGCCGAGCATCGACGCCGCGAGAATCCGCAAACTTTAAACGGCATTTTCTCGAAACCATGTTTTTCAAAATTGTGTAAGTGATAATAAAATTACTAATGAACAGATTTTCATTATCTAGCATTCATTTTAAAGAGCATAAAAAATTGTTCTATCTAAACTAAAGATTTAAAAAACAAAACATTTTTAGACATTTTTTGACTGCATATATAACAAAATTTCTTGTGAAAATCCTAATTTTTTTTTGTGAAGCCTGTTTTAGAGGGTTAATTTTCGAATTTCGTAAAAATTTTAGTTCATCGACGATAGAAAACCCTCTCGAGTAAGAAAATGTTTGGTTTTTTTATTTCAGACTAAAATTGCGGCCAGCATCACTTACACAATTTACGATGTCTGCGGCGATATGACTTACAGAATCATTGAAAAATTTGTTTAATTTCTGTTTTCACTTTTACAAAAATGTTTTTTTTTTACCTCAGACATCACTGTAAATATATATTATATTGATTTGAAAAGAACTGTTTTCATTTCCCTGTAAATCGACTGTAAAAATTACCTTTTTTTTCGGCCTCTAAAGGTAGTTCCCCCCTTAACACACGTATGAAAATTTTAAAAGATACATGATTTCATTACGAGAGAAATGGACTCAAAACTTTAAACGCGTTTTTCTCGAAACGACTTTTTTTGAACTGGCGGCATCAATAACTCGAACAATTATGAACCGATTTCTAATTTTTTTTTTTTGTTTTGCTCGTCTTAGTAGTAGTTAAGGTTAAGCGTAGCCGATTTGGAAAATTTTGTTTTTTACTATTTTTTAAACTGTCTCAAAACCAAAAAAACAACGTCGAAAACATGGAAATATTTTCAATCGGTCGCCATTTTGTGAAAAATCAAAATAAAAAAAAACGGCTACGTACAAAGATAGCTACAGATTACAATAAAATTTTATTTTTTTTTCTGAGTACGGGTTTTTGAGAAATCGATGCCGCCATGGAGGGGGAATTTTTTTTCAAGCGCTACGGGATTATCTCTATTGTTTAAACTATTTAATATTTTTTAATAAAAATTTGTGGAAATATTATTAGATGTCTGCTTAATAAAATAAAAAAAAGCCGATCCAAAAATTCCTATATTTACTCGGTCAAAAAAAATGTTTAAAATCAATAATTTTTTGACCCGTCACAGTGGCTTTCCCCCTTAAAGAAAAATAACGAAATACGTATTTCAGCGTTTTTCTATATACGACCTTTAAAGGGTGGAAAGAGGGCGATGAAGTTGCTTGAAAGAAAGCTGTTTTGTTTTTATTTCCGTAGAACTTAACATAGAGATGACTCAGCTATGAAGATGCAATGCTATAGTAAAATTTCCAGGATGAAAGAAAATAATTGCCATTTTTTTAAAAGTTAATTTTATTCAGTTTCACTATAATCAAGAATGATGTTTTTAATCCCACACAAACAGTTCAATTGAAATACAACTATTTTACAAATAGTTTTCTCCCATAGTTTTCTTCTTTATTGTAAACAAGTGTAAATAATGCAACGTAATTTTAACAAAATTGCCTTCCTAAACTTTTCTTCTTATTCTTATAAAATATTAGCATTAAATCACACTTTAACAAAAAATTTCAGAATAATGAAAACAAAAGTAGGATAATATGGCTCTTAACGGGTTAAACGGGTAAGCAAGACCCATTTTTTTTATAAAACGTTAATAATTTGTGACATTGGCTTTGTTAATATAGCAATTTTCATATTTTATGAAAGACTTCCGTATGGCAACTCTGCCTTTAGTGGGTGGACCATGCCCATTTTTAATAGCGACTGTGCTACTATACTATTTCTTTCCAGTTACATCACTTTCTGGGCGTTACAAGCTCCATACCAAAGTGAATGTACCGGTCACCGGGCACCTCAACGTAGGGTACAAAAATCCAATTTTTTTAACAAAAATTCTATTATTTTCCAAGATCGTAAGAAATCGCAGAATTAGGAATTAGGATTACGTAAAAAAGTAGGTGTAATAATGCACAAATCGACATTTGCGATCTACAAAAATATATAGTTTTTATAGTTCTTAATAAAAAAAAATGTTTTGTTTAACTAACGTACAACCCCGTTTTTATTTAACTTTTTTTCGAAATAGCTCATGAAATAGCAGTAACATTTTCTCCGATTGAAGCGAAAATAGTGTTTTGGTTACGTTTTCAATTGTTGACGCTCAAAACTGCATTTTATCATAAAACAATTTTTCTAGATTTTTCTAGATCAACTTGTAAATGCTATATAATTTACCCGATTAAGAAATAATTTGAGATCTTGCTTAATGAAAGTATTATCTTTCAAATGACACCAATTTCTTTGAAGTCGAAAATTTTTCTATTTCTGTCCCACATCGGATCACTGTGCGTCGTCTCGAATGGGTTAAAAGAGCATTTAAGAGAGTTGATTTTTAAGCTCAGAATATGGCTGTGTGTGATGCCACAATTGGTCGGCAGAGCTCTGCCTGTTACCGTTGGGAAATTAAAGTGATTACGAAACCGAGCTAAACTCTTGACGAAGTCAAACTTTTATCCTTTTTATTACAAAACTTTTAGCACTTTTCAGTTTCCAATTCAAATACCTACTTATTTAAATATTTACGTTTACGAAAATTAAAAGTGAAAGTACAAATTGAGTTTGCATTTCAAAATAGCGCACACACACACCAGTTGGACACGGTGCCGGTGGAAGCAGAAGCAACCAAGTGAACATTAACAATTCATACAGCAACTAAGGGCACTTTGGCATACAGTTCAATGCTTATGCGCATATTTGTTCGGAAGCTTCGCTGCTTTTTATTCACCTAAAATGCTACCGAGTTATGGGCGCTTTGCATGAAACTCCTACCTACTCGAAGCGGGCGAGTGAGGGTGAAATTATTGGCTTCAGTGCCCATGAGGTTTGGCCGAAAATGTACTGCAGCCATCAGCAGTTGGCTTTCACCTCCGCGCTTTTCATGTGGTGTTGATACCATTCGAACCGCTCAAAAATCGACAAGAAAAGCCGAAACGTGGCTATGCAAGCAGTAAATTTCTGTTTCGCCTTCGGTCCATCGCAAACGTGCAGCACGAAATGTTACAATGCTCTCTGACCGGGTCTGCTTGGGATTTGCACCTTGCTTGAAGCGACCAGCGGAGCTTACGGGTTACGATATCAAGCGTTTCTCGCCGCGTGTCGGTCGAACGCGTACAGTATGTAGTTACATACAACTGCTGAAGAGTGGCCGAAGAAGAAGCATTTGGCGTTGGCGGCATTGAGTCCGCTTAGGACAATATTACAAGCGTTGGTTCACGCGTCCAGCACGCACGTTGGAAATCCGATACGTGCCATAATACGTGCCCACAGACGGCGGCCGAGAGCGCCTGCTGGTTGCTGGGGGCACGGGGCACCAAAAATATTGTGCGGATATGTTGTCCTACCCGTTGGCCATTTTCAGCACTTCGCGTACGAGTTTGCGCATTTTCGTAGCGCTCCTTGGGGTAAACTTGGTTGTGTGTGCACTGCGCCTAAAAGGGTACATAAATTATGTACTTTTATTTATTTTTGCCAGCAAATAAGCTAAATTTGTGTGCGATGAAAATGGATATCTCCGGGCGTGTTCGGAGTTAATATATATGTCTGCGCACTAATATGTTTTCATAAAATTGCACAACAAAAATTATTACAAAAAGTGGAAAGTCTTTTAATGTGGTATGAAGTGAAAACTATCAGCTCATGTAAGAGTCATCAGAGTACCTGAAACATTTGAGACGGGTTCATGTAAAAATGAATTTTATTCGAATTGATGACATAGACTACGACAACGCTTTTTGTGGGGAGAGAAAAAGGAATTCATTCTTTATGTATTTGAATTGGTTTATGAAAAGCACTCAATTGCAATACAAGCACTCAATCCAAACAATAATTGCATTTATTATTCCACTGAAACTTTGCAGTTTTAATTGTGTAATGTTTCCATGTGACGAGTTTGATGAAATCTTCCATTCAATTGTATTTTAATTTAAATTCTTGTTCAACGTTAAGAATCACAACATTATTATTTTTCTTATTGCCGCACAAATTTCCATCATATTATGTAAATTCAATTTGTGTGCCAATCAGGAGCGTAGCCGAGGGGTAAGGATTCACCCGTCTTTACCAGCTACGCTCTCTGCTTGGTCACAGAAGTTCTCTTTTTTTAAAACACGCTGTTTTGTTTTGAATATGAACAACAATTATGAAAAAATTAAAGTTATAAAAACAAAATTTAAACCTCCACTTGCGACTACATCTCTGATCATTCCGATTCCACTGCACAGTGATTCGACTCCATACAACCGCGGGACAAATTTAGAAAGAGTGGTCCGTTCTTCATAAAATATGGTATACTAGTTAATCATGGTCTGCTGAATTGAAATCTCCATTTTGTTTTTCTTAAACTTTTGTAGTTTGGCAATGTCTGAGACTTAAATTTGCAATTTTCGTAATTTTTGGTGTGCTATAGCAACGAGTATGCTGGCTAGATTTTTCAGATTTGATATTTAATCGGTAAAGTTAACATTGATAACTGCAAAGAGTAACAGAAATTGTCTTAGGACCCTTTAGTTTTACAATAAAAACGATACTAATAGACGTATGTTTTGCCTTTTTACAGTTTTCTCAATTTTTCATGCTGATTGCATACTTTTAGGGATGAAAAAAAGAAATTTTTTCGAAAAATAGGTGTTTAGCCCACTTGCTGATTGCATACTTTTGCATGCTGATTGCATACTTTTAGGGATGAAAAAATAAATTTTGTCGAAAAATAGGCTTTTCAAATTTAATTATTTTCTGAGATCGGAAGATATCGGAGGATGTAATAACATTATCCGACAAAGAAAGAATGCTTCTTAAAATTGAAAAAATCCAGAAACATACTTTCACACACTTTTTAGATATGTTCCTCTAAGTTTTGCCAATTTTCAGATTTTTAATTTAGAAAAATATTTTGAATTAAAAGTGATGTAAAAGCTTCAGCTTTGAAAATTTTGAGAAAATATTAAAAGCGAAAATTGCCACATCATTTCTTATTCTATATTGAACTATATTGAAGCAACTTCCTGGTAACCCTGTATTTTAAAAAATTTTTTACTCAATAGACTACAAAACAGAAAATATGAGTTTCAATTTTTTTGAGAAAAAAGTTTCAACTTTGAGCCGCTTTTGCAAAGACACTAATTAATTTTTTGCACAAATGTTTTTGGGTTTTCTTAGTTGGAGGTTTTTCTTTTAAATTACATCAAAATCGTTAAATTATGAGACCAGAAATTTCTTGAATTTTGTCTATGGAACGAATCACTGTGCACTGGCGTGAAATATACGTTTTAATTAAATCAAACTCATGCACTGGCACAACCAGCCCATAAGTATGCAACAGAAACACACACACACGAAACGACCGCGAACAGCAGCAGCGCCGCCCGCACCAAACGGCAATCACGCGCTGCCAAAAGTACTACTGTCAGCATGTGCACAAACAACAACAACAGCAACTCAACTGCATACATACTCGTGCAGCTCAGTGCCGAGCACGACATTTGCCATCGCATTTGCATTCATCCGGAGCACCGCGTCGCCATTCAGCGCCGCCCTTTCATAGCGCGTTTATATTTGCTCCTCGCGCCAATTGCATTTTAGCGCTTTAAGTCTGCAGATGATTCGAAAGATTCTCCAATAGGCAACACCGACCTCCGACCTCCAGGCTGCCGCGCATTGAAATGTGCCATGCAACTGACTGCAGTCGCTTGCCAGACTCGTCGCCTGCCGTTCTTGGTTGCGGTGGGGACGGGCTGGGGGGGTTTGGTGGTGCTGCAATTGATGAAATTGCACTCGCGAAACCCATTTTTCTTTTTCACTGCTGTTGCCGTCGAATGGCGGCAATGTGGCGCAGGTGAAATTGATTAAGTGGCAACACTGCTTTGATGACTTGTTGTTGTTTCCTCGATTGTGCTAGCTGAGTGGCTGTTGGCGTTTTTAGGAGCCGTGGAAACAATTTTCGTTCAATCACGTTTTATGTGAAAGCACAAAAGTCTTTAGAAATAAGGACTGCGTCGAATAAAATTGTCCGTTACATTTTTTCCCCTACCCCCCCTATCATACTTCCCCCATCTTAGTAGTTCTGAATTAAATGCACAGTGATTCGACTCCATAAAACCGCTGGACAAAATTAGAAGGATTGGCCCGTTCTTCATAAAATTTGGTATACTAGTTAATCATGGTCTGCTGAATTGAAATCTCTATTTTGTTTTTCTTAAAATTTTTTAGTTTGGCAATAAGACTTAAATTTGCAATTTTCGTCATTTTTGGTGAGCTCTAGCAACGAGTGTGTTGGCTAGATTTTTCAGATTTTACATTTAATCGGTAACGTCAACATTGATAATTGCAAAGAGTAACAGAAACTGTCTTAGGACCCTTTAGTTTTGCAATAAAAACGATAATAATAGACGTATGTTTTGCTTTTTGCAGTTTTCTCAATTTTTCATGCTGATTGCATACTTTTAGGGATGAAAAAATAAATTTTGTCGAAAAATAGGTGTTTAGACCACTTTTCAAATAGAATTATTTTCTGAGATCGGAAGATATCGGAGGATGTAATTACATTATCCGAGAAAGAAGGAATGCTACTTAAAATAAAAAAAATCCAGGAACATACTTTCACATACTTTTTAGATATTTTGCTCTAAGTTTTGCCAATTTTCAGATTTTTAATTTAGAAAAATATTTTGAATTAAAAGTGAAGTAAAAACCTCAGCTTTGCAAATTTTGAGTAAACGTTTAAAGCGAAAATGGCCACATTATTTCTTAATCTATATTGAAGTTTTAGCAACTTCTTGATAACGATGTAGTTTTAAAATTTTTTTTACTCAATAGACTAAAAAAAAGGAAATTTGTGTTTACATTTTTTTGCGAAAAAAGTTTCAACTTTGAGCCGCTTTTGCACAGACACTAATTAATTTTTTTCACAGATTTGTTTGGGTTTTCTTAGTTGGAGTTTAACCTTTCAAATGACATCAAAATCATTAAATTCTGAGACTATAATTTTTTTGTGTTTTATCTATGGAACGAATCACTGTATACTGTTTCAAAAGATTTCATCATTTTTGTAACGGACAATTTTATTCGACGCACTCCTTAAGTACGTCATTAGACTGTAGGAGAAGAAATTGACTATAGACTGAGTTAATATTTACCCATTTCACACTAAGCGATTTGTAAAGCACGCCAGTAGGTAAGAACAAAATCCTCTGTGTCAAAGCTTTAAATATTACATTTCTTTGGAGACCTATGTATGAAAATACATACATATGTGTATGGTACAGACTAATGTTTGACCGAAAATGTCATAAACGGCTTCCAATTGGTGTCGACCGCATCTGAACAATTATTGGGTGAACGCTACTTTAAACTAGTTGACTTGTTTAGGACCTATGAATCCCTTATATTCCGTTTCATTAACAGTTTCATTCTTGCGTTTAACGTTTCCGACAAATCCTTAATGGCGCTAAACTCTTGACGCCCACCGAAAGCGATCTATGGCAGCTGGACCAGTTTGAACTGCCACTTACCACCAATAACGATGCTTAAAATGGCAAATTATATTCTGTGTCTCTCTCTCTACTTACCTGTTAGTTCAAATCGATTCTCACATAGCAAATTGTCAATTTCCAGTTAGTTCAATTAGCTTGTTAGCTCCAATTGGTTTCGTGCTCACGTTCACATCCGCGCGACCATCTTTGTGCTCTTGCTGCAGTTTTACAAATCCAAATATTCCATGGGCAATTAAAGGCCTAATGAAGCCAATGAAATTGAACGAACAACCGTTACAGACGAGATAAAAGACAAAAATAGTAAAGCAGGCAGAAAAAGGAAAAGTACAAAATCGAATTAAAAACTAATAATCCATTTGTAGGCACCACACACATTGAGTTCCTTTCGAGCTTGTGCGGGCGCTGTGGCTTGGGGCGAGCGGCTATTAAGAGTGCAATTTTATTTTTATTTTTGCAAATTAATTGCCTTTCAACTCTGTGTGCCGTATTTGTACACATTACATCGCTGACAATTCAATTACAGGTGGCAACGCTGTGCCTGCACGCTCGCTGTACTGTAGTGCGGTTTTTTTGCATTGCTCTACTCCGCGCTGAGAGCGGAGGGTGCTGCAAAATGTAATTATAGCAAATTTACAGACTGTACTGGCCCATCCCCCTCCTTTGCCGCGCGCTGCCATAAAGGGGCGTGTTTTATGTCACTTTTACTATGTTCCATCCGATACTTGTTTATTGCCTGAGCCATGACATTTGAGTACGCGAGATGCTCCGTCGATAGGATATTTGATATTAATTACGCTGAACGTCTGCGGCGGAAGTGCGCTACGGCTCATAAAAAGTTACAAAAACAACAGCAGCAATAAAAAAGCACACAAGCACTCACTTTGCATGGATAGCTGCGCGACAACAGACAATTTTCGGAAAATTTCGGCTTGCAAAAATAGCAGTGCGCCATGTACTGGGATTGTTTAACGCTAAAGGATGCGAAGGGCCGTTTTTAGGGGTTGTCGAAAGCGTTGAATTTCCTTAAAAGTTTTGCAACTGCTTCAACTAAAGTCCGCCGGGTCCTGTGCGATTTTCCTGCATATGTGGTATGGGTGAGCGCGTAAGCCTAAAAGTCGGCACCATTAGTCAAATAAACTGATGTGTCGCCGACAAACACACACGCACACACACACGCCCCTCGTGTTGTGCGTTAATAAAAGAGTCACAGCAGCAGGAACAACAATCGCTGTTAGTCACGTTTTCGAGCCGAAAGCCCAACGCGGCAAAGTTTAAAATGTTCGTCAGCGCTGTGCCAATGTGCGGGGCCGTTGTCGGCCGCATCCGTGGCGCCACTCGCGGCCGTGCACTGTCCGCTTGTGAGCCGCTACGTGAATTTGTCACCGTCAGCTATATATGCGTCGATCCGAACTCACTTTTGATAGTTTCTTTTTGTCGCTTGAAAAAATCACGCATTACTTGAAATAATCGCTCGGACGTGCGACACGCAATTGTCTGGGAACTTAATGTCAGCCGCAACAGTCGCAAGGATAGCTGTTAATTGAAAATTCGCTTTAATAAAAAAGAAATTAAATACATAAATAAAAATTATCATTTATGCATGTCGACTGTAGTAAAGTTGAAAAGTGTTTTAATTCATATTGTCTGCTGCACCTTATTGTGAATAATTATTTATTAACAACAAAATTTTAAAGAAAAGCCGGCAACCTATGACATGAGGTCAAGCAAGTTCGATCACATACAATTTTAATAAAATTTAAACCATTTAAAGCTTTCAACAAAATTAGGCGTCATGCAGGGTTTCATAATTTATTTTGTTTTTTTATATTAATGTTTTTGTTTAATATTTACTAAGTAACTTTCACTTTGACTCACTCGTTTTATACAATAAAACATTAAAAAAAACAACAATATTGTTATGCGATTGTTAACAATTGGTTTTTTTGCTAAATACCATTGGCCCATTTTCATACTTATATACATACATTCATATAAAGCTTGATTGTCGCATTGCAGCTGAATTCAAAGAGCAGTTTAAAATTTTGCATGCCATATAACAACCGAATGTGCGACAATAACGCTCGAGGCCAGGAAATTCACACTTAATTTAATCGACTATTGGCAAAACATGCCGAATGAAACTATAAGCAAACACTACATAAGCACGAACCCGGAAAATTGCAGCCATCGAAATTTTGCCTCAGCCAAATGTCCTCATTGCTATATTTACGCATCGATCCTGCGAGCACATGAACTGACGTGTGAACGCCCACAGTGCATTTAGTGCTTTCCTCATAGCCTAATGCGCCCCCGATTGATTCCCATTCCTGGAAAGATGGGCGGCCCATTGAACCGCCTATCAATGTCCAGTGAACTGTGATTTGAAGTCGCCACTGCTGCTCCTTTATTACGCTGACGCTGTTCCTCCCCCTTTTCCCAATTAACGAATTCCACAACTTCTTTTGTTTCGCGTCCCCTCTTAAACGCGCCATGCTTGCTACTGCCTGCAGTGGCCTGTGCCGAATCAATGACCTTTGGCCTAAAAGTCAAGTCGGCAACATGCACGAGCCAGCGCCGGTGCCAACGCCTAGAAGCAACTTTTTATGTTTTGCACTTGCATTGGCCAGTGTCTAGCAACAGCATAACAACATAACAACACCATCGCAGCAGCAGCTGCAGCAAACACTGACGTGTGTCCGCATTGTTTGTGTCCGTTGTTGCCGCCTATTACAGCTGCCACACACGTTCATTAGTTACATGTACAGTTACATGTATATCCATTTATGTTTGGCTGTGAGTGCGCGCATGTAAATGAGTGTTTATTTGTGTTGGTGCTTTAACCCACTGCAACTGATTATGTCGGTTTTTTCACCATAATTCATGCCATTATTTTGTGTGTTCTGCTGGAATTGTTTGCGCAGTTTATACAAACTTTGCATATTTTTAAGCGTTAACTGCTGCATATATTACATAATTAACCCAAATTAAAGCGACGCGAGTTCACTTTGTAAGTAGAGTTTTTTTCATTCCTCTTAATTTATGTTGTTAGTAACAGCTAACAAAACCGGTAACATTTTCCATGCAATTTACGACTTGGAAATACTTAACAACTTGCTAAGACCACATATAATATTTATGATATGACGGGTTTTAAGGGTTTTAAATATCTTACTTGAACATTAATGTGTATTTTTAATTCCAATTGCCTAATTTCATTAAGCATTTTATAGTTCTAACTCAATCCAAAATCTCCAATGTGCTATGACTGCTAGTGACATTCTTAACCAGAGTTAAAAAGAGAAAAAGTATCGACCAACTTAGATCGCTTCCTCCTAAAACAAGGCTTTCTGAGAACAATTTTAACATATGGCCCCTATTGATACAATCCACAATACAATGATTGGTTCTATAGACAAAATTCAAAAAATTTATAGTCTCAGAATTTAACGATTTTGATATCATTTGAAAGGTAAAACTCCAACTAAGAAAACACCAAAAAATCGGTGCAAAAAATTAATTTGTGTGTGTGCAGAAACTGCCCAAAGTCGAAACTTTTTATACAAACATTTTTAAACACATGTTTTTGTGTTTTAGTCTATTGAGTAAAAAAATCGTAAAAATACATGTTCAGCAAGAAGTTGCTAAAACTTTTAATATAGATTAAGAATTGATTTGGGCATTTTTCTTTTTCATGTTTTCTTGAAATTTGAAAAGCTGAGGTTTCTACTTCACATTTAATTTAAAATAGTTTTCCTGGATTTTTTTAATTTTAAGAAACATTTTTTCTTTGTCGAAAAATATAAACACATCTTCCGTTACATTCCGATCTCAGAAAATAATTTGAAAAGTGGTCTAAACACATATTTTTAAACAAAATATATTTTTTCATCCCTAAAAGTATGCAATCAGCATGAAAAATTGAGAAAACTGCAAAAAAAGCAAAACATACGTCTATTATTCTCGTTTTTTTTGCAAAACTAAGGGGTCCTAAGGCAATTTCTGTTATCAATTCTGTTATCACCGAAAGTATGCAATCACCATGAAAAAAAAAAAAAAATGCACTTATTCGAAATTTACATATATTATTATCAATTTTATTGCAAAACTAAAAGGTCCTCATACAATTTCTGTTACTTTTTGAAATTATTAATGTTGACGTAACTGATTAAATGTAAAATCTGAAAAATCCAGCCACCGCACTTGGTGCTGAAGCTTACCAAAAACGAGGAAAATTGCAAATTTAAGTCCCAGGCATTGCCAAACTGCAAACGTTTAAGAAAAACAAAATGAAAATTTAAATTCAGCAGACAATGATTAACTAGCATACCAAATTTTATGAAGAGCAGACCACTCGAATCACTGTGCAATCTTTACTTTTTACTTAATCAGTTAGCCATAAAAAATCACTGCCTACTGTTTTCATTGTATTCTTTTATAGACTCTATTCTTTTCTGCAAATTTTTTTAATTAATTGGTCTAAAATATGCTGGTGTTGGAGTGGAACCTGTACTTTAAAAAAATAATGTATTTGTGTTAATTGGAAATCAATGTCATCAAAAATTTATAGAGTTTTATCTACTTGTAATATAATATTATAATATTATTGCCTGACTTGAGGACCATCGGTTAGAGGGTGTAGACAAAGAAGTACTTCGTGGTCTAATTTTACACTTCCCTTGAAGGCAGAAATACCCTCACCGATTCTATTTAGAAACCCAACTTTAATGACAACTAAAAACACTGCGTGCGTGTCAGCAACCAAAAAAGTGACAAACTTCGGCGATTGCGTGCGCCAAGCAGTTGGCCTCATACATGCAACGACAAGCAGTAAAAATAGACAACAAACGTGACTAGAAAAATGCGTCTTAATTTTTTCCAGAGCGAAAAGAATACGCAACAAAGCATTGGAAAGTGTTGTAGAGGAAGCAAATGGAAAGCGCGTAGAGGCAGAAAAATCAATTATCACTGAGACGACGACAAAGACGAGGGCGACCTTGCCACACCTTTGTCTGCGGCTGACTTCTCTGCACTCGGAAATGTCAACTAATTGACATATTTTCATTGTTGAAATTATTGTTGTTAGTTTTGCACAAGCACACAGGTGGGGAATTATTTAGTAATTCGACGGAGAAGAGAGCAAAGCAGCCAGTTCAGACGACGGGATCGCGTGCGATGGCGGAATTTCAAACGAATGTTTTTAGGTTGGCAGAGCGAACGAATGAACACAATGTCGCTGTGTGCAACTGACGCATATATTCACCGAATGTGTACACTGCATGAGTAAATATATCGAAAAGTAATGAATTAAAATGTGCATTAAAAAAAAATGTGAAATTAAATTAAATTAAAATTGAATGCGCTTGAGCGGCCAACACGCTTGCCTCATATTGGACGCCGGCTCATAAAAGGCTGACAGCGAGAAGCCCGTCAAGTAACTTTGCTGTCGCTTTAATTACACCCAAAACAGACATGCGATCAATTTTGTCGCATCGCCGCTCGTGTCCGCACTATTTTTTTACTATTCAGTCGGCGTCTAGCAATCGCAATACGAAATTTATGGCCACTGTGGCCGCCGACCGCATTTTTATTGTTGTCGACTTGCTAAGAAACTTGTATGTACCGTTGTTAGAATTGTATGCAAGTGGCAAGGCGACTGGTCATGCGACGCGCACATTAAATTTGGGAGCAAGCAAAGTCCTGCAGCCGGCACTCCGATAGGCTTTTTACGACTATTGCCCACGAACAGTGGTTTCGGGGTGAGCAGCAAAATGGTTCCTTCAATTTTTTATTTTCCCCCATTTTGTTGCAAGCCGGCAACCATAAATTATTTCATTCGATTGATTTGACAGTCGCACAAATAATTCCGCTGCTTTGACGCTGCCGGCTCGCAGTTGCCCCGCCCCGCAGCGGCAGTTGATGCGCTTTTTTCCATTCTGTTTCGTATAAAATTTCAATTTTATTTACAACGTCGTCGCTGTTTTGTGTGTTGAGAGTAATAACAATTTACCCGCAGCCGCAGCCGCAGCCGCGGTCTCGTTTCTATGACCGAAAATGTTGGATTTTCTGTTATGGCGACGATGTCAGACGCGCACGTAGGATTGTATTTGATACAAATATGGCGAGGCCCATGTTCGCATTTTCTCTTTAATGCTTTGCAATATTTCGATCATTTTTCATTGCCTAAAGTGGCAGCGCTCTGATAGCTTTACTGTTTTTTCTAACAAAGTGAGTGGCGATTTGGGCCGCTTTCGAAGGACTTTAAAGCGAAAATTTAAAAGTTGTACGCCTTTCTGAGGCATCATCACATCACAATCTGAGGCATCACGCCGAGAACAGCGCTGATGAAAATGCAAAATTTTTAAAATGAAGCAAATTTTTAAAATTAATGAAACCAATTTGGGTTTCCGATGAACGCGTGGGCTGTGATTTGGTGTGCAGATGTAGGGAACCCACTAAGAATAAAATAATTCTCCATTCAGTTATTTGTATACTCATAAGATGTTGAAAATCATTGTTAACTAATTTTTATATAAAAGAATCATAATCATACTTTTCTCACATCGTTACCGACCGCAAGAAAATGCTAAGATTTACATACAATAGGTTTAGTTACAATCTGATTTGTATACATATGCACATATATAGATAAACCTTTGAATCATAATGCTTACAATTGTTGTATTGTGTTTAGACATAAACACAAAATTTATTTATTTTTTTTAAATATGTTTATTTGACATGACTGTCAGAACACGAAATATCACACTTTTAGTCCTAATGGGGACTTAAATATTTAAAGCTGTTTCTGTTGCCTTACTTCATGTTTTGCATAATTAATTAGCTGAAACTTAATCCTTTTGGCCGCTGTTTTGCATGCATACTGCCACCGAAAACGCCACCACACAAAATCGAAACCAAAAGTTTTCGTCCATGATCAATTAATCTTCACCAATCAACTACAACCACAGCGGCAGCAGCAGCAACAACAAGTGGCAACATCTGTTGGTAGCATAAACATTAAATCAACATCATTATTGACATCATCATCGACGTTTAATTAACGTCTTCATGGCGACACAACATGGCCACAGCTACAGCCGCCGTCGACTGAAATCACCAAACATTTTCAAAAACTAATCCCCGCTGCAGTTGCAACCAGCGGTCGGTGTGCTGGCACATTTAAATCGTTTTCCATTAATATTTTAAGCAAGTTTTGAGAAATTTTTAGGAAAGTTTAGCCGGTTGAGCAGCCTTTAACATATGCACACAACCAATTTTTAGATGCATGGTTGCGTTGCAAGCACTCCTCAGCACTAAGCCACTGAAAATCTGTCATGCGGAGTTATTCAATTTAACGTCTGACAACGCTGGGATTTCCTAAGTGTTGTTCGGCCGCACTTGTACGCAAATTGAATTGTGACTGTCTGGCGGCCCAGAAGTTTTCGTAAAATATGCATACTAGATTTTCGCTTCACGGACGCAGGTCTGTACTTAAGTTCCGCACAATGCCAATCAGCATGTCAGGCAGAAGAGCTCATGTTTTGGCTGAGATGTTAAAAACGAAAGAATATGTGGCAATTGGGCAGACAAAGTTCACGTTGTATTATAGCTGGACTTGAAAATAATTTAATGCTTACGAAATGTTTTCAATACAACCTCAAAAAGATATACGAAACGCTGAAATGAACTTTTATTTGTTTATTTAATAACCTCCACGATGTTTACCATAGCTTTCAAGCGTTACACCGAGAAGACTTTTACTGGTGACGAAATCCGATTGAGACATTCTACAAAATGATTTTGATTCATGTTATGGCCTCACATTGCCTGCCTTTCGTTCTAAAACATGTCTTCAGCTATCAGTTGAATCTGTCAAGAGTGGTGAAAATTTCCATCTGCTCTCACACGAGTGTAACATTGCCATATTTTCGCTGCCGCAGCGAAATTCGCCAAGCCAGCCCAGTGACAGCTGCATAATGGCTTAATGCCTGGCACCGAGCCGAGTGCAGCCTTCGTTTCAAGCTCCTGTCCGCATCAGCTCAACCCCAGCACCAGCAGCAGTGGGTCTGCCCAGCACTCGGCGCGATAACATAATCCTATTAATTTCCAATAAGCGTTTTATCTCACGTTCACTTTTCCGACGTATCGGCATTTTTGCTGCCTCGCTGACACTGGCTGCTGCCGAGTGGCAGCGCTCGTTGCATGTTTATCACGAACACATGTACCTGTCTTTGTCACTGGCGCTGTTTGGAGACTTTGCTGGGCAGTTGTTGTTGGGCTGCGGGTGGTTGTGTGCTGCGTGTGCGCTGCCATTGTGTTCGATTTTATTGCGGCGTCACCTTTGTGTGTCTCTTTAATTAGAATTTATATTTATTGCGCAACGTGTCTGCCTTTGCGTCTCTATGTGTGCTGAGTAATTTAATTTAATTACGCACAAGGCGGCTGCGACACATAGCTGAGATATCAAAGCGCTGGCGCCTAAAAGTGGGCTCATGAATTTGCCATGATTTCCCATTTCATTCACAGTTCGCTGGAAATCTCTGAATTACTGTTTGCCTTGCAGCAAGTAACTTACTTTATGTCTATAATTTGTGGACTTTCGACTGCAAATATGTTAACCAAAATAACATAAAGTCCTTGACATTTCCAAAATTTGTTTTTTATTTGCCATCTCATTTGATATTCTAGTTTGTGTCAACTTGCCAGAGGCACAGTACATTTTATTTGGATTAAATATTTTTCTCCTAACCAAAACCAACACAACACAATTTTAAAAATGTCAATCATACTGGAAAATTTATTAGCAAGGTCGCGGCTTCGAACGCAAGTCTGAAGTCAGTGGGCCCAATAAATCACGCCGCGCATTGGGAAAAAACAGACAAAAACGCTCGCATCGCCTGTTTTGAACTCTAGCTCTCTTCGCTATTATCTTTAGAATTCGTCAGAGAATTGTAGGGTGTAATTCTTCATTTCCCCCATCAGGAGCTGGTACCCTACAGTCGGAAGTTAAGAGTTTTAGAAATATGCATAATCAGAAGCAAAAAAAATAAATCAATATTTTGATAACTGAGTACCATCATTTAGCTGAATGTCCCACCTAATCAGTGTATAAGTATTTCGTGGAATGCTGTGGAATCTGAAAAGTTACAGTATAGAGAAAATCCCGATTTTTCTCATTTTTATCAAAACATTAGGCAAAGGTTAGATATGCTTTTTTCTGTCAAAATAAACATTTGTGAAATAAAATTTTTTTATATATTAATTGCTTAAATATCATAACCCCACATCTGAAAAATTATGGGATTTCATTAAAAAACATAGATTCTACGGGCATCTGAAGACAGCCTTGTTAACAATATTTTGCTAGAAGTGAAAATAATATAATAAACGTTCAACTTTGAAAGGCCGTAAAGTCCAGGTCATGAGATGAAGAGACTTGAAAAGTTGATTTGCTGTCTCGCTAGTGTATCTATATTACGACAAGTAAAAAAAAATTCAGATTCGCAACTTTTGAATTTGCTCCAATGCGAGCGTTTTTGCCTGTTTTTTCCCAATGTGCGCCGTCAGATTTTGATGAAAAATACTTGTCTAATAATTTCTCATTTAAAGTGCTTTCATTATATTTTAAGTCAATAGGCTAATTAAATCATGTTTCCTCATACAATATTTTAACCTGACGTTGACAGCGTCAAATTTTGATTTTCGAAAAAATGAAAAACACCTTCGAATTATAAAGTACTTTAATCAAGTTTGAAGTCAAAAGTTCCAAAAAATCTTGTTTCTGAATACAAACTTGTAACCCCTTTAAAATTTGATTTTCACTTAAAAATACGCGTTTAGTTATTTTTGAAATTTTGAAGTCAAAAGGCTTATCGGTTCATGTTTTTTTATAGTCTTTCCGTATACAAACCTTAACCCAGTGTTGACCCCAGTGTTGAAAAATGAAAATTGCGTGTCAAATTATTTTTCATGTGGAGTATTTTCACCAAGTTTGAAATCAATAGGGCCCATTAATTCATTTTATTCAACTCCAAATTAACACCTTAACCACATAGGTTTGCCCCTTTAGACCCCCTTTAGAATTAAAAAAAAAAACATATAAGCGGAGGTTGCTTTTCTAGAGTAGACCTACAGTTCAATTTTAATGTTTATAACTTTAGTGGTTTGTGCTGGGCGATGATAAATCAGTCACTCAGGATGGACAATTACATGTACGATGTATATTCCTAAAAGTCGAAGTCAAATTCTCAACTCCTCATCGTCAGTGTACCTTATTATAATTACATACGTATACAAATCTGTATATATAAATTTATATCAATATATCACATTTATACATATATTTATATATAATGATATCACCTGGCAACACGATTTGTTACCACTGTTACGCAATGTATGGCTTTGATTTTCACAATTACAACAACAAAAGGTTCGTCTTTTTCATTTGTTGCCTGACAAATTCATAACAATTAATTTTCGAGTAGTCGCGCAAAATTTTGGCAGAGTTTCACAACTATAAATAGATATCGGCACACGCAGCAACACTTAGAGATGTGCTTTTTATACCGACATGTCGGTATACCAACTCGTCCCAGTGCAGACAGAAGGCAACAAAAGACAAAAGCACATATTTCGCACTGCGTTGTGGGCCAGCGCAGGTGTGGAATACACTTTGCCATTCGCCTTTCATTTCTCTCCCACCTGCAAAATGTGTGTGAAAACAAGAGCCCGCAATAATTCATGTCAACGCAAATAACGCTGGCATTATGGAGTTTTGATGCGGTGGTCGCTTGCACTGGCACCACAAGTGCCGCTTTCCTTTTTTATTTTTGTTTTTTACTGTCACGATTTTGGCATTGCCATTGCCCGCTTGCTCGGCGCCTCGTTTCCCTATTCCTGCGCACACTCCTCTTTGGCATTTAGTCGGTATGCACGATTCGTTTATTTATTTATTTGTTTTGCTGCAACACATGCGACACGAGAACCTAATTAATTGTATTTACCGACCGGCTGGCAGTTGTCAATATTCCCATAAAAATCCTGTGTGGAATTCAGTATGTGAAGATGGAATAGGAAGGAGTGAGTGCCTACAAATATGCTACAAAACTGAGTTTTGTGGCCCTTTTTTGCAGCGTACCTCTGGATAGTTTTAAATGGATACTTCTGGAAGTAATAAGCAGGGAAAGGATTTTGGGGACCTAAAAACCTATATAAAAGGCAAAATAAAATAACAAAAAAAGCACGGAAATGCACTAAAAACTGCCTAAAAAGGTAAAATATGGCATTAAAAACTGTTAAAAAGGCAAAAACAGGCATTTAAAACTAAAAAAAAAAACATACTAGAAAATCTAAAAAAAGGGGGAACGGTATGTATTTTTTAATAATTTTATTTCATCTGACGTATGCAACATACAATATTTATACCTCATTTTTTGTAAAAGAAAAGGAACATCAAGGTTTTCAAAGATAGTTAAAAAACTAAAACTAAGCTATTTGAATTGAAATTTAGGCACATATTTTAAATTCATATTTGAACTTCTCATATAAAAGCATAAAAGTCGTACTTGTATAACAAAAAAATAAATAAAATTTTTGCGCTAACCGAACATTTTGATTTTGTCATGGTTTTTCTTTAAATTTTCCACTGCACAACAAAAAATAACGGCTTAGGAATGATCAAATCAATGTAAAAACATCGATAAGTTAACGAAATTGCAATGTTGCCACTTAATTTTTTTTTAGTTTCAAGGTATTTTTGCGTAACAAAAGGGGGAAAATATTAAAACCGAAAGAAAAATAAAAAGGCGCTCGACAAATATTGAAAAAGGCATTTTGTGGCATTTATAGGTAAAATAGGCACTAAAAAAGGCATTTATGGGTGAAAAAGGCAAACTGCCTTTTTAAGGCAAAAGAAGGCAAAATAAAAGTGGTATATTTTTAATCAGGAGGACCTAATTCGTGCTCATTTTCAATCAGAAATGCTCTATCTAGCAGCAAATAAAAAGGCAATTTCCACAAAATCCTTTCCCTGGTAATAAGAATATTTAAACATTTTGTTTTGATTTAAATCATGTTTTTTCGACGATTATTTTAGTTGAGAACATTATACTTCATATTCTTTGATCATATCAACCTTTTTCAAAATTTACATATAAACGTAAAACACTAAAAGTGATGTACTCTAAAATTCTGAACTGAGTAAGAATAAGCTATGAATAAATTTTATAAATTTCAATTTTGAATAATTGTTGTTTTAATTTGTTGTTTCGATTTTATTACGTGTTAACAATTAGCATAAACATAAAACATAAATCCGCAAAACTGATAGGAACATTTAGTTATTTCAGTGAAATTAAGACTCACGTCGGCGTTTTACCTATGAGTGCGCATATTTTATTTTATTTTTTGTTCGTAGTTAAAGTTAAATCAGTTAGTCGAATATGAAATGAAAATGCCATCTGTTAACGTTGGCAGTTTCGTCGTTTCATGTTTCCACCTGCAACAATAAATGCTGCCAATTGCGTGTCGCGTGCGCGCGCCAAAAAAAAACTGTCACCCAGAAGCACTGCCAACTACAGCGGAGGGCAATTCTGGGTGGAACAATGAGAAATGTAGCCGAAAAATAAAGGTGCGATGTGGGCACGGTGTAACAAGTAAATAGGCATTGCAAATGAGCCGCAGTCATTGCGTACACACCGACGACCACATCAACCAGTAATTTGCGGTCGCTTTTATTTGCCGCAAAGCAAAGACGCAGAGGGAAACAAAAGGAAGCAGTTGGATTATTTTAAATTGTTGTCGCGTGCAAGGAAAGCGTTTTCGTAAATCAAAAAATCGTCTTACATGGGTTTGAGTGAATACACCAATTCGGTGCACCAAAGCGTATCTGAAATGGCAATTTCATGAAACGCCTCAAAGTATACTAAAGGCGATAGAGGGGGAGACAGATAAGCACAGCAGATGCATCAGAGCTACCACCAGCATTAAAGTGACAAATCGAACAATTGAAAAAAGGCGGCTTGCAGCCAACCATACAAATAATTTGTCGAACACTTTGAGATTTGTAGGAAAGTGACGGAAATAAATTTGAGAGCTGAGAGTTGAATAAAGTTCGCTACGGTTTGCAATTTCCACAGTAATAAATGCTGACATTTCTGTTCAATATTACACTGAATTATTCTGCTTGCTCAGTGTGAGTCAATGAAGAGTTGTAGGTCCCCCGGTAATTAAACTTTTTTAGCAGTCAATGCACCGCAATGGATTCAAAAGCAAATATCTTTTCACAAAACTTTTTCTTGTTGGTCGTAGCTTGTAAGATGAAATAATTCTGAATCATTTTAGAGTACATTAGGTTTTCCAGACGAGTGTCTTTAGTAGTAGTAAGTCTGGTAATTATTATAATGCAATTTTATAGTCCATAAAAATTTCAAAACATTTGACGAGAGTTTCTATCTATTTTGTCCAATTGCTAATCGTTTTACTACAGTCGTCTTATCACCATCTTAGTCAAAGTGGTTAGATTTACTGAGGTGTGGAGGGTGCTTCAGCAGTTTCAGCATAGACTCGCTCTTCCTGTTAATGGATATAATTATTGCAGCGAGCCAATTTTTGTGGAATGAACCGTCTGGAAGTTAATGTATCCACCAGTGGCGCACACACGGGGTTTTGCTAATCAAAACCTTCCAAATACATGTTTGTTATAAACAGGGAAAGGATTTTGAGAACCTAAAAACCTATAAAAAAGGCAAAATAAAATAGCAAAAAAGGCACGGAAAGGCACTAAAAACTGCCAAAAAGGCAGAAAAAGGCACTAAAAACTGCATAAAAAGGCAAAATAGGGCATTAAAAACTGTTAAAAAGGCAAAAACAGGCATTTAAACATAAGAAAGAAATACTAGAAAATCTAAAAAAAAGGGGAAACGGTATTTTTTAATAATTTTATTTCATCTGACGTATGCAACATACAATATTTATACCTCGTTTTTTGTAAAAGAAAAGGAACATCAAGGTTTTCAAAGATAGTTTAAAAACTAAAACTAAGATATTTTAATTAAAATGTAGGCACATATTTTAAATTCATATTTAAAAGTAAAAAATAAAAGTCGTACTTGTATCACATTTGGCATGTTTTTTCTTTAAATTTTCCACTGTACAACAAAAAATAACGGCTTAGGAATGATCAAATCAATGTAAAAGCATCGATAAGTTAACGAAATTGCAATGTTGCCACTTAATTTTTTTTTAGTTTCAAGTTATTTTTGCGAAACAAAAGGGAGAAAATATTAAAAACGAAAGAAAAATAAAATGGCACTCGACAAATCTTGAAAAAGGCATTTTGCGTCATTTATAGGTAAAATAGGCACTAAAAAAAAGGCATTTATGGGTGAAAAAGGCAAACTGCCTTTTTAAGGCAAAAAAGGCAAAATAAAAGTGGTATATTTCTAATCAGGAGGACCTCATTTTCGTGCTCATTTTCAATCTGAAATGCTCTATCTAGCAGCAAACAAAAAAGGAATTTTCACAAAATCCTTTCCCTGGTTATAAAAATGTTGGATGATAAATAAAGATTCAAAGGATATTGGGTTCAACACTTGTGTACAGACTTTTCACACTTCTTGGGGATTTTCTTTTCTTAAGTCCGCGTTCCTCAACTTACTGTTCTGTTAAAGACATAGAAAATTTGGACCTGTTCAGTAAAGAATAGCAAAAATCTACATCTAGTACCTGGATATCTTAAGTCTTTAGGGCAAATTTTATTGACTTACTGTGATACCAAAAGGGGTCTGAGTACCCGAAAGCTATGCCGCATGCCAACTGATAAGATGGACATACTTTTTTTCATACTTTGATACCTTCTGTTGCGCCAACTTCTGAGTGTGAATATTTACTACCAGAATACAAAGTTGCAATCCAAAATTAAAGTTTGCTCACATTTGTAATTATTTACTTAATACCTTTACTTCACTAAACTGATCCCAGACCTCAGCATATGGAAGCATTAATGTACTGGAGCAATAATTACGCCAACAATTTCTTGCTCAACGCTAAGGAATTTTAAAAACTTGCATTACGTATTTTAATAAACTTTCAAATTTCCATAAACATTGCAATTAAATGTTTCTCTGCGTTGTCCTATTTTCCTGTCATTAAATTTATGCGAAAAGTTTTCGACGCAACTTATAACTCTGGCGCAATTTCAAGGAAGCATCGGCATTTTGCATAATCGCAAAACAGTTGGCCTTTCCAGACTCACTCCCCGTCGCGGCGTTCCCACTCGCCGCTCGCCAATTGCAGCCAAAGCGCGAGTACACAATTCACAATGATATTGAAATAAATAAAATTGCATAGACACTCCGTGCGACTGTTGTCTACAGCAGCGCGGAATACACTCTGCACTCCTCTGTTGGGGACAGGCTGCAGTGCCGGAGGGGGACACTGCTGCGCGTTTCTTTGTCGACAAACTTGAAAATGATTTCCAAAAATACTCGTCAGCTGCAGTGCGCTGCACAATTTTGACGGCTGTCATGGCTGGCGGAGCGGTGCGCGAGCGTGGCGTGATTCGAAGTGTCTGGCTTGGTGCATGTGCGGCGTCTATTTGCGGCGCGCGCTCTGCATTGCGGTGTTGTTGGGCGGATGCGAAGTTGTTTTGCATTTTATTTGATGAGATTCCGCGCGCGCTCCGCTCACTCCTGCAATGCTTGCACGACATGGACAAATATTGCAAATTTTACGAAAGGGCTGCGTGCTGCAGTGCACTCGTGCTGCGATTTATTTTCACTTGTAATAAAATGTGAACACATACAAATGCACAAACTTACATGGACATGTGCTCTCGGATACATGGCTGCCTGTCCATGTGTACAGTTATTATATGTAAATACATGTGTCACATATTGTGCAAGTTTTGTGTTTTGCAAGCAGCAAAAACGCCGCTTGGCAGTTGGCAAAATCATTTTAAGCTCATTCTGATGGATTTCCAGAAACGTTCGCTTTGCTGGCTTGGACGTATTAAAACGTACGACTCGAACGCTTTTCAATGTCACTCAAAATGTTTCGCATGTGATTTGGTAAGGAAGCGCTTGTGGCAAGGTCGTTGTTGCAGGCACACATCTGTGGCTGATTGGTTGTGCTGTGCCTCATTTCGAATGGCAGTTTGGACACATGCTTATTTTTAATGCTGATATTTAAAAAACGAAAACTCTGACCTCGATAGTCCAGCGGGTAGCGCTATGACTCTCCACACTAGAGACTCTCGGTTCGATTGCTAATAGTTCGGGCTGGTTAAACACTCGGCTACTTCTATCACTATCCACTAGAAGTAGATGAGAGTTATCAGCAACGCACAACTTTTTCAACTAATTCAACTATTATTAAGGCAGGTTTCTACCTTGTGCGGCCGAGAAAACATGTTTTTTTGAAAAATTTTTAATGGGAAGGTTTTTAAGATAAACACTGGAAAATTTTTTCAGATGTAGGTATATGTTTATTGTACAAGTAAAAAAAGTTTCAAGATAAAATATGCAAAGGGGGGGAGGGGGCCATCGAGCAATGGCGGCAGGACTTCCTTACTCGCGGAAGTCCTGCCGCTGTTTGAGATGACTTGAAACACAAAAATGAAATTTTTTCTTATTCTGTATCCTTTTGTCTATGGCTGGAACTAGGATTTTAAAAAACAAATGAAAAATGAAGGATATATGCGATTTTGACTAAAAAACTCAATTTTTACCTACTTTTTTCAATACAAATTTCTATTTTTAATGAGAAAAAATTATTATTTCTTGAAGATCCTAGTTCGTGCCATAGCTAAGACCTTGATAAATGACTGTTTAAAATTTCGTAGCTATTGCTCAACTCGTGTGGCCTAAATCACTTCCGCCAGGTCAAAAAATGTAGTTTTGAGAAAAACGCGTTCAAAGTTTTGCTTCAGCAGGTCGGCGCGCTCGACACCGCTACCTGTTTCTATAAATTGCTTCCGTAATTCGAAAGATTTCAACTTCAAATTTTGGGAGCGTATTCTACAATCATGTATTAATCCAAAAATGCATGAAAAAAAAAATCGATTTTTTTTACCGCACAAGGTAGAAACCCCCCTTAATGCATAACAAAAACATCCACGTAGGGGGCGAAAAACAATGCCAACCGCATGCAATTATTATTTAAGCGCCCTTATGGACCACTCAACGTGAAACTAATTCAAGTATTTGCATTTTGCTGCATAGCGAATGCTGCTCAAACACTTGAAAATGATAAGCAACTATGAGCTCATGTTTCTCTGTCAAATATTGAACCATTAGTGCGACAACTTATGACTTATTGTAATTCAGTCTTGCTACTTGTGCTGTGAAGCAGGCTTTATGCAAATTTCGGTCAAACAGTCACTTGTATCCACCAGCCACTTCAGTGCGGAGCGAAATAGCAAATCGATACAGCTAAGAATGCTTACGCCAGTGCTTTCCTCACAATGACATTTGTTCATGTCGCCACTTTGAAATGTTTACCATTCGATTCTAAAGATCAAAGTCGAAATCGACGAGTCTGCACCCAACGAATGCCAATCGTCACCATAATAATGTCGATTTCATGATCGATCAGCTGAAAATGCCGCTGGCTCATCGGCAACGTCGCACAAGCTTATATTTCCGCTGCTACTTTGGCATTGTCGAATAATCATTTTTAGCGGAAAAAGTCAAATTTAAAGCATTAGAAAGGATATTTATTAACCGCTACACCAATCAACTTGCCAGCACCATTAAATAATGTTGCTTACTTGTGGGCGTTGGCAATTTTTCAGCACGGTTACTTGTGGTGAAATTCGTTGAGGTTGTGCGAAAATCGAGCGGAAAAATATTTGCTGCAATTTCAAGCATATTAAGCAGCGCACAACCGTGTGATGATGTGCTCCAGTCAAGACGGCGAAGAAACCGCACACGGTAAAAGCCGGGCAAATGAAATTTCTCAGCAATTTTGCAAAATTCATGTATGCGCAAATTGAATCAGCGTCAGCGCAGAGTGAAAATTTGCCACACACACACACACACACATGCGGCCATGCAGTTTGACACACATTAACGCAAACACATTAACACAAATCGACAGCGCTAACGGTCGGAACATTCTCCGAAGCGGCTGTCATTCGTCAACTTGTGGCGACGTTTGCGTGCGCGTGTCTCATGAAGTGGAGAATAATTTAAGTTATTCAAGCAACATACGAGTATGCATTACGCCAAATATAAATGGAATCTCCCAAGAGGCGGCACACTGAGTGCAGAAGTATTCTGCAAAATTGCCACGCTACGGATCAATAAATTAATTCACGCCAAAAGTTGGTTGCTTCTAAACTTTGCACGAGGTGCAACTTTAATCACCGCTACTGCTAAGAATTCATTCATTCGTCAATTCGTTCATTCGTTTTCATTACAAAGCGAACGAGGTATTGCGTGCCACTTCATTGTTGCAACAGCAGCTACGACTTTCTTGCAGCGCAGCCAGCGGTGCTAACCTCCGCCATCTGAGCGTACGAGCGAGTTGCCATAAACACAATTTTAATGCTTCATAAATTGAAAACGCACAAAGCACCTGAGCAAGGGGTTGCGGGGGTGCCCTTCACACCCCTCTGCGGTGCGTACGTGGCTCGTAAATTGCCAGAGCATTTAAATAAAATACAGATTTTCTCTTTAAGCAGCCGCGGCAAATGGCTGCCGTTACGGCATGTGCGGCCGACCGGTGGAGACGTTAGGTGAGGCTATGCGGGCGAAATTTATTAGCAGCAGACTTTTGTGTCCGTTGCACTTCGTCAAGAGCCCAACGCTCGAATGCAAAGCAGAATGCAGCGTGCCCTAAAATATAACTGAAATATTTTCCGCTGCAATGACTGAAGCTTGTTTGGTAATAAATTTTGTTGCCGCACCTCTGGTGCCGCAATCAGCCGCAGCCGTTGCATGGCCGTCGATGCGGTTCGGGGCGTTGGAAAATGTTCCATGGCGCAGCGCTTCAGAGTTTTGCACGTATTGCAGTGTGTCAGTGTTCTAAATGGCCTTTCACTGCACTCGTTGCTCGATAAAAAACAATGTTACGTATACGCCCCGTATGCAGCGGTGCCTGAGCTCACAGATTGTGTGCGCGCACTTTGGAAATCCAATAAAACTGCTTATCTTCGGTAGAAGAGTTTGAAACGTTACTTTTGTGTACTTTTGTCGTTTTCTGCATTTGAGGTAGAGGTTAATTTGAGTTGGATTTTTAAGCAGTATAAAATGTTGAATTATTTAAAAGCTGACAAGTTGATGGATAAATTCGAATGGAATACTTCCCATAATCGAATTACTTAACTCCTGGAAATGTCATGTTTCTTATACGAATTAAACCCAAGAAATTTAAATATAGACATGAATATTTGAAAAAGTTTTCATAGTGATTCGATTTAAGGTTCAAATTTATTCCTAAGGAGGAGAAAGAATACCATTATTTCATTTTGTGCTGAGAGGAAAGTAAAAAACAATCAACATTTTTGAAAATCAAAAAATTGTCAAGCAAGAGGAATTTTGAGTGGCGAAATAAACATTTAAAAAATATTTATAATTTTTAGAAAAACAATTAAGCTGCAAAATAAGCATTATTTAAAAAAAGTGACTGTATGAACTTGGGCAAAAATAAAAGTTAACATTTGAAAAAAAGAAAAATTAATGTTGCTATGTTTTCTCTCATAGATTTCTGATCTCTCTGCTCCCCAACTAAAAAAATAAACATTTTCTCTTCAGACTGGGAATTTTAAATTTTTATTGTGAATAAGTTTTATAGAATAAACAGAGTTTCTAGACTAACTATTTATTGAAATTCGTGATCGTACATTTACATGTTCGCAAATTGAATTAAATTTAAATAAATTTATTGGGATTCAGTGTCCATAGGAAAGCTGATACTGCTAAGCACTTACCTGCGATAATAGAATTGAAGCAGAATCCAACAAAACCGGCATTTATAATGAAAATATCTGCATGACAACACACAGCCAAGCCAATCAAATCGTGGTATGCAATTCCAAAGAAATAAATTCATTTACGTTTTCGTTAAGCCTGCTAGCTAATCCTTCAGTATTCACAACAAACAATGCTACTGACACTATTTACATGTGGCATTGCTTATTGGAAAATCCGCAAAAATAATACAAAACTTTGTAATAGAAAATGACGGAGGAACTGTTGGTGAGTTCGGTAAATTCCACGCCCATATCAAATCATCGACACGCACATAAACACTCACAACAATGCGAAAATCAGAAAACCACGCACACAAACATACACACTGACAGCTCGGATAGCTAACGAAACTTGCGAAACGGACAAACTGACAGCATAAAAAGGCCATATGGAAGCTGTTGTGCAACAAAATGAATAAAATGTCGAAAAAGCGAAAACAAGCAAACGACTGCGCGCAAAGCCTGCACGCTGCAGCGGAGCGGAAAAATTTTTATAAATTAATTTTTATTTACGTTGCAAATAAAACAACAGAGCACAGAAATATGTAGCAACAAAAACTAATCGATATATGGTGGCAAATGTGTCCGTGCCTATGCAATATGCATGCGATTTGTCCTTCAGATTTCACATATCCATTCAACAGCGCGAATGAGATTTCACTTTCGTTTTGTTTTTATTTTATTTGCATGGTACAACTATTTTCTGATTTCTGACGGTTTTTAAATTATTGTTGTATATAAATATTCGTTATATATATTATATTATATTCGTATTCATGTTAGGCAGTCGGACCAGATAGCGTGGTCACAATTCAACTGTTGTGCTTGTTCTATTTTTCGGTGAGGTACAAGTCTTGGAGCTCACAGTGGGTACAACAAATGTTTACCTTACATATGGACAATTGATATATTTTGGGACCTCAGTATTTACTGAAACAAACGAGCCAATAAATCATACGGCAAATCAACGTGATCATATTTTATTATATATTCTCAATTTTCAAAGCTTTTTGGTTGTAATATTTGAAATATCCTCCTCGGAAACAAGTCAGAGCATTGCTGGGCTTCGGGACGCTGTCTGTGAAATTTATTAGGGTTTATCTCCATTACGCTCTTAGTTCTATTGTTGTATGAGATTTATTATGTAAAAACTCGGTTAAAATCCATCCTAATATGAAAGCCAAAGATTTCTAAAAGAGCCCTTAAATTGTTTATATTGTTGTTCAAATGTAGATTTAGGACCACATTTCTTAAATTTATTTTGTGCACACCTTGAATTCTATGGAATTACGCTTAAAAAAAACTATAAGTGGGCTTCAGGAATTATGTAATGAAAATTTGAAGGTCGAATTAGAGTCAACTCACTAACACGAATTTTATTATAAAGTATAGATGAAATTAAATAGATATCAGATTACTATTTTGGGAGTTGACAAAACGGACAACGAATGATTTCATAATTCGGCCACACCACTAATAGGAATTACTTAGCTCAAAGTTAGGTCTGGTACAGATAAAGTTTTTGCCTAAATAAATACACTTTAGCAAGCAACATTTTATTGGGCCGGTGCGCCACTTTGTGGTGGCGCTTATCATACAAAGGCAAATAGCGACAAACTTGGCATAATTTGATTGCACAATTTTATTGCATAGGCGGGCTCTGTGCGCCATGATCTGCTGCTTTGTGTCGCCAAATTGCGCAATACCTCGCACAACACTTCCGCTGCCAATACAAAATACATAAATCCCGATAAAATTGCCGGCACAATTGTGCAGCCTCTGCTGCTCCATTCGCTTTCTGATTAGTTGGTTGGCTGTGGTTCTCTTTTATTTTTACAACACGCCAATATTGCACAAGCAATATTGGCGATTCACCACGCCTGCAATTCACCTTTTCGATTTGCGGTCGACGGTGCGCCATTGAGTCCGACATTTGTTCACCTGTGCGGCGCCGCTTTCGAATCAGCAATGCGAAAAAAATATATCCAGCTTTTCTCATTTTGAATTTTCGTGGACGTTTTTCCGTTTTTTATGATGTTCATTATTTTTACAATTTTTGCGCTCTTTGTGGCGTTTCTAGTTAGAATTCTTCCGCTGCAACTATCTGCAGTGGCGGCGTTAGTGTGCGTGCGCGTTTTATGAGCTTTTTGTGTGACTTTCCGCTGCTGTTTACCATACCTTCGCCCCGCATTGGCTCGCTGCTTCCGCAGAAATTGCGATTGTGTGCGCCGCGGCGCCGTTGCCTACGGACTGACTGCTGCTTGTTCGGCTGGCGTTGACCTGCAGCTGCGGTCAGAGCAGTGCGGGAAAATCCGTTTGGACACTGCATTGTCATTTTCTGTTTTATTTTCGCCCCCTGCTCACTACCCGCATTACGCACCTCTCGTGCTTCTTGCCACTGTTCGGCCGCAAAGCAAATATGCGCAGCCAGTGTCCTGGCTGTTGTTTTGTTAGCCGCTGTCAGGCTTTTAAATGGTTTTTCTGACCCACGGATCATTCGTCCCTCTGGTGACTGACAGCGCTGCCACTCAGCCGTATTGGTCGTAATGGCTTTCGCCTTGATTTGTTTTCACTGGCCTCTGCGCCCGCACATTGCATTTGCCACACTTAAAAGGCGATTTGCTAATCCGCGCCGCGGTATTTGATGTGGTCATGATCCCGCTTGTGCCTCATGCTTTCGTTTTGTTTTTGTTGTTTTCTCTGCGGTCACACGAAACTTATTAAGTTGCTGCTAAAGAAAAGGCAAACTTGAAAACAGTTTGATCATCACCAACTTCTCGAGACCTATAACCGAAACAGCCGAAAGTCAGCTCGATTGATGAATGAGGATGGCAGAGCAAGGCATGGCAAGAGTAAACCTGCCGAGTCACTGCTGTGGCATTTCATCAAGTCATGCCCTGGGACCCGCTCAGCCATCAGCAAGTTTTATTTGTTTAGTGCTTTTAGCTTATTTCATTCGAGGACGCTGAATCGTTCGAGGGCACTTTACTTTGCTGTTTTGCAGCGCTTTGCCGATTCCTGAAAGCGTGCTGCTGCGTACAAGGGCAACCATTTACAGGGGCGTGAAAACTTTTGTTAAACGTGATGCAAACACATTGCTAAGGACCAAGCAGAAGTCCAAAGGCAGTATTCAAAGATACAAACAGCGATAAGAGGCGGGTAGGTGAAGTAAATAACGAGCAATGTTAGAAAATGCTAACGTCGGAAACTCATTGGCCAAATTTTTCATAAAGACAATCGAGGCCCGTTGACTACCAAGTACCACTTTGAAATTTTGGAATAGTCAAAAACATTTATGTTTTGAAGTGAAAATCTTTTGTTTGCTTTTACTTCGTAAATAATGTTAACACTTCATGACAACCTTTATCACTTGGCTTGAACAAATAAATAAATATTTCGGATATTATAAGCAAAAGTGAGACCCAACCTGGTATTTCTGGTTGAAGTCTAATCCCAGAACCTAAAATTATCAAACATCTAATACCTAGTCAACTTGAATGGAACCGCAAACAATGTGTGTAATATGTACTGCGATTTCATTCCAATGCTCGTTTGTTGCTGGCTATTGAAATTCTACATAAAAGTTCTATGGCACTTCAGAAAATGCTCCAAAACGAGATTCATAAATTCTACTTCATTGCATGCGAATGACTATTTACAACGCCACGAACGTTTCGAAATTGCAATCACGATAAGCGGAAAAACCAACTTGCACATTTACACAGTCCCACCCCACCCCCCCTCCCACACACACACACACCACACATGCGCCTCGTGACTAGCCACACGACGATGCGGAAGGCAATTCAAATGCTGCTGCACCATTGCTCCATAATTTCTCGGTGCGGAAATTGTTTTGTGCATGTAATTTGGCAATTTATTGCGGCACATTTATAGACGAAGCCGCGCACAATATATCGCATTGCGTTACGAGCGGAAAAACGTGCGAAGGTGAAAGAGGGAACTCCGATATATTAGACAAAGTTGAGACTGAAATCGGACTGAAACAAGCTCGATTCAGAGTTAAATGTGTGAAACGCTTATACGTTGTATTGATATACCAGATCAGCAAATGGTCGAATACAATGTTTCACGAGCCGCTGACTCTAACTAAATACGTACAGGCGAAACCAGAGACCAGTGGAAATGATAAATGGACTTTTAAAGACATGTATGGGTCCTTCTTCCTACACTTCTTCTTCCTACGCTTCAAAGATTTACGAATATTAACTTTTTCGCACAAATAATAGTTTTATTGTGTCACAAACCTTAAACTGAACTTAAAATATATTCTACCTTTCTGTCAATATGAAGGCCCCTGTGTAAAAATATGCTACTTTCGGCCAAGGAACATTATGCTGATATTTCTTTTTAGTATTTTGTTTTACAGCAATTGACTATCATAAAACATCTTATATAGAAAAACTACTTTTATGCATAACTTTTAGAACAGATTATTCCATACCCGGGTACCATCATACAAAATACAATAAAATAAACCTGTTCAGCGTGAAATAATTCATTCATATCTGAATCAAAGCAAACACATTCCAACTAGTAGTGGACCTCATTTGAAATTTGGATTCAGAATTGTATTGAAAAGTAAACTGAATTCAGTACAATTGATCCGATGACTTCGACCCCAAGATGTCCTACCCTACCCTCCTATGGTCGACTTGTGAACCAAGTAGGAGCAAAAGTAGTCAAACTTTTGATTTCAACATTACAGCGGACAATTATTTTACTTCTGAGGCACTGCCTGACTTTTCACAGCAACAAAAACTCTAGAGTTGTACATTCCAAAAAAAAAATAAAACTTTGGTGTTTCTTTCAACTATGCACCGCAAGAAAACAGTGTCAGGTGACAATAAGAAACCAGACATCAAACGCTTTTACAATAGCTTAACCCATTGCTGCCTAATGGGTAAAATTTTATCCATGAAAATTGATTTTTTAAAAAAATCACAAAAAGTCAATGTTTGAGATTTCTCTCTTCTCACCTAGTGAAGGTCATCCTAAAATTTCGCCATCTAGCTAGAGTTACCAGACTCCAAAAATCGTGAATTTTCCGGAGGTGGAAAATGTGGCGAAACGTAGTGGCCTTAGAACTTCACAAAAATCTGCCTCCTAACTAACCTGTAAAAAAATACAACTTTTGTTCACGTGTTTAGCTGGTCACTTCACAAAGTATGGAAAAACGCTACCATTGCTGCGTAATGGGTACAAAATACCCAATGTATATCTCAGCAACGTGCAGAGATATAAAGCTGAAATTGTATTTCTGATCATTTTGGGTCACTTCCAGGTCGTGTATGAAATTTTATCAAAATCGTATGGACGGAACTGGTACCCGGTAGCAATGGGTTAAGGTGTAGACGTTATGTAGTAGACGTTATGGATCAAATGTTGTTGTTTCATTATGTTTGTGACATGCAAAATGTTGCTTGTATTATTCACAGCAAAGTGCTTAGAAAAATTCTTCAGAATTTTGCCACTCAATTATGCAAACCGAGCTTTCATGAAAGACAAACAATTTTATTTTCATCACAGTTTTTACATTGAAAATGGTTTTAAAGCAATTTTCAGAGCTTAAATATCCTTAAATTCGTTTCTGCAACCGTCAGCAGCACCAAACCAGGACTTTGACGATCAGCTAAACTAAGTATATCTGTTACGATCAACGTAAGCCACATCACTAAACACAAAAATACTGCAGTTAACTATTGCACTGTTACTCTATTTTAAATGTTTTTAAATTGAATTATCAATGAATAACGCTTTGTTTTAAGGCCAACAGCATTTTTTGAAATTTTCACATTTTCCAGACAAATTGTATGAAGGGAAATTTTTCATATTGTCAGAGTGGTTAAAAACTTTATTGCTTTTACAGGTCGTTAAGAAATCGTAAATGTAGCAAAATAAAATAATTCAATTCAAGTGTAACTAATATAATCTGCGCTTTTATGGACGTCTTCAGTTAAAAAATACTTTTTAACCGATTCTCATCTGAATTAATATTATATTTTTTCATATGATTTACATACATATATCAATTTTTTTATACTTAAGATAAATTAAATATGGAACCACTTTCAAGTAATAAAATGGTGTGTAGCGACTCATGAATAAATCAATTAAAACGAATGCGCTACGATTTCACTTCGCTTCCATACCCACAGAGCCGTACTGCTCGAGTATTTACTCAAACATCCATTAAAAGTTTTGCTAATTACTGCTAATAATTACAAAAGTTATTCGTGTTTACGCAAGCCGCGAAATGTTATGCAGCAAAATACAGAAATTACGCTCCGCCCATTGGCGGAAGAGGAATTAGAAGTGCTGATTTGCATATTGTTTGCTGTTAGATGTTTGCCAGTTCAATGTTTGACTTGTGTAGTGGCTGTGTGAGTAAGCGATCAAACAATGGGCGACCAAAGCTCGCTTACATTCGTGTAACATTTTTTAGTACATGCTGCATACAAATTATAGACAAACAATGTCGGCCTGCTGTCAGCCCGAAGGCAGTACTGCACTTTCCCTCTCAAGCGGCGATGCTCACTTTTAGGCGAGTTGAAGAGGACCAACAATAAATATTGGAGAAAATGGTGCACTGTATGTTATGCATAAATTAAATATTGTCAGCGCTCAGAACAGATCAGAGAATAAGGGAATGAAGGAGGGAGAGAAACGTAAAAGTGCACTGATTGCAAGAAAACAAATTTATTGCACACACTCGAGTACGTAGCAAATTAATGAAAATGTGATGGGAAAGCGTTTACATCAGTGCGGACAAGAGCTAAAGAATTTATAGGAACTGAAATTGAAACTTGGAACTGAGTTTAAAAAAAAACAAACACAAATCAGCAATTAAATTAAAATGGCATTCGAATGGTTCGAAAGCTAAGGTTGAGAAATAACGATAAAGCTAATACATAAAATTATGAAAAATAAACTAATTTTGAGTAAAAAGGAGGAAAGTGATAAACTAAATTTCAGTTCTGTTTATTTCAGTTCTGTTTATTATTCTTTTTGCTTATATTTAGAAACTTTAGAGTTCACTGTGGCTCAGTGGTTAGCTGAGAGAACGGAAGAACGGAGAACAGAACGACGTCTGCCCTCTCAGCAGGCAATAAAACCTTTGGGAATGAATTTCGCATGGAAAAGCTGGTTTGAAAAATAACACAGCTTAATAATTTTTTTCCTACTCAATTAACAAAATGAAAAAATTTTAAAAAATTGCCGACATTGTGAAGCATTCGTTCGGGCACGAAAAATACAAAAATAATACCTTTGATATAAATTTGTTATAAAACAATAGTTAATGAAAATGTCATAGATTAGGGATACTCGAAAACTGATCTCCTAGTTTGCAACCATTTAAATATTAAAGCAAGCAAACTAAATTATGTGAAGAACGATAAAAACTGTTGTGTAGATATAAAAATATTATTTTTTGTAAAATATCGCTGATGGCAACCGTTTTGGAGGTGTCTTTCATGTCAAAGTCTTTAGTTTCGATATTAACTCCGTTGGGAGTATCAGCCATCTGGCGATGAATGGTCCATTCTTTTGATGGCAATAGTTTTGTATATCAAAGAAGCCTCCGTCTAGCCATTACAAACCATAAATAAAATGGTTTTGCACCGAAGATAAGAAGAATGGAAAACTGTGAGGAAAAAATAGTAATAACTTGTATCTGAAAAAGTAAATAATAAAAATGTATTATTTGTAGTATTTGTCATTCAAATTAAACATATCTACCAAACGCCTTGCTTTAGGTCAGTTCTCAGCGCGAACGTTTTCTAAACACAGGAAACGAAACTCAGATAGATATGAAAACAAGTAAGAAATAAAGGATAAGAAGCGATGCAACATAAAAGAACAAAGCAAACAACCGATGTATACTGCACACTGCTCAATGCTTGAATTAATTTTGCGTACGTTTTATAGCCAAATTGACATGTTCTGCCGAATTACACACGAAGTGTAGCAGCACTGCTCCCTCACGCACAAGAAACACTACACAAGAACAAACAAATCATTTAACGTTTGCACGAAAAAAGTGAAACAATTCAATTGAGCTGCCATTTCAATTACTAACTCAGCCCTCCGAAAGGCCGTGTTTGTAAGTGTGGGTGAGCATTGATGTGTACACAGTGCGACTGACAATTGGCTTTTGTCATCACGTCTCCATTTATTATTCAACGCGCCGCAACGGCAGAAAATATCACGGAATGCTGCATAAGACGGATCACGCAAAAAGTCAGGTTTTTTGTTTTATTTAATATCGGATTTTCTTACCGAGATAGTATTTATGTTTGCCATCTGCATCAAACGCTTCCTTTCCTCCATCGCTCTCTCTCTCTCTCTCTGGTCTTTTTCAATAGTATTGCGCACGATACTTAAACTTAACATTTTTATAGCATTAAAAAGATTGAATAGAAATGCTTACAACAAAAAGCGTTGTCGGCTTTCACTAGCTCTAGTTTTCAAAATAATCGGTATAAAAGTTTGTAAAATGTTCAATAAATGTATTTAAACAGTTTCTCTTCAGAAATGAATTTCCTTAGGGCCGAGTTTTTTGTTTAAGTTTGTGCCCAATTCTGGACTTAATGCCTGAAATTAAGTCCAGAATTTAAGTCCATTGTCGCTTTAGTCGTACGATCTCTCTGCATACAAATCCAGATTAAATTGTTAATGGCTTTCGAGTCTTACTTTTGCGATTATTTAAAAAGTATGGGCGATTATTTGCAAGAAACCAGCCATGGACCACTACCGCTACAGTTTTGCAATTCACGATATCTTATAAGTTCAGTACATATGCTGTTCATACACTTCAGTAGAGGGTTTCGGTGTATGGGAAACAAATTCTGACGCACATTTCTTTGTATTCTGACCGCAAAAATATGGTCACCGCACGATGTTCGTACGTATTCATACACATAAATACTTATATACGCCGTGATCCGTGTGTGAAATTCATGTGTCGTTCATGTGGTTAGTCTAATGACCAAAATTAATTGCATTATTGTGTACGGTAGGGCACACACAACGCACTGTTGCGTTTGTCATATGTGAATGACAATTCATTAATTTTGTACCGCAAATAAGACAAGTGAGCAGGGCCGAAAACGCTTGATGAGCGATATAAATTCTGCTGCCTCTTGACGGGATAATGGGTGTAGCACAAGTGGCCAGTAGGCCCCAGAGGATTGTTACAAAAACAAATGAGTGTATTAGGAATGTGAAAGCAGTTAATCCTACAGTCTACCTTTATTTGAAAATATAGTACCAATTTTGAATAGGTACGAAATAAACACTTAAACACATTTTCAGTTTCGGCTTAATTCTGGCGTTCAAGTTAATTTCTGAGCTTTGATGTATTCACAGACCTATAGTAGAATTTTATGGTGAATATTTTCGTGGTACATTTTTTCCTTAAAAAGTCCTGTTTTACAGGACATTTTTGGCATTTTAGAAAAAAGGGTCAAATTGACCCATACAAATAGGAGCTACAGGGTTAAAATGCTCCACAAAAATGTTCTTCGTAGTATTTTACATCAAATTGCTGAACACATCATATACCTAAAATGTGAGGTTACATGGTTTTCGTATGCCGATTCTCCATAAGTATGCGCAAAAAGGGGAAAACTTTGACCCCCCCTAAAAAAAAAAATCAGACGTAAACTTTCAAAACGTCGATACATGTATATTTTTTTTGGTCCCCTCTATCAAAATCCGTTGTCAGAACCTTGTTATTTAAAAAAAAAATTGATTTGGTTGTGTAGTGTAATGGAACAAATCTACTTCAGAGGTTTTCAATTGTAGCTTTTCGTATGGCAGCCACTTTCAAACACCACACAAACGAAAATGTCAGCATTGGTGCTTTCCACTTGTGAACGCCTAGTTCTCTTTAATATTGTTGAATTTTACCTTCAACGACACTTTTCACCTGAAACCACACCGCATTAATAGGAAACTAACACAACGCACTATTGCAATGAAAAAGTGCGCCAAAGCGGGAGACTGCGCGAGGTTTAGCTGTGTCGTTGCCGCTTTGAGGGTGCAAATCCACTCCAAACCGCTGCCATCGTCAGTGCTTTGCCGTACGTGTAAGTTAATTATGCAGCCGTGTTTATCCGCAGCCGGCGCTTCCAACCAACAAACGAACAGAGCAACAAGAACAACATGCGGCACAGAATGCCTGGCACAACGGCGCTTTGTTCATTTGCAACTGACGCGGAAAGTTGCTCGGCTTACGGAAAGTGAGGCGAAAAAACGAGAGCCAGAGGTGGTTGAGTTGCGGGGCTGACGTGGAAGCCGCAAAAGCGAGAAATGTAAAATGAAATCGCTGTAAATAATCAAGTGGAATCGGATAAAAAAGGAGCAATGCGAATACCTGGGTTTGGGTTGGTGGTAAGGAAGACAAAAGATGAAAAAAAGTTGCACGAAATACATTTAAAAATAAAAGCAAGGAACGTATTGAGTGCGAAAGAGGGAAAACAGCCAGCCAAAAGGACAGAGGCAAATGTGTTGGGTGGGTCCTGCCAGCAGACATTGTACGGCCACAAATACAGTTTGTCAAGTAAATGTTTGCAAACTTAAAAAAGATAGAAAAATTATTTTGAAAAGCTTATAAATATAACAGAAATTGCAATATTTTGAATTTTTTTTTAAGATATAGATTAATAGTAATGTCTATTTGATACGCGAAAACAGTGTAAAAAATCAAAAACGGAAATGAAGCTATACTTCAAACTGTCAAAAAATTCGTCTTCTTTCAAAACCAAGATTGCATTGAATATTTGGCGCCGTACAGTTCCGAACAGTTTCCTGAGATACATCAGTTCGGCATTCTATTTTTATATCCAAAGCCATTTCCCTTATTGAGATACGGGTGTTTTCACGAACTTTTCGGATGATTTTTCTTTCTTCTCTGTCAGACAGTTTTTTGGGTCGTCCAGGAGATACTTTCAAATCAATTCGCCCTTCAATACGCGAATCAAATAGACATTGCATTGATATTATATGAGAGTGAAATATTCAATTAATCTATATTTTTCAAATAATTTCAAAATATTGCAATTTCCGTTATATTATAAGCTTTTCAAAATAATTTTCTACCTTCTTTAAATTTGCAAACATTTACTTGACAAACTGTATGTTACATGCAACCACGGAAACGGGAATAATAAATAAATTGAGAAATGTCTGCCCAGTTTTACTGTTTTGTTGAAAATTTAATCATCCACAATATACTTGGTCATTAATCCGCTGTGCACTTTTTCAAATACTTGTAGTTTGAAAAAGCAATTCAAGCTTGAAGCGCTTGCATGTCGCATTTACAAAGGCAAAACCCATTACTTAATATTGGCGAAATTTCAATCACATTGAGTGTGTGGCGCAGATACTCATAAATGGATTAGAGCAAACGAACTAAGTAATGAAGATCAAAATCAGTGTCGGGTGGGCGGAGTGTTTGCGCGCACAATAATAAAAAAGTTGAAACATTTTTCCAAACCATCAAAAGGCTTAGCAAAAGTGTTTTCATTAACATGACCCACTTTGAAAACCCAAAATAGGTCATAGATGAGATAGTGAGATCCAGAATAGCCCCGTCGACCTTTATCTATCTTAGCGTCTTTCAACATCTCCGTATACAAAGAACTATTCAAAACATACAAAACAAAGGCTTTTATAATCAATTAAGGGAGAGGGCTGGGTTGTGAACCGGGTTTTGTTTTTTGGCTCTAACTTTTCACAGTATAAAGATATCGAAAAATCGAAGATACCGTTGGAAAGGCGAACAAAAATCGCAACTTTGTTATGAAGACAGATAACCGTTTTTATTAAAGTTTAACTCTCTACGTCTAATTTTCTAAGGACGTGATTTTTCGCTTTTCCAAAAAAGTGGCTGGGTTGTGAACCATCTGGCAAATCGAAATTAAAGTCGGGAAATACTAAGTAAAACACCCATAATTTTTAAATAAGTTGAGAATTTCTTTAATCAGGAGGCCTCAAGAGGTGAAAAAAGTTATAATGACGCCACTTAGGCCAAAAAATCGCAATTAATGCAAGTGCTCAAGTTTTTGAATTTTCATCCTAATCGGTATCGAAATTTTTTTGTACGAAAAAATTACGAAATCACATAAATAGCACAAACATAGTATGCATTAGCGAAACCCTTATTTATTTATTTATTTATATTATTATTTTTAATTACAATTAAAATTATAATTAAAAAAAAGCACTAGCTGCCAGGGCTATCGGCTTTTCGAAAAATCATCTTTAAAATAATAATAATTCACACTAACGCGCACAGTCCCAAGGAAGTCCGTATGAAAGACGAAGTTGCGTTGATTGAAGAAAAGGCAGCATGGTCCAAAAAAAGTTGTATTGCAGAAAAGAGGCATTTTAGTAAACAAATTGAGGAATCTGTTACAAGGATCTATTAAAAAAAATTAACAAAACTTTGCAGTTTCATACAAACTATAACCAAACCATCTGCTTAGAAGAGTTTCAGATTAATATTTATACCGATTACACAGCGCAACAAAAAAACACTTTTTTTCTGTTGCATGGAGTTTTTCTACTGTTTCTGTTGCCTAAAAATATGCAAAGTTTTTAATATTTTTTTTTTCGAGCAATTCAAAATCTTTTTATTTTTTGCTTGTGTTTCAGACTAGAAATGAAACATATAAAAGAGCATATTTTGAGGCTCCTAATTTTTTAAGGAAATTCACACATTTTGATGAAAATGACTATGGTACATTTTTGTTATTATTTCGATGCGAATGTGTATTCCGTCAAATAATTTGGCTGTTTTGTATTGCTTGATGTTTCTTCTTAAGATATTCATATACTTCGTAACTTGATTTATGAAACATCTGTACAATTTTCGCCATCAGAAAAAACGCCTTGAAATTCAATATTTTCTTACTTTGAAACCTTATTATGATACAACGCCAATTTAGATCGCATAAAATTGATTAATGCCAAAAAAGATGGCGTGAGATGTTGTAAGTGCAACAATATAAAAATCATGTCGATAGGATTATCGGTTCGGAAATTACAGTCGAAAATGTGAAAAAAGTCGAGGAAAATTCGTAAAAGTGACACGCCCATTTTTTGCGAAAACTAGAGCTGTTACATAAAAACGGAGTATGGTTTTGAAATCAGTGTGGAAAAACGATTCAGATTCATGTAAAAAACTCCATGCAACAGACATGCTGTTGTGCAGTGTTATTCATAATAGTACATCTTCCAAGTAGTCAGCTATTAAGCTTGTCGGACAAGTTTATTAGTTCATCACTAAAAATAGCGGTGAAAGTATTAACTACAAACCTGTAAAAATTTTCCTTTGCATTCATCGAGCACTTTTGCGATGTAATCGATTTATGATCGTACCGACGGTATTGATTCAGCGAGTGCTGAACGTGAACGATTACAAGGCGACAGCACTGAAGCTCATAGGTCGAATTTCAATAATCCCCTAATCCGTTCAGTAAGCCAAATACAACGCACACGCGCCCAAACTCACGCACACGCTTCATCGGGCAGAGCACACATCGAAATAGCACCGAAATGAACGTCGCAAACAAAAAGCACAGCAATCAAAACATTATCAACAACAACAGCAGCGAATATGGCAAACAATACGCAGCTAACGCAACCGCGAGCATTAATTTCAATTACGCCTTTGAAGCGCGCAACTGAGGCGAAAGTACGTGCGGCATTGAATGAATTGCGGCACAAACAATCAGCAAAATGGCGATGCATGCGAAATGGATGAATGGAGTGCGACGACTTATTGATTACTAAAACGTCCGCATTTCGGCCGTGTGCCAGTGTGAAAACATTTGTGTGTGTGTGTGAATGTGAATGTGTATGACACGGAAACAAACAAGTAAACTCATTAGCACCTAATTTCAAAAATGGCAATTAAAGTTGACAAAACTCGAAATTAAATTAAACTGCTACACATTCGCTCACACACACATGCACAGAAGCAAGGACTCGTATGGGCGCCGCCATAGTGTTGGAATAACATATCTACATATTTGTCTTTGGCGCAGCGGCGTGGGCGGCAGCTCAGAGCGATGCGGTGCCGCATGGCGTCTGCCGTCTGCTACTTGGACGCGCATGTAAGGGTTAGGCAGATGTTGCTGGTGTTGCCAACAACGACTTTTGTTAGTGTCGTTGGCGGTGTTGTTCTTGTTGTTGTGCGTTCTGTTCATGATGAAAATGATGGGCATGCTTGAAAATGGATTAGATTTTGCAATTAAGCAAAATTGTTGCAAAGTGGTTGGGGAGCCAAGCCGAGCCTGGTTTGTACCAGCGTGCAGGCCAAAGTTGATATCGAGTATTGTCTACCGCCGCAGCAGAGGACAAATGCGAAAAACAATTGCGACCTTACACAGCTAAAATCTCATCGGAGAAAATGCAACTTTGCACAGAAGTAGCAGAAGATTGCAAAACCGAAATTAGAAAAGTGCGTTGAGTCAAGAAAAAAGGAAAACAGTCATGCTCGTACGACACGGAACATTTAAAAGTGACCCCCTTTGCCCCGAATGCCACCATCGTTGAAACTTACTCGTCGCACCTCCAAGCTTGTCGCACAACCCAAGAAGTCTCACTGCAATTTACGCGCCGCTGCTTAGACGCATTCAATCGCGTAACAAACAAATGTGGTACACATATCTTCACCTTCGTTTTGCCGCCACGCTGCACACAGCGCTTTTGTCTCATTTTATCAGCCCAGCCCGAATCGGTTCAGGCTCATTGTGTGGCACTTTGAGTTCCTTTTGCGGCATCGTTTTTCATTTTTGCCACTAGTACTTTTCCATTTTCTATTTTCATTTCATATTTTTCTTTCTCCCCGTAAACTCATCGGCTCGCGTTATTGATATTGCCAACGCTCACGTCCTCGCCGCAGTGGAAACTCATCGGCAAAATTGTGAACATGCTAAGAAAATTATGTCAAGCGATAAACGTAGATAAGTAGAGTGCTTTCTCATAATTACGCCACACAATGCTCGAGTGGAAATTTGCTACACTGCGCGCATCACGAAGAGGGGGTAATTCCACCCGCTTCTATGCACAGTCGGTTCTATTGAATGTTTTGCCGAACGAAAATCTCGTCTTTGTGCGAGAACTTTAAGAGATTCGTCTCACAAATTCTTTCCACAAAGTTTCAGTATCTTTCACATTGTTTGGCTCTATTCGTTCGCTTTTAATGAGCGAAATCTGAAATCACTTTTCAAGCTGCTTTCGGGTTTCCTTAAAGTTTTCTTTTCAATCTTTTGGCTCACGAACTGCGAAAAAACTGAGACTGCAAATGAGCAGATTATTTTTCCCAAATTAAATGAGAAGAGCCAAATTAAATGAGAAGAGCAACAAAGAAGTGTAAATGCAATTTTTTTTTAGTATATTTATATTTTTTATTTTTATATTTTCTGGAGTTTGAGTTGAAGCAAAACTTGAGAAACATGTTGAGAAACAATATTGTTAACTTTTACAAAACGTAATATTGCAAAAATACGAAGAAAAACGTTTTCGTCTTGAACCTCTGCAACTAAAAATAATCTGCACTAAAGCAGCAACCGAGATAGTAAGTCTAAGCAAACCCGGCTTTAGGCCGAGCAGTCTCTTTTCAAAGAATGTTCGAAATTACTTCAATACTGATCCCCAGCACTTGTTTGTTTATTCAATGAAATATGCTCCCAGATAGAAACTGAATCATTTTTCGATAACAACCTTTTCGGACGTTAGCACAAACTTTTTTTACAGATTTGGACATTCGAGGAAAAGTGTAAACCATAACCACAATTTCAAAAAAAGGAAAGCAAGGTTCGGCAGGTCCAAATTTTTAGAAGAAACTTAATAGGTTCGCGCTGTTTTTTTTATGGAAATTCATTTTTATTGATGCCATAAATTTACACAAGAAAATAGGCTTCTGTTTTGGTTTGGCGCACTGAATAATTGTGATGATGAGGCTGGCTGAAGTTTCGCGAGGCGCGAAAAACTAAAACCACCTCCACCTTCTGGAAAACAGCGAATATTTGGACAAAAAGATTTGTTTGGCATGTTTGTTGCCTGTGTTGCCAGTTATTATTTTTAGTAGTGTCCGACCGAAACAACTTTTTTGGGCCGAAACCGAAACCGAATTTCGTTTTTTTTTTAATATTCAGCCGAAACCGAAACTTTTTAGTTGAAATAAAAATTACCACATTAAGTAAATAAAGAACAAACAAACAAACATAACATAAATAAATAAATACTTATTAATGAAAACAATTCTTTCTTTTTTCAAACATAAACATACAAAATTCACCCTTCGTTCGTACCTTACGCGCTAATATTCAAAATTAAATAATTTAATATTATATTCTAAAAAAATAAGTTGGTGGCATCTAAATTCTCTTCTAAATGTAAAAAATATTCTAGAAAGTTTCGGTTTCGGCCGTTCGGGCATTTTTGGCCGAAACTGAAACCGAAACCGAAACACTTATTTGGGCCGAAACCGAATATTCGGTCGGACACTAATTTTTAGTATACAATTTACTGCAAATAGATGGCTTGCGCTCCAAGCCTATTTCTTAGTTTTGTTGAATTCCTAGATGACATTTTGTGACCTCAAAAACTGTTATTAAAATTATTTAGAATTATTTTCTTCTCTTTTTCCACCAAAGCTTGAATTCGTTTATAAATCTTTTTTAGGCTGATAGTTAATTCTGACTACGATTACGAGCAGTGTTTAGAAACTGATTTTGGACATCACAACCGATTTGAGAAAAAATATATTAATGCACCTATTCTTGCAGCTCACTGAAATTATAACTGATCGCAAAGATTTGAAGAGTTAAAAATCATTTATCAGTTTCATAGTTTTTCGGTTTCATTGAATTCCTTTTGTTGAATGTGTTACTGAAAACATTAGTTCTGTATGTTTCTTTGGTTTGAAAAATAAAAAATAACTGTTATTTTCAGTTCGTGCTTAAATATAAGGTTTAAGCTTAAATGTGTTGCCAATCAGATTGGTTGTTTATAAAATCCATTAACTTCTCTTTTAGAACAGCGAATTCAGTCATTTTCAAGTGACCTTGATTGTGTATTTATAAATTTTTCTTTAAAAAAATGTTATATTTGTCAAAAATTGCCAGCAATCCAATACACATCAAAACTATCCACTTCGTTATACATTTTTATAAAAATGGGTGTAACTTTAACCTTACTTTCTCCTTTTTATGAAATTAATGCTATGCGTAATTAGTAAAAAAAACTCCTAAACATTTATGCTTTCTTTATGTTTTCATTAATTTTCGGTTTGTTGCGTGTGCTTAAAACGACACAATGTTCATTAACAATTGACCCAGTTCCAAATCCAAGTAGCAATACAATTCTAAAGTGAGATTCTTATTCTTTAACATTTAATTGAAGAAAATGAAAGTGAAAACGATTGAACGAAAGAATTCAATGCTATTCAGTCGAACTAATGTGAGTATAGGAAGATTCCGCTTATTAGAATCGCATTTCGTCCATTCACAGTGATGTGCGTACCCGTCACTAAGTCATCGTCGTATGAGCGATGAGCGATGAGCAATTTAAATAGCAGAACAGTAACGAACGCTCCAGCCACGCGGGAACATAAATTCCAATTATAAAAGTAACAACAAATTAATGAGAATTCATACATGGCTAACGGCCGACAATACACACATGCATCACGTATTTATGAGCCGCCGCAGCCGCACACAACCGCACACAACTGCACACGGCCGACTGTTGCTAATGAAGCGCAGAAGAACAACATACAATACGATAACTGCAAACGCGTTACGACGGATAATAAATGAGTTGCCAGTCGAGCGGCCGCTGCCGCTGTCTCTTCGGCTGTTATTGGCGGCAGTGCACTATTAGCAATAACAACAGAAACAACAATTACAGTAGCAATAATAGCAGCCGAGCAGCGCGGTGCGTATGATTAATAATAATACGAGAGCACACCTACATACAAACACACATAAACATGGCGAAAAAGGACGAAAATAAATAAATAAATAAATAGGCAAGCAAACAGATTGTACGCAGTCTGAGTACGATGTGTGTGTAGCTGATTGAGTGTTTGTGTGGGCAAAACTAAAGCAGATATCAGGGCACACATAAATACTAAATGAGTACGCAAACATGCAACAATGACATGGGCTCCGTTTCATGTGCCCCTGACTGCGTTGGCGCCGCGCGACGCATTGTTGCGTCGCGCAACAACACTTGGCCGCATTGAGTAATGCTTATTGCTGCTGCTGATGGTGTTGTTGTTGCTGCTGGCGGTGTTGCTTTTTGTGCCAACACTTTGTATATGGCGCATGGCGCCACTAAAGTCGTCGTCGTCGTCGCCATTGCGCTCACTGCCGACACTGCTGTCAGTGCCAAGAGCGCCCTCTATCGCCAGCCTCCATGCTGTCTACTGTGGCTCTTCGCCAGTGCTGCTGCGCCGCAGTTGTTGCTGCAGCGATTGTTTGCCTTTTGTGCCTTCAACTTTAGTACACACACACGCATACACATACACACACAAAAAGCACACAATGTCTGAGTGGCTTCATTCGAATTTGTTTTTTGTGCTCCGTGTGTGCGCCCAACTCAAGTGGGCGTTGTTCCAAGTTTCTCATTATTTTTGTGCAATTGCTGGCAGGCATTTCAAGCATTTCAGGCGATGCTAAAGCTGCCTTGCCGCTATTGACGCTAATGCCAGCCTTCAAAACAACGGAATGGAATAAATTGTGGAAGCCTTTAACTGTTAGTTAGAGACTGTTAGTAAGAGACTATTAGGTAATTTTTAGAAAAGTTACACAAAATCAAATCTCTTTAAAATATAAAATATATTACAGCTTTTAAAAATTATGAAAATTAAATACATGTTGCTAGTGAAAATTACAAAATTCCAATCCACGAATGACACTCATCAATAAATGACGTTACATTTCTCATCAGTTCAGCGCCTTCGTCTGCATGGACGATTACAAAATATTGCTATAAATTAATTCAGCAGCAACAGTTTCGGATACGCTGTGCACATGGCGCACCTACAGCAGCTGCTCATGAATACTGAATATGCTGCCTTGATATCACTTCACGTTCTGCTGGCTGGCGCACCAGTCTGTCTGTTGTTTATTGAAATTTGCAAGCGCACTGCTGTTTGGCATTGTCCGCTTTCCAACCTCTCTCCCTATGTTGCCTGTGTGATGTGTGCGCACATAAACTTCCAACTTAACTCTCATTAAGAGTATCATTTATCGCTACAAGAAACATTATTTGACTCATTTATAATTAAAGTATTCAATGCAATTTTCCACTCTTACGTTGGAAAGTCGAAAGCAGCATATAGCCATAAATAAATAATTTGAATCTGTTTGAAAATCACAGCAGATTCCATCTGCTCTCGTTTATTCCCATTGGGCGCTATTTTTCACAGCAGCGCAGCGTGGCGTATACTGAATAAAATTGGCGCCGTGAAAGCGCGAAAATCACTCATACGCCACGTTGTACATAATCCGTAAAGCGCTCTTCGCCGGCATACGCCATTTGCAAATTACCAATATAAATATTGTTCCCCCTAAATTAGATTAGCAGCCATGCGTGGACACACACACATGCACAGTTGCCTACACGTTTATATGTATGTGTTGTGTCTACAATATTTACGAGCAAACGGTTCGCTTTGAAATGGCGCCTTAGTTTCTATTATTTCCCTGTGCCTTCTTGGCTTCGTTTGTAGTATGTATGTACCATTCGTACGTATGTGTGTTTCACTTTCAAAGTTAACGCCCGCATCGATTGTGGTTTTCTTATGGTGAAAGATGCGGTGTTTAAATTGACGTGCTTCGTGTTGACATGACGGTGACATTTTGCAACTCCAAAGCGCTCAGTTTTTCACCTATTTTTATGCTAGTCAGATTATTTTGTGCAATCTTAATGTACCACCTAATTTTAGACATTCTATAAATACTTTTGTACTAATTGCAAAACTACGAGTAAAAAGTGTGTATGTATGTGCATTAATTGGGCTGTGCTATCAAAAGTATGAGGAATGTAAAGTAAACTAACTTAATGTGGCGCACTGAAATATGAAAATGTCTTTAAACTTAACTATATTTGTGTATGTGTAGTATATATATGTACATATTTACGCACAGAAATGAATTTTTGCAACTATCGCATCGTCGCTTACATTCGACTCGACTATGCGTGACTGTGTCGATATGTATGTAATTTCACTATGAGTATACTTTTCACAATTTTTTTGATATAAATTTGTTTACCGCCGTGTTGGCCTTCGTGTTAATTTCCCAAAGGCTTATAGTTGGTTTAAATAAGGTATTAAATATAAATGGGGAAGGTCTCGCACGTTGCACTTAATGAGGCCGAATGAACGGTTGGTGAGTTAATTAAGTTTAGATTGCAGGGAAGCGGATTTTTAAATTGTAATTGCCGTTTTTATAAAATACAATTCGCTCAAAATCTGGACTCTCTCGTGATTAGGTAAGCTGAAATTGGATTATGGGTTTCGACATAATTACCAGAATGTGTTGCCCGTCACGAGATTGTTCAATTCGATTGTTTTGATTGATAATTTCCCCGTGCTTACAAATTCTGCAGTTCCTACAGAAGTCTTAATAAAACTAAATCATATACTTACAAATTTGCCTACAAATCTGCACGCAATTATAATTTTAAGCATACAACTTGTCCAACTCGACCAATCGATTATACCACTGAACACCGGCCGCCGCACGGCAGAGAGACAAACACTCACACAACTTTCGAGATGTTCGTTGCATGCAATTCTCAAAACATTAAGAGCGAGAGCAAGTGTTGCTCGAGCCGAAATTGAGGTCATCACTCAAGTGTCAAAGTGGCAATTTTGAAGCGGAAATTACCTACCAATCGGTTTTCCGACACATACACACCCCCACACATATGCTCGCCAAGAAAACGGGGGGAATGATGATTCCACACAACTATCTGCATTCGTACGCGCACACACTCACATTCTTGTACTGACCCTATAGGAAATCGGACTGGCCGACTGCTGACTGTAGAACCGATTCGTTTCCTTGGAGCGAACTCACCATTTTAACATAGCGATGTCCTAGGCGACTGTCAATTATCTCCGTCTGCATCCATTTGCAACAAGTCCAAAGTTAGTCCTAAATAAAACAGTTTCTAAACCAGTTGCGAAGCGAGTAATTTGAGAACTGCTTTATTTTGGCCTACTTTACTAATTTATGGGGCAAAATAAAACAATGAATTTTTTAAATATTAATTCTATTTTAAAAATATTTTCAAAAAACAAAAAAAATCCTTCGCGAATGAAAAAGAAAAAATACGTGCACCAAACAATTTCACTACTAAAAAAAATTTAAACTTGGGCTTGTTGACACACTTCTGTCGAAAATGCTTCGGGCCTGACGCAAAACAATATCCTCATCATTATTGACTACGCCTGCAATGAATAAATTTATTAATTCATTAATAAAAAAGCAAACAAATTAATTAATAAATACCTTTCAACTGGTTCTTCAATTGCACGCAAAATTCGAACTGAAATCATTCAAAGCAAAACGTGCAAATCAAGTGATGCTTGAAAAATACGAACACGTTCGTGGGAATAAAAACAAATAAATATTATAGAAAAAAATACAAACATTTCTATGTCGTCGTTGTGACAAAATCAGATCAGATCAGACTTAACAGTACTTTGTTGGACGATTAGACGCGAACTGACTAACTTCTGCATTCGTTGACAGCTACTTGGACAACTAGTTGTCCAAATTACTTACAAAAAACCAGTTAAAAACCCAACGAGTCTTGGGAACCAGATGTCTCAGGTCCGACAGGGGATTCATCCGTCCAAATACATTTGCAAACCACGGATTCGCAGAAATTGCAGCGAAAAGTTTTCCATGAAATGTCAAAGCAGCTGTCAAATGTTCAGGGCATCTTTTGCTTTTCGTTCATTTCGCAGAAACAAATCGTCAGCAATGTTTTTTCATTAAACAAAATGTTCAACGAACAAGTTTTTGCAATTAAGTTAGTGCCATTTCTTTTGTAATTTTTGGGTTTTCCATTCTTGTTTTTGTCAACTCAAATAGACTACAGCCACTCGAACTCGAACTAAAACCCCCTATTTGAGCTTGTTATTGTTGTTGTTGTCGCCGTTGGCGTTGCTTCTATTAATGTTTGTGTATGTACTTATTCGTGATTTCTGGCATTTGCATTTGCAGGTTTCCTCTCGTGGGACGTATCCGATTGCCATGTTGATCTGGAGGAGGAGCTCAATACAATTACACAACATGCACCCGAGGGAGAGGAAGCTCGTCACGGTAAGTGAGATCCCACGGAGAGCATAGCATGTTCTGGCCTTGTCGGTGCCGCTTCCGTATACGAAAGTTACGTTCGTAGTCTTGTTGTACGTAATTTGAACGTGACGTGTGAACGTCGCCAAATGCCAACGGAAGCATTGGGAGACAAAAATGTGTGTAGAAGAATTTCGCATCGTTCGAGTGAAAGAAAAAAGAAGATGCCGTAATAAAAGATAAAAACGATAATTGGGATGGCCTTGGCAAACGGGACCCTAACGATGTCATAATTTCGGGAAAATTTCGCGCGCGCTAATTGAAAGATGCTGCACATTCAGCTGGCATTTAAAAAAAACGCATGACGGAGGTCGATATAATTTAATTTTAAAGCAATTTAACCTTTTTTCTGTCTGTCTGAACACGTCGTCTGAGAATTCTAAGTGTTGTGGCTTTTAAAGATGTCAACGCAGAGTTTGAAGCGTTGGCCATGCTGATTGAGATGGGAAAATTCGTAAAACTTTGGGCAAATTTTATCCTTAAATTATCTTTACCAAAAGTTAAAAGTTTGTTAAATCTGCTTTCCTGTATAGTTGTTGGTTTTTCTTTTTTTCTCTTAAAATATTGGAAGCATATTAGATGGAGCACTTTTATATGAAGGGATGATAAAAGTGACTCTTAAGTAGAACCCATTAAGGTTTTAGGAAGATTTTAAATGTTTAGACAAAATTTGGAGAAAGAACTTCTAGATCTTAAATTTTAAACCAAATATGTAGGCGCTTGACTTCAACCCACGCACCACATCATAGAATCGAAGGAAGCAAAAGACCGAAGAAAAGATTTTGGGGGTAAACTGCAAGCAAATAGCAAAACTTTGATAGAGAGCAAAAACGCTTCCAAAAAGCTGTTCGGAATTGACTGAACACTGTAGGTCGCTTCCATTCCTAAGTATACAAATTTCGTATCATGCCTATGACATAAAGTTTGTCAAGTAAATGTTTGCAAATTTAAAGAAGGTAGAAAATTATTTTGAAAAGCTTATAATATAACAGAAATTGCAATATTTTGAAATTATTTGAAAAATATAGATTAATTGAATATTTCACTCTCATATAATATCAAAGTAATGTCTATTTGATTCGCGTATTGAAGGGCGAATTGATTTGAAAGTATCTCCTGGACGAACCAGAAAACTGTCTGACAGAGAAGAAAGAAAAATCATCCGAAAAGTTCGTGAAAACCCCCGTTTCTCAATAAGGGAAATGGCTTTGGATATAAAAATAGAATGCGGAACTGATGTATCTCATGAAACTGTTCGGAACTGTACGGCGCCAAATTTTCAATGCAATCTTGGTTTTGAAAGAAGACGAATTTTTTGACAGTTTGAAGTCTAGCTTCATTTCCTTTTTTGATTTTTTACACTGTTTTCGCGTATCAAATAGACATTACTATTAATCTATATCTTAAAAAAATGTCAAAATATTGCAATTTCTGTTATATTTATAATCTTTTCAAAATAATTTTTCTACCTTTTTTAAGTTTGCAAACATTTACTTGACAAACTGTACATATGGTGGACAAAGCTTGTATGTCGCCCAAGGCAAATCGCCAGAGTGCCGCCCCTGTGTTTTTTTAGTATTTATTAAAATACTTATGAAAATTATCAACCACATGTTCAATCTGTTCAAATTCAATTTGTTTTCATACAAATCGATCGATACTGAATTATAACGAACATGTGGGAATATTTATATAAATTCAACTTAAAGACAAAATTTTTCGGAGATTTGGCGCCCATTTCAAATTTTTTTTCAAGTATTTTTTTCTTCACGTACAAAATTCCACGCTTCGCTAGTCAATTTTGCCGCCCCTCCCAATATGCCGCCCTAGGCATTTGCCGCATAAGCTTCGTGCTTTGACCGCCATCAAATATGTACGTACGTGATTCTACGAATAACAAACGCTCGACGAAAAAATTTCGCTGGCCTAAATGTTTGAAGACCTCTGATGCAGGTAAGCTGGTGGCATTAACTTCAAATAAACAGTGAGCATGATGCATAATGCCTGTATTGCATTATGAAACATTCAGCGCTAAAGTTCCCAACAAATCCAAATGCCCCTCAACCAGACGAAAACGCGCCTCTCAACAGCACAATGCCAAATATGAGGGGAAATATGAGAACCAGCTGTAATTAAGTATTCTCGACGGGCCGTGCAAAGGCAGTTCAAGTGGTTTTTTAGCGTTTTTCGCACACATTTTCCCACATTTGCCGAGCACTATTATGCAACACACACTCACGACGGAGTGCGGCCGCATAGTAATTGCACTACAAGAACCATCGCGCATTAGCGCAAAGGGCTAACGAGTGGCTAAAGTGGCATGATTAGCCTGCCACATCGCGTGTCCTGGAGAGATGCGGTGAGGTGCCGCTGCTGCTGTTGCCACTTTGGCTGCGGTGGCTGCAACTCGACGCAACTCTTCTCAAGCATATTAAAAATGTCAAATGAAATGCAGGTGAAAATGGCTTACAATGCAACACAAACAACAAGAACAACCAGCATCACAACGTTAGTTGGATAATGCACTTGCAAAGCACGAGTGGCTTTACGCTGCCGGATTGTGAGAGTTTCGTAATGCGAGCAGCAGCCAAAATTTTGAGGAAGCAACATCAAAAGCAAAGTGCAAAATGATACATTTAAAAAGGAACATTTTTCATTTTACCTAAACGACCACATCATCCTATAAAATTGGCCAGACAAAATCCAAACTAGCAACAAATTGAAATTGAGGAGACCCTGACAAATTTGAATTTGTTTCCCAAAAATGAGTGTGAGAAGGCTCAGACAGCTGAGCCATATGGCCCTACACACATAACAGCGTGCGACAGCATTTTCCACACTGGGAAATATCCATACATGCGTGAAACGAGAGACCAAACATAGTAATACTGCGTATTCAGTTTTTTATTTCTACATCCTTTGTCCTTTTAAAAGGAATTCAAAATTTTGAAGGGGATAAAAAATTAAAAAAAAATATAAAAAATACTTAACTTTGTTAGAATATGGCGATATGTATATAAAATAAAAGAGGAAAATCTTAAGAATTTCAATAAAATTGATTTTTTATCTATTTGTAAAAAAACTATATGAAAAAGGTCCTTTGAAAATTGTAATCCTTTATATGATTGAAAATTTATATCGAATTTTCTTGAAAAGTAAGTATGTTAAAAACCCAAATCTCCTTAATCACGTGTCAAAATTTCATTATTCTCGCTTCATTGACTTCTTATCTTTTTATTATTTAAAATACTGATACTCAAATAAATTAGAATTTGTACTTCATTAGAATTGCAGCTTCCGAACCAATAAAGTTAGAGTATTGAAATTTTGACACGTGATCAAGGAGATTTTGGGTTTTAACATACTTACTTTTAAAGAAAATTATATATAAATTTTCAAGGATGTAAAGGATTAAAATTTGTAAAGGACCTTTTTCATATCCTTTTTTACAAATAGATAAAAAATCAATTTTATTTAAATTCCTGAGAATTTCTTCTTTCATTTGATATACATATCGCCATTCTTTTTATTTGTATCCCCTTCCAAATTTTGAAGTCCTTTTAAAAGGACAAAGGATGTATAAATGAAAAACTGAGTACGCAGTATTACTATGTTTAGTCTCTAGTTTCACGCCTATATGGATTTTTTCCGGTGTGAAAAATTTTTTTAATTTTTGGCGCACGGTGTAAGCAGGGAAACGATTTTGAGGACCGAATAACCTATAAAAAGGCAAAATAAAATAGCAAAAAAGGCACGGAAAGGCACTAAAAACTGCCAAAAAAGGCATTAAAGGCACTAAAACCTGCCTAAAAAGGCAAAATAGGGCATTAAAAACTGTTAAAAAGGCAAAAACAGGCATTTAAAAATAAGAAAAAAATACTAGAAAATCTTAAAAAAAGGGGGAAACGGTAGATATGTATTTTTTAATAATTTTTTTTCATCTGACGTATGCAACATACAATATTTATACCTCGTTTTTTGTAAAAGAAACGGAACATCAAGGTTTTCAAGGATTTAGGTTTGCGCCAACCGAACATTTTGATTTTGGCATGTTTTTTTCTTTAAATTTTCCACTTCACAACAAAAAATAACGGCTTAGGAATGATCAAGTCAATGTAAAAACATCGATAAGTTAACGAAATTGCAATGTTGCCATGTATTTTTGCGAAACAAAAGGGGGAAAATATTTTAGTTTAGTTTAGTTTATTACCGTCAATGGAATACAATCCTTACAGACTAGGAATACAGTAAATTTCTTAGATATTATTTAAGATACATATTTACAATATGTTTAAATTAATCTCTATCAAGAGTAATATCGATTAAAAACGATAGAAAAATAAAAAGGCGCTCGACAAATCTTGAAAAAGGCATTTTGTGGCATTTATAGGTAAAATAGGCACTAAAAAAAGGCATTTATGGGTGAAAATGGCAAACTGCATTTTTTAGGCAAGAAAAGGCAAAATAAAAGTGGTATATTTCTAATAAGGAGGACCTAATTCGTGCTCATTTTCAATCAGAAATGTTCTATCTAGCAGCAAACAAAAAAGGCAATTACCACAAAATCCTTTCCCTGCTCATAAGATTTTCAAAATTTAACAAGAGCAACATGCCCAAAGGCACAATTCTGTCAACATGCATTTTATCTTTCGCAAAGTTGGTGTAAGAGTTGGGACGTAGTAGAAGGAACTTGTCGATACCTGCCTTAATCGATCGTAAAAATCTTGAATACCACTACGCCAAAGTCGAATAATCCTTTAACAGAATTTTGCTTCATGTGGACTTGCATTTTATGTGGGCAGCAATAGCTGCTTACTGATTGTTTACATTTTCTAAGCTTTAATACTCCTTGCACTGCAGTTGGCAATGATCCTGAAATTCTGCGTGGACTCCGAAGCGAGGCATTGCAAACATGCGCAACGTCAAGTGGTGCGTACCAACCAAGTGTCTGGAAACACAACGCGGGCGAAAACTCGTGAAAATGAAATCAAAACTGTAAAGGACAAACTCAACAGTTTGCAAATATCCACCATGCTTCTAAAGTTATATTTACTTATATGCCAATTTATATACATATATACACGCAGACACATTCTTGCAGCAGAACCATGTAACTGCTCGCTTTAGTCGCAAACGCTGATGGCGGTCGCCCCACTCACGCTACGGCTCGCAGCAACTGTGGCGCTCGATTATGGAAATGGATTTTTGTGGAATTGTTTCGTGTGAAAACTGCTTCAAATTAGCAGCATCTGCAGGCATTTCTAAAATGCAAAGTGGGGATCAGATGTATTTTATGTATTTCAAGTTGGCCAAGTAACTAACATAAGTCAAGGCCACACGACAGTTTCAGATGATTTTAAATATATTGGTTTCATTAAAGTTATGCACTGGATTTTAGGTCTCGACGCGGAGTCTCCGAAGCAACCTATTTCCGGGAACTTTTATTGAGAGAAAAACTAGAACAACATCATCATTGTTGTATCATTGCATTACGGTCGTGATTGAAACTTAGCCTCCAACCACCACGTACAGTGTGTAAGGTCAAATTTGGCGAGCAATGCCATGTGTACGAATGCCATGTACGAATATATCCGAATGGTGCTAAACTTAAATAAACGACAGTTTGTGGCATCTTCTGTAAGACACCACCACCATCTGCTCTGAAAGTCAGGCACCCAACCAGTCCCTGGTGGAGCTTACTTATTTTCTACTGCTTCATCGGCACGTCATCAGATTAAAAAAGGTTCGAAGACGATTTACCAAATTCGCCCTTCGCCGGTTATACTCCTTCGACGCCTTCTTATGAACTCAAATGTATAATCTTGAGCTTAGAAAAGCTCGCGAGTAGAAGAAAAATATCTGGAATTATTTTCATCAAAAATACATGTACACGTACTATATGTGAGGGTAAAATATAGGGTTTTTCATCATGAGCCGAAAAAGTAAATAACCAAAAAAAAATCAATTAAAATTTGAATTTTGATGAAACTTTATTATCAAAATAATATTTGGTTTGTGCCATTAGTCATGGAATATGACATCATTCAAATGACCGCCACGAGCAGCCTGGCACACCTCGATTCTTTTTAGGTAATTTTCGATGACTTTTTTACACATAGCAGGCTATAAGGCGCCTAAAACTGCACGTATGTTGTCCCTCAAATGCTCCAGAGTCTGCGGATTGTCTGCATAGACTTGGTCTTTCGCGTAGCCCCAAAGAGAAAAGTCCAAAGGGTTCAGATCGCACGATCTTGACGGCCAATTGGCATCACCAAAACGCAAAATTATGCGTTCATCGAACCTGGTTCGCAATTCTTTCATGTTCGGTCGTGTTGTGTGGCATGTAGCGCCGTCCTGTTGAAACCACATCTCCTCCACATCCATATCTTCGATCGCTGGCCAGAAATACTCGTTTATCATACGGCCATAAAGTTCAGAATTGACGGTAACGGTCTGTCCTTCGTCATTTTCGAACCGAACCGTCATTTCGGCCGAACGAGCAGGGCGATTACGTATTGGCCTCTGTACATCTTGTACAGAACCAGTTCGTTCGAATTTCGCCAATAAATCCGAAATTGTTGACAAAACAGGCCTTCCGTGACGTCCGAAATCCTTCCTTAGTGCGCGAAAAGTGGTGCTCAAATTTTCACCATTTTTGTTGTGAATTTTCACTATGTTTACACGTTGAGCGATGCTAAATCGGTTAATTTTCATAAATGGCAAACACTAAACTACAATATTAACACAATGCAACGACAGATGACAGCTGCGGTTGTCGAACGCAGGGCTGTCAAAGTTTTCGGTTCGAAATGAAAAACCCTGTACTTAGATTTTCCTGAGCTAAGATGCCAATATACTTTTTATAGCGCTGCCCATAGACTAAATGTGCCGAAAAGAAACCGATTCCAAGTTAACTTTAGGTCCAACACTGTCTCTAGGCATAACGACATAAACACAAGTCGTTATTTAAAAAGTAGCTAATATGTTTAATTTTACGAATTTTCCTACACTAAATTTGAGGTATTTTGTAATCTGTGAAGAAATAAATAAATAATTCGATGTAATTTATCAAATTGGGCAGCCACAGTTTTAAAAGATAATTCACTAATTTAAATTTTTTCCCCTGAGAAGCCTGGAACGAATTAGGCAATAAACTTTTATATTAACTATAAGCAAAAAATTATTGTAAATGAAGGCAAGGCTGTATTTAAGAGGCCTGATGAAAAAACTGATGGAATTTGGCAAAACCGCATAAGCAAAGCTCTGAAGTAAAAAGCGTAAGCAAAAATAAGTGAGTATGCGAACGCATTTTGTTCGTTATCAGCATTTACACATCATTAATCAGCCAATGTCCACGTAAGCACAAAAAGGACACCAAAAATGTGACGCAGTGCTCGAACTCGCGGCACGTGGCGTGTTCTCATAGGACAGTGCCGGTAAAATATGATGAGCCATTTAATTCCGGAAGCTGGCGCTGTTGAACCGAATTTATCAGCTGCCGCGCCATGCTGCATGTCATTTATTATTGGTAGCCTTCACTTCTCGCACAGCTTTTTCATCGGTTACGATTGTATGGGCGCAACTTGCCGCCTGTTGTGGCTTTTTGTTTGGCGCTAGTTTTGTTGTTGCAATTAAAGCGTCAATTGGCAAACAGTCCTCATCAAAATGTCATAATCTCTTTGGCTTGCAAACACATCCTGTCTGGTTTGTGGCTTAATTTTTTGCCTCGTACCATTTCAGCTCACCACATGTCAGCAGACGCGTCAACATGCTGCCGACAACATCGGGAAGGCAGCGGCTGTGTTCGATGATGTTTGCTGAAAACACAAGTGCAGATGTGAATGTGTGTGCCTTTCGTTCCCATGTTTGCTGACAATGCTGTCAGTGGCGGATGTACGCAATGCTTTTGTTGCTTGCAACGGAAATCGACGCCTCGAGGACGATGCCAGCGGCGCAGCGGAGAATGGCAACTGTGAAAGGCTTCGTTATGTCTGCTGTGTGATTTCTGTGTGTGTGTGTGTGGGTACGTGTATTGATGTTAGTCCGCATGCCAGCGCGCATGATAAGAATGCGTTAATAATTGACAGATGTCAGCTGTGATTGTCAAGAACATCTCAGTTTCAATTCGATTGTGGCGGTGGGCATTGTCGCTGGCGAGCCAGCACTGATATTCCCGACATAAATATAAGGCAATTCAGTTTAATCCGGCGTGTTACTCTTGGAAGGGATCATGGTAGATCGGCTTCAGGCATAACTGGGCGGGCTATCTGATGGGCAATTCGGGTTTCGGAGGAGACTCGGCGTGGAAAATGCGTGGTTGTATGTTAAATCGGCGGTGCGTGAGAGTAGTGAAAACTATGTTCTCGGTGTGTTTGTTGATTTCAAGGGGGGCTATTGATCACCCCTCGCTGGGATAAGGTGATTGATCGTTTGAATGATGCCGACTGTCTGGAAACAACTCTCTGGAAGAGCAGAAAGGCGTGTGTGATTGGGATGAACGAACAGGTTGACGTAAATATGGCTCGAGGATGCCCGCAGGGATCCGTCTGTGGTCCAAATATATGGAATTACATGATGCATCCACTACTGCGGTTAAAGCGTAACGTTGGCAACAATGTTGGCATGAAAGTTCCCATGGCATAACGACGTATGAGTACATACGGGAAGTGAGGCTCGTGGTAGGACTCAAGGACTTTGGTCTGAGTATGAGTACATACGGGACGTGAGCTTCATGGTAGGACTCAAGCACTTTGGCTTCAGCCTGAGCCTTGAAGAATTAATGAAATCATTTCCAATCCTTCCATGCCAACTAGATCTCTAGCCTCACTATCATCTACAGTGCCGCACACAGCAGATTCAGGGGTTGGGTTGGAGATTCAAATCCCCAATACAAACATTTGTAGTGAAAAATATGGTTTCAAAAGGTATTGGGCTCAAAATGAAAACATCTTCCCTGTGACTTTCGCACCACTTAACGTGACTCACTGAAGCCGCGTGTCAACCAAAGGCGCAGTGTCAGCTACACCACGCAACAATGCCCCCTTCCCAGCAAACTTTTACCCTGAAATTAACAAAAGAAGCGGCGATCCAGCACCAGCAAGTCCAAGTATTGTGCTGCACACTTCCACTTGCGGAGCCGTAGTAGATGACGTCCGGAGAAGCGTCTCTAGATTTTCAATGCAAATGACGGCAACACAAATTTTTCACTTGTTGACACAATGGACGAATTTTGCATTGTAAATGTGCGTTTGCGTGCCCGCACAAATTGTCGAACTTTGAAACGCTGCTAAAATATGTGGCGCGCACACTGTGCGGCCAAGTGACAAGCGAAACCAACGAGCTTTTGTTCCGCGCGCTCCACTCTCTCCAACCCGCTGCACACTGCAGACATTTTCGCTTTCTTGCGTGCAGTCAGTTTAAAACTCGAACTCTGCACTTAAGCACAGAGCGACCACTAAGGCGGCACAGACATCTAGTTTAATACGTCGTCGGTGCCATGACGGTGCAGGTTTGTGTGTACGTGTGATTTGATGGCACGCGTTGTCTTTTAAGCGATGTTTGGGTTCGGTTATTTTTCTTATGCACAAAATGGGAAAACGAATTAATTGAAATGGTATTTGAAACATGCCAAAAATAATGCAAAGTGTTGGCAATAGTTGGAAAGGTATACAAACGCTAAAGTTATGTTTGCATCACTGTTTGTCTGTTAGTCTGTCGTTAGCTAATTTTGGGAAATACATAAAGCATGGCGGAAGAGGTTGCACCATATCCCGTACAAATAATATTTCTAATACATATAAATTAACTGTGAAACTAGAAGACTGTGAAACTAGACTGTGAAATTAAAATTACGACAAGTCATGCCCAGGTACCGTAAAATGTATCTTCTTAGAAGTGTTCATGAATAAAAGCTTTGGAACCATTATAAGTAATACAGCTTTGCATTTCGATACTCCTGCATACTAAGAATTGATTTTCTTTATTCTTAAACTCTGCAAATATAAGTCTAAAATTAATTAATAGAAATAAAAACAAATAGAACTATTTGAATGAATCGGAAGTTATTTTTTTTATACCGCTTGGCCTGAAGCTCGTTGGGACTATATAAATATGACACAATTAAATTAAGAAAATCTGGTATGAAAACTTTATGTAGAATTAATGAATTTTTATTCACCAAAACGAGCACCGAACTCATCAGCTAATTTCAAAAAACTTTCCGGTTCTCAATGAAGTGCGCTTTCGCCCAGTCCAACTCGACACATTGTCTGCGCTGTTTTCGTTTGTCTTGATGTTGAGTTTTACTTTTCTGGGAGTTTCGCGGTTTTCCACTTGACAGATGACAACGCGGTTGTCAAAGTGAGTTGTCGTTGCAAGGCACAACAACGCACACAATAAATGGCAGGCGAACCTTAAGAAAACGAACTCGAAATGCTCATTAAGTCGAATGTGCGGAATTATTTGAAAATTACGCTGAATAATTTGTCACCTTTCGGTTTGCAGTTCGCCGACAAGCAGTACCAGCGAATGTGCGGCAGCAGGTGGGCGAGACAATATATGAGAAATTTAACGCTCCGCAAATGAATATAATGAATGAATGTTTTTGTGTTGCCTGGCATTTTTCTGTGCGGTTGCGCTCATTTGCCGACGCGAGGACTATGCAAAATCCTCTGCAATGGGGCACACACTCTCCGGCTGCCACCCGGTTTGTTCTAACAACGTTAAAGGTTGACAGCAATTCTGTGGCTCGCTGCACAAAAGCGCCTCCGCTCCCCTCCAGTTTTTATGTTAGTTGTCGCTTCCTGGTCTCCGCCGCTTGTGCTCGTTTCTATAGAAATTCCAAATGGCATATTTTGAAATTTTAATGAGTTGCATAATTAAGCGGCAGCGGCGCGCTACAAACTGCTCTGCGAAATACTTACGTGCAATGAATGGAGTATAAGTTTCGGCAAAGAGGCACTTATTAAAACGGGACCATGACACAAACGCTTAGAAATATGCAACAAAAGAGCAAACTAAAACAAAGAAACAGTCGGTGTGCATTCAATCATCAATCTAGTCAGAGTTGGCTGCTCAGAATGCGTGAGCCCATGGAAGCGCAAAAACTTGTCGTCGGTGTGTCGCGAATGTCGATGTTGAAATGCTGCTTTTGCACTGCACATTTCCTAACGCAATGAGCATTCATGCCGCATGCACACACATTAAGGCAAATGACAATTGAAGTGGAGATAATGATGGCATTAATGACAAGTACGCAATGACTACCGCAACAGAGAGGGTAAGTAAAGGGTAGACATGGGCACGTGAGCATAAACGACAAGCACCCAGCCACGACCGCGAGGAAAGCGGCAAAAGTCAGTCGAAGCTGAGGCTAATCGTCAAAGACAAGAGCAGCTCGAAAACAATTTCACAAATAATGGCAAACAGAATCGAAAGGTATCTTAATAAAAAGTATCGTAATAAAGTGACAAATTTGCTTAAACAACTTTGAGCTACTTAAATAGTTCATGGTTCAGTCCAAATCACGTTGTTCTCATTTATGATCATGAATCTTAAAAAAGAAAGCGCCGCCAGTTGAATGCGAAAATTTCATAAACAAACGAAATGAAATTTTATTGAAAATCCTCATTTGTAATAACCACATACCAGCACTAATGAATTCCTTTCACAGAGATATATTGTTGCGTTTATTTAGAATGATACTTTTAGGAGATTTCCCCTTGTTTGACATAATTTATTTCGATTTGAACAGCAAAGCCAAAAATACTGCCAAAAGTAATAAATACGTGTTCAAAACTGCCAGGGACGAACAATAGCCCAGCTATTGTGCCATCAATTTTGTTGGCATCTCGGCAATTTTTCAATCAAACTACCAAGCCCGAATGTACAATAATGAAAAAGTGTAATTAAAAGCAGAAATGTGCACACGTACCTAACGGAAACTGTGAGGGAGGAAGGGTCACCTTATATCCAACCTTGCACAGTCACATTCCGCCATGACATTTGACTACTTTCTCCCTCCTTTTCTGGCCTACTGAAATAAAAAGTAAGGGACGAATATATCTCATAAAATAAGACGCAGTAGTAAGCAAATAGAAGCGACGTCTGTATACGAGCAGATAAGGGGTTGCCCGAATCGAATCAATAATTCGAGTTGACGAGTTGGGATCTTCTTTATTGGCAATTTTATCCTCCTTTTATCCTGGAAAATACTTTGTTTTCTATACTTTGGTGTTTCATTGCATTGCACCTTGAGTCGAGCGTCGCTTCAGACGTGGTCCAATGCCCTACATAGACAAATATTAAGTCTTGAATCTATTCCTATATTTATATAGAAAAACATTGATATAATTTGCAAAGTGTAATCAAATCAGGATGTAGTTAATACAGCATAAAAGTGAGCGTACAAAATCTTCTTTGTTAAAAATGTAGTCTAATGTTTCGAAAAATATACTCAAACCTATCGATATTGCCTATAATGTGTGTTGTGTTTATATCCATAACAGTCCAGTTTTCTTCTTATCTCAGCTATGCTATAGCGAGTCACCTTTGCTTTGCTCCTTTGCGAGCGACCAAGGCGAATCAGCACTGCGTTGCTGTATCAGCAGTTCCATATTCTTAATTCATACTCACATTCCTCTCCAAATTGCTCCTAATTATTCCATTTCAATTTTCAAGCCAGCTCTCCGTACTTTGCGTCGTTGATTATTTACAACTCACTGCCACCCTTTTCGCCCCCCTAATTACAAAATAATTAGAGATTGACAATTTGTCAGGGAAAGACCGACACAGTTAAGAAGCATTTAATGGTCATCCCTGGAGTCAGTTCTGCATTAATTTCATTCGTATTTCTGCCAACGCTAATTGGGAGCAATTATGCGAAAATAAAATTCCCGCTGAATATGGATAAATTCATACACGAAACGGCATTTCTTCAGCGAACTAAAATTGATAGCTTGTTGAAGGGATAATCACTATAAATGGGTTTGGATATTAGCAACAGCGTTTAAGACTGAAAACCCCCACATATTTTATTTAAGTATGCATCGTAAAAGGTGGTAAATTGTTAAATTAAATACGCAATTGCAATTGACAACACTTCCTTCCAATTGAAACCCTATTAAAAACTCATTTGACATCAAGGAATTTTACTCTGCGCTGCGACGCATGTTACATCTACTCGTATGAAATGTTTTAGAGTCACACTTAAAAACAATGATGCAAGGAAATTGCATTTAATAAATATTTCAAAAAAGGGGGAAAAAGTTTTGTACAATTCTCTAAATAATTTTCCTGTCGGCGCTCACCCAAGAATTTTACCTCGACCCTTCTGGGAAAAGTGCAACAGCCAACAGTTGAGCATTGCAAAAATTAAATTTTTTAAAGCCACCCAACTTGAAATTATCCCGCATTGTTGCTGCCCGCTCGCGTGTGTTGCACCAGCGCCGAGAGCCGCGATGAACAAACTTTTGAGAACTTTCGCCGCAATGAGCGTGCGGTTCTTCGCCGGAACAATGGATAAAGATCAAACGCACACACCCACACTACACATTTGAAGCTAAACTCCAACACGAGTCGTATTCTAACAGAAAGCAGCCCGGGAGTCAACACAAAGGCGAGGGTGCAAGTAAAAATATTCAAAATATTCAGATTACGTCGACTGAATGATGGCCTACAATAGATCAATGCCAATTTAAATTAAAAAAATTTTAAAATACTGGTACACCAAATCAAGGAGGCTTTGTCCAAAAAGCTGAGCACGTGTCGATCCAATATTTTTGAGCTCAAGTTCTTGTAATGGTAAAAGAAATTCCAAGTCAAATAGTATAACGACACGATTGTTTTATGCATTTTATTATTAGTATAGTAACTCCTTTAAGTAATTATTTAGAATTATGTCAGTCTAATTCCCAAACAGCCGTCATACAAGAAAGAGAGAGAGAGTCCTGAAATAATGCTCAAAATTATTACTTGGAAATCTAAATTGTTTGTTCGAAAATCAATCTTTAAACTCTCTTAACCCTGTCGCTGCAGGTTTTTACTGGGGAAAGTTAAAATTTTAAATTTTACGACTTAGGCTTCTATGTGGTTATATTAGTAACATTCCATAAGAAATTTTTTAATTTTTATACTCGGACCCTGTATTTTACAGTGTTTTTCTATGAGAGCAACCACATCGCTGTGGCTGTAATAATTACTTAAACATACAACTTTTTACGCATGACAAAAATTTGAATATTTCTTCATTTACTTCAGCCAAAATTAAAAACAAAGTATCTACATTGAAAGAAAACGTCAAATTAAAAAGTTGTCTAATTTTTCCTGCTTATTCTTCCTTTACTATGTCAAGATATACCATTAAAAAAACGTGTATACTTTTATGCTTTAAACTTAAATATTCAGTTTATTAATTTCGTATTTTTTCTACAACTTCAAACTATTCTAAAGACCAACAAAAAAATGTATTCTTGCAACCATAGAGGATGCACACGTCCACAAAGTAGCATGTTGCCATATGGCAAGAAAATAGCGAAAGGGTTAAGAAGGAAATAGGAAAATATTTCGGAATGAGTTCAGTTGGAATGCAAAAAATTACAACCAAAATAATATTAGTAATGTGCCACGATGGACTCTGCGTAGATCGGTAGCGGTGACTGCGAATTGAGGATTATTGAGCGTGGATACCAAATCGCGAAATCATCTCAAAGCCGCCGTTAGATACTTTGATGTCTGTTGGCGGTGAATGAATGTATACTCCAAATTATGTACCGGAATGTCAAACTAATCGAAATTTAAATTCAATTTAATGAGATGATGAAATTGTTGCGTTTCCAGCAATGATCGAGCTAAACTTAGATGACAATCAATGCTTTTCTTATTTCAGGTGAACGACTCATTCAGTATGCTAGTGAAAACCTAGTCACTGAAGTGCTAATTCATCCTCAATACAATACGCTTATTCAATGTATGCGTAATTTATTGAGCAGTTTTACGCGTCATCGTCATATAATACACGCTGGCTACACATTCTCTGGCAATGGTTCCTGGATACTACAGGTAAGTGTTAAGAAAGAATATCAGCTGTCCTTAAAACGTAAGAGTAGGTCTTAGAACAACATAGTCATTTTATGTTTAATTTTCAAATTTATATACATACGTATCAATATATGTATGTCCTGCCTGACTGACTGATTGACTGACATCGCGTAGCCCAAACCGCTACAATTAAAAACATAAAATTTGAACTTTAGATAAAATTGCAAAAATTAAACCTCCGCTAAGACGTGATTTTTTTGAAATTAGGGTTCTAGAAGGGCTGAACATGGATTCAGGTGTTGTATGAAGAAACGTGATTTAATAGGCCTATTGATTTCAAACTTGGTGAAAATTCTCTAAATCAAAAATAATTAGACCTATACCATATTTTAACGTAAAAATGTGACGAGGTCAACAAAGGGCTAAGAGAATCTTAAATTCTTGGGCCCATTGACTTAAATTTCGCGCGCAATGCCGCTGGACCTTGCTAGTTAAAACATATATACTCGTACATACTTTGTTGACACATTTTCTCCTTAATTTCACTCACTTCATTGCGTACAAAGTTTATTGTTCTTGTTCAACTTATTGGAGGGCTCCCAAATTCCTCTTCGTATTACAAAATTTAGGCTAGTGATATGGATTTTCGGACATGAACATCTATATCACTAGCCTCGGTATAAGAAGCCAGCGCGCTACCCGCTGGACTATCGAGGCCGGCAATTTAGTTGAATAGAACCAAAATCGACCAACGGAAAACACCTTCGGAACTGTATAAAAAACTCGAATGTTCACGATTTCTTCAGTAATTGATTCTTTTTGAGACTTCGATGCTACCAAGTACTTAATTTACCGCAGGGCTACGTATTGTGATATGAATAAGTGGAAGCGTGAATTTATTTTTAGACTTAAAAAATGTTAACATTTCTCACGCACTTCTTTCTTCGTGCAGGATGGAACCTTTTCCGTGGCCGACTTTTCGGAAGCGTTTCAAGAGCACGACGTTCAACGCGTCATCCGAGCGTACGCCGATACGATAACCATGAATATACACTGTGCCGATGCCGGACACTGGCATTCGCTGCCGGAGAAAAGTTTTGCTCGTTTGTGCAAAATACGCATCAATCCGGTAGATGTGCTGGACACGAGCAGTGAAAGCATTAATGCCTTCATTGGTGATTACGCAACGCATATCCATAGTTCGCAAATTTGTATTCGTTTGTATTGCAGATTTCCTTGCGCCCATTCTTGTGCCCACATCACTGCGTGATTTACTCGAGACTTCGGAAGTTGTTGGCAACATTCGCTTTACGCATCCTACTCTGTATGTCTTCCCGGGTGGCCAGGGAGATGCTGCTCTATTCGGCATCAACGGTTTTAATATGTTAGGTATGTTGATGCTGCGCCGCAATACATTGGCAACGGCTTATTGCAAAATGTTAATGAATATTTGAAATGTTCTTACACTTTCTAGTCGATGGCGGCTTTAACCGAAAGGCTTGTTTTTGGGACTTTGCGCGGCATTTAGATCGATTGGATGCGGTATTGATGACGCGCCTCAACAATAGCAATATTCAGGGTCTGGGCGCGGTGGTGGCGCGCAAGCGGGACGCGCATGTCTATCCACAAATTGGACACTTCTTCTGCAATATTCCCGATCGCAAAGGAGGTCCACCCAGCCCCGACGGTGATAAGGATCGGAATTCGCTACTTGTAGACCTCTTCGAGCATGGCCACAATTTAGTAGGCGACTTGAAATCGCTAGATCTCAAGCCGCAAGTGTGCTATCGCAATCAGGAGCCAATCAATTTGTACCACAAAGTGGGCCACGGCACTCTGGATATGTATGTTATTAGCCCAGCACGCGATTCCAAAGAAGTAAAGGAGTTTCTTCAAAAGTGGAGCACTGGCGACCAGCGTTTATTTGGCTCACGCGATAGCCGCGAGTTCAATTTCCCATTGCAGAACTTGGTGTCGATCTGTGCGCTACTGGTGTGGCAGCCAGCCAACCCTGACGACACAATTACGCGCATACTCTTTCCCGGCAGCACACCCGACTATAAGGTACAGGAGGGCCTAGAAAAGCTGAAGCACCTGGAATTCATGAAACACTCTACGTGCACTGCCAAATCTATTGCACCGACCATACAGACTGTGGTCACGACGAGGAAAACGCTGAAGGCTACAGTTTCTAGCGGCGGGCCTATTGAACCAACCAACGTACCGACAAAGGTGGGCAAGTTCCCTGCAGTTGCCATGCAACAAGACAACAAAATCAAAGACGCGGCCAGTGCAGAGGAAGGCAAGTTGGAGAAAGCCGAGGTCGAGAAGAAAGTTGCGCTAAAGCGGAAAGAAGATTCCGTTGACACCGATGAGCCAGCCGTCGAGACTGGTGACGAGGGTGCGGCCGAACAAGCGGCAGAGACTGCTAGTAAAGATGGCGATAAACCAGATGGCGAAAGTGTGCAGGAAGACAACAAAGCGCAAGTGGAAAAAAAGGTTGAAGTTGTCATTGTGAAGCCACAGCCTCAAACAACGCCTCCCAAGGAAGATACAGCACGGGAGGTCATCAAGCCCAGCAAAACTACCAAAAGCAAACCTGACAAACCACGCGCTGAAGTGAAGCCCGTTGTACGTTCCCGCATCGATACTAAGCCGCCTAGGTCGATGGACCGGAAAATTGGCAAAAAAGACTTGACTGCCGATAAGAAAAGCTCCCCCACAACAACACCGCGCAAAGAACCTGCTGCACCCAAAGTTACCGCCTCTCGCGATGTGAAGCCGCGTGTGGTAACGCGCGCCTCCAAGTCTAGCCCGAGTAGCACACCAGCCAAGAGCGCCAAGGAGGCGAACAATCGCAAAGTGTTAGAATCCAAACAGTTAGCGACGCGCCAGGTGACAACCAGTTCCAGCACAACTACACGTCGTGATATTTCACGCACTAGCGCTGTAGAGAAAAAGGAATCTCGCACTCAGCAGCAACAAGTGCAACGCAAGCCCATTTCCCGCCGCCCGCGCGGATCCTCCCCCTCCAAACGCGCACCAGGCAGTCCCATTAAGTCAGCCAAACCAAAGGCGGACTTAAAGAAAGCACGCTTGGATAAGGGCGGCACTACCGATTCCAGCTTAGTGTCGACACCATCCGCGGATGACACTACCGCTGCCAAGAAGCTGCAAGACTTGACCGCGTCGCAAGAATTGGATGCAGAGAAACAGCGTGAGTTGGATGATTTAAAGGAAGAGCAAGAAGTGGTACGAGAAATTGAGGCCGTCTTCAGCCGAGACGAAATGAAACGGCAGAAGCATCTCAAAGCGGAAATGCGAGAAATATCAAAGCAAGATAGCACTACCGAAGCCGAAGAAGAAGAGGAGTACCTGATAATAGAAAAAGAAGAAATTGACCAATATACTGAAGACTCGATTGTTGAACAAGAAAGTAGCATAACGAAGGAGGAAGAAATTCAAAAGCACCAACGAGACTCGCAAGAATCCGAGAAGAAACGCAAGAAGAGTGCTGAAGAAGAAATCGAAGCGGCCATCGCAAAGGCGGAAGCTGAGGAGAGAAAAGCCCGACTCGAGAGTGCCGATCCTGAGACGATAGTGAAAATAGCAGCATCACTAGCGCCTGAAAGTGAAATCGCAACAATTACCGCTGCGTTGCCAGACGTTGACCACAAAATAACATCGCCTGAAAAGTCGGAAATTAAAGCAGAAGTGCAGGAAATAATCAGCACAGCTAAGGACATCGTCAAGTCACGCACCGAAGAACAAATTGCTAAAACTGACGAAGAGCTATCCTCACCCACACCTGAAGAGAAAATTAGTAGCGCCAAGAAAACTTCCGATACAAAGGACGAACAAATTGAGCCGCAAGAAATGATGCCTGCTAATTTGCAGGAAAGCTTGCCTGAGGAAAAATTCTCCGCCACTATTGAATCAGGTGCCACCACCGCACCAACACTACCCGAAGATGAAATAAAGGAAGACTTGGGAATCGAAGAAAAATACGTGAAAGAAGAAACAAAAGAATTGGAGCAGCCCATCGCAGCGATAACTACCGCACTGCCTCAACCAAGTGCATCGGCACAAGTTCTCACTGAAAAAGCCGTCGAACCAGTGGTGGTAGGCTTGGCAGCTACCGAACGGGTGCTACCTATGAAGATGACATTTGAGGCCCAGCAGAATCTGTTGCGTGATGTTGTAAAAACGCCTGATGAAGTAGCCGACCTGCCAGTACATGAAGAAGCCGACTTGGGAGTTTATGAGAAAGATGCTCAGGAAAGTGGTAAAAGCATTTCACATAAAGAAGAAGTCGCTAAAGAGGAAAAAGAAACCGAAGAGAAAGACACGATTGACGATAAAGAAGAGAAGGAAGCGATTGACGATAAAGAAGTAGAAAGAGGCGAGAGAGGAACGGAAGAAACAGTTTTGAAACCTGCTTTACAAACTGAAACAGTTTTACAAATAGAAGAGGCTAAACCATTAGAAAAACCTAAATCTGTTTCAACAATTGATTTGAGCCCTGCTACAGCTGAAAAACTAGAGTCCCCTACTGAAGAATTACCTTCCACACCTACTACGAAAGCTGCCTCGCCAGTTGATAAGGCTCCTTCTCCAGCCGACAAATCAACATCTGCTGTTAGCAAATTACCATCTCCAAGTGACAAGTCTAAATCACCGATAGATATCATATCGATAGCTGAAATTAAGGAACCAGGTGACATTGCTACAACAGATGAACGTGCAAAAGAATTAAAGAAAGCAGTAAGCACACCTGAAGAAAAGGAAGGTAGTGAAATAACATCGGATGAAGAACCTCCGGCACATGAGCAAGCTGGTCTTACTACTGTAAAAAAACCAAAAGAGCGTGAAGATACTGTTTCCATGGAAAGTCAAGCAACCATCGAGGAGGCCATTGAAGTTGATATGCAAAAATCTTTGGAAGCTGGTCGAAAAACTTCTCGTGATATGCAAGACATCGAAATGAAAATAGAATCACTTAGAAAAACTACTATGCCAGTTGCTGAACAGAAAGCGGATAGTTTTGCAGACGATATTAAGTTAACAGAAACTGCTAAAGTGGTTCCCACTTCTGAAGAAATTTCTCGTCGGGTCTCAGCAGATAGCGTTAAGGATGAGACTGAGAAACCTTTTGCGGTGGAAGATGACAAATCTCCACCAGCCTCCAAAGAGGAATCAAGGATTCCATCTCCTACCGGTAGTATAAAAGATGAGGATGTACGCGATGGAAGTGCCAAGACCGAAAAACTTTCTACTTCATCTAAAGAACCTTCAAGGCCAACATCTGTAGCTGGTAGTGTCAAGGACGAGATTGATGCCGCTGAAAATGCAAAAGATGAAAAATCGCCTGTTGCTTCAAAAGACACTTCTCGTCGAGTATCAGCAGCTAGTACTCAGGATAAAGCTGAGAAACCTGCTACTGCAAAAGATGATAAGTCTCCACCTGCTTCCAAGGAGGAATCAAGGGTTCCGTCAGCTGCTGGTAGTGTTAAAAACGAAGACCTACGCGATCAAAGTGCTATGGACGAAAAATTGTCTGCTGCTTCCAAAGAAGCTTCAAGGTCAGCATCTTTAGCTAGTAGTGTCAAGGATGAGATTGAAGCCGTGGAAAGTGCAAAAGATGAGGTTGCTTCAAAGGGCGCTTCTCGCCGAGTATCAACAACTAGTTCTCAGGATGAAACTGAAAAACCTATTATTGCAAAAGATGAAAAATCCCCACCTGCCCCCAAGATCGAATCAAGGGTTCCATCAGCTGCTGGTAGTATGAAAGACGAAGACGAGCTGCCAAAACGTACCAAAGATGAAAAAACTGCGGCATCCAAGGAATCTTCAAAGGCAGGAAGTATCATCGATGAGCCAATAGAAACAATTTCTTCTCCTGTGGATAAAGCTCCTACAGTTCTTGAACATGATTTCTACACAAGAGCTAAGAGAGACAGCCTTCTGCTTGACATAGAAAATGTGATAGTTGACACAAAGCTTCCAACAACGTCGAGTCCTGTGGACGTAGCCGAAGGCGATTATACACATATCGAGGAAAGAAAAATCAGTGATATTGATGTACATGAAAAAACAGAAGCAAGCAGCACTTCTATTACTAAGACCATTTCATCACCTGTTGATGAAGTGTGCGAAGACTTTACGCGATTGAAAGAAAAACCCATTGACGCAGTAAATGTTCGGTTTGCTACCGCTTCATCACCTGTTGATGAAGCATGCAATTTGATTAAAGAAATTGGTGATTTATCAGAAACTGCTGAAAGCAGAGACCACGCTCCTTTGGATAAAGTAATTGCAGACATATCGAAAGGGGATACTACGCACGATATTTCCAAGGTTGATAAGAGCGCAGGAAGTATGGTTAAGGAGAGTTTTACAGACGAAGCAAAATTAGACGCTGAAAAAGTTTTCGAAGATGTGTCTGAAAAAGTAACAGAGTTAAAGGACACCATTGAGAGCAATGCAAACGAAGCTGCTGAAACTATATCCAAAAAAGCTAATGAAATAAAATCGGACATTGAAGATCTAGTCGAAGAAACATTTGATAAAACAATAATGCTAAAAGACATTAAATCCAAAATATCAACCGCTGTTGACGAAACTTCCAGCAAAGTTGTGGATGGTATATCAATTGTTAAAGAATTTGTGGGAGATGTCTCAAAAGAGGCGGCAGAAGTACAGACTGCAGTCTCCGAAAAAGTTACTGAGATGAAGGATTCGGTTGAAGGCGAAGCTAATGTAGCGATCGCTGCAGTTAAGAAGGAAGTCGATGAGACAAAAACGGATGTAATGGCATTCATATCAGAAAAATCTGCAGATGTTAAGCAATTCGTTGAAGATATTTCAGAAACAGGAACTGAAGTGAAGGGCGTTATTAAAGATGACATTAAAGCTTATTCTGAAAAAGCAGCAAAGGTCATGGATGTTGTGGAAGACACAACTCAAAAAGCTGTAGATGGTGTTTTCAAGAAAGCAGAAGAAGCAAAAACTGATGTTGAACAATTTGTCGACGATGCTCATGAAAAAGTAACAGGAGTAAAAGAATTTGCTGAAGATAAAGTGAAAATTGTAAAAGGTACTATTGGAGACAAGACCGATGCAGTAGCTGGAGTGATTGCAAAACGATTAGATGATACCAAAACAGAAGTCGAAGAAATAATTGTAGATGCTTCCGGACAGGTGTTGCCTTCGCAGATGCCATTAGACCTCGGCGGTTATCCTACAGAATTAAGAGAAACACATATTACCACTGTGGAATCCCCCGAATTTAAAGTAACAATTTCAGACCGGGATGAGCCAATTCTCCATGACATTAAAGAAGAAGATGAAGAGCATAGATTTTCTCCTCCAACTGCTAAAGTAACTAATCTAGACGACCAACCCCTTCGACCTGTTTCGCCTCGTGAAGATGAAGTTGCTAAAATTGTTGCCGATGTGGCCAAAGTGTTAAAATCAGAAAAAGACATTACTGAAATCATTCCTGATTTTGATGAAAAGCAACTAGAACATAAACTGAAGTCACCTGATCGTGACGATACTGAATCTGTTACTGTGCAAAGAATGTTGCTTACGGCTAGTAGCGAAGATGGTGGGGAAGAAATCGATTTATGCCCAAAAGGCAGCATTGTTTTTACACCAACTACCCAAGAAACACTACCAGAAAAAGTTTCACAGATTATAAGCCTAGATATAAAAACTAGGTCTATCCAAGACCATATCCCAGCCGATGAATCCGAAAAATCATCACCAGAATTAAAATCTGGACCAATATCTCTCGAGGAAAAAGATAAAACTGAAGAATCAGAAAAAATGCAACGTAGAGGAATTTATGAAACCGAAACGCCGCCCACAACCCCCGACGACGAACAGTTGCAAGACATTTTAAGAGGCACTTACCGTCCGGAATCAGACCCTAGTCTTGTTATTATAAAGAGCGAGAAAAGAGACGGAATTGTCGAGACCACCACAAAGCACATCTTCTCAACCACCGAAATAAAACCAGATGACCATTCGCCAACACCCCCCACAGAAGACAAATCACCGTCAGTTTCGAAGGAGACTTCTCGACCAGGATCAGTTTCAAGTCATGTCAGCTTGAAGGATGGTAAAGAAGATGAAAAGGATGAATCAAGACGAGAGTCGATTCTATCCTCCACTGAGAGCAAACCAGACGATAAAGCGCCCACACCTCCCAAAGACGACAAGTCACCAGCTGCTTCGAAGGACGCATCTCGTCCAGAATCTGTTGCAAGTCATGTCAGCATGAAAGATGAAAAGGATGAGTCCAGACCTGAGTCGATTCTATCCACCACTAAGAGCAAACCGGACGATAAAGCGCCAACACCTCTCAAAGACGACAAATCACCAGCTAGTTCGAAGGAGGCATCTCGTCCAGAATCCGTTGCAAGTCATGTCAGCATCAAGGATGAGAAAGAAGATGAAAAGGATGAGTCAAGACGAGAGTCGATTCGATCCACCACTGATAGCAAACCAGACGATAAAGAGCCCACACCTCCCAAAGACGACAAGTCACCACCTGGATCAAGGGAGGCTTCTCGCCCAGAATCCGTTTCCAGTCATGTCAGCGTAAAAGATGAAAAGGATGAATCCAGACGAGAGTCGATTCTATCCACCACGGATAGCAAACCAGACGATAAAGAGCCCACACCTCCCAAAGACGACAAGTCACCACCTGGATCAAGGGAGGCTTCTCGCCCAGAATCCGTTTCCAGTCATGTCAGCGTAAAAGATGAAAAGGATGAATCTAGACGAGAGTCGATTCTATCCACCACTGATAGCAAACCAGACGATAAAGCGCCCACACCTCCCAAGGACGACAAGTCACCAGCTACTTCGAAGGAGGTATCTCGTCCAGAATCCGTTGCCAGTCATGTCAGTGTCAAGGATGAAACAGAAGATGAAAAGGATAAATCCAGACGAGAGTCGATTCTATCCACCACAGAGAGCAAACCAGACGATAAAGCGCCCACACCTCCCAAAGACGAAAAATCACCAGACGCTTCAAGGGAGACCTCTCGTCCGGAATCCGTTACCAGTCATGTCAGCGTCAAGGATGAGAAAGAAGATGAAAAGGATAAATCCAGACGAGAGTCGATTCTATCCACCACTGATAGCAAACCAGGCGATAAAGCGCCCACACCTCCCAAAGACGATAAATCACCAGACGCTTCGAAGGAGGCATCTCGTCCAGCATACGGTGCCCGTCATGTCAGCGCGACAGATGAGAAAGAAAATGCGAAAGCTGAATCCAGACGAGAGTCGATCCTATCCCCCACTGAGAGCAAACTAGACGATAAAGCGCCCACACCTCCCAAAGACGAAAAATCACCATCTGCTTCAAGGGATGCATCTCGTCCGGAATCCGTTGCCAGTCATGTCAGCGCGACAGATGAGAAAGACGACGCGAAAGCTGAATCCAGAAGAGAGTCGATCTTATCCACCACTGAGAGCAAACTAGACGATAAAGCGCCCACACCTCCCAAAGACGAAAAATCACCAGACGCTTCAAGGGAGGCATCTCGTCCGGAATCCGTTGCAAGTCATGTCAGCGTCAAAGATGAGAAACACGATGAAAAGGATAAATCCAGACGAGAGTCGATTCTATCCACCACAGAGAGCAAACCAGACGATAAGGCGCCCACACCTCCCAAAGACGAAAAATCACCAGACGCTTCAAGGGAGACCTCTCGTCCGGAATCCGTTACCAGTCCTGTCAGCGTCAAGGATGAGAAAGAAGATGAAAAGGATAAATCCAGACGAGAGTCGATTCTATCCACCACTGATAGCAAACCAGACGATAAAGCGCCCACACCTCCCAAAGACGATAAATCACCAGACGCTTCGAAGGAGGCATCTCGTCCAGGATCCGTTGCCAGTCATGTCAGCTCGACAGATGAGAAAGAAGCTGCGAAAGCTGAATCCAGAAGAGAGTCGATCCTATCCACCACTGAGAGCAAACTAGACGATAAAGCGCCCACACCTCCCAAAGACGAAAAATCACCAGACGCTTCAAAGGAGGCATCTCGTCCGGAATCCGTTGCAAGTCATGTCAGCGTCAAGGATGAGAAAGAAGACGAACAGGATAAATCCAGACGAGCGTCGATTCTATCCACCACTGAAAGCAAACCAGACGATAAGGCGCCCACACCTCCCAAAGACGAAAATTCACCAGACGCTTCAAAGGAGGCATCTCGTCCGGAATCCGTTGCAAGTCATGTCAGCGTCAAGGATGAGAAAGAAGACGAACAGGATAAATCCAGACGAGCGTCGATTCTATCCACCACTGAAAGCAAACCAGACGATAAAGCGCCCACACCTCCCAAAGACGAGAAGTCACCAGCTGCTTCGAAGGAGGCATCTCGTCCAGGATCCGTTGCCAGTCATGTCAGCGAGACAGATGAGAAAGAAGATGCGAAAGCTGAATCCAGAGGAGAGGCGATCCTATCCAGCACTGAGCGCAAACCAGACGATAAAGCGCCCACACCACCCAAAGGCGAAAAATCACTAGACGATTCAAGGGAGGCATCCCGTCCGGAATCCGTTGCGAGTCATATCAGCGTAACGGATGAGAAAGAAGATGAAAAGGATGAATCCAGAACAAAGTCAATTCTATCCACCACTGAGAGCAAACCGGACGATAAAGCGCCCACACCTCCCAAGGACGACAAGTCACCAGCTGCTTCGAAGGTGGCATCTCGTCCAGAATCCGTTGCAAGTCATGTTAGCGTAAAGGATGAGAAAGAAGACGAAAAGGATGAATCCAGACGAGTGTCAATTCTATCCACCACTGAGAGCAAACCAGACGATAAAGCGTCCACACCTCCCAAAGACGACAAGTCACCAGCTGCTTCGATGGACACATCTCGTCCAGAATCCGTTGCAAGTCATGTCAGCTTCAAGGATGAGAAAGATGATGCGAAGGCTGAATCCAGACGAGAGTCGATCCTATCCACTAGTGAGAGCAAACCATTTGATACAGCAGCCACACTTCCCAAAGACGACAAGTCACCAGCTGCTTCGAAGGAGGCATCGCGTCCGGAATCCGTTGCCAGTCATGTCAGCGTAAAAGATGAAAAGGATGAGTCCAGACGTGAGTCGATTCCATCCACCACTGAGAGCAAACCAGACGAGATAGTGCCCACATCTCCCAAAGACGACAAGTCACCAGCTGCTTCGAAGGAGGCATCTCGTCCGGAGTCCGTTGCCAGTCATGTCAGCGTAAAAGATGAAAAGGATGAGTCCAGACGTGAGTCGATTCTATCCACCACTGAGAGCAAACCAGACGATAAAGCGCCCTCACCTTCCAAAGACGACAAGTCACCAGCTGCTTCGATGGAGACATCTCGTCCAGAATCCGTTGCAAGTCATGTCAGCTTCAAGGATGAGAAAGAAGATGCAAAGGCTGAATCCAGACGAGAGTCGATCCTATCGACTAGTGAGAGCAAACTATTTGATACAGCAGCCACACCTCCCAAAGACGACAAGTCACCAGCTGCTTCGAAGGAGGCATCGCGTCCGGAATCCGTTGCCAGTCATGTCAGCGTAAAAGATGAAAAGGCTGAATCCAGACGAGAGTCGATTCTATCCACTAGTGAGAGCAAACCATTTGATACAGCAGCCACATCTCCCAAAGATGACAAGTCACCAGCTGCTTCGAAGGAGGCGTCGCGTCCGGAATCCGTTGCCAGTCATGTCAGCGTAAAAGATGAAAAAGCTGAATCCAGACGAGAGTCGATCCTATCCACTAGTGAGAGCAAACCATTTGATACAGCAGCCACATCTCCCAAAGACGACAAGTCACCAACTGCTTCGAAGGAGGCATCGCGTCCGGAGTCCGTTGCCAGTCATGTCAGCGTAAAAGATGAAAAGGATGAGTCCAGACGTGAGTCGATTCTATCCACCACTGAGAGCAAACCAGACGAGATAGCGCCCACACCTCCTAAAGACGAAAAGTCACCAGTGTCTTCGAAAGAGGCATCACGTCCGGAATCCGTTGCAAGTCATGTCAGCGTAAAAGATGAAAAGGATGAGTCCACACGTGAGTCGATTCTATCCACCACTGAGAGCAAACCAGCCGATAAAGCGCCCACACCTCCCAAAGACGAAAAATCACCATCTGCTTCGAAGGAGGCATCTCGTCCGGAATCGGTTGCCAGTCATGTCAGCGTAACGGATGAGAAAGAAGATGAAAATGCTGAAACCAGGACAAAGTCGATTCTATCCACAACAGAGAGCAGACCGGACGATAAAGCGCCCACACCTCCCAAAGACGACAAGTCACCAGCTGCTTCGAGGGAGGCATCTCGTCCGGAATCCGTTGCCAGTCATGCCAGCGTAAAAGATGAAAAGGATGAGTCCAGACGTGACTCGATTCTATCCACCACTGAGAGCAAACCAGACGATAAAGCGCCCACACCTTCTAAAGACGAAACGTCACCAGTTGCTTCGAAGGAGGCATATCGTCCGGAATCCGTTGCCAGTCATGTCAGCGTAAAAGATGAAAAGGATGAGTCCAGACGTGAGTCGATTCTATCCACCACTGAGACCAAACCAGACGATAAAGCGCCCACATCTCCCAAAGACGAAAAATCACCATCTGCTTCGAAGGAGGCATCTCGTCCGGAATCCGTTGCCAGTCATGTCAGTGTAACGGATGAGAAAGAAGATGAAAAGGATGAATCCAGAACAAAGTCGATTCTATCCACCACTGAGAGCAAACCGGACGATAAAGCGCCCACACCTCCCAAGGACGAGAAGTCACCAGTTGCTGCGAAGGAGGCATCTCGTCCGGAATCCGTTGCCAGTCATGTCAGCGAAAAGGATGAGTCCAGACGTGAGTCGATTCTATCCACCACTGAGACCAAACCAGACGATAAAGCGCCCACACCTCCCAAAGACGAAAAATCACCATCTGCTTCGAAGGAGGCATCTCGTCCGGAATCGGTTGCCAGTCTTATCAGCGTAACGGATGAGAAAGAAGATGAAAATGATGAATCCAGAACAAAGTCGATTCTATCCACAAAAGAGAGCAAACCGGACGATAAAGCGCCCACACCTCCCAAAGACGACAAGTCACCAGCTGCTTCGAGGGAGGGATCTCGTCCGGAATCCGTTGCCAGTCATGCCAGCGTAAAAGATGAAAAGGATGAGTCCAGACGTGACTCGATTCTATCCACCACTGAGAGCAAACCAGACGAGATAGCGCCCACACCTCCCAAAGACGACAAGTCACCAGCTGCTTCGAAGCAGACATCTCGTCCGGAATCCGTTGCCAGTCATGGCAGCGTAAAAGATGAAAAGGATGCTTCGAAGGAGGCATCTCGTCCAGAATCCGTTGCAAGTCATGTCAACGTAAAAGATGAAAAGGATGAGTCCAGACGCGATTCGATTCTCTCCACCACTGAGAGCAAACCAGACGATAAAGCGCCCACACCTCCCAAAGACGACAAGTCACCAGCTGCTTCGAAGGAGGCATCTCGTCCAGAATCCGTTGCAAGTCATGTCAGCATCAAGGATGAGAAAGAAGACGAAAAGGATGAATCCAGACGAGTGTCGATTCTATCCACCACTGAGAGCAAACCGGACGATAAAGCGCCCACACATCCCAAAGACGAAAAATCACCATCTGCTTCGAAGGAGGGATCTCGTCCGGAATCCGTTGCCAGTCATGTCAGCGTAACGGATGAAAAGGATGAGTCCAGACGTGAGTCGATTCTATCCACCACTGGGAGGAAACCGGACGATAAAGCGCCCACACCTCCTAAAGACGAAAAGTCACCAGTTGCTTCGAAGCAGACATCTCGTCCGGAATCCGTTGCCAGTCATGGCAGCGTAAAAGATGAAAAGGATGCTTCGAAGGAGGCATCTCGTCCAGAATCCGTTGCAAGTCATGTCAACGTAAAAGATGAAAAGGATGAGTCCAGACGCGATTCGATTCTCTCCACCACTGAGAGCAAACCAGACGATAAAGCGCCCACACCTCCCAAAGACGACAAGTCACCAGGTGCTTCGAAGGAGGCATCTCGTCCGGAATCCGTTGCAAGTCATGTCAGCTTCAAGGATGAGAAAGAAGATGCGAAGGCTGAATCCAGACGAGAGTCGATTCTATCGACTAGTGAGAGCAAACCAGACGATAAAGCGCCCACACCTCCCAAAGACGACAAGTCACCAGGTGCTTCGAAGGAGGCATCTCGTCCAGAATCCGTTGCAAGTCATGTCAGCGTAAAAGATGAGAAAGAAGATGAAAAGGAGGAATCCAGACGAGATTCGATTTTATCCACCACTGATAGCAAACCAGACGATAAAGCGCCCACACCTTCCAAAGACGAAAGATCACCAGACGCTTCGAAGGAGGCATCTCGTCCAGGATCCGTTGCCAGTCATGTCAGCGTGAAAGATGAGAATGAAGATGCGAAGGCTGAATCCAGGCGAGAGTCGATTCTATCCACTACTGAGAGAAAACCAGACGATAAAGTACCCACACCTCCCAAAGACGACAAGTCACCAGCTGCATCAAAGGAGGCATCTCGTCCAGAATCAGTTGCCAGTCATGTCAGCGTAACGGATGAAAAGGATGAGTCCAGACGTGAGTCGATTCCATCCACCACTGAGAGCCAACCGCACGATAAAGCGCCCACATCTCCTAAAGACGAAAAGTCACCAGTTGCTCCGAAGGAGGCATCTCGTCCGGAATCCGTTGCCAGTCACGTCAGCGTAAAAGATGAAAAGGATGAGTCCAGACGTGAGTCGATTCTATCCACCACTGAGAGCAAACCAGACGAGATAGCGCCCACACCTCCCAAAGACGACAAGTCACCAGCTGCTTCGAAGGAGGCATCTCGTCCAGAATCCGTTGCAAGTCATGTCAGCATCAAGGATGAAAAGGATGAGTCCAGACGTGAGTCTATTCTATCCACCACTGAGAGCAAACCAGACGATAAAGTACCCACACCTCCCAAAGACGACAAGTCACCAGCTGCATCAAAGGAGGCATCTCGTCCAGAATCAGTTGCCAGTCATGTCAGCGTAACGGATGAAAAGGATGAGTCCAGACGTGAGTCGATTCCATCCACCACTGAGAGCAAACAAGACGAGATAGCGCCCACACCTCCCAAAGACGACAAGTCACCAGCTGCTTCGAAGGAGGCATCTCGTCCGGAATCCGTTGCCAGTCACGTCAGCGTAAAAGATGAAAAGGATGAGTCCATACGTGAGTCGATTCTATCCACCACTGAGAGCAAACCAGACGAGATAGCGCCCACATCTCCCAAAGACGACAAGTCACCAGCTGCTTCGAAGGAGGCATCTCGTCCGGAATGCGTTGCCAGTCACGTCAGCGTAAAAGATGAAAAGGATGAGTCCAGACGTGAGTCGATTCTATCCACCACTGAGAGCAAACAAGACGAGATAGCGCCCACACCTCCCAAAGACGACAAGTCACCAGCTGCTTCGAAGGAGGCATCTCGTCCAGAATCCGTTGCAAGTCATGTCAGCATCAAGGATGAAAAGGATGAGTCCAGACGTGAGTCTATTCTATCCACCACTGAGAGCAAACCAGACGATAAAGTACCCACACCTCCCAAAGACGACAAGTCACCAGCTGCATCAAAGGAGGCATCTCGTTCAGAATCAGTTGCCAGTCATGTCAGCGTAACGGATGAAAAGGATGAGTCCAGACGTGAGTCGATTCCATCCACCACTGAGAGCCAACCGCACGATAAAGCGCCCACACCTCCTAAAGACGACAAGTCACCAGCTGCTTCGAAGGAGGCATCGCGTCCGGAATCCGTTGCCAGTCATGTCGGCGTAAAAGATGAAAAGGATGAGTCCAGACGTGAGTCTATTCTATCCACCACTGAGAGCAAACCAGACGATAAAGCGCCCACACCTCCCAAAGACGACAAGTCACCAGCTGCTTCGAAGGAGGCATCTCGTCCAGAATCCGTTGCAAGTCATGTCAGCATCAAGGATGAGAAAGAAGACGAAAAGGATGAATCCAGACGAGTGTCGATTCTATCCACCACTGATACCAAACCAGACGATAAAGCGCCCACATCTCCCAAAGACGAAAAATCACCAGGCGCTTCAAGGGAGGCATCTCGTCTGGAGTCAGTTGCCAGTCATGTCAGCGTGAAGGATGAGAAAGATGATGCGAAGGATGAATCCAGACGAGAGTCGATCCTATCCACTACTGAGAGCAAACCAGACGATAAAGCGCCCACACCTCCCAAAGACGACAAGTCACCAGGTGCTTCGAAGGAGGCATCTCGTCCAGAATCCGTTGCAAGTCATGTCAGCGTAAAAGATGAGAAAGAAGATGAAAAGGAGGAATCCAGACGAGATTCGATTTTATCCACCACTGATAGCAAACCAGACGATAAAGCACCCACACCTCCCAAAGACGAAAGATCACCAGCTGCATCAAAGGAGGCATCTCGTCCGGAGTCAGTTACCAGTCATGTCAGCATGATAGATGAGAAAGAAGACGCGAAGGCTGAATCCAGGCGAGAATCGATCCTCTCTACCACTGAGAGCAAACCAGAAGACAAGGTACCTACACCACCCAAAGAAGACAAGTCACCAGCTGCTTCGAAGGAGGCATCTCGTCCGGAGTCAGTTGCCAGTCATGTCAGCGTGAAGGATGAGAAAGATGATGCGAAGGCTGAATCCAGACGAGAGTCGATCCTATCCACTACTGAGAGCAAACCAGACGATAAAGCGCCCACACCTCCCAAAGATGACAAGTCACCAGGTGCTTCGAAGGAGGCATCTCGTCCAGAATCCGTTGCAAGTCATGTCAGCGTAAAAGATGAGAAAGAAGATGAAAAGGAGGAATCCAGACGAGATTCGATTTTATCCACCACTGATAGCAAACCAGACGATAAAGCACCCACACCTCCCAAAGACGAAAGATCACCAGCTGCATCAAAGGAGGCATCTCGTCCGGAGTCAGTTACCAGTCATGTCAGCATGATAGATGAGAAAGAAGACGCGAAGGCTGAATCCAGGCGAGAATCGATCCTCTCTACCACTGAGAGCAAACCAGAAGACAAGGTACCTACACCACCCAAAGAAGACAAGTCACCAGCTGCTTCGAAGGAGGCATCTCGTCCGGAGTCAGTTGCCAGTCATGTCAGCGTGAAGGATGAGAAAGATGATGCGAAGGCTGAATCCAGACGAGAGTCGATCCTATCCACTACTGAGAGCAAACCAGACGATAAAGCGCCCACACCTCCCAAAGACGACAAGTCACCAGGTGCTTCGAAGGAGGCATCTCGTCCAGAATCCGTTGCAAGTCATGTCAGCGTAAAAGATGAGAAAGAAGATGAAAAGGGGGAATCCAGACGAGATTCGATTCACTCCACCACTGAGAGCAAACCAGTCGATAAAGCGCCCACACCTCCCAAAGACGACAAGTCACCATGTGCTTCGAAGGAGGCATCTCGTCCAGAATCCGTTGCAAGTCATGTCAGCGTGAAGGATGAGGAAGAAGATGCAAAGGCTGAATCCAAACGAGAATCAATCGTCTCCACCACTGAGAGCAAACCAGAAGACAAGGTACCTACACCACCCAAAGACGAGGCATCTCGTCCAGAGTCAGTTGCAAGTCATGTCAGCGTGATAGGTGAGAAAGAAGATGCAAATGCTGAATCCAGACGAGAGTCGATCCTCTCCACTACTGAGGACAAACGAGAAGACAAGGCACCCACACCTCCCAAAGCCGAGACGTCACCAGCTGCTTCGAAGGAGGGATCTCGTCCGGAGTCAGTTGCCAGTCATGTCAGCGTGATAGATGAGAAAGAAGATTCGAAAGCTGAATCCAGACGAGAATCAATCCTCTCCACCACTGAGAGCAAACCAGAAGACAAGGCACCAACACCTCCCAAAGCCGATACGTCGCCAGCTGCTTCGAAGGAGGCATCTCGTCCGGAGTCAGTTTCCAGTCATGTCAGCGTGAAGGATGAGAAAGAAGATGCGAACGCTGAATCCAGACGAGAATCAATCCTCTCCACCACTGAGAGCAAACCAGAAGACAAGGCACCCACACCTCCCAAATCTGATACGTCACCAGCTGCTACGAAGGAGGCATCTCGTCCGGAGTCAGTTGCCAGTCATGTCAGCGTGAAGGATGAGAAAGAAGATGCGAAGGCTGAATCCAGACGAGAATCAATCCTCTCCACCACTGAGAGCAAGCCAGAAGACAAGGCACCCACACCTCCTAAAGCCGATACGTCACCAGCTGCTTCGAAGGAGGCATCTCGTCCGGAGTCAGTTGCCAGTCATGTCAGCGTGAAGGATGAGAAAGGAGATGCGAAGGCTGAATCGAGACGAGAGTCGATCCTATCCACTACTGAGAGCAAACCAGAAGACAAGGCACCCACACCTCCCAAATCCGATACGTCACCAGCTGCTTCGAAGGAAGGATCTCGTCCAGAGTCAGTTGCCAGTCATGTTAGCGTGAAGGATGAGAAAGAAGATGAAAAGGAGGAATCCAGACGAGAATCAATCCTATCCACTACTGAGAGCAAACCAGAAGACAAGGCACCCACACCTCCCAAATCCTATACGTCACTAGCTGCTTCGAAGGAGGCATCTCGTCCGGAGTCAGTTGCCAGTCATGTCAGCGTGAAGGATGACAAAGAAGATGCGAAGGCTGAATCCAGACGAGAATCAATCCTATCCACTACTGATAGCAAACCAGAAGACAAGGCACCCACACCTCCCAAATCCGATACGTCACCAGCTGCTTCGAAGGAGGCATCTCATCCGGAATCCGTTGCCAGTCATGTCAGCGTGAAGGATGCGAAAGAAGATGCGAAGGCTGAATCCAGACGAGAATCAATCCTCTCCACCACTGAGAGCAAACCAGAAGACAAGGCACCCACACCTCCTAAAGCCGATACGTCACCATCTGCTTCGAAGGAGGCATCTCGTCCGGAATCAGTTGCCAGTCATGTCAGCGTGAAGGATGAGAAAGGAGATACGAAAACTGAATCGAGACGAGAGTCGATCCTATCCACTACTGAGAGCAAACCAGAAGACAAGGCGCCCACACCTCCCAAAGACGACACGTCACCAGCTGCTTCGAAGGAGGCATCTCGTCCAGAGTCAGTTGCCAGTGCAAAGGATGACCAAGAAGGTGGGAAGGCTGAATCCAGACGAGAGTCGGTTCTCTCCACCACTGATAGCAAACCAGACGATAGAGCGCCCTCACTTCTCAAAGGTGACAAGTCACCAGCTGCTTCGAAAGAGGTTTCTCGTCCAGAATCAGTTGCTAGCCAAGTCAGCGTGAAAGATGAGAAGGATGGATCCAGAAGAGAATCTATCCTCTCCACGACTGAGTGTAAACCAGATGACAAGGCACCCACACCTCCCAAAGACGATAAGTCACCAGCCGCTTCAAAAGAAGTTTCTCGTCCAGGATCAGTTTCTAGCCATGTCAGCGTGAAAGATGAGAAAGAAGATGAGAAGGATAAATCCAGACCAGAGTCGATTATATCTACCGCTGAGATCAAATTATTGCCAAATCAATTCAAAGAAAGTGAACTTGGGACCCCTTCGAGTCAATTCAGTGGTAAATGTGAGATACATGCAGTTAATTTGAGGGGTAAGGATGAATATGAAGACGCTGCAACTGTCAGCAAATTTGATGCCTCCCATTTTGAAGAATGTGTGGCACACTCGGAAGAGTGTTCTTCGGAATCCGTGGTTAGTGAAATCCAAACATCTCTAATAACGACACAGCTTAGCACAACAGCTTCTCCATCTTCCAATATGTTGACTGAAATCACTGCTGACTCCAAAGAAGTTTTAAAGGAGACTGTAGCCGAGTTCTTAGCCACTGAGAAAATTTTATCAGCGAAAGGAAGCGCTGCTAGTGAAGTTAAATTAGAAAGGCCTTCTGAAGAAACTGTCTCAACTGTTGAAACACGACGTGCTTCAGATTTTCTCGATGGCACGAAGGATAGTACCAGGCGAGAATCCACCTTGAGCCAGAGTAGCGAAAGTCGGCAAATTCACAGTGATCACGAAGAAGATAGCGACGATGAAAATCTAGCAAATGTCAAAGAAGGACGATCCAAATCAGTCGCCACTATTATGATGACAAGTATATACAAGCCGTCTGAGGGAATCGGTGCTTTTGACAAGCTAGAGGAAGAGGCAGAAGAACATAAGCTAGTTGTTAAGGAAACAAAATCGTCCGAATTAAAACAAACTAGCGAACTTATATCTAGTGGCTCTACCGCAAGCCATGTCGAGCTCCTAACACAGCATAAGGAAAGCGAGCCTGCAGATCGCAAGACGCCACCCACCGCACCTGTAAGTCCCGGAATTAAATCTTTGGCAACGACGGTTGATGGAAGTAGCGCAACCGCTGCATTCTCATCAACCGCCAAAGAGGTACCCGAAAGTAGTGCTACTTCTATTAGTGGGCCTTTGTCTCCGAAAGATATTAGCGGTAAGTCTAGTCCCGGTGCACTTACCTCTGAAAGCCAATCCATTCCAACACCAAAAGATCGTGAATCACTTACAGATGCTTCAGAAACATCACCAAAACCAACATCACCATTCCCACGCGTTACCAAAGACGACCTCAGAAGTATAGGTGCTGCCGAGGCGGCTATATGCAGCGCATTTACCACCAGCGAATTTGCCAGTGATATACTACCAGATGCGCATGAAGTGCGCGGAATTGAGAAAACCACAGCACTGAGTGGTAGCACTGAGAAAATTATCACCACCACCATTACGACTGTCACAAAGGTGATCTCCTCCGATGGCAAGGAAATTGTTATGGAGGAAAAAACCGTCACCACTACAGACTCCACAGAACCAGATGGGGAAAAAGTTACCGTGACCACCACGCGCACCACCAGCGAAAGCGACAAGAGCGATCATATTTTGCCGAAGGAAGTGGCCCTGCTGCGTGGCATGTACCGCTCTTCCACACCCGGCAGCGATGATGAGCGCATGGTTGGCGCTTACATGAGCGACGACGACTTGCCAGCATCACCGCGCAGCATGGCGTCTTCCCACGGCGCCAGCTACGATCTGCAGCGATCGAGTTCTGGTGTCAGCAAGCGCTCCGACTTTGACGCCGATGACAGCCAGGACGATATTCCGCCCCAATACGGCAGCGAGGAGGTATCAGCTGCGCGCGCAGTTACGCCGACCACCTATGTACAAAAAATTGTTGATCCTATGAGCACTTCCATCTATGGTGCCTTGCCAGACAGCTTCGACACCAAGTCATCCGCCCCAATACCAATCAGCGGCGCCACCACCCATACGGTCACCACCCGCTCTTACGTTGCGGGCTCACCGGCTAGCCAGTCAACCGAAAGCATGGAGAGCACAAGTCAGAGTTTCGCCAGCCGCCAAATCATAAGCGGCACCTTCGGTGATAGCAGCGATCACAAATTCCTGGACGAAGCCGATCTAGACTTTCAGAAAGCGCTAGAGGAGCACGTTCAAGTGCGTGGGGCGGATGTCATGTCATCCGTTACGGCGAAGTACTCATACTCGCCGTCTAAAGCGGAGGAAGTCGAGCACAGTGTTGCCAACGCAAAAAAGCCCAAGTTTCCACTGAGCGAAGTACAGAAAGCGAAAACCACCGAAGGGGCGTCCACTATCAGCAAAGTTGATTGTTCAACACATAGCAAGAACGGCCAGTCCGGTGCAACTACAACCGCATCCGTTAGGATAGCACAGCAACAATCATCAACTTCTTCCACTACCAACGAGACAGCATCCACAACAACAATAGCACCAGTAACATCCACTTCCATGTCAACAAGTGCCGACAGTACTGGAGCACTGCCCAAAGATCCGCTCAAAGAGTGGGGCAAGCCGCTGGGCCTGCCATCGCCAGCACCAGTGGAAGGCGATGTGCGTACTACGCCAAAAAAAGAGCGTCGCCTAATGGCTACCAAGACACGACTGAATAATGAAAAAAACCTGCGCAAGCGCTCAGAATCACCAAACAAAGCCAAGAAGCCAGCGCCAGTCTATGTTGACTTGACGTATGTACCGCACAGTGGTAACTCTTATTACTCACACGTGGAGTTCTTCAAGCGCGTGCGTGCGCGATATTACGTCTTCTCGGGCACTGAGCCCAGCCGTCAGGTTTACGATGCCTTGCTTGAAGCGAAACAAACGTGGGAGGACAAGGACCTAGGTAAGAGCTCAAGAACAATACTACTTTCCAAAAACTGTTTACTGTAATCGCAAATACTATAAGAGAGCCTACGCACAATGTAAAGAGGACGTAACTCATATTTTTCCGAAATCAACCCAATACCAAAAAGCAACTCACTACCATGTACAGTTTTTAAAAACAAAAATATTACATAGTGCCTCACCTAAAAATACAAGATGTTCTAGGCACTTAAGCGGTGAGCAACTTAACCGAACCCTGATAAGTAAAGATGAACTTCTTTTTTCTCATAAAAAAATATAATACAAATTTTCATTTGTTTTAACAGCTGGCGATAGTCAATTAATAAGTGATTAATGTGAATTAGTTATTAGTTAGTTATTGCGGAGTGCTGCTGTTGAATTGGAAACATGAAAATCGTGTTTAAAATTTTTACAAGTGCACTTAAAAGGGAAAATTATAAGTAAAATTAAGATTAGAGCACCATAAATTGAGGTACTTATGCGGGTTAGGTACTTAAGCGGGGAGGTACTTAAGCGATAAGTTTTCTTCAAATTTTATTAAAAAATGCATAGTGCCCACAAATTTTGTGCACTTTAGCGGGGAAAGCACTTAAGCGAGGAGGCAGTTAAGCAGGTTTCACTGCACTAATTTCTTAAGGACTAAGATTGTTAGTGGTCTTTATTACAAACTGCGTACTTATGAAGCTCTTAAATTTGAATGATTCATTGAATTTCTTCTTCCTTTTGTAAAATAAAAGGAAGTTAAGTCCCCTATTACCAATCAGTTTTACTTTTTATATTGTTGCAAAAATTGTGTTGGCCAATGCAGGCGTAGTTCGTATCACTGGATTCTGCAGAAATAAAAAACTTCGACATTTTTGGACGCAGCTCACCATTGAAATTACTTTATTTACAATGTTCCAAGATCACTTTCACTTCACTAATTCAGTAGTCAGTTTTAAAGTTGTAATCTTTAAAGTTGTAACTTTAAAGATTGCGCACTTAAACTTTCAATCAGGTGTGCACGAACCACTATAGAAAGGGTTAAGTCCGCAAATCTGCTACAAACGGTTATCAGGAACTTCCCATACTTAGTCCTTCTGTTGGTTCAAAATATGGATCGCCCAAAACTCCAATTTAGGCTTCGTAATAACTTCACTTAGAACATTTTACATGGTGAAGTAGAAGATATCGCACAACAAAAAATCACTTTTAATGCTCTAACGGTTCTGAGTGGGTCAAAAAAACTTTCAAAACTTTTCAAATGCTATAAATCATCAATCATTGGCAAAAATAGTTTAGACAAGTGATAATCAGCAAGAGACCTGCTAGGCGCTAAATAAAACTTAATTAGAAGAGGAAAGACTACGTCACCGCAAATACAAATCCTACATACACTTAAATACAGCAATATGTGTACTAAAACAACTACAAATCTCGTAATAAAAATTAATAAATTTTAATTTTTTTTATTGTCTCTTTCATTTCGATAGAGGTCACCATAATTCCCACATACGATACGGACGTGCTGGGATATTGGGTAGCCGAGAATGAGGAAATGCTGGCTAAATACCACATCGATCTCTCACCATCCGCATCGCGCTGCACAATAAACTTGCAGGATCACGAGACATCGTGTGCCGCCTACCGCCTGGAATTCTAGGCCACGGGGATGTTTATAGCATTTGCCGAAGAATAAAAAAGTTTTATAGGATCTAAAATTTACATATAAAACGCTTAACTACATACCACAGACATCAATCGTGAAGCTTTATAGCAAATTATTGGCAAATACTCACAACAACAGGAGCAGCGTAGCAGCGGAACCAAACTTTTGCCACATTGACCTTGATTCCTATACCAAAAGCGACGAATGTCGGAGTTGCGTTTGGCAGGTACTTCATCAACGGGAAATGTCGCGAAAGACGTTTGCGCTTCAAAGTCCACAACTCGATGTTTGCGATACCACGGAGCCAGTTACTAACTAGATTGACATAAATTTAAAAATCGCTGGCAACTTGCATAAGTTAAAAGTTGCGAGCTTAAGCTTTCGCTTGGAGCTTTCAAGTTTATGCATCGGCATGCGAACGGAAAGGAGCGAGGCAAATATGGCGGCGTTAAGGTGTACTACACCGGAAATTGCAAAATTGAGAAAGTGTAGCGCCGTTTTGTTAACTTCAGCCACATATTTGCAGTCACAGCAGTAATTAAATGGATATTTGTTGAAAAATTTAATTACTTGCTGGGCAGCCGAATGCGAAACCCGAACGAAAATCAAAACATTACTTAAAACAAAGTGCTTGTAAGACAAAATACAAACTCATATAGGAAGCACGGATGCTGATTCATGCCAACACAGCGGTCACGCACATGCCCACTAAAATCTTCGTAACAGCGACAACCATAAACAGGCGAGCTAAGCGAAATCGGAACCTCTTCAAGAGTCGCAACTAAAACCAAAACCATAAAAAACCAAAAGCAAAGCAAAGAGCTAAAAATTCCAGCGAAAGTGCTGGATGAGTATTAAATGTATTAGCCAAGTATTAAAGCATATTTTACATTTTAAATCTATATTACTCTATGTATTGGGAAAATAGTTAAAATCACTATATGAGTATTTACGTGTGCCCCAAAAAATGTTTACGACACGCAACATTCGTTAGATTAGATTTGCCAGCATCGTTTCCAACATGTGCGCGATTTTGCAATGTGTTGCCTTGTGGAATTATACAGTACTGACTAGTTTATGGTGTTTTGGTGGTTCTTCTCATTTTCTAAATAATTTTACGCCAAATAATCTTCTCTAATATCAACAATTCTCGCCATTTTGCGCCCATAGCCAGCAAAAACAGTCTTTTGTGTAAGACACTTGTCTTGCGCCAAAAGTGAAGTTTCAACAATGGCTCCCGATTCTCACATATGTTTACAATTTTATAGTTCTAGTACAATTATACCCACAATTTAAAATACATTATTTACGTTCACAGTTTATACTCCATGCACACATAAACTTTGTAAATTTGATCTAACGAATGTTACTAACATCCAGACGCATAAAAAGAAGTTGATGTCAGGTCTCGAACTTTTTGAGCCAAGCAAGCATTAAATCTTCAACTGTTTTTTGTGCTTTCCTCTGGTCAAAAATTGCAGCCATATTAAACGCTTGTAGATCCGAGCTTGAAGCACAATGTATGTGTATTATATGTCTGTATGTAAAATCAATGCTGCAGTATCCTAATTGTTATTGAAATATTAGACAAATTGAAAAAAGAAAAAAAAACTGTTGTTGAGCGAAGACCCAAAGAATAACTAAATGTGCCTCCTATGAAGCAAAATAGCAATGCAAACTTCATAAACTCTCTGTTAATCAGTATTTACTTCCAACTATAACAAAACGTGTTGAATATGTTGTACTATACGTTTGCTAGGCCGTTCACATAGAACACAATTGAACTTGAAGCAACGGAAAAGAAAGACAGAACACAACTACATATTGAATTAATTGCACATTTACCCTCAAGGAAAATTTTAAACACTCTCACATACACATAAACACGACGTGACGGTTATATGGGATGAAATAAAAACCAATACAAAAGCCACTTAAACAAAGTATTGACGGTTTTCAACAAACAGCAAACATTTCAAAAAATGCTTAATTTCTATGATTTATTTAAGCTAAGAAATCAGATTGAAATTCAGATTGATTGATTGTAATGGTCTCTTTGTGCAAATTAGATTTGCCACACTCTTTTCAAGCCTCCTATTTATTTAGAAAATCATTCAATCACGTTCTGATGGCTGACCGTAAATAAACACGAGCAACTTAGGGATTACTTCCCACATTACAAATTAAGATCATCGCAAAAGCGATTATGGAGAAACTTCTCAAACTGTCGTTGCAAATCTGGATATATCTGTGGTTCCTTCCACTCATGGAAAATGTGAATGGTTAGATGAAAATACTACTTCATTCCTTTCTAGGGCTATTGCGCCCATTATACAATATATGTATGTATGTATAATTATACAATATATGAATATAAACGTGAAGGCCTATAAAAGGCTTGGTACGCATATTTGCAACCGAAACGTGGTAGAAAGAAACGCAAGCAAAAATTTCAAATACCTACGTTCCTACAATTCTGTGGTCAAAAACGATAAAAGCTTAAGCCGACTTAAGACATATTTGCGTTAAGGGTGCCAGCATGTTCCTTTGAAGCGTGCTGCTCGAAATAGTACTTATGGGCTTAAACGATTATTACTTCAGTCTCAGCAAAAAAACATGTATGGAAGCGGCCATTCGGTTTTATCATAAAACTTGTATGATTGTGCTTAGCAACTCAGAGATGATTTTCGCAACTTTGTGTGGTATGGTATGCAATTAACGTACAAGGCATGAATTCGATTTTTTCATAAGCTTACAATAAATCTTAGTAAAGCGACAGTTCAACCGATTTTTGTTTATGTCGATATAGCTAGCAAGTGATGCGCGGCGCGGAGTTGTGGTGGCTGCTTAGTACGTGTGAGCGCCTTTAGGTAATCAGTGTTGGAAAACTCAAAGTGCTATACTTTTTTAACGACTCGGAGTATACAAGGAGGTAGTTGTAGAGGACGAAGAAATATGAATAATGTTAAGCACGAGGACGACGAGACGGTGACGCAAATGTTGAGAGCGCGAAATAAAAAGAGGTTTAATTTTTTTAACTGAGTTTTTCAATTTTTCATATAGTACTAGAATAACAAATTACTTAAACGAAATAAACGATAACCCAATATAAGTATAACGGAAATGGAACAGTCCTCAACACAACATAAAACATAAAACTGCAATATTAAACAATTCAATGGAATTTTGAATTGCACAGAAATTTCGAAAACATCCACTAAGTACACTGCATACATTAACGATGATAAGTTATTGTGAGAAGTGTGCCTGTGACTTGATGGACGTTCCCACATCCAAGACGCCAACTGACTCTAGCCATTGTGTCATTGTGTTTCACTGGAGTGGGAAGCAATCACAACGCCAGGCACCTTCGCCATAGCGTCAGGACAAACTTAGCTGCTTTCAAGCTTTGATAATATTTTCATAGAATGCATTTGATTTAAGCATCGTATTTAGGAAGAAAAAATTCTACAAAATATTTTAAATGCCAATAGCAGCAACCAGCAAACTGGCAGCCGTCCAGTGTTTTTGAATAACTAGGCCGCAGTTCACTGGCTTTGTTCGACTTTAGTGCAAAATTTTATTTCAACGCAAAGTACAACTTTGACGAAAATAACAAAGAAGCAAATGTGTGATAAACCACTTCAATTAATCAATGATTTTGCATTTTATATACTTATCGGAGCAGTGTGCGTTACTCGGGCAGGTGACAAGTGTGTAGGCGGAAAGCAGAGAAGGCCGACTAGGAAGGCAGTTTCAGAGGAAAGACGCAAAAAGAATTAAGGAAAGCAATAAACCAGTCCACTTTGCCGACATACGCACTACACATAGGAGGATATATGTTATGTACTCGTATAGTGGTGATCCCGAACTTGGCGGTTGGTGCTTGTGACGGGTAATGCAGTGCTTCCGACCAAATGTATTTTTCAGTTGTGTCCAACTTGTGATCACCACTGTATCTACATACTCGAGCCATTTTTCCTTTATTGAGTTTTGCTATAGCATTTAAAACGAAATGCCACTTCCTTGGCCCATCGTTACTCTTCTCTAATAGTTTTACCGATTTGCCAATAATTTGTGCATCTGAAGAACCAACTTTAGGTGCTTGGCTAACTTCAAGGCAGCAATGCACATATATATTCATACTAAATATGAAAGGAAAAGCAACAACAATTTAACATATTTTCAAAACTATTTTGTATTATTTTCTAATGCCGATGTGTAGCAGAAGAAAGTAGTAGCGTATAAACTAAATGTTATTAAACTCAATAAATAAATGAAAAGAAGAAAGTCGCAAACACAATTTTCAAACAACATAAAATCTTTTAAACACAGAAAAATTTTATTAATGTTATTCCATATGAAAGTTGAAGATAATAAAGAGCAAATGGAATGCACTCGAAATAAGAGAAGCCAATGTGTAATGGTTAATGGAAGTCGTTAAAAGCACTTCGAGTCGACTTATGAAGGTGCTTTACGAGATCTGAAAAATTGCTGTGCCACGATTTCCAAATGCTTTGGCAACAGCACCCAAGTATTTGGAAACATATACTTGTACAGAGAGAGAACTTATTATGCGCTCTCAGCAAACACCGTTATTTCAGTTGAACAGCAAGTCTCATAAAAGCTGGTACCGACCGGGAACGGACATGGAATTGCGTTATACGAATAAAAATGGACAATTAACTAAGCCATTTAAATCTTATAAAATTTTAACAAAAAAGGCACCTATAACGCAAACACTTCACTTTAAAAACACTCAGCAAATCGATCAAAGAATACTAAATAATGCAGCATTATTAAACAATAATAAAGTGAGAAAATATCATCAACGTTACATTGATTTCTAAATAACCTTAAATGTTGGTAACAAAATTCATTTATTTAGATATATCTTTCTCATTTGCACAGCATTTGCCTTTGAAGTATTAATTTTTGTCATGTTCACAACAACTCCAAAGAAATTACAAAGTATACAAAATATATAAATAATATTAAGCAGTTGTAAGCATTTTTTATCCTCTGAATTGCCTTAGATGTGTTTGTTGATTTACGAAATATGTTAATTAGCGCGGCTTTACAAAATCATATTTACATATGTATTTTTAAGAATGGATTATTGGAATTCGCAAGAGTATTATTACACAAAATAGATGCAGGTGCTGAAATTTGCAATCGGCTAAATTCAAACGCAAACACATTACAAGCAAAAATCTAATATTCCATGGAAAAACTAAGAAAATCTTGTACTAATCTACATTTTAGTCAAAATCCATAATGCAGCAAATTCCGATTGATGGTCTAAAATGCAGTCAAATAACTGAAAATGCAAATAAAGTATATATTATATATCTATGAAATTTATTATATTACATTATTACAAAACTGATGTGAAAACCGATTTGAAGGTAAAACACAAAACTGGATTGTCACCAAGCTTATCTCGAAGGATTACCAATAAAATGTATGTGAAATACAAGGAAAAATATTACAAAAAGAAAAGGAAAAATCTTGTTTTCATTTTATTAACCCTTTATTAACACTGTAGCGCGATTTTGCAATTTACAAGCAATTTTGAATTTATGTCATTCGACATTCGAACGAATGTTGTTCGCCAATCGTTTTCCCGTTATTGTGTAAAAAATTAAAAAAGAAATTTAATACAATTGAATGTGTAACATTTTCGTGACTCCGTTTCGTTTTCCCGTTATTGTGTAAAAAATTAAAAAAGAAATTTAATACAATTGAATGTGTAACATTTTCGTGACTAATCTCGTCGAAGAAAAAAATTCACTGGGTCACAGAGGGTTAAGCTGGGTGGAAGCAGAGAGCCGTGTGCATTGGTCGATTATACTGCTCGACACGAAAAATGCACCTAAAAATAAAAGTGTTCTGAAATAAAAGTTTTCTGAAAATCTAAAAATTTTTTTTAAAAACGGTTTCGAAAAATCTTCGAAAAAAACAGTTTTTACCCTGTTGTTTCAGTTGTGAGCGTATATCTATTAAACGAATCATCCGACTAACAAAAGCTGTCCGTCGGTCAAAAGATAATACCTTAGCCATTCCAGCAATATACAGATTGTCCAAATCAAAGATTTGGGGAAGTTACTGACGGTGAAAGTTGTAAAAAAATGAATTTTTCGAACATTTTCAAAAATTATAAATTTTCGAATGATGGTTTTTTGGATTTTCAGCTTCGTGGTCAGCGATTCAAAGTTCATTTCATGTGTCAATGTCCGTCCCTTGCTAGAAAGAGGTTAAGAATTTTAAGGTCCTTTTTCTTCACAGATCTCACCGAGCTATCAACTCTAAACATTAGGGAGATAGCTATGTTCACTCTGGAGTCCTCGTGGTTTCCAACGTCGTAATGGGGGAGTCGTGACATCCCAATCTGGTATCACAACGACCCATCTTTTTGTGCTTACGTGTGCTTTTATGGAGAATGCAGCCAATCCAACCTAACCTAACCAAACCTGAAAGTTAGTCTAGAAAATACTTTTGTTTTTAGGTGCACGTGATTAACCCATTTTTTGTCTCAGTAGTGTATTCAGTTCCAAAACGATTGCAGCTAGAACGCCATGCCAGAATTGAGGAGAAAGAGGAGAGGCTCTTCAGGCGCAGGTAGAATACATACTTTTTCAAAAGCTTGAAGTACCTCAAATCAGACGACATCAGAGACTTGCCAGGATTTACTAACAAATCGCGTCGGCTAGAGTAAAGCAATCTGATGATATTGCGTGAAGGGCACATTTTCCTTTCCTAGCCAACTTGCACACGTGGGGTCTCTCTCGCCATCGTCTGTGCGTTGGCAGCCAATTAACAATCAACCGATCTTTTAAATAAAAAAATAAGCTGCAGTTTCCCAATAACCACAGGCCTTGCATATCGACTAGAACATTTCGTAAAATATGCGCGGTATTCATTATCTGTGTTGTGCCGGTTCCAACCGGCTTATTCATACCCTTCACCTATGACAACTAAATGGAGTTTTACAGAACAATGACAGGGGTTTTACACCCCCCTAATCTCCGCATATACACTTCAGCACATTGGTGCTAGCTATAATCGATTAATTAATTAATTTGCCCAAAAGACAAATATCACACGTCCTAAGTTGGGCCATAATTTTTATAATAACTTGTTTTATTATTGTTCAATAATGGCCCCTGGAATAGTGGTAAGAGCGTTGGACCGCAAGGCAAACGGCTGTGAGTTCGAATACTTACTCCATTTTCATTTGGTGACTGTGATCTCAGCAGACAATAGAGAGAATTACTCTTCTGTACGTGCTTCACAACTAAAACTTTATGCATATGAACAACAAAGAATAAATCTGTATATTCAAAAGATAAAATTAGTTCCGAATCTCCTTTTAAGGGACGCTATAAACGCGCCTGTTCAATATACGAACTGTTCAATGTATGTATGTACATCTATTGCGCTTTCAAATTTAATCGTAATCGCTTTTCAAAAACTGGATAAGAATCACCAAATAGGTAGCTATGGCGGCTCCAATCTGCAATGCAAATTTATCAAGTTAGCTACGCATTAGCAATTCGCCCATTGTCCTTTCACGCTTACAGACATAATCAACCGCAAGTCCAAACTGAAGAAATGCTGCGCCGACACTGCAATGCGCTGCTGATGCAGCTGCAGCGACAACTGATGTACGAAGCGAGAGTATAGACGTTCTTGCTGATTATGCCGAACGGCGATCAATTTGCCCAGCAAATGTCCAGCCAACTGGCACTGAAATTTGCACAGAAAATGCGTAAATAATTGAAGCGAACCGAAAAAAGTCAACTCGACGCAACTTGTTGTTGGCACTCGTGACACCCATAGCACATGAGGCCGATGCCCACACTTATCGGCACCACAGTGGCCGTGCCCGCCACGTAGTTATAGCGCGCGCTCATACCGTCCAGCCCCAACAGCGACCAATACACGTGGCAGATAAAATCTAGCATGTAACATGTTACGATACCGAAGAGTGACCAGCCCGCAAACCCGTTGAACAGGCGGAACGCGTCGAAGAGCAGCGTGTATGTGTCCTTAAGTGCGAGCAACAGCTTCAGCGAGTCGAGTTTCTTATTGTTGACATCCAGCAATTGCACGCGCTGTTCTGTTTTGAAGGCTACCAGCTGCCGCAACTTGGCGCACCAGCACTGCAGGTAGTGACGCAAAAAATGCACATAGACGAGCAGTTGCAGCAGTCGCAGTCGCATCGTCACTATTGACCACACGGCGTGCCAAAAGTAGCCGACATCGTCGATCAGCGTTACTGTCACGGCAAAGATGACCAGCCCAACTAGCGACAATGCGGCCAGCGCCTCAAACACCAGCGTCAGCCTGTGCAGCAGCAAGCGTGTCGCAATCGGTTGCCGCAGCCGCAGCTTGAACGTCACCTCCAACTCGAGCAGCAGTTGCTGGAAGCGCTCGTGCTGCTACCGCTGACAGGCCGTCTCCAGTATGATCATCATGTTGGTCAGCACCTGCGAGCTAAACACCAGCGTGGCCACCACCCACGTCAGCACCAGGCCGTCTTCCACTTCGCGCGCCAGTAGGCCGCACACATACACCACGCACAGCGCCGCAAAGATGGCGCACGAGTACATGCGTTGGCAGCAATACAGACTTAGACGATCAGGCCAAGTCCCCTGTCCAACTGGCTGGGCGGTTGGGATGCCTTCCTTTGTGCCGGGGCTGCAAATGTTGAAGGCGAAAACACCGCAAAGGCGTAACAAACGACGCAGTGGTTGTTCCATGCTGGGTGCGAAAACGCCGAATGAGCGCAACGGCGTCAGGGTATCGCAAGAAAACGGAATGTGTGGAGACACGAGTAAGGCCAATTAACCTTATCGCGGAGACAATTAATAAAATGTCGCACTCACCATTACTGGAATCTATAATCTAAGGTAACGCAATCTATAATTCAAGAAGATTTCTGAGTGTGTGTCTATACCATATAAACTCCTAAGCGAGTAAGCGAATAATGCAAGTCTTGGCAAAATATTTCTTTGGTACGTCTTGCACAGGCTAGGGATGAGGCTAATGTCATTTCCTGAAATGCGAATGCGGATGTTTTTAAATACGTATTTCTGAGATATTTTCATATAAAGACAAAAATTTAGAAATACTTATACTTAATAGATTGTAGAGTCTTAACTGTAAAAGTGATTTACATGAAATTTATAAGCAGTATAGATGATTGAATGCTTTTTTACCAGAAGTCCCTTATATAAGTTTAGCTTTCACGGTTTCCAGGATATTCAAATTTAGTTGAGGTCCTTCATATCCTTTTTCATAAAATTTTTCAAAAAATGATATGGCTTCTGCGGCTTCATATCATTAGCTTTCATTTGACGTAACAATTATTCCTTTCTGACATTTGAGTCAAAAGATATGATGTTTTAAATGTTTCAGTAAGGGGCACTAAGCCGCCGTCTTTAAACTGCATTTAAAAAAAAACTCGAACATCCCGGGAAAAATCCTTTGATACATTTTCATCTACTGAGGTCCTCCATCGAATGAGACATTTTTGACCTTGTCCCTTTTTTTAGTGTTGCACTGTGTTATTTGTGTTAGAAATAATTGCAAAGTAAAGATAAGTGAAATTTCAGAAAAAATACATAATGTTTTACAGTTTTACTATAACAAATAGAAGAATGCGGCACAGACATGTTAAAAAATGTGTGCTGTTTGTGGTGAAGTTACTCTATCTCAATCACCTGCCAGCTTACTTTTGTTCTAGAAATTTTGAGGTGAAAGATGCTCTTTGCTTTGGTCGACCTATCACCAAAAAAGACGATGAAATTACTGATAATGTTCAAGAACTTCGTTATGTGAGCCCCCACCGCATTGTTAAGAAACTTTAGATCGACCACAAAACATTTTTAAACCAATTGCATTAAGTTGGTTTTAAATAGAACGTCGATGTTTGGGTGCCTCATGAACTATGTGCAACAAATTTATTGGACCTGAACGAAACCGATTCACGAAACGTATGGCAACAAGTGATTAAAAGTGGATCACATACGAAAATTTTGTCCGAAAACGGTCTTGGCCGAAAAAATATGAAGCTCTGAGAACGGGGTCAAAGCCGGGATTGGTGATAAGAACGGACATGCCGTGTGTTTGGTGGGACTACAAACGCATCATGCATGATGAGCTACTACCGGCTGGCCCCACGATTGATTTGAATATCAGCAACTAACCAGCAATAAATGCGGTTGAAGCAAAAAACAGGTGGAAAATTAAATTATTAATTAAATAAATATTTTGTAATGTCCTTTGAATTACCTTTTAAGAAGCATTATGGTTTAAATGAGTTGCATTTTTGTTTTCTTTCTGAAGAGAGAATGCTTTAACAAGACTATTACGGTAGGTACTCGGTTGTAAGTGGTGAACAACAAGGTACTTTAAACGATTAATAACGTAAATCAGTTGTGCCATCTTATGCATTACGAGTATTCTGAAACATGAAGAAATCGACATGATAGCACAACTTCTCATTGAGCTGGTTATAAAAATACGGATGCGGCTGTTGAAACGAGCTGATGGTCCGCAGATGCGGATACGGATCTGAAGCACATCCATATGACCGAGTACACAACAATGTGATGCGAATGCTCTCGATTGGTTTACAAGAATGCATGATTTTGAAAGCGGCCCAGAAGTTCTGTGCTGAACATGACGCAACTCAATTTTTGAGTATGGTATGGTTTTGACAGCCGCCGTGGCTCAGTTGGTTAGTGCGTTGGACCGCGAGTCGCAGGCAGCAACCTCAGGTTCAAATACTGCCTGTAATAACACCTAAAAAAATAACGGGAAAACTCGTTTTCTCTTTAGGTGGCTGTCCTCTCAGCTGGAAATGGCAAACCTCTGAGAGTAAAAATTGCTTATGAAAAAGCTCCCAACCTGCCGTTCGGAACCGGCATTAAACTGTAGGTCCCTTCAACCCGCGTACAAATTCACACGCACAACACGGGTAGTTGCGGGAAGCTAGGCCTTAGTCTCGCGTAAGCGGGCTGTCGTGCCAGTCAATTATTAATTATTATTATGGTTTTGAAGTATGGTATTTTTGAGTATGGTATGGTTTAGCCGCCGTGGCTCAGTTGGTTAGTGCGTTGGACCGCGAGTCGAAGGCAGCAACCCCAGGTTCAATACTGTAATAACACCTAAAAAAAATAACGGGAATACTCGTTTTCTCTTTCGATGGCTGTCCTCTCAGCTGGAAATGGCAAACCCCTGAGAGTAAAAATTGCTTATGAAAAAGCTCCCAACCTGCCGTTCGGAACCGGCATAAAACGGTAGGTCCCTTCCACCCGCGTACAAATTCACACGCACAACACGGGTGGTTGCGGGAAGCTAGGCCTTAGTCTCGCGTAAGCGGGCTGTCGTGCCAGTCAATTATTATTATTATGGTTTTGAATCTTCTAAATAGTTGCAAAGAATCAAAACTCATGATGTTCCGAATACACCGACAGACTTAAAAACTGGCGCAATTTAACCATAAAATTCTATTGAGTAAGACCATATTGAACAAAGAGTATGACGACTTCTTCAACTGAAATATTTCATATGGTAAAGTAGGCTGATATATCAACTCTGCGATTTAGATTCTGAATAGCAGTATTTGTCGCATTTTCCCCACCTTGGTCTATATTTAAATAAGAAGGCACATCCACGTACATAAGCATATATATTTGTATGTATGAATGTAATTAAATTAACCTTGACACTCAATTAGCAACGAGTGAGAATGGCGCCTTTCACCGGTAGCAGATGATGATTGATGTGACTCAAAGTAAACCGCATACGGTCTGGTTGGATGTTTGGGGCCAAACCACTTAAGCACTTCACTTAAATTACGTCGACGGCAGAGTTGAGCTTGCTTACATTGTTCCAATATTAAGACTAATGGAATTTTAAACGAATGTTAACAGCGCCGCACCGTATTTTATCAGTGCATAAACATTCTCATACGGTAAAAGACGTTTCCAAAAAAAGCCTAAAAATTAAAAAGCAACTTGGAACCTAGGAAACGAATGAACAACTTGTTTGCATTCAGACTTCAGTAGCATTGTCCGTCCGATCGCTATCTTTCAAACTCCGAAACGTGGAATGCAGATGAAAATTCTCAAATTATTAAATTCGAGTGCGTAACAAACTAAATCATTTCTCGATTTCAAAATTGTATTTATCTTGACATTTGTGATTACCGAAAAGTACATACTACAGTACTCGCCATTCAACCGTACAAATTACTGGAAAAATTTATTGAATGATATTATATAAATTTGATAACAAATTATCAGCTTCTGTATAAGCCATTCTAACGCAGCTTTCGTTTGGCCACCGGGTGGGTGAATGTCCACCGAACGTTTCAGTCTGCAGACTGTGTTGTACTGAAGTAAATATGATGAGATAGCAATCACAGTTAGCCAATTACAGTTGAAAAAAACATTGATTGAAAAGTGCAAGTTTACTTGGAATATTCTTTCAATCAATGAATTTCCTCGATGACGAGTTACAGTTCGCCATCCAAAATACCCTTGTGACCGCCGAATATAAAGTACATGTCTCCCTCGTATAGCGCGGTACTTCTACAACGCGTTTTCGATATAACGCGATTTAAAAAAACAGTTTTTTTCATTATGTTTTTTAATTTTTGAAATAAAGTATGAATTTTGATTTTGAGTTGGAATGTACATACATCTTTAATTTAGTACCTATTTTATTTTGGAAAAAGCTTATTGGAACATAACCTAAAATTTTTATGAAAGTTAAGTCTTATATAACGCGAATCACATAACGCGGAATTTTCCTGGAACGTAACCACTGCGTTATACGAGGGAGATCTGTACCACAATATCTATCTATAACTGATTGTGTACAAAAAATCCTCTTGATTTCGTGACTAGAACTACTTCCCGAAAGAACTTAATTACCATGGACGTTCTGCAGGCAGGGGCTCTAATACACACATGCCTCCAAATCGGAAACCTCTCGCAGTGGAATATCGATCGCAAAACGTGGACGTTACGCCCTTCGCTTCTACTAGCGGTCTACACAGTGGTAGTGATAACAGTGTCCGTGGCATTCCTGCTTCATGGCCTTTTCAGCGGCGACAACTTTAGCGAAACATCTGAGAATGACATCGGCGAAACGGTCGGCTTCATCCAGATGGTGGGCATACGCGTGGCTCATATCGTTTCCCTCACCGAAGCTTTCGCGCGTCGTAAACACTTAAAGATTTTCTTTGAGCAGGTGCGCGATATAGATCGCATTTTCGAGTGCTCGCTGAATGTCGATGTCAATAACCGGTAAGGCTTGTAGCGCCTTATTTCCAGCCAGGCTTGGCTCAACCGCTTTCTCCTATATCTGTTTGTAGTTCTCTTCGACGCACTCTTGTCTGTCGCGCCGCAGTGATGTTCTCCATTTACTTGGCTGCTGAGGCTTTCATGCTCATGTCCAAGCTGCTCGCCGTCAACGGCCACATCTCACTCTACTGGCTTTTCTACCTTTTACCCTTTCTCGTCTGTGGCCTACGCTACATCCAGATAATCTCCACCATTATAATTGTGAAGGAGCGATTTGACAGGTTAATCGACGTGCTGAGTGACATCAATTTGGTGCACAAAAGCGACTCGCCGAACACCATTAAAATTATCTCCAACTCGATGCCGATTTTGAAGACAGCCGAGTACCTGAACCATCGTCACGACACGGAGAATCCCGACATGAAGCGGCTCTTCATTGTGCGCGACATATACAATCGGCTTTGGGAGCTGACGACTCTGCTCAACCACTCCTTCGGATTTTCAATGCTAATCAACGTGGGCAATGATTTCCTTTCCATCACTTCGAGTTGCTACTGGATCTTCTTGAATTTCACGGGGTACTCGGCCACCGGGGACTTCTTGCATATCGCCAGCAGTGCAGTGTTGTCGGTGCCACATCTGATCAATGTTTTGGCTTTGGCATTGCTGTGCGAGCGTACCATACAACGGGCAAGTGCACCTTACGACACCAAACATAAGTTTAAATAAATCTGAATAAACCGTTTTTCCAGACTACAGCCATTGCTTTGGGCTTACATCGCATTGAGACAAATATTTGGAATGATAACCACAACACTGTGGTGAGTGACGTCCGAAAAACATAACATACATTTGTATAATTCTGCAAACTATTCCAGAAATGCTTGAGCAAGTGCATGAGCATGTGCTTGAGCAAGTGCATGAGCAAGTGCTTGAGCAAGTGCATGAGCATGTGCATAAGCAAGTGCATAAGCATGTGCATGAGCAAGTGCATGAGCAAATGCTTGAGCAAGTGCATGGGCATGTGCATGAGCAAGTGCATGAGCAAGTGCATGAGCATGGAAATATAGACCATTCATTTTTGTCGCACTCGTAAACCAAGAATTAAAACCTTACATCTGCGTGTATATAGAAGAATAAATGACTGTAAACATTATTTATTTTAAAACAAGATGCTTGCAAAGTGAACAAAGTGGCGCCACCTACATGTGACTTAGTGCTTTGGAACGGTATATCCTTTCCATTTCCAGTCGAAATTTCATGACATTTGGTTCACTGAAAGCGGAACTACTGCATCTGAAGTGACAGTATTTGTGACAGCATCGATCGAAGAGTCAATCGGCACTGTTCTAGAATCCGAACCGAATCCGAAATGGATTTGATTCGGCCCGTCGGTCTTTTCAGATGCAACACCGCTCTGAATTCCTGATGATGATTGTTTTTCCCATGGCACAGTTCATGAGTTGTATACGAGATTTTAAAACGGTCGTAACGATCGTCGTAGTTTTCATCAAAACAGTGAGTGAGTTTATCAATGTTAGGTTAGGTTGCGGTGGCTGCCTCTGTACACACCTCTGAGACACACTTAGGCCTCTTAACGGGCCCGTTGTGATACCACAGATTCCACCCGTTTGAAAAGCGTATGCAACACTGTTTTTTCAACATGTGATTCAACACACATTTCAAACGGATGGGGAAAGGGAGGGGAGGGGACCTACAGTTTAACGCCGAACGGCGATTGGCAGTTTTTTCGTTCACACTTGGAGGTTTTGCCATTGCCTGCCAAGAGCGCACTTGTGCGATTCTTGCAATTCTCATTCCCTTCATGTGGATAGCGATAGAAGTAGATGAGTGTTTTTTCCAGCCCAAGCCAGGAATCGAACCCGGGGCGCTCGGTATGAGAAGCCAGCGCGCTACCCGCTGAGCTATCGAGGCCGACATTTATCAAAGATCAGCCAAAATATTCATTGAAATTTAAAGAAATGGAATAGAGCATCTGCACAACATCAAAATATCGCTCTTTGACTGAAAAGAGTGTGAACGGTTTGTTCCATATACGTTTTCTGAGCGATAAAGCGCTACAAGTGCTTTTTAACCATTAACCACTCCACATTATTGGCCACCAATATTTTTGATCAACTTTTTTGACAAAGTTAACTTTAATCAAGTTTAATTTTTTTACTTTACAGATTGAGCAGTTCTCCTTGCAGTTACTCCACCAGAAATTGTCGTTTTCTGCCGCTGGTTTCTTTGATGTCAACTGTTCTTTACTTTACATGGTATATCCACATTTATTTTCCTAATAAGTATAAGGCACATTTCTTGTACATGTTTATTATTTTGTAGATTGCCGGCGCCACTACCACATATCTGATTATCTTGATACAATTTCACATGAGTGAGGAGCAGCCAACAACCAGTGGTGACTAGGAAACCAATCATATTAACCAATAATATCTACGAAAATGTTCAATGTTCAGACATTTAAACGCTATTCATATATTTGCAATACCACATAAACAACAAGCCAAAGTTGAGACTTTAGTATTCACATTAGGAAGATCTTCTTACTTTTGATCTTATCGTTTTAACAAAAATTCTAGCATATCTCGTTACTTTTAATTTGTCACTCAGCATAGAGAGATCAAATATCCAAAGTAAAATTTGTGTTTGGCCTACGTGTATCGCCCTGATATTCTGGCCTTCTGGCAGCCCTGCACTTTGCTGTCTCACTTTCACAGAAAGACCAAATAAAAATCCTTACAACTATCTCAAATAACAAAGTCGACAAATCAATGTGGCTCGTGATCGGCTCATATATTTATTTTCAAATTAAATTATCCACACATGTAATTTGTTAAAAATAAAGTTCAAATTTCTGGTATAATATTTATATATTTATATGCACAAAATCAGTTTAAAAGAAAGTTATCATCTTCCGATAGTGTGCGCCGCTAAATACTGGTCACTCCCGCAACAAAGACTATTCCTGCAAGCTATTAATTACACTGTGCTAGTCGAAAAAAGTAACAAGCGGGCGACTTCTATAGGTATACTGAGTTGAGATCCACCAGGCGTTTGGCTGGATTGGCTCTAGTTTATGAGAAATCCGACTTTGAATTTTGCTCATTTCAGTCGAGTACGTCGCTTAAGTCTTCGAACGTTTAAATGCTAATTGGTCCTAAAACGTTCTGAATATCGCTTTACTGTCTTCGGCAAGTTTGTAGATATTTTAACGACCAACAAATTACTTAAGACACCAATGCAAAAAAATACATTCAAATACATTTCGACAAAAATGTCCCAACACCCCCACTTTTTCGTCTAGGCATAAATGCAGTATAGCGAGCCCTCGTGAAGAAAATAAATGAGTATGCTTTTATATAGAGAGTTGGCTCCTGCATCTAACAAACTAAAAATTTTTCCTGGAAAACGCCCATAAAAGGCGTGGCTCGGGGTCAAAGTTCAAAGTTTTTATCAACAAAACTCAATTAATCTCCAACTGATTTACACGATATGGGTATCAAACGAAAGTTATTTTTCATACCTTTCTTTTGATGTGCAACATTAGATACGTAAAATGTACTAATAAAAAGTTTTAAGGGGAAAAAAAAATTTTTTATAAAAAAAATTTTATAATTTTAATTTTTATAATTTTAATTTAATAATTTGATAATTTTATAAAAAAAAATTTTTACGGATTTTTTCTCAAAAAAATCCATTACTAAGGTACAATAAGTTTGTTACTATATTTCGGGCTGTTTCTGATGAGCACGGCGAAAGGTTTCACCAAGAAATTAAGCTACTTGAAGAAAGTAGCTATGCTTGTTGAGTAAAGCGAAGCGTCTTTTTTGAAATCATAAAAATTGTTTATTTTATTAAGGGAAGGCTCCCCTGGATTTGGGCAAAAATAAGGCAAAGTTTGTAATTTTTTTGTGGGATAATGAAAAGGCGTACAAACTTCCGGTTTTGACTATTAAATTCGTCTATTATTTAGGAGTTTAAAAAGTTAAAAAACTTGATGAACTTGACTTTCTAAAAACTTCAAACGCGTTTATCTCGAAACCATTTTTTCCAATCTAACTGAAATCCCCGGACTTGATCTAATGATCCGATTTTCTTCATCATCTAAAAACTGCTCGAATGTATTTGATTTTCTGTATGCCTTGAACTAACAATTTGCATAAATAGTTATTTATTTTTAATTTTTAAATGTGGTTGAAATTAAAAAAAGGTGCAAAAAATTGAACTTTTTACTTCAAATATTCATTGTGCAAGAATTTTTCGTTTAAATTTTTTGAGTCTAGTTCAATGCACAGACAATTTTGTTATCTTTAAGTAATGACAATGCTTTTTGATTTCAGTCCACTACAAGAGGCTGCAGCATTACAGTTCTCGAGCGATGTTTGGCGCGCAGAGGCCTACGGAAATCGCCATTTTGTAGCCGCCATTTTGAATTTCATCAAGTTTTTTAACTTCTTAAACTCCTAAATAATAGACGAATTTAATAGTCAAAACCGGAAGTTTGTACGCCTTTTCATTATCCCACAAAAAAATTACAAACTTTGCCTTATTTTTGCCCAAATCCAGGGGAGCCTTCCCTTAAGGGGACTTCTTGTTTGGAGACCACCTGAACTATTTTTCAATGGAAAATATTTTTTTTTTAATATTCAACGTTTTACTAAATGAAGCTTTCGTGTTTAAGGCTATTTCTTTTTTTGGGGGAAGTTTTGAGAAAGTTTTGGTGTTTGAAGAAAAATATTCCTATTTTTTAATGAGGAATATTTTCCCTAAAGACAATATAGTATTTCTTTCAATATTTTACTCAATAAAAGCTTTTTATGAAAAAACTTTCCGAAAAACATGAAAAAGGGGGTAAGGAAAGAGGGAAGGGGGTTCATGTGTACACAAAAAATATTCACACTTTTAATGCAAACAACTTTGTCTTAGACATCAAAGCTCTAGCTCTTCACGTTTTTATCCTTTCCGTGTAAAGGGTCCCTTTAACCTTTATGTGCAAATTACAAAAAACTCTGACGTGCTGGACTATTACTTTGTTCGGCAAAAAAGATCAGTACGACGTCCTCTTTCAGAAATATACGGTCGTTACTCTGTTGCAAAAATGCTGTTGTACAGTGTATTTAAACTTTGCAAACCATTAGGCAACACGAACTACAACGATTTAGTCAACGCCTTCACAGCCGAGACTTTACAGCAAAAAGGATTTTTCGACTTGGTATACATACATATATGAAAGTAGTGAAAATTTCGCTAAAAGTTGCACAGAAATCTATGTAAATCGTTACATTTGAAGATTTATTGCAAACTGCGCAAACTGCAAACTGGTCAAATATCGACCGCGGGACGACACTAGTGCGATGAATATAAAACTCAATATATTTCTCAAATGATACACTGCACAAACAAATCGATCTTCGGTTGACAAATAAATAGACGGACGCTAACGAGAGGCCAGGAAGTTTAAGCAGACAAACAGATGAACGAAAAAGACTAAACGATGGATAACATTTACACTTTCTTCAATTAATTAGCCAAATAGAAAAACTATCTTCTTTTAAGCGTACATACATATGTACTAAACATTTATTTGCCGCTACTAAAGAAAACTAATTTCACAATAACATTTTTCGTACGCACAAAAAAAATTATCAAAAGCCTGCATTGTCATTCACAATTCTTGCAATCAAGCCAGTGCGGGCGCTGTAGATGAGTTCGATGTCATTGAAGTTGTCGGGTATACGCTCGTATCAATTTTTTCCGCTAGCATGAATTGTATGAGTACGACCAGATAAGTAGCAATAGCGGCGATCATCTGAAAAACAAATTTTCGTTGAGTGCCACTATTCTTTATTACTATTATGTAAGTACGTAAAAATTGGACCCAATATGAAAAGCATGTTTCTTATCATTTCGGTGCGCTGAATTCAAATCATCTGTGGGTTTTCTGAAATTGGCCGCGAAAAGCCCGCTTTCCAGATTGGCTTCACCAATTAAAAACGGCGTATTTTTTTATATTAGAAAACCGATTCATAACAAACACTTTCCAAAGTATCCCTGCGAAATAGGGATTAAACAAGGTATGTCCATTTATAGAACTTAATCTCTCTAATCATCGACTTTTTAAAATTGCTTCGGAATCTAAATCGAAAGCCAATCGAGAAAAGCGGGCTTCAGATATGGATTCAGCGTCGAATGTCCTTAAAAACAACTTGGCCTATTGACACCTACACCAGCCAACAAATTCAAATTTAGATTAAAGAAACTCTTGGCTGTTATAAAAAGGGGCTGGTGCAACGTCTGCAGCGAAAAATGCGTGACCAGATCATTGAAGCGCTTGTTGCCCAGCGGCTTGACCAATTTGCAAATGTTGCATCCAATTTGATGGCCCTGTAACGGATAATCAAATTTATAATTAATCATTAATGAGTGATATTTGCAAACTGTTACGCATATGTAATGTGTATATGTTTATGTCTGGCGCGACAGACCGCTGATGAACTGAGAGCTAACTTACATTGTACATGAATAGAAGGGACCCACATATTTCATAAGCAGGGAAAGCATTTTGTGGAAATTGCCTTTTTTGTTTGCTGCTAGATAGATAATTTCTGATTGAAAATTAGCACGATTTAGGTCCTTCTGATTAGAAATTGACCACTTTTATTTTGCCTTAAAAAGGCAGTTTCGCTTTTTTTCCCATAAATGTCTTTTTTTTTTGCCTATTTTACCTATAAATGCCTTTTTCAAGATATGTCGAGCGCTTTTTTATTTTTCTTTCGTTTTTAATATTTTTCACCTTTTGTTTCGCAAAAATACCTTGAAACTAAAAAAAAATTAAGTGGCATTGCAATTTCGTTAACTTATCGATGTTTTTACATTGATTTGATCATTCCTAAGCCGTTATTTTTTGTTGTGCAGTGGAAAATTTCAAGAAAAAAACATGCCAAAATCAAAAAGTTCGGTTAGCGCAAACCTAAAACCTTGAAAACCTTGATTTTTTGAATGAAATAAATTAAATAAATTATTTCATCTGAAATTTTTTCAGATGAAATAAAATTTTTTTTTTCGATTTTCTAGTATTTTTTCCTTATTTTTAAATGCCTGTTTTTGCCTTTTTAACAGTTTTTAATGCCCTATTTTGCCTTTTTAGGAAGTTTTTAGTACCTTTTTCTGCCTTTTCGACAGTTTTTAGTGCCTTTCCGTGCCTTTTTTGCTATATTATTTTGCCTTTTTTATAGGTTTTTAAGTCCTCAAAATCCTTTCCCTGGGAATGGCTATGTGGAAATTCGAATACACGACCGTCAGACCCGCAGTTCAACGCGCTAATTCAGTTCAAACGGCAGTGAATACACTCTCAACTTTATTGTCACTTTTCTGTCTATGCCAAATTAATTTCGAAATTCTCGCACCAGCGTTTACCGAAACAACACATTTCACAAGTAGAACATTTCAGTGATCGAGTGGAAATTATAGACAGATTAGGTGTTTAATTTAAATGCACTAGGCAAAGCAGTAATATCTGTCATAGTACAACAGTCAATTAACTCAACTGTCAATTAAGCGATTAGTAACTGATGAATTGAATACCTAGAAATAAATTACTAAAGCTTTTTCATTCAGCGTTGAGTGCATTAATAGCAAAATTCCCATCTTCCCATTCCATCTTCCATGAAGTACGTGCAAATTCGGATGGAAAGGCTAGTAAGTCCCTTTTACGACGACTATTTACGATGAAGTAAAATCTTTTCCAGCTAAGGACCTAACCTGGGGTTTAGCGTAGCCTCAGACTCGCAGCCCAACGCGCCAACCACACGAATCCACTTACGTATCTTTCAGTCGCATCTGCGGAACCTAGCAACAGTAGAAACTTCACACCTATTGCGCACAAAATGGTCGTATTGAAGAGCCATTTCCCAACTACGTATTCATTTCGGACCATGTGGAAACACCAAAAGAAGTGGCGAACAAACACAAATAACGTAGTCATCAAGATCCATACGAGAGAATATCCGAAGCAATCGTCCATGTATTCGTAGGCCCGGCACAGGTAGCCATAAGTCAAGCGCAACACGTTCAGCTGCTCCAACTCCCACGCGGCGTACGGACGCCAGATATCGAAGCCGTATTTCGATTTGGGCTTGTTGTGGCCGGCCAACCTTCGCAACGCCCTATTGATCGATTGCGCACGTTGATTCAACTCAATCGTTAGAACCGCCACTTGCACGAAGCGCATCCGGATCACCTGAATGGCTGGTAGCGCCCACCAATACAGGGGCGAGTCATAAACGAAAACGGTGACCCACATTTGCGAAGCCACAAAGACCGTGTCCGTACCCATCGCGAGCAATACAAGCCGTATCGATCCCGCTGGTTGCGCATGCATGTCCAAGTACTTTGCTAGAAGCATGTCCAATGTTCGCAGCAAATCCTGCAGCTTGCAGTAGGTGCGCTGTTTAAGCGTAGCCTCAAGTGCAATCACCAGGGCGCAAAGCGTGTCGCACAGGAATAACGCCGTACTGACGAGTCCACTAACAGAAGTGGCAGCGCCGTGAGCGCGCCAGGAGAGCACACGGTAGGCGCTATAGCAAATCCAGGCCGACAAGCCGACGCGCCAGCACGCAGTCAGCCATGGAGCACGCTGCACTGGCAGCAACAGCGACACGCGGAAAGCGATTGCTAGAATAATATAAGTACACCTCTGTAACGCGTTCATTCTCAGGCAGCGATACGCAATCGACTAGATTTACACCATGTGCCAACTTAGTAACTCATCCAACTTGTTATACACTCAGTTGAGGGGAAAGACAATGACATGACAACAATTTAAACCTAATGGATACATTCCATCATTTCATGGATAATGAAATGGAAACTCGTTCACTCAAGGAAACGATTAGTACTCGATTGAATTTTTCAAAAAGTAACGTGAAGTTTAAAACATTTATTCATCTACATCAGACGTCCGCAATGATGAGGTTTTTTAAATGATGCTCTAATTCCCTCCCCTGCCTCAAAAGCCCCACTGATGAAGAATCTCTGTAATGTCTCCTTTAAAATAACCTCCTTTTATCTGTACATGGAAAACAGTGAGCTTCAAAGTTAGCAGCTGGTATAAAATTCAAATGATTACTAAGAGCCAAGTCTTTAACAGTCTCTAAAAAAGTCTTTAACTGGTAATCATCAATTATATGAAATAGCATAAAGTGCGGACAAAACTGGCCTTGCTTCTCAGACACAATAGACCATGTTGAAGATTGATGGCTGAATATCTGAGGGCTAAAACGGTCTGCCTCGTGCAATGAATATTAAATCAAACAAATACTGTAAAAGGCATGCACATGCACGATGCCCATTAAAATCATCCTCGACTTATATTTGACCCAACAGTTGGACTATTAAATCTCCGGACGACCACGTTGAACAATTGCCTGAGGCTGATCATTTTCTAAATGTGCGCACATTCCGAGGGCCAGACATCGGTTCGGGCTGCTACCTTATTGCAGCCAAGGTGCGTTTGGTGCATTCTTAGTTCGCAGAACATTAATAGACGACAGCCGAAATCCAATCCGATCAACTCTCTGACCAGCTCATTCATTCCAACTCGCTATCTGCTGATCTCAGTTGATTATGATTATGCCACATACACAGTGCGACAATTATGTATTAAGACTCGAACCATATCTCAGCAAGCAAGCGCGCCATCTATCATGACATTTGGTCGACATTTAATATTTATTAAAATTCATTTTGCAAAACACGTTTTCGTTTGATGTTGAAATGTTGAGTCAGTCATTCTAGAGACATTACGGGTGATGAAATGTGGTGTTTCCAATACGATCCAGAAACCAAGCGTCAAAGTGCGGAATGGAAATCAAAAAACTCACCACGAGCCAAAAAAACACGAAAAGTTCCATCAAAAATCAAAACAATGCTCATCACATTCTTCGATAGCAAAGAAATTATCCACAAAGAATTTGTTCCAACTGGTCAAACAGTTACTGCCACATATTACCTCGAAGTTTTGAAGCGTTTGATGGCCAGAATCCGTCGTATTCGACCAGAATACCGCGATCCAAAAAGTTGGTCTCTGTTGCACGATAACGCACCGAGTCACACAGCACTCATTGTTCGTAAATTTTTGGCTCGGAATCAGGTCTGTGTGTTGAATCATCCGCCGTATTCACCTGCGACTTTTCGTTGTTCCCGAAACTGAAATTGAAGTTGAAAGGATGCTTTTTGATGACATTCAGACCATACAACGGGCTTCGACGAGGGCACTGGAGGAAATTCCGAAAAATGAGCTGGAACACGCGTTTGAATCACTATTAAATCGATGTAACAAGTGTATTGAATCAGGAGGAGAATATTTCGAATAAATATACTGAAAAATTAGCAGATATCGTGTTTCAATTGTGTTTTCTAGAGGCAGTCTTAATACATAATTGTCACACTGTGTATTTCATTCCCCTGAGAGTAAAAAGAGCCAAACAAAAAGTAAACACAACAAAGACCTAAGCTTTCAACATGACGATTGGAAATTGGTATTCACAACAGGGATAATTGCCGGTAACCCGGTCTAAGTAAATATTTAAGTAAACCAAATTCACAACACGTGAAAATGAGCTTCGGAAAACTTACATTATACTCGCTGACATCGCCATACCAAATCACCATAACCACCAAAATCCCCAGTTCCAGTATAGCGCTCACGTTATATATGAACTGTCCCAGGGCAATAGTTCCGCGCGTCATTTGGAAGCACCAGAAAATATTGCTCACAAACACAATAAAGCTGGTGAGAATTATGTGCAAAGTAGACCAGCCGAAGTAGTCGTCCATGCTCATACAGGCCTCGTGTAGACGGCCGTAGATCAGCCGCAACACATTCAAGCGCTCATACTCCCACGTTGCATAAGGCTGCCAAACATCTGCAGTAAATTTCATTTTGGGCTTGTTCTGTTCCGCCAGCTGCGCGAGCGTCGCCCTGATGGGTCCCATGCGCTCGTTCAACTCCATGACGTTCAAGATAAGCTGCAAGCAGCGCCACTGCAGGCACTGTACCATCGGCAGCCTGTGCCAGAAAAAGGGCACCCGGTACATATTCATATGGATCCATATCTGCAAGAACACGCAGCCAAGCAGCGCAACGATCGGCAAACCCAAACGCATCAGAACCGCCGAATCAGGCACTGCGAGGTGCAGCTGCTGTGCGATCAGAGCGTCCGCTTCGTGCCGGAGACGAGCAATTTTCCTGTTGTGGCGATGGTTGAGCATTACTTCCAGCGTAATCACTATGCACGACAGCAGGCTACACTGAAGCAGCGCAGTGCCAACGCTGGCGCCAATCGAGGCGTTGCTAAACCAAGCGAAAGTGGTGCTGCCGAAAGAGAAGAGCCAGGTCAGCCAAGCGAAGCGACCTATTGTGGTCACCCATGGAGCGGATGGTAGAGCCACTAAACCCGTGACATAGAATCCAGCCTGCAGATAGCAACGTATGCCCTGTTCTACGAGCCGTTTGTAGTGCATGCTGCGGTGGCAATTTGACTGCAACTGTTGCAGCGTTGTTCCGAGCTGCAGTAGAATTGCTCCCCATTCGCGATTGTGCAACTGCACTCGAACGTGCGGACCAATCAATCAATCAATCAAAGTGCTAACGTGCAGCAGAAATTATTGCGTTGTACCGCAAGTCAGCATAACCCTTTGTGGTACCACAAAGGACTTAAATGATTTCAGTTCATGGACTTAAATTCACTCCCGGCATTTTCTAGGAACGTAACTGCCGTGTTAAGCGAGGTCTACCTGTAATTGTTTGTCCTGACTGACTGACTGACTGATTCATCATCGTCCAGCCCGCCCAACCGCTAAAGTTACAAATATGAAATTTAAACTGTAGGTACATCTTGGAAAATGAACCTCCGCTAAGACGGGATTTTTTGAAATTCGGGGTCTAAAGGGACAAAACATGGGTCAAGATGTTGTATGAAGAAACTTGATATAATAAGCTTATTGAGCTTGGTGAAAATACTCCAAATCAAAAGTAATTCGACACGTATTTTTCAATTTTTCGAAAATCAAAATTTAACGGGGTGAACCAAGGGTTAAAAGTTTATATGAAGACTTGACTTTGACTTCAAACTTAGTGAAAGTACTCTTAGTGAGAAATAATTTGATACGTGCTTTTGTTTTTTCGAAAATAAAAATCTAACGGGATTAACGACAGGTCAAGAGTTGGTATGGGGAAACATGGCTTAATGCGCCAATTGACTTCAAATGTGCTGAAAGCACTTCAAATGAGAAATAATGATATCAGTATTTTTTCATAAGAATCTGTCGGGATCAACAAAGGGTTAAGTAGAACTTGGTTTATTGGTCCCATCGACTTCAAACTTGCGTGCAAAGCCGCGGGACCCTGCTAGTATTCAATCTTCTTAGTTGATTTTGAAAAATGTATGAATCTTTTAATTCATAACGATATGTTATGGTGAAAACCTTTCTAGATTCCAATGAGTCCGAGCCCGGTGAATCGTCGTACCACCTAAATTTGTTTTGAGTATAACTCCACGGCATTGTAATGTGATGTGTGATGTGATGGATGTAATTCGTGGTTATGGCTAAGCTTGCAAATTCAATTCTCCTTATCAATGTCAATGTTCGCAAAATGCAATTAAATTCGCTTTAATCAAATCTATTTCAAATTCTAAATTTTTTAGTGAAAATTTAAAGAAAGTTGCACAAAATCGCACGGAATAAATAGCAGTTGTGCCTGGCGCAACTCTCAAACAATAGGTCCGGCGCGACCACCTACTTCTTCCAACCGAAAAGCACAAATGCAACGCCCCTTAGTCGCCCCTTGGTTTAATGCCCATGAAACCAACTGACACACCCTTACGGTAGCTCCATGCCGAATTTTAATGTTATTCCATATAATTGATTTGAGTTATATGGCGGGACCACATCCCTTGTCCAATACCCATCCCATTCTTCTAGTCGAAAAGATGCTACTGAATGGTAATATCGAACCAAGTGTGTTGATGTGCGACTTATAGTACCAAAGTTACGTGGAAAATTTGGGTCACAAAAAATGTGCAACACCCCTTGTCCAACGCCCATAAAATGACACATCTATCTCCCAGTAGAATGACACATCTATGGGACGACGGCATAATAAATTTCAATTCTGTGCAAAAAAATGTCCAAAAAAATCATACAATTCTGTTCAGCCGTTCTCACATAGATGTTTAGATAGATAGATAGATGGATAGATAAATATATAGATAGATAAATAGATATACTACTGTGTACAAAGAATTCCCGGATTTTCGATTTCTTCGATTATCGTGGTATTGTGCATTATGAGTTCCTTCCGCCGGGCCAAACTGTCAACAAGGAATATTACTTGAGCGTTATGCGTCGTTTGCGTGAAGCTATTCGCAAAAAGAGGCCGGATTTATGGAGAGACAACTCTTGGTTTTTGCATCACGATAATGCACCATCTCACACGGCATTGGTTCTTCGTGAGCATTTCGCCAACTCGTATCGTTCCACAGCCACCGTATTCGCCTGATTTAGCTCCTTGTGACTTCTGGCTATTCTCCAAACTCAAAAGACCACTTCGAGGACACCGTTTTGAATCGATTGAAGAGATTCAACGTGAATCGCCGCGCGCATTGAAGGCCATACCGGAAGGTGACTATTTGGCATGCTTCGAAGATTGGAAAGCCCGTTGGCATAAGTGTATTGCATCGGCATTGTTGGCATAAGTGTACTTTGAAGGCGATGAAATTGATTTGGAAGAATAAATAAAGTTTTTTTTTATTATAAACAAATTCCGGGTATTCTTTGTACACAGTAGTATGTATTTGGCATCAGTTTTTAAATACAACGTACAATTAAATTTTACACAGTGTTTCCTACGACATATGTACTACAGTAATAAATTCATACAAAAGTTGGTTGAAAAACCTTGACCATAGAATAAAGAAAAGCCACATTATTTATTCATCATTAAAGTTCATAATGAGTAATCTTTAAAGATGTATTATAACCAGGGAAAGGATTTTGTGGAAATTGCCTTTTTTGTTTGCTGCTAGATAGAGCATTTCTGATTGAAAATGAACCCGAATTAGGTCCTCCTGATTAGAAATATACCAATTTTATTTTGCCTTTTTTTTGCCTTAAAAAGGCAGTTTGCCTTTTTCACCCATAAATACCTTTTTTAGTGCCTATTTTACCTATAAATTCCACAAAATGCCTTTTTCAAGATTTGTCGAGCGCCTTTTTATTTTTCTTTCGTTTTTATTTATCGAAATTTCGTTAACTTATCGATGTTTTTACAATGATTTGATCATTCCTAAGCCGTTATATTTTGTTGTGCAGTGGAAAATTTAAAGAAAAAAACATGCCAAAATCAAAATGTTCGGTTAGCGCAAACATTTTATTTATTTTTTTGTGATACAAGTACGGCTTTTATGCTTTTATATGAGAAGTTAAAATATGAATTTAAAATATGTGCCAACATTTCAATTAAAATATCTTAGTTTTAGTTTTTAAACTATCTTTGAAAACCTTGATGTTGCTTTTCTTTTACAAAAAACGAGGTATAAATATTGTATGTTGCATACGTCAGATGAAATAAAATTATTAAAAAATACATATCCCCATATACATACCCTTTTTTAGATTTTCTAGTATTTTTTCTTATTTTTAAATGCCTGTTTTTGTCTTTTTAACAGTTTTTAATGCACTATTTTGCCTTTTTATGCAGTTTTTAGTGCCTTTTTCTGCCTTTTTGGCAGTTTTTAGTGCCTTTCCGTTCCTTTTTTGCTATTTTATTTTGCCTTTTTTATAGGTTTTTAGGTCGTCAAAATCCTTTCACCGATTATACCATAGTTGTAAACCAAACTGAAAAACTCTAAAATTGCTGTTTGCGAGACACTCGAGTCTCCAAAAGAGTAGAGCTTTGTAACCTGGCCAAGTAAATTCCGACCTATACTTTTGGGCGGAAAATGTCGTTTGTTTTTCCTTGGCTTTTTATGTCCTCTAAAATCTGGTTGTCATAGCAATGAGGATAGCAGTGGAAATTCTTCGTCCCCATCGCCGAAAACAGTTAAATATAAAAATATTGAAGACACAAAGAAAACCAATGACTTACTGATTGTAATTATTAAAACGCCCAATTCCACAGATAACACTTTTATTTCGATTTTAAGAACATCGGTGCCAAAATCTAGTGAAACGAGTACAAATTGCAAACATGTTTATGAGCATTTGTAGTAATGTGATTACTATTTGTGATTACTAATTTTGCATTGTGGTTGCAGGCAGACTCGTTGTTGACTCCGTATGCACACTGAGCGTGCCATTCGACAACGCATGGGGGGCGGCATTACCCTTAGCCACACTCTTTTCGGAAAGCATGAATTGTATCAATATGACGAGGTACGTAACAATTGCAGCAACCATCTAAAAATTGATATAGAAATGTGTACAATAGTTATGCAGAAGTATATAAATATTGGAACGAAGATTTTACTCTATATTAGTCCCAAAAAATTTAGAAAAATGCTTAGCTTTCTTTCTTAACCCGTTCAATTCCCAACTCAGGAATTATTGTTTCTTTCTCTTCCTCTTCAATAAAGCATTCATTAACTTACACTTCCCAACAAATCCAGATCCAAATTGAAAAAGTTCTTGGCCGTCAAAACGAAGCGTTGGTGCAGAGTTTGTAGGGCGAAATCAGTGACTAGATCATTGTAGCTTTTCGAGCCCAACGGTTTAACCAACTTGTAAACAACACAACCAATCCGATAACTCTGCAGACATGGAGTGTGTCAATTTATATACAATACATGCAATAAATGTTGATTTCAGGAGCACAACCCACCTGATCATTGCTCTTCTGACACTGCCAGCATAAAATCCACAACAATACCACCACGATGAATAGGAAGCCCAGATTCTTCGCAAGCATGACTTCATTCCGCCCCTGCGTAATCACTGCCAACACAGTCCAGTACGAATTGGCAACAAAGTATATAAAATACATAATTAGAAACGCCAGCATAGACCAGCCGAAGCAATCGTTGAGGTCCTGGAACAGGGCGTACACATCCGAGTACGCGCTCTTCAGAATGCACAGCATGCGCTCCTCATCCGCTTCGCTTTGCTGCGGCACCACCAGCAACGGCAGACTCTCTGACTTCTGACGGTGCAGCTGCTGCGGCCTGAAGACGCGCCGCAAATTACTCTCACCAATACCATCAATGTTCAGCCGCAACACTGCTGCGTACTCGTTCAGCGTCGCCACGGAACATATCAAACTGAGCACCTTAAACTGCAGCGCCAGCTCACTGGGCAACGAATGCCAGTACAGCGCTGTTACAAGCACGGTCGAGGGGTAGACAGTCCAGCTGAGTATGGTGTGGACGAAGGTCAGCAGTACTGCTCCAAGAGCCGCAACTATGCACAGCCTTCCATTGCTATGGCGCCGATTTTCGTCCAGCCGAAATTTCACATCCACCAGCAGACGACTTTCGATGCGCAGGAACTTGTCATACAAAAGCGTGCAACCCTTTCGCTGCGCCAGCGACTCCAGCAGCACTGTGAGATGCGCAAGCATTTGTGCGAGATACAGCAAATGGTTCATCAAACCGCCAAGTGAGAATGCTGCACTGGGAACCTCGTAGAACAGCGTGTGACATACGAAAAAGATGATGTCGGCGATCCAGCAGCAGTTATAGATGTAAAATATGCGAGTAATGTGCAGTTTGGTTAGCGAGTTCAATCCGAAGATAAGCGAGCCAAGTTCTATGAAATTTAGAGTGCCGGACCACACTCGTTCTCGCCAGCTATATCCCATTTGGTGAAAATTTCAAGCTCACGCGGATACCTGAGGTTTTTCTAAGCTAGGCAGCTATGGGCCAGTTACTGCTCGCCAATAGTCCGAAGTACTGGCCAAGTAACTTTTTCACACAAACATCTACATACACAACTTACACGTACACATGCAAGAGCACTCAGTTGTTCTGATAGATCAATCAACTGGCGGTAATCGAAGTTTGACGTAAATAATTCTTACTGAGCAATAATCAGAACTTTCTGTAGATTGTAGATAGTCAATGCTCGTGCGAGCAATTAAATAACAATAAATGTAGTTATAGGTGCAACACAAATCATTGTTTCAGCTAAGACTCCCCAGCACATGCGTATGTACATATAGAAGGAGCAGTAGATCCCATAAAATAATGTAGTAATAATTAAAACCAATTTTAATGCCCAACACAATTATAACAATTAAATTGATCAAGTCTTCAAAATTGCCGCAGCTGTCCTGAATCTACTTTCATGAGTGTTAATGATGCCAATTTTTGGCCATTTCCCAATAACGAGATTTCCGGGTGGGCCAAATATCACTATGTATATTAAAAGAAGACTATAAATCATAAGTATATTGTATTCAAATATCACAGCTTTAGTTTTGGATTACATTTCATAAGGAATAAGTAACATTTTTCGTACAGACACAATTTCTACGGGACAGAATTTTCGTCAGCCGATTTGCTTTTTTAATGTAAAAATTTAATTGGAAGGAACTCGTTATATCGATGAGACTATTTCGCTTATACTGTAAACAGTCTCTCGGTTAATTAATACTGTAATTTACCAAAATTATTTAGTAATTATTCGACCACTTTTATTTTGAGCTTGTTCCGAAGAAACAAAATCCTTGCGGTGATTTTCATGCAAAACTGTATTTTCATGCAATTACATATTTGAGCTGTTTGGAAAAAAGCTGCTACTTATTTGCAACGTATGTCAAGAAAAATTAAATTAGGTTAGGCTATGGTGGCTGCCTCTGTAAGAGACACACTCGGAGGCCTAATATATGGTCAATTGACAAACTTAATCGGGAAAATTGCAGTATTGAAGAATATACATTTCTTGACAACGAAAATGTCCGGCATCTCGGAATCCCAGGATTGGTATCCCTAATATGTATTCCAGAACTGGTTTGTTGTAGACTACAACTTTGTGCTCTTTAGTTTTCTTTTCATAACACAAATTAGCGGAGCTTAATGCAGAGCACTTAATGCAGTTAGGGCGATTAGCTTACTTCGACTCTACAAAAGTTTAGGACAATTCTAGATCTTTTTTGAGTAATTACAGCCTAAGCATAACAAAAGCGAAGGGCTCACACCATTTTCGAACTTTCAACATACAACTGTCATTGCGATGAGATTTGACACGTAAGATAAATACGTACGGATCGATATACATAAGTACACTTGCACAAAGCTTTCAAATGTTGTAAATAAAAGAACTCAAGCTCCAAATATATAGAAAAAATATTCCAAAAGAGTTTTGCGTTTTGTATAACATTATTTATTTTTCAGTATAATTTAGTGTGATATTTTTATATAATTTTCTTGTATACTTTAATTATATTGTTGTTCATGCTTTCATGTGAGAATATTCAACGTATATAGAGAATGCGCATAGAAGAAATAATACTTTTAAAATTTCATATTTTAATACAATAATTTCAGATTAAGTGCACAAATTATAGTTTATTATTATGTAGGTATGTGGCGGATAACAGTTACGCAGCCACGTTTGTCTGCATTTCGCACGGCAGCTACTGATCATCCCAACCCATTAAATTAAGACGTATATTATTAAAATGTGCTTGAGCTTACTAGAAATTTGGGCCACCTCATAAGTGCACGCAGTGGGTGCACTTAAACCTTTAAAATTACACTATAAAAAGTTTATCAAATATCAATTGGATCACAAGCATATGAAAATAAGAAATCTGTAACACATTTCAGTGAAGCAAATGTGATGAGAGATAATCGAACGTTTAAAATGACAAACGTCCGAACGCTTGAAATTGTGAACATTAATTTGTGCGATCTGTTTGCCGCGCGTTTGATATTCTGACAATTTTTCAAAGACCTACTTTTACTTTTCTTAAAAATCATTTCATTTCAATGTTACACTAAAAATCCTTAAAAAATGATCGCTTAGAAATGCTTCAATCAGAACAAACAAAACAAAGTTCTTAATACGTATACCAGCATATCAGGCCACATTAAAGTGAACATGCGAAGTAGGTAAGTCTTTGGCACAATTTGAGTAAGTATAAAAAAGACAATACGACTTAAGAAAATATTTACCAAATGACTCTTAAACACTCACACCGTACAAACTGATATGTTTCCTCGAAAATATGCAAAACTGCATTTGCAGTTACAATACATTTCGTTTGTTTCGTTCGCGTTTAAATTGACGTGCAGTAGACTTGCAATTAACGCCACACGATTGCTAATCTGAAATTGAAAGCATTCGCTAAGCCGAAACTCTTTATGAAAAGCATTCCAAGTAAAAGATTATTATCGAAAGAAATCGTCCGCTTAATCAACCCTTGAAATCTACACATAGCCCTTTAGGATTAAAATATCGTTCCATATCGGAAGCATCGAAATTGTAATAAGTTTTATGTGATAAAAGCAAAATGGTATCAAAGAACGTTGATAAGAAAAAATGCACTGGAACTTTAGTTATTCTCCATAATTACGTGCATTGGAAGAAATTTGCTTTTGTTTACGATTATCTACATACTTTAAAACACGCAAACATTCAATTCAATTTATCGAATAATTATTGATTTCATTTGCAGTAACGTTCTAGCTCTACAATGCTACTAAGAATTTGTGTATGCTTGTTGTTGTAGGGATATTGCGAGTATTCGAACGCCATTGGCACATGCCGTCGAAGAGCCATTCGCAACATCTCCGGATGACAACTGCAACTTGGCTGTGAATAACGCATGCTTTACTCTCTGGCAGCAACTACAATTCCCATCACACATTTTTTATTTGTCTCCATTATATGCAACTGCTACTTATATGTTATTTGTTCTCATTACCTTTCTCTATAGCTGTGTAATTAAAATGTGCACTAAGCGAAGTACTTGCAACGGCGAGTGGATAAACGCGGAGGGAAAAACTTCTACAGCAACACAATTCTGCCATAATACCACTACGCCAGTGTTATCACTCGGAAATACAATAACTTTGTTGCAATTAACATTCACATGCAATTCTTTTCAACTACTAAATAATTTATTTTGCTTCTGCTCAAGCAGCTTTTATTCTTCAGCAACGGTTTAGGTTTGAAATTCTGCAACGCTAATAATCTGCGATCTTTGATATTATAAAAAAAAAGGCTGACAAAATATTAATTGAACTCTTCAAGTAAACTGTTGTTAACATATTTAATAATTTATGGAAGCTCTAATTTTTACGAAAAACTGCTGTAATTTTCTTTGCATTTTAGATTAAAGCACTTAACGAAAGAACTCCGTAATCGATTATGATTATTCAGCAGAAATAATTACATTGGGTTCATATAAAACTTTCTTACAAATTTATATGGGAAACTAATCATTTTGAAAGCAACTTTAACGTTTAGAAAACACCATTTGAATATCTCAGTTCAGTCATCATTTCAAGTCAGCAAATGTCTTAGCACACTTTAATAATAATATTCTACATAATGCAACCAATCGATCAATTTCTTACATTGAGTACCCTTATTATTTTATTACACATATCAAAATCAGACAAAGCACGAACATGCAAGTAATTGCAAGTGTAGGCAAATGTAGGGACTGCAGCATTAAATTCCACCGTAACTCTTACTAGCCCGAGTACAACAGATAATATGCGATCTCCATTTTTTTATATAATAACTGATTGTAGTTCGGTTTTCAAAATTAAAGCGCACTTACTATTTCCAACATTCAAAGTGGTCGCCAGCTGCGAGTGTAACTAGAAGTGATTTTTTGTCAGTATAGTTAGTGAAAAAAATTTAATTTTTCAGTGCGCGGCTCTATTAAATAAATATTACTAATTCGAACTAATGTATTCTAGCGTTTCTTTAGAAAAAATAAAAATCTGCCACTTGAGGTAAGCCGCAGCAAATCAAAGCCAAAATGGCGTTGCCGACCTCAAAGTGGCCCATTTTCGAAAGAATTGAATGGTCTGGTGACCGTGAGCGGAAGAAATCCCTCCCTGTGCAACTGAGGTTATGGAAACCGAGGAAGAGGACAAGACAAAAGGCGCCAAAAAAGTAAATACGTCGGCACATCTGTCAAGCTGCTAAGGCATATAGATAAAACGGTGTTATACTCAAAGGACTAACGGAAAGCCATTTGTACTTACAGACACGTCTCTATGCATTTCTTTGAACAATCAAAAAATAAGAAACGGGTTAGTGCACAATAAACGGATTCAGGATCTGAAAACAAAAGACATCGAAAGGAAAGATCTTTCTCTCTTTATATACAATTTTTAACAATTGTTTCATAGTCTGTAAGGTTGTGAATACTTTAGACTGAATAAACAAACAAACAAACAAACAATTTTGTTCAACATCCCACTTTCTGTAAACAATTTTTATAAAAATGATACTGTCCTTAAAAGAGAGTAAGACCCTTTGTTCCTAATTAAATTACCAGAAACGACATTAGCACAGGCCAATTTATTCCAACAGTTATTAAAATTGGATTTAAGGGAAAGAAATTCCCAAAAACATCACCTTTGAATACTGCAGCTTACAAGTAAATTTCAATGTACCTCCCCTTAGAAAGCGTCTAAACTGCAGTTGCTTAGGACACACACACAGCTCTCATGTAAATCCAAAATAAAAGCATAAAATGCTTACGAAGTTCTTTCATTCTATGTGGGAATTCAGACAATTGCGCAAGCGAGAAATTAAAATATCGCTTTTGAGAAAGAAAACAAACCATCAACCATATGGCAATTTCCAGAAAAAAATTAATATTTTAGCAATTAATGAATCGAAGACGGTAGATGAAACAAAAGTGCAAAAAGAAATTTCCTCCCACACAAAAAATCGTATGACAAACACTAAAAATAATGCAAAAATCACCAACTCACATCCGAACCACAAGAAGTCGTAAATCTTAAGCAAAAACTTGACAAATACTCGATAGACAGCAAGATCCAAACACCCCATCAAACCCTAATATGACAATCCTTCAAAGAAATCGCCAATCCTAAAAGGCTCAAGACTCAATAGATTTATTTTTAAATCAATACAGCTTTGATGCATGTCTTAACGAAGCGTTTACCCTCAACAAAGCCACACATAAAAATATTTTAAACTTCAATATCATGGAAAAAACAGATATGATCAATATAGCGGAGTGCTATTCTGTTTAAAAAGAAATCATATTTAAACAAATGAATTTTATCTCCAATTTTATTACTACCAACAATGTAAATCTGTAATTGTCCACTGAAAATATGTACAAAAGTATATCTCCTTCAGCAATAAATTAAAAGAAACTTTGATTTCCTAGATTCATTAAACAATGTGTTCCTTTCAGGTGAATTCAATGCAAGAGCCACAATTTGGAGAGAAAAAACTCAACCCTGCAGAGGGAAAAATTTAACACAAATCCTAAATGAATCCAACTTCTTACCCCTAAATGACGGTTCATGGACCAATAAAAGAGACCTTAACTCTCAAAACGTATCACTAGTTTTGGCATCTCTTTTACAGACTTCTCTCTTACAAAGTCGGCGATTCACTTTCCATGGAAAGTAGATTTCCATGAAAAGGCTGGGAGGCAGCCAGCACCTTCCCATTACTATTGAAACAAACTCCTTTACTAACAAAACTCGCTAATTTTCTTACTCAAAGAACAACAACGGATATAGGCAACTTTGTAAAAGCCATGAGAGGGACCTTTAGGACAAACTCGACAGCACAATGGCACCCACAAACAAAACAGGAAAACGATGCTGCGAGACACGATGGAATAACTTATGAAATGATCAAATCCCTGTCAGATCCCTCCCTAAACAACTTACGGACAGTTCTCGAAGACGCCTTAACAAACAAGATACCAGAAATATGGAGAATAAAAAAGTTTTGCCAATTACAAAAAAAGACAAGAACCTTAATGATTACAAATATTTCCGCCCAATTGCTTTTAAAATACATAAACCTATGCATTAAAGAAAACATCACAAATTTCATTGAAACCATCTTCTCCCCAAACTTCTCACTCACACTTGGTGAACATTGCCAAACCATAATTTCAGAATCTTCCAATAATTCTGAACTAAGTATTCAACATCACAACCCCAGTTAAGGGTGGATTAGCAAGTAACAATGAATTTCTACAAAGCGCTGGTTCAATCCAAAATCTTACACTGCAGAACCTCAGCAGTCAACACTCCAGCTTCTATAAATACAAATGTAATCCTTCCAAAATAGTTTTCTCAGGAAAGGGCCGGCAATACCGATACCACTAAACTATGCTCTAGCAAATGAACTACCTCCATCAGAAACAGCAAAGTGGCTTCCATGTCTGCCGAGATAAGTAATGATTAAGAAAATTCAAACGTCAAAATTTTTTTTTAAGATGCATCCATAAACAGAGATACAACGGGATATTAGACAGAATACTCCTTTAAAATCACCATCCAGCTTTAATGATATAATAGCTATATCATTAAAGCTGGAAAGCTGGAAATTGTCTCCAATATTCCTGAATAGAACTAATACGGTATGGTAAAAGCATCAAACTCCAAACTCCGATTCATTCTTCGTCTGCATTCTTTTAAAAGATATCACTTTGAACGTTTCAAATGGTATGTACGCTATCATTTTTTCCACTTCCTTATAAAAAATAACAAAAATATAAAAAAAATCATCAGCTGAAACCCTGTAATTTGAAATGGAGGCTTCTTACGCTCAGCTCGGTCTGTTTTCCAACATCAAACTCTTAGACGCACCCAGTTTCTCACTTCAACTAAAGTTTTTCTCAAATCTATTATCTAGTGGATTGATCAAAAGTCCACATAATTAATATGTAACAGAATCGTTACACTTATTTCAAATATTTAAAACTTTTGGTAATTTTATAAAATATTATTGTAAAAATCGTGCGCTTTAGTTCCATTTTTATAGCATCTTATAATTTTTCATTTAAAATGTAGAATGTGTCATTTTCACGCAAAGAACATTTAATTATAGTTAAAACACTATGGAGCTTGTATGAAATTAAATTTGCGCAATAGCTATTCTTAGTACGAGTTACCAAAATTCGTTTTAAAAAATACATTTAAATATTTAAACTTTAAACCTTAAACTTTTTAAAGACAAACGAAACTTGTAAACGACAACATTTCGTGTGGTTGTTAACGCATATTTGGCTTAGTTTAAAATAATGTTTGTAAAATTAGTACCAACTGCATCGGCTTTGCTCTATTCTTCTCAGCATTCTCTTCCTAATTGCTCCGCAGCAAAATTATCTTTTGGTTTCTTTGTTGGTTAGTTTATTAATTAGCTGTCTGCTAGCTTATCGCGCAAGCAGTGATCCAGTGATCCGCCAGCAGACAGTTTACTTAACATCCGCATTGCCGGGCGTAGCGGAGAGTGCCATTTTGGAAAGCGTGGCCAAGGAACGTTTGGAGGTGTCCGAAGTGTCCGAGAACAAGCGACGGAAACTGCAGGCAAAAACACACGACAACATTAAATAAACAGTAAACCCAACAAATACGCCGACACCTACAATTTGCGTATGCCAGATTCGTTGTTCTTCTTCCAAGGCGCATCGTCCGGCTCGTAGGGTAGAGGACCTTGTACCGGCGCATCATGATCAGGTGGTCTGCAAAAGCACATACTTGAATCAAAGACAAAAGCTTGATGAATAGTAAACGAATAAAAGACAAAAAATAAAATAGCAAGAAAGAGAAAATGAATGAATGCATTGAAACTTGAACTTTAGTCAACACAACTATGCAATTAACCAAGCAATCTAAGAATAATTCAAATAAAATTAATCACAAAACAAAACAATGTTGACGTATTTAGATTAAATTAATCATTGCATTATACCCCCCTCCCATCTAAGAATTTCAGCTAATAGCTCTTTCCTAACTCTTTATTCACTTTCTTTCCATGCTGTGTGTCAACTTACGTGCCAGCAGCACACAATTCCTGTGCCTCCTGCGATTCCTCGTCCACCTCGTCATCTTCGTCATCGTAATCATACGAACTCGAATCACCGCTGCCGCCCTTGGGCGGTTTCAAAGCTTTCAGCTCCTCCGTTAAATTGTCAACTGTGGTGATTAACTCATCTCGTTCGCAGATTAACTCTTTTAGCTGCAGCGTAGTGTAGCGTGGCCGATTCGGATCGTTCGGGTCGTCCCCGCACGACTTCACCAGGTCCTCGTTCTCCTTCTCCGCGAGCCCCAAACGCTTTCGCAGCTGGTTGATATCACGGTACTGGTCTTGCAATTGCGCCAGAAAATCAGCGCGTTCCTCACACAACGTCTTTACTTGCGCTTGCAACATTTTGTGGCGACGGCGCGTATCGCGACCGGAAGATTTTAAGCGCTCCATTTGTATGTTCAGCTACAAGTAAAGGAAAAGTAATGGCGGCGCAAATAAGTAAACAAAATCTAATTATAGGAAGAGGTGGAAAGTTGCCGCCGTAGGCAGGTTACCAAAAGCGGTAAGAAAACGTAATAGCTATGACATGGCCGTACGACTGCAACCAAATTAAGCACATTACAAAAACTAACGGGCGTTTTATATACTTTATTGCGGCCGTAACTGCTTAATTGCAAGCTAGGAGGTTGTTCCAAGTTAAAAGGAAAGGGAATCAATCTGCGAATAAAAGCAGCAGTTTTGTAGATTTTATAAAAACACACACACACACACCACACCAACATCGAACGCTGGTCGTCTGCTTAAAAGGTATAATTACCCTGTCGGACCTGAGACAACTGGTTCCCAAAATTCATTGGTTTTTCAACTGGTTTTTTGTAAGTCAATTTGACAACTAGTTGTCCAAGTAGCTGTCAGCGGATGCAGAAGTCAGTCAGTTCGCGTCTAATCGTTCACGTTCTGTGAAAATCGACAAAATACTGTTAAGTCTGATCTTACGATACTTTTGTTACAACAACGTAGAAATGTTTAAATTTTTTGAATATGTCTGCTTCTCTGACTCGAGGCTCGCTCGATTTGCATGTTTTGCCTATTGCAGGCGTAGTCAATAATGATGAGGATATTGGATTGCGGCAGGCCCCAAACATTTTCGGCAGAAGTCAAGTCCAAGTTATTTTTTTGTAGAGCTGCAATTTTTTGCATTTCCGATTTTTGTTTTTCATTCCCGATGAATTATTGTTATTTTAAAAATATTTTTAAAATAAAATGAATATTCAAAAATTGCAGTTTTATTTTCCTTTATAAAATTCCACTGATTAGAAAACTAATCAAGAATAAACTAGTTCGCAAACTACTCGCTACGCAACTGGTTTAGAAACTGTTTTACTTAGGACTGACTTTGGACTAGTTGCAAATGGATGCAGACGGGGACAATTGACTGTCGCATAGGACACGGCCATGTTAAAAGGGTGAGTTTGCTCCTTGGAAACGAATCGGTTCTGAAGTCAGCTATGACTGCCAAGGAACCAGTTGAAAAACTACATTTGGACCAGTCCGAATTCCTACAGGGTACAGACAAACGTAGTTTTAGCTAAAAGCGGTATTTGTGTGAGTGGTATTAGAGCCCAAAAGCTCTTTTTCGGAGGCCCAATTTTTACAACTTTTTGACACATCTTTTCCTTGGCCGCGAGACATATACTTGATGAGTTACCTGTGGCATAACTATAGGCGCACCAACATTTTTCCTTTTCTGAGCGATTGAAGAAATTTAAGAAAAAATTAATGATGCAGAGTGAAAGAGCTTTGAAGTACTTACTAAGGGTCTTGTTCAAATTTATAAAAAGACTTGTTGAATACAAAAAACTATTACTTTGTTTTTTGTATTGATAGTAAAGTAAGTAGGTTCTCATTTCTTTTGAATCAAATGGAGATTTGACTCGACTACTTTTTACAAGGCTCATCCTTGCAGAATCGTCCTTCGAGTCTCAAGCTTCAATAATTATCATTTATAAAGTCCTGATCGTGTCATACTGCTTGTTTTCGGTAAAAAGATTTTAGGGTTCTACAAGGATGAACCTTGTAAGAAGTAGGTTAAGCCAAATTTTCGAGCTGATTTAAAAGAAATGAGGACCTACTCACTACTAATACTCTTCAAAGTTTTAATATACATAAGGACATTAATGGGCTTCATCAATTTTGTTTTACTATTATATGCGGCACTTTGGTTCCTTTCAGAAAGCCGCACCTATTTATATTTATATCTTTAGATATACCTTGGAAGTTCCTAAATTAAGTTTTAAAGAGAACTCTGTAATTAACAACCTTATAATCACTAAGAAGGCCAAAATCTCTTTTAGATTTTGTAACAGTTATTTGTTGCCTCTTCAGTTATGTTTCGTTAACTAAAATATTTAAAAGTTTAAATCGAGGTTTGACTTACATTCCCAAACAAGGGGGCAATCGACTTTTTATCTGAGAACACTGTGATCGTTAGATTGAGATGGGAATAACTATATTCCAGCTTTTTGTTCCTTAGGAATGGCCAAATAATTCTCTATTCCGAGTAACTTAAACCTAAAAACATAACCCCATGTTACTTTAGCAATGCAGCACATCATTATGTCGTCATCAGCACAACACCTACATATGGGTTAGATGAGCTCATCTTCTGCTCTACAGAACAATCCTAACACGATCTGTACCCATTTTCTCCCTTCTCCTGACTAAACCACTTACGTTCTCAATTTCGCTGTACTTGTCCTGCAGCTCGTGCTCCTTCTGCTTCAGCTCGTCACGCTGCTTGTAGATTTGTTCTTTGAGGCGTTGCAGCACCTGCGTGTCCGACAATGCACTGTTCAGTTCATGATTTGTAATACTGATGATGCTTTCTGTGAGACTGGCGCCCAGTCCAGACGACTGTGCGGAAGACGACTGCAAATCCTGTGTCTGCTTGACAAGCCGCTTATTTTCGTCTTGCAATGACGCCACCAGCTCCAGTAGCTCATTTGTTTCAGTGCGCCACTGCTCCTCAATCATTTCCATTTCCTGCAAAGGTGCGAAAATAGTGCAGAGCAGACCGCCATTTCATTCCATTGCTGTTACGGAATTTACCATTTGACTTACGTTTTCAAAACGCCTCCGAAACTCAGCCTTCTCAGATTTTTCGCTTTCCAACTGCGTGATCTTGTCACGCAGCTCCTGTATCGTGGCATTCTCGCGCTCGTTTTTCGTGGCCAGTGCCTCTAGAAGTTCCAGCGTGTTAATAATCTTCGGCATCAGCCCCGTCGCCGCGTCCGTTCCAAAGCGGTCGATGATGCGCTCATACTCCTTACCAATGTCCGATGCTAGATCGTAGACATCCACCACGCCGATGTCGTCGATAGCATCCAACACCATCTCACCCATTTCATTGATATGGAAACCGGGCATGTATTGTGGCGTTCAAGCTCGACTCTGACGCACGCACCGAATATCGCAGCAGAAAAATCACAAATTTGCAAGTGTCCCTCTGAAGAACGTGCTAATTGATTTGCTCCACCGTCGCTCTTATACTCCCAGCCGATAGCCCTCACGCAGTTTTTTCTGTATAATGAAAAAATTCAATTCGTCCTTTTCGTCGTTCCTGTGCAATTCCTCCTCACACTCGCCCACGGTACGGGAAACGGGAAAACTACGCTTCACAAAATTGCATCTGACTATGAACACCAAAACTCACGTCCTAAGTTGAATATACTCGCGAATTCAGCTTTATTTGTAAACAATATTATCAGACTACTTTTTTCTGCTTGTTTGCTTCCATCAAACGTACCAAAATTCATACGCGATTTCCCGCAATCAAGCTGAAAATGTTTGGCCACTTCTTCTGCACTATTGGTTTATGAGTAATCGGTTGGGCCGAAAGCAAATGTTGACATAAGCAAGCCGAACGAAAACAGTAAAACGAAAAAACAAGATAGCGACAAGATACGAGTGTGATAATAATACAGAAATGCATTTGTCAGTACCAAACATATTGGGCTCACAACTACGGAATTGACTGTTCATGGGTTCACAAAGTTTACGAAAAACTTCACTAGCCTTAAAAATCGTTTACTTCCTAGTCATTCCAGACATTATAAAAGATAACAATAGTCCCTTTAACATTTCTAACGTTTTAAATTTTTCTGTAGGGTTCTTGTACGGCTCTATTCTCGACAAAAAAATGCAACAATTAAAAATGTTTTTATAATTTAAAAAAAATTTCAGAATGTGCAAAACTTTTGATCAACTGTTTTGTGTGAGACCCCAGCAATTTTCGCCTGACCATTAATATCCATTATTTTGATTATCCAGATTTTATCATTTGATTTCAAAGGGGCCCAGTCATGCGCCGAACACATACACCATAGCAGCGACACGACTGCAGCTGTCAAAATATAGAATAAACCGTTCGTATGAAGACGATTATTTTGGTTACTACACGGCTATACGACCACAGACCGCAGTTGTCTCTGTCGCGAAACATACAACTATTCTCTATTTTGTAGGTGACAAAACCAAAGCAATTGGCATCGCTGCTGCAAAACAGATATTTATGACTTTTTCTTACTCTGTCGGTATGCTATGAACAATAATTTCAAATTTGTCAGTATTTTGCTGGCGTTATAAATTATTGCACACTGTCATTTGCATCACATTGAACAATAAAATGACAATAGATGAATACTAAGCAAAGTAAAGAACTATTTCTATATCGCGGGTCAAAACCAAATTTTTTAATTGAACTTATTTCACATTTGTTTAAACGTTACTTTTCTGTGACTATTATCAGCCCTGTTCCAGAATCCGAATCGGAATCGGATTTGAATCGGAATTAAATCCGATTCCGATTTTAAGAGGTGTTCTGCAATCCGAACGGAATTGTCACATTCGAATCCGATTGTTAGCAAATTAAACAAAGCTTTAATCAGCTGTTTGCTTGAAATGTTCAAATGAAAAAGGCGATTGTACAATTTTGTAAGATTTTTTATTTTATTAAATAAGTTCGGTCATTTTTTTGCAGTATTGCTTGAGAACGAGATTTCCGCCGTTGAAAAAGTGAAGTTCAGAATTTCGCGAGACCACAGCAATCCGATGGAATTGTCAGATTCTTCGTAACTAGTACAAGTTATTTCAGTTATGTTCAAAATTTCATATTTAAGGTTTATTGCTCAGTACCGCCTTAACAAAGCAACATTCAGCATGATCTTGACCGAAGTGAAAACTTTTCTTCGGCAATGCTCCATACCGCCAGATTTGCAATTGGCGACGGCTTTGCGATTTCTTGCCGTAGGAGGCTATCAACGATCCGTAGAAAAGGCAACCGCCTCTTCCATTTCGCAAAGTGTGCTTCTTAAAAGGTTCACCGCCGGTCGCTTCCTTCTCATCTCACTCTTCCAATCAACCCAGGCCTATGATTAAAGAAAATTGTAAACAATTAATCGATTTTATTTAGTTTACTGTTAACCTTTTTCCATTCCGTTATATTTTTTGTTGGTGGCGCTTACCCGTTCAGCGACTGTGTTAAATTCTTCCAATTATTTTCTACCTCGACTTTATCGCCTTTACAGAACCCCTTCGCCACGTCCTCCATGAAATCCGAAAACATTTTGCTCTGGTCAGCAGTTTTATGCTTTTCTTTGATAAGAAATGCATTTTTTAGTTTGATTTAACACGGTGTTTAAATTATTTACTTACATTTTCGTTGTTTGTTTTCGTTTTGCTGCTTTCCGATTTCAATTCCACCAGCTTTTTGTTCAACGGAATATTTCCGACAATAATTTCCGACAATCGGAATGCAGAACACGAAATTTCCGATTCAAATTCATTCCAACTTAATCGGATTTGAGAACAGGGTTGCATCGGAAAATATTTCCGATAATCGGAATGTAGAACACCGACGGTCGGAATCAAATCCATTTCTGATCCGATTCGGATTCTGGAACAGGGCTGTATATGTTAGGCCTCACCATTTTGCTCACAGTTTTGCAAAAATTGATGCTCTTCAACTTTAGCCATTACTTATACTGCTGTTACACATTCTGTTCCAGCAACAAGTCCAAATATATAGTGAACACCTCGATATAGTGAACAGAAAAATTGATATTGAACAAAATTTTGAAAGCAATTTCAAGCAAAAAACAAAAAGTGTATTCAAGCAATTTCAAGCAAAAAACAAAAAGTGTATTTTGAACAAATAAAACAACCTCAATACTGTGAACAGGCCTTGCAATAATTAGTTCACTATATCCAGACACGACTGTATAGTTCTAAGGGTCTCAGTACATCGATTATTTTTAAGCCGTTTCTTGACACATTGCCAAAGGGAGAATAATACAGTCTAAGAATCTATTACTTTTCGTAGCTTTGTCTTGTCCAAGCTAAGAAACTTCTTTTAGCTAGTGTTATATTCCGGGCGTCAAGCACGAACTTCGGGAGCGAGTTTCATACTGTACGTACGTCTTCAAAACGAATTGCAACCACGCGTTTGAGTCTTAATAAATAACGTTCATCATTTTCTTAAAAAATGCTTTCTCTTTCATTATTTATAAGTAAATACACTTATATGCAACGATTTCATACGTTTATTCGAAACAATTAGAAACAAATTTAAGTATGTATATTTCATAAATTAAGAGTTGTAACACTTTTTGAGAGAGTGTAACGTTTTTTAAATATAAAAAACTCCCAGCTGGTTGGTTGTCAGTTGCCGCGCGAAAAAATTGACAGCGGTTCTACCTTTACTTCTTGTATCATGTCTTTCTTCATCGCATCCATCGCGCGCGAGGTTCTCGCTCTATGCAAATACACTAGTTCAACTCTTTCGATAGCAGCACGCACAGGAGCAACGATCGCACATAACGCGAAGTCTTAAGCCACCTTTAGGGCCCAACTCCAGTCCACACATTGTACGCAGCAGCGCATTATCGCATTCTATACATTTTACGCTTTGAGTTACACATCGCGTTTTAAGCATCCTATAATCAGCACACAGTAACATTTTGCAATGTGAAAACAAAAATCTTAAACGACAATGGCGAAAGAAATTTCGAATTTTAAAGAATTTATTGATTCAATCGACTTTGTTCGCATAATTGCTTGTGCTACAAGCGGTCAGGAAAAACTTTTCAGCACCCAACCCAAATCCAATATCAAAATGCGCAAAGTAAATACAAATAAATAAAGATCACAGTCTGTGCTTGAATGTAATCGATAACTGTTGTGCGATTTTTAATCATTTAACTGAACGCATTTTATTCACTGAAATATGTCTAAAATTTGCTATCAATATTACCTGCCTTGTATTTATCATCCTTGTTTTTTGGCACCAAAATTTAAAGAAATTATTCACAAGAAAAAACTATTTATCGATAACATTTGGAATGAAATATTTACTACCCGTGGTTGTCACAATCTGCTGGCCTGTTTGCGATGCGTCGAGAGTTAGAAAGTTGGGCTATTTCCCGCTTTCTAAGCAGCAAGACATCCTACGCTTTTACAAATGACAGATGCGTAGAATTCCTTGCTGCTTACCATGCGTGGTATCGAGTTGGGTCTTTAAAGATTTTGACTATAGAGAACTGCTCACAGTTTTCAACAGTTCGATTTCATCGTTCTCCTTCCGTTTTATTCGCTATTCGCTTTGTTTGTTCGTTGTATCAAAAGTTAAAAACAATAAACACTGCAACAATTCACAACCTCATAAATGTGCAATTCTCCACCAACAAGCAATATAGCTTCTCTTTTGCGCTGACATTCGTGGTACGTGCCTGTGTACGAATTCGTTAGAGAACGGAGTCCAATTTTTCGCCTTTTATCCAGGAGTAGTAAAAATAGTGAGAACTACGGTGCATCAGCCCATGAAAACTGCGATACGAGTTTGCGCTTTTCCAAGAAAAGCCGACAAAGTTGTTGCATGCTGCTGAAATTGATTGAAAAGTACAATTGAGTGAAAAACAGAAAAACTGTGTTGGTTCTTCGCTGTGAAACGACGCAGTTTTGTGTATGAAGTGAAAAAATGGTAACCATAGACAGAAAGTTTGGATCACAATCGTCAATAATGGAGCCGTTCGATCCGACGACCTTCAGAGTAAGTGCAATGAATCACATGAGCAAAATCAAGAGCGTCCCGTAGACGGGTACAAATAAAGAGGGGACAGCTCACAAAGAAAATTGCGTTTCAGAATTTCACGTGTTCGCATATTTTACTTGGAGAGTTTCGCATATTCATAGAGCGTAGTGCAAAATTGAACTGAAGAAGCGATAAGCGCGCAGGAACCGCGATAAGACCAGCCGGAGGCCAATGCGCACAGCCGAGAACGCTGCTGAAGCCTGAAAGAAGGCACGGCGGAGCAAACCCAGCTGAAAGTTTGCTTTGCCAATAACATTTAACTCACAACGCAGTCTTACATTACAGGGTGATGCATGTAATCGGGCGAGTTGATGATTCAATTAATTTATCTAAGGAATAATTGTTGCGTATGATCCTAAGGTCTTACAGTCAATGAATTAGAAAAGCGGAGAGGTTTAATAAAACAATTAACAGCAGTGGCATCGCAATAAATTCTCAAATATTTCAAAGTATAGAGTTGATTGATTTAACATGTAAGCGACTCTGATAAGTTGATGTAAATATGCAGTGACATTTCATTGATTGCGAAAGGGTTGAGTACCAACATATTGGCATCTTTAAATCCAACCATGTTTCACCTTCTAACTTTAATTTTCTGCCTCCAAAGATAGTTGTTATATATATTCACTCTTATATTTATTTTACAAGCATATATTGTTAATACCAAAGCTCAACTGCCCAATTTTGTTGGCTTGAATCTACAACGATATTTCGTCTCGCGACTTCAATTGCAAATTGTGCTAAACGGCAAAATAAAATCAACAACAAAAGCAAAGAGAACCAAATAAAGTGAACTAATAATGAAGCAAACGCCACTAATGCGTCACATAATGCAAGTTTTCGGCTTAAGTGCAGCATAGAGAACCCTCGTGAAAGAAATAAAAAAGTATGCTCTTACATAGAGCATACTTTCCTGAATCTAACAAACTAAAAATGTTACCTGGGAAACGCCCACAAAAGGCGTGGCTCGAGCTCAAAGTTCAAAGTTAGTATCAAAATATCTCAATCAATATTTAATCGATTTATACGATATGGATATCATCGAAAGGCCTTTTCCATACGTTTCTATTGGTGTACACAGGGCCGTCGAGAGGATATCAGGGCCCGGTGGTACTTACCTCCGGCCAGGCCCGGATTTACCATACAGCATTGTAGGCAGTCGCCTAGAGCGGCAAGAATTGAGGGGCGGCAAATTTTAGCGGAAACTTTGAAAATTTGTTCAATTCGTGGGAATTGAATTTCCCGCCTGGTTTGTTGGCACGCGTACGAGAAAACAATCGATTTATACAAGCAACGGAAATAAACATACAGAATGCGCAAGCAAAAAAAAAAAACAAATATTCGTACCAACCTACCGTAACTCCACCATTCAAGAAATTTTAATATGGCGGTAATTTTAGCAACTGCCTAGGCGCGGCAAATTTCTAAAACCGTTTACGGTTCTAATCCGATTGCAAAAGTGCATATAAAACTTTTCCCAAATTTAGAGATTTCGATTGAAATCCGGGCCCCGCTAGAAACTCCGGGCCCGGTGGAAATCCCACCTTTACCACCCCCCTCTCGTCGGGCCTGGGTGTACAACATTAGATATGTAATATGTACTAATAAGAAGTTATAAGCAAAAAATACTTTTTTGTATATAACATTTTTAAAAACGGATTTTTTCTCGAAAACCCCCATTAATAAGGTATAATAAATTTGTTACCATATTATAGCCTGTGGAATTCCCTTTACAATGAAATATAAAACATTTGAAATTATTTTAATATATTTTATTTTTTCTAAAATCAAAATTTAACAGTGTCAACAATGGTTTAAAGTTTGTGTACGGGAAGACAAAGAAAAACATGAACCGTCTTATTGACTTCAAAATTGGTGAAAACACTTGAAAAAAATGTTTAAACACGTGTTTCTGGTTTTTTATTTAAATTACAACTTAACAGAGTGAACAGAGAGATAAAAGGTTGTATGGAGAAACAAGATTTTTTTGAACCTTTTCACTTCAAACTTAGTGAAAGTACTTAAAATGTAAAATTTGACGGGGCCAACGACGGGTTAGAAGTGTGTATGAAAAAACTGTAAAAAAAATATATTAAGTACTCGTATGTTATAGTTAGACAATTTTTTTTTCATAAAAATTTAACGAGGATTTGTTGGGCTCACTGACTTCAGACTTGCGTGCAAAGCCGCAGGGCCTTGCCGTTGCCTTGCTTGCCTCGGGGTTGTTAAACAAACTATACTGTTAATGCTCCAATTTTGCGAGCTTTGACTGAGGCTAACTTATACACAAATTCTTTCGATTTTCCGTCTTCTAAAAATGTTTTTAATATTTTGCTTAAAAGACATAAAATAAATATATTAATTCAATCTGACTGAATGAAAGATGTACTTTAGCTTGAAATAATCTCAATTTAACTCAATGTCAAGTCAGATTAGGCACATATTGGTAACTTGTGATGTGATGCATCTAGTTGTCGTGCACTGCTGGCATAAATGGGTTATAAATAGCATCCTTTTTGCTCGCGATTCCGTTCTTCATCGTATAATCATGCACATTATAAATGAACGCTGTATGCGCCGCTCATGCGTGCAAGTGCCTGCACATGTGCATAGGTGTATGCAACCGTCCTCCATTACTGTTACAGCAGTCGTTGACTTGTGCCAACTGCAGAAACGTCGGCATATAGCAACAACTGCTTGAAAGCAAAAGCTCTTAAGTTACTACAAGCAATACTGGGAGCGTAGATTTACGATTTCTGAGATTTTCTGATTGTACTGACAATTTGAATGTTCTGGCTAAGTTATGTTTTTGATAAATCCGAAGCAAAACAGTTATACTTTTTTTAAAGTTGGAAATAACAATTTTAATTAAATTTGAAAAGCTTCCGTTATGCTGTTCATTATAGCAATATATTCCTTCTGTTTGTTCAGATTTCCATATAATTATAGTCCACATGTCAGGTGGAAACTAAAATATTGAGGCACAGAAATATTTTACAAGTTAGTTTGTTTTGGCATAAATTTTATGTCGCGATATAAAAAATAATAGGACGGCTTAAATTAATTCGGTCGAAACCGTAGATACTTATAACTATAGATCAATGGAGTGGTTAGCGATTATTCATGAAAAATGGTGGAATAGCATTAAGATATCTGAAAGTCAGGCCTTGATCCTTCAGAATTAAAACCTATAAAAAACCACGTTCTATACACAATATTTCGCTGACACTGAAACTGTTAATTTGTAATATACATGCAAAAAATACCCATGTTTTTCAATAGATAATTAGTTATTTTTCATTTGTTATGTTGAATAACAAAATATGCTAAATTGGAAAAAGTAAATTAAGTAAAGGTTTATAGGCGAAAAAAAAACAAGCAAATCAGCTGTACGAATAAAAGCATTTGCTCGACTATTAAATAGAAATGAAGTAATCTCATGTTTTGATATTTTCCTCTCATTCTCTGTTTCTTTTTAGTTGTTTTCCAATTGCCAACTATTTTTTTAATCTATCGCCGGGCCCCAATCACAGAACATTACGTATTGAACAGCTGTGCGGTGTTTGGTGTGCAATGCAAACGTGTAGAAAATTTAAACTTTTCAACTACTGATAGCGTGGTTCTGTTCACGCTCATCTCGACTGCAGTTGCACTTTATTGTTCTCGCGTTTATTCGGTTGAGATGTTTTCTTATACTGAATTACACTACTCGATAAGAAAAATTCACCTAGCACAAATGTATTTTCTAGACTAATTTTGGGTCACTGAACCACGTTGGACCGCTTGCGTTGATCGGTTGATTCGGATCATGATTCGAAAGAAAACTAGTGTTTCAAACATTTTTCAAAAACCCTTAACAAAGTTTTGGTTTTTCAATTTCGTGTTCAGCGGCCCAAAACAAATCCAAAAATATTTTTTTTTTAGGTGCACGCGATTAGCCCATTATTTGTCGAGTAATGTTATCGAAGGCATGCAAATAAAGTTTGTTGTGCTTTATTTTAAGCAAATGTTGCGAATTTCATCCAGTCTACGGTGTGTCGACTGAGAGCTTAGCTCAGCACATGCCGCGATGGCTTTTCTGATACTCTTCAAATAGGTGCAGATGATGATATTTTCTGTTCAATAAATTAATATTAATTGTGTGTTTATGTGCTTAGATCGCTGACTCACTCTCACTTGTTTTTGTCTCATGTTACGCATTTTCAGGAGGATTCATTAAAACCGGATATAATCAGCGGCACTGATCTAACTTCCATCACCATACCAGATACTTTTCCCGACGCGAACTTCGAAATGCCGGACTACTCCACCGATCATTCGTTTCTCCTGATGGACGCCAATGAGAACTTGCACATAGCCACGCCGGAGATATTTTGCAAGAAGTTGCACTGCTCCCAGAACGACAAAATAAAAGTGATCTCAATATTTGGCAATACGGGGGATGGCAAGTCGTACACCATGAACCACACCTTTTTTGATGGCGCCGAGATTTTTCGTACCTCCGCGGAACAGCACTCGTGTACGTTGGGCGTGTACGCCGCCATGCAGCGTGGCATGAATGTGCTGTGCCTTGACACTGAGGGGCTTCTGGGTACAACAACGCAGAGAAATCGGCGTGTACGCATGCTGCTAAAGGTGAGTGCCCCAAAGCATATCTGAACCGAATTTCGTTGTTTGCTCACACGATTTTTATGTTGTGCAGATTCTGGCCATTTCCGATATTGTCATCTACCGGACGCGTTCGGAGCGCTTACACAGTGATATGTATGAGTTCTTGGGCACAGCCTCCAAGGCTTTTTGCTCGCATTTCGCACAAGCTCTGCAATCACTGGCTATACCAGGCACTGCGAAAACTCTGGGACCAGCCGTCATTGTTTTCCACGAAACACAGCACACCAAGCCGTTGGAAAGTTGTATGTTTGAAAATGGCTTACCTGCTTGTCCTCTGTCACTGTCCGCATTTACATAAATATATTTTTCCTTCACCAACAGCCGTTGCTGCTAGTGTGGAGGATAAGCTACGGGACATTTTTTCCGATCTAAATTACGAGACTAACGCGTTTAGTTCGCTGCGCTACGTTGGCGTACAAACTGCGAAAAACAGTCGCACTGACTTTAGCAAAATAATTGCCGTCATCAAAGCAGAAATCGAGAACACAACGGTGCGCTCGCCACGCTCGCCTAGTGTCGTCTTCAAGGCAATGAAAGCACTTAATCGAAAATTTTCCGGTGAAATCGTCGAAAAGTCCATCAACCCCTTTCCGGAGCAATATTTCACCTGTCCGGTGCACTGTGAGTCATGTAGCCAGCGCTGTCAACGTTCGATGGGGCACGAGCACGATGGCGAAGACCACATGAACAAGCACCCGTGCAACTATCAACATCAATATGAGAACAAGGTGTACCTTTGCAAGACTTGTCACAACAATGGCAAAGAAGTGAGTGCACAGTGACGAATTTTCGATGCAGAAATGAGAAGTGTCATGCAATTTTCAGATCATTGTGACGATTAGCACACAATCACAAACCGATAGTTCCTGGTATGGACTCGCCAAGTACGCTTGGAAGGGTCCGGTCATCGAGTGTCCACACTGCGGTGAAATCTATAGGTCACGTCAGTATTGGTATGGCAATAAGTCACCGGAAACAACGGCTGTCAGGTATGGAACAAGATGTGCCTCAATTGTCGAGGTTTATCTTTTTTCACTTTGCTTGACAACAAAGGGCAAATGTCTTTTGTTGGTTGCATTAATCAATTGAATCGCTAGTAGTATTACTTTTTTTAACATTCCGTAATATTTTATTTCTATTTAATTATTTTATCCAAAAAGTTAAATTAGCTTTTTATGGTTAGTAAACATTCTTCTACTTCTATCGCTATCCACAAGGGGTATTTGAAAATTATAAAGAATGCACAAGTGCGCAAAACCTCAAAGTGTGAATGAAAAACTGCCAACCGCTGTCCAGAGTTGGGGTTAAACTAGACATTCAACGCTGCTTACCGGTGGCAAACACAGTATTTCACTTAAGCGGGTTCCATAAACGGCTTTTGAGCCCAATTCCAATTGGAAGCAGATTTGCAATTAAAATGTTTGTAATAAACCGATATTTAGGGGGAGGTTAAAACCCCCACAAACCCCTTTTAACATGGACCACTTTTATATTAATTTCAGATGGATGCAGTATGCAAATATAATTAGGCATATATAATTATGTTGAGTACAAGCAAACTAATACAAATATATTATTTTCATTAGGTCTGAAATTGTGCATGTGTGGAAAGGAGGCAATATTACTGCCAAAGGACCGACGCACTCCGCGCAAATGGTTATCGATAAGGTGTCGTACATAAGCGAAGCAATAACTAGCATTTCCGCCCCACCCACAAAAGCCGTTACCGGTTGGTTAGCCGATTGGGTAGCACCGAGCTATTGGCAGCCCAATAGTGAAATTTCTGTACGTAACAATAGGTGCATTCGGAATAAAGTAATACCTATCATATTAAATTGTTGCAGACGTGCAACGCTTGCAAGAAGAATTTCGAACAGCATGGACTGCCCAAGCACCATTGTCGGGGCTGTGGAAAAGGCTTCTGCAATGCGTGCACACAAAATCAGATGCCAGTGCCGGGACGTGGCTGGACACAACGAGTGCGAGTGTGCAACGACTGTCGCCAGGAGCTACTAACAAAGCCAGACAAAGTGCCGGGTAAAAAGTTGTTCCATACTTGTACTTTTTTCCAGATAACAGCAGATTCATTCGTTGTTATTAACGGGATTCTAATTACTCGTTGCATTTATTATTTTCTATTACATAAATAATTTCTAATTATACAGAAAATGCAACAGAAGCATTTACTCATACCAATTCAAATTCCAATCATAATAATATCGCAGGGGACAAACAGTCTGATCAGGCGGATATCAGTGTGCGCAAGTACGGCGAAACTGTCTACAACACATTGAGCACTGTAGCCGCGCGCGCTCTGGAGTTGCCCAAAGGTTAGTTGGGCGGTAAATCTACGTAATTTCAAAATACATATTTCATTTTGAACATTCAGAAATCATCAAAGACACAGCACGACCCTCCTACTGGGTTCCCGATGCAGAGGCACCAGACTGTTATATCTGTAGAATTAAATTTGGTACAGCCGAGGAATTGCATTTGGCGAAAACGAAAGGATTTTGCACCAACAGCACCAGCAATACCAATAACGCCACTGTCATATCCAATGGCTTGATGGCAGCGTCCAAAGACATGCAACCAATCGGCGGTGACTGTCGGCGTCATCATTGTCGTCGCTGCGGACAGGCAATATGCGAAAATTGCTCCAAAAAGCGCCGACCAGTACCTGAACGTGGCTGGTTGGACCCAGTTCGCATTTGTGATTCATGTGCGTGCCTAGATCAGTCGGACGCCGCTGACCACCTAGACACCAAAACAAAAACCGAATGAGTGAGGCGATCAGCCACTATAATTCTTGTGCAGCGGGCATTTCTTTAGTTTCCCCTTTATCTTCAACAAAGCATCAGCAAATTTTCGGTTTCAACGGTTACACTTCTTGCTTAGAATATAGAACTTTTGAATTTTTGGTTCTTATGTAGTCTAAATTGCCTTTCTGCCTCCCCTCTACCCCTGTAACTGTGTTTTTTTAAGGATTTTAGTTGTGAGTTCAAAAAATGGAAGCACAAGTGTGTAAATAAATGTGATACTTGCTAGAAATTTATTGAATATTTTCTTTTAACGCCAGTAAGTGTGCTAGTTACTGTCTCATTTCACAGTCCTCTATTTGAAAGGGTACCGACATGCTTGCGTTCGTCATATGAGAGTATTCCACATATTGAAATGTGTTTAAGGGGGAAAGCCACTGTGACGGGTCAAAAAATTAGTGATTTTAAACATTTTTTTTGACCGAGTAAATATAGGAATTTTTGGATCGGGTTTTTTTATTTTATTAAGCAGACATCTAATAATATTTTTATTAAAAAATATTAAATAGTTTAAACAATAGAGATCATCCCGTAGCGCTTGAAAAAAAATTCCCCCTCCATGGCGGCATCGATTTCTCAAAAACCCGTACTCAGAAAAAATAAAATAAAATTTTATTGTAATCTGTATGAATGTAGCTACCTTTGTACGTAGCCGTTTTTTTTTATTTTGATTTTTCACAAAATGGCGACCGATTGAAAATATTTCCATGTTTTCGGCCTTGTTTTTTTGGTTTTGAGACAGTTTAAAAAATAGTAAAAAACAAAATTTTCCAAATCGGCTACGCTTAACCTTAACCACTACTAAGACGAACAAAACAAAAAAAAAATTAGAAATCGGTTCATAATTGTTCGAGTTATTGATGCCGCCAGTTCAAAAAAGTCGTTTCGAGAAAAACGCGTTCAAAGTTTTGAGTCCATTTCTCTCGTAATGAAATCATGTATCTTTTAAAATTTTTATACCTATATTAAACTATCGAGTCCTGGACCATATGACTTCAAATTTTGTACACATATTGTTGAATATATAAGCTTTGATTTAAAACAAAAAAAAACCACCCGTCACAGTGGCTTCCCCCTTAAAGTGTACATTTTTTAAATAATGCATTCTATAAAGACACGTTTTAAAAAATTGTAATGAAATACATTTATTTTAAAATTCTAGGAAAAATTTGCTACTTATTTGGTAGATGAAATTACAATTAAAGGTATCTGAATACATTAGCGAGATAATATGCTATTGGCATCAATTTTAGATATGTAAACAAGCTAAGCTCTGCAACGGATGAATTTTGACCTCAAAAATGGGTTATCTGCAAAAACTTATTTACATTACATATAATCCTTTATTGCACTTTTTGTTATGTTTTAGATGAATTCAAACAATAATTTTCCAAGTATTCGTATTCGTTGGCATTATACTCACAAAATAGTGTAGAAAGAGTTTGCGTACAAAAAATAGAGGGGGATTTTACGATTAGACTTGATACAATGTCATATGATAAACCATTTTAAAGCTCTTCATGTGCACAAACTTTTAAAAATTTAGATTGATTAGGCCTATCGGGAGACATTGCATCGAAAGTTGCATTCATTTCCCTATTGTAAACAGTATTGCTCTTTAACACCCATTGCTTGACATTATATAGAAAGCTATAGAACATAAAAAACATAATTAAATTAGATAAAAGGATTATCTTGCTAAATCTTTCGAAAACTGACGAAAAATTTCGTGAAATTAGGGAAACTTTTGGAAGAGCACATTTGCCCGTTCAAAAAGTGTGTAAACGGATATTCTTGCGTCGTTGCTACGATCTGGTTATTTTCTTAAGCTACCCGAACAAGAGAAATTTATTGCTTTGCAATCAGTGCATGGAAATTTGAGGCTAGTTGCATCCAATATATCCGGAAAGGTACAGAAATATTTAATAAAACCGCGTACCAATGCGAAAACCTGAGCAGGCTGTATTTTTTAATCAGAAATGGTTTCGAGGTGTTATTTGCATATTCTAAAAGCTTATGTAAGCCTGGGTTTAAAAACTTTGGATCAGATTCTAATATTATTTTTCAACTGGACCTTGACCTTAGGGTGCAATACATACGATGCGAAGCTCTGTTTGCTATTAACTGGTTCACAAAAGTGCCTCCCTAGTCACCTAATTGAATATATGTACATATAAGGGGTTTACTTAAACTCTAAGTCCATCAATACTCCATCTTCAAAGATATTGTAAACAATTTACGGATATAACAGAAGAACCGCAAAAAAACTTCGAATTTAATATAATTTATGCATATCCACAAAGTTACTACTTTTTGGAAACAATAGTTTCAATACTTCTATACATATCCTTATCATGTACACAAATTTTTTCTGAGGCGAATTCATAACATATTTTGTTTTTGCTATTATTTTCTTAATATCAGAGAAAGAGAACTAAGTTTAGGAAAATAATAAATAAAAAATTCGATTTTTGAAAAACTAGTGAGTTATCTTTTTTCATATGGAAAAACTATGTACCCCTTGTACGCAAAATTATTCTGACTAATGTATGTATATGTAGAAATAATGAAACAGAAACGCAATTATTTTAATTTTTCACAATTGGATTTGGAACAGTGTCAAGTTAAAAAAATTGTTGAATAATAATGAAAAATAAAGTAAAGTAGTTTAATGTTTTCCAAATGGTACTATATTTTGTTTATTTAATTTGTAGTATCTTCATACCTACTTGTCTACTTTCAATCGAAAATTACGTAATTCCAAATATTCAAATTCAAATAAATTTATTTCATTCATTGCAAAATTAATTGAGAGAAATTTCTCCAAACAAATTCAACACATTTATAAAAAGCATATTTATAAAAAAATACTCCATATTTTATCGCATTTATCAATAGTGTATATGTTCCCCAAAAAGGAACTGCAGCAGTATTTTCAAAAACTTCATGCAAATGCAATTAAATGAATAACCTAATTTATTGCTATCTTTGAGATTGCCAACTTCCACAGGCCATCGTTCATAATTAGTATCAACTTTATTTCGAAAAAAATTTACTTAAGCGTTATGTCAAAGATGATACAATTTCTAATTTTACGACACATTTTCACTACGTTTACTTTAAAATCGGACTTTTAGCCTTGTTGCTCTGCAGCTGTTGCATTTCAAAATGCTTTGTAATCGTGTATGAACTTTAAAACCTTTGTGCGCTGACTAAACGTATTTCGAAAAACAACGATGGTATCGGAGATAGCTTTCAGCGGTTCGGCATAAACATTAGCTTCATTCTTATCAAAGACTTCCATATCGGAGGCTGTGTTGCTCGCCTGACTGTCGTTTGTTGATCCATTGCTGTCCTCGTCGGGCACGGCGCCCAGCGACAGAGTCTCGGTGATTATTTTGAAAACATCCAAAATGTATGTGTCGTCCGCTTTGCAAGCCAGTAAAATATCAGCAGTTGCTTGCAAGAACAAACGCTGTGCCATGGTCGAGACAACGTTCGCTGAAAGAGTGATGCAAATTCATAAATCAATGAATGTCTGCTTTCAAATTTGTTCCAACTGTTCCTCTTCACGTACACATTTCGATATCGTCCGGCAGATTGTTGAGAACAATTTTCGAGGTGGTGTCTCGAATGTCATAGTTATCGTCCATCAGCAGCGCCAACATAAGGCCAATGTAGAGGCGCACAAACGTTGTCTTCTTCTTCTCCAACGCTTTGGGATAGTGAACGGCAATATGCGCTAATATTTTGGAAGCCTTAACTCTGCGAATTACAAAACGTTAATTAAATACAGTAATTTCAAGTCTCAGAAGAGTCTCATACTACTACCTTAAGCAATCTGGATGCCAAGGCTGAGCAATCTCGAGCAAATATTCCAAGCACGACTGAGACACTTTCGAGTCTACACCGCCCTGCTGCAATACCAATCGTTCCACGCACATCGTCAGCGACGATTTCACGTCTCCTGGATGTTTTCTCGATTCCTTGATCAGAAATCCCAACGAAAAATCAAAATTATCCATCAAACTTAAAATGGCGTAAGCCTTCATCACACACTCCGGGTAGCAAAGAGGCCGCTGCAGCAACTCCTTCAGCATCATCTGCAGCGGTTTGCTTTGTCGTAGCTCAGCGGCCAATTCCTCGCGCATCTCATTGCTCATAATATGAACAAATTGCAACTCAGCCGCTGATATCTCGAACTCTGTAACATACAACTCATCCAGCCTATTGGCATTGCTCTGCAGAAGTACAAGCAATATGATGTTCAGGCACGTTTCGACTTGCTCAAGCTGCATGCTAACGTGACTGAGGGGCGGACAGAGCAAGTAGTCAGCGATAGCGCCAAAGGGCAGCGTCAAACGAAGTATGTGAAGATTATAGATGCAGAAGGATTTGCGCAGCACTGGGTAAAAATAGCTGAGCTCGGCATTGTGCAGCTCCTTGTGGGTGCCAAAGTGCAGTAAATATTGGATGGTTTCTTGCGGAAAGTTTAAATTGGTGAGGCTGTTCCGATTGTAGTCGCACAATAGTGTTAAATTTTTGCTTATTGAAAATTCAGTTGCCTACAAACCTGTGCAAAATCTCTATGAATATCTCCAAAATTACTTTTAGTACTACAGCATTTTTTAGTTGTGTCTTATCGTGGAACATAACCAGTGTGCAGCCAATGTCGCTTACCAAATCAGTGTCGAGAGTCCGGTATGTCTTCAGTAGCAGCAGAATCTATGACGTAAGTAAGTATATTTTAATACTTTTAACAAGAAACTGTTATTTTTCTGCATACCTGAAGCAGTTGACCATGTAGAATGTTGAGGTTCATGTCATAAGGCTGGTCTGCGGAAACCTAAAAATGTATTTCAATACAAATTTTTAATAACTTTGCCGCTAAGCCAATTATCTCCATACCAAAACTTCTGCGCATTTCCTCAATATAGTTACTGGTACTGCATCCTTTGAGATTAAAGCAACCACAGCCTTCGCGCACAAAATACGTGTCTGCATTTCTGAGCAACTGGCACAATTCGAAATGTACGGAATGAATTCGCTAAGCTAGAAAACCAAAGCTATATTCGCTTAGTAATCAAAAGAAAGCGAGGTTAGACTTGTACCTTTAAATTCGATTCGGTACCTTCCAATGCCGATGGGTAGAGACGGCTTAAAATCAACAACAATGGATGCAGTTTATTCGCTTTCTTCTGCTGCAGCACCAACAAGCTGGCCTCCTGCAGCTGCTCCAGAAAGAAATCGTACAGCTTAGGATAGCGCAAAAAGAAAACGCGGCCCGTCATTTTGTTGCGCACGTTCAAATTTTCCGAATCACGGCTACGCTGTACACCGAAGATTCTGGTGATTAGCGCCGCAAAGAGTAACGTGGCTGAGTTTTTCTCCGACCAGGTGACCGCGTCGTAGCCACGGATAGCACACATCACTCCCTCGGCCACGTACTCACCCACTGCCTCATTAAGGTCAGTGCAGCGGAAGAGCGCGCGCAATATGTTTAGCGCGTGTGTGCGAGCCTCAGCACTACGCTCGCTTGACGCGCACAGCTGCAGCAAGTGCATCATGCAGAAGTAGAGCGACTTGGTGGATCCCACCTGCAGCTCAGCTGTGATCAGCGCCTGCACCATAAACGGCACACCGGCACTGCGACGTGTCGCACACATTTTCTCGTTGATTTGTTCGTCCTTCGAAATAAGTGCGATTAACTCACGCAGCCACTGCATTGGCAGCGAATTCAAGTCAAGCGCTTCCACTCGCCATAAGCGGCAACAAAGTTTCGAAAACCCGACATACGCCTGCTCGAAGGCGCCCCGATGTTTTGTCTCAGATAGCAATTGTTTAAAGTGCTCCCCGATCTCTAGCAGCTGCTCCTTGGTAACCAGAAACTGTTCGGTTAGGTTACTGAATTGTAGCGGCGAACGGAGCACAATCTCGCCAAGTATCAGCGAAACCTCCTTCACAGTGCGCCAAGCGCAGAGCAACACCATTTGTGGCGTCGTCTTCATACTGGCCAATTCCGACTTGTCGACACGTGTCGATAGTATCTTACAGCTAGCATGTTCGGCGCTTGTGCCCTCCAGGTGATCTGCGCCATATTCAGCAGGTAGATCACCGAAGTCATTCGGCAGGTGGCCTTCAGGCGAGGAACTATTAACCACTGGTGATACCACTGTAGTCAGTTCCTTGCACAATACAATGAGCTCCGCAACCAAAATGCGCCAGGCAATATCTTGCGCCAACGTCTGGAAGTCAAGTCGCGACAGCAAATGCTTTATGGCGAACAAAATACCATATAGCGGATTCAGTTTGGCCGCCTGCAGCAGACTCTGCTTGGCCATCTTTAGGCCCGTCTTCAATTCCTGCAGCAACCAGCGCAGTGCCGCATAGTATATAGAATTATAGGCAGTCAGCTCGTGACTGCCAAAGCTGCCTCTGCTGTCAGCGCGATTACAAAAAAACTCCAATTTATATGCACCGGTTACAGAGTCCGTGGGCCGCACCGATGTCAGTAGCGTCTTGATATGTGGCAGTGTGATATGCAATTTGTACTTCTGTATAAGACTACATTCTAAGCGATCCTCAATAAGCTTTAGCACGTTCAATGAAAGCTCTTTGTTTGCTTCGTACGAATCACTCAAGGTATCTGCTAGAGCCTCTACTGTATTAGACGGTAGCATATCCGCCAAGTTCAAATTGCAATTAATGCAAATACGCACGCACTGTTCCAGCAACTGCAGTGACACCGACCGACGGCTGAAGTTCGCGCCCTGAAACAAGTTCGCGACCAGAATGCGCACAAAGTCATGCAGAAATTTAAATTGCAAGGGCTTTTCTGCATGCTTTTTCGACGGTTGATCTTTGGACACTTTCGCTAAATTCAGCTCACAGCGAATAAGCGCCTTACTGAGTAGTGATAGTGCTTTCTGCCGTGTGGCTGGACTTTGACAATTAGCATTGTACTCCAGATAGGTGAGCAAATTCTCACACTCCAGGGCACTGAGCATTTCGGTCGTCTTGTGCGTCTCCACCAACAGGCGCAGAGCCATAATTCGGGTTTCATCCGAATTCGACAGTATGCTGAAGAGTAAACATTTTGAAAACTTTTGCATGATCTCGTTGAAATCATCAATCTTTATGCCAGCCTTGCGCACGGCCCACAGTGCCGACAGCTTCGTGCTAATTGGAACCTGGGCTTCCGTATGTTCAGTGATGTACTTCACAATCCGGGGCTCACATTTTACTGCCTTTACGATAAGGGTTTCAATATCGCCCAAACGGGCATCATTGGCAGATGCTATTTGTAACAAATAGTCCAGCCATAACTTAACCCAAGCTTCGTAATCGATTTCCTTATGGCTGGCAGACATGAGTGCTATCCGTAAAAGTAACATATTAGCGTAATAAGTAGCAGTCCAACTATAACTTTGGTCTACTTACTCTCAAACAGGTTATTTACCATAAAGTCCTGTCCCAATTGCTCCGCGAATAGGCCCGTAAACAGCTCCGGACAATTCTGTATGATTGCGTCCGCCCCTAAGATGGTTGCCGCCTGCTGCAACACAACACATTTCATTGACAATGACAACCGCTCCGAATTGCAAGCGTCGTAGATTTTTTGTAACAAAAACTCAAATTTTATTTTCTTGGCCGCTGCCACAGTGTTGCGCAGCAAGTCGCGGCAGATATGGCGCACACTGTCCATGTGGTGCTCCAAGTAACCGAATGTGAAGATAAGCAATTTGCGCAAAATCAATTTCGCGTCATCTGTAGCCGGTGCCTGCATTTTCAGCTCAAAGCCGAGTATGATCTTCGAAATTTGATATAATGCACGCGCCGCGCACAGCAGAATGTTCGGCACGGTAGCATTTGCATTGGCGATCTCATCAATTTTGCTGCAAATATCACGAATATCCGCGGACATGTGCTGAAAGTCGTGCTGGTCGAATGTGTTGACAATACCCACACACAGAGTAATCTCATTGGGGTTCTTCGTTAGTTTCACCTGCTGAATAAAGGCCTCGTAATCAGAGCTAATTTTGGCATTATGCGCCATTAGAATGCCGGAATTGGTGCGCGGATCCATCGGTATCTCATCATCCAGTATAATCTGTTTGCATAAGGCATTCAGCTGCTTTAACTGCGTGTCCTTTAGCTGACAGGAAAATTCTTGCACACAGGCGAGTATGAAACGAACTGCATTATGCACATACAAATAGTACTCGTTACGCACCGACGGCGAGCTCAGAACTCTACAAGAACAGCGATCAAATTAGTCTATACCAGAATTGCTATAGCCAGAATTGCACATCCCACTCTTTAGCCTACCCCAACTCCGCCAAAAATTTATGAACGGCCGCACATAAAAAAGGAAAAACTTCGGATATGGTTTGCTGCAGGGCTTTGGAGCCACATTCGAAATTCTCAAAGCAGCCTGCCAGTGAAGTAATGGTAAAGTTCCACTTGCAACTCTCCGTTTCCGCCTTGGTTTCCTCCACCACCCGATGAAGTGTGTGGGCTAATGCTGTCACAATTGATGATTCATCCGTGCCACCTGTGCCGAGGCGCGCGGCCGTAATCAAAAGCCTACGGGCATATAAAAAATCGATTTTAGTTCACTTTTAGCTTCTATTCTACTATTAGATCAGCATTTTTCGCGTCTTGTCTTACTTCAGTATTTGGTTTCGTACTGGGTGCTTGAGCGGACAATGGAAATACAAATCTGCTAGAAATTGCAATGCCTGTGGATCGTGGCTGAGCGTTTTGAATATCTGGAACAAAACAGCAACGGAAATTAATTAACTCGCTTTCCAATTTGTGCACTTACACTTTTCACCGCCACCACCTGCTCCGATATGGAGTTAGCATTTTTTAATTCCAGACAATATGAAGCCTCAGCTATATTACAAAAAGAAAACATAACTTTTTATTTAGCATTGAACGTTTTGAAGCGAAGCAAAATCGTTTGAACTTGCCAGTTTCATAGAGTTTCGGTAGACAGACAAGAGTGGCGCGCATTTCTGCGTTTTTCTTCACATTTTCGCCGGTTTTCACTGATGATACACGTAAATTTAATGAATTCATCGTAACTGCCACTAAACTGTGCTCTTTCTAAAACACCTTACAATTCAAATCCATGAAATTTCCGAGTATTATAAAATTGTTAAATCGTAGTTCCAGGCAGTAGAAATTGTCACTGGTTGCAGGTCATCGACAAATTGCAAATAGTCCAGCGCATTTGTTAAGAAAAGGGCGCCCGGTCCAACAGCTGTGCACTCAGTGCTGCCAGTTTATCCTAATCTTGCCCTGTAGCTCGCACAGTGAGCACCAATAGGAATTTCACTCCCACTGCAGTTTCATGAGCCTGGTATAGTGAAATATTGGTGAGCATGCATAGTGAAATATTGAGCTATGCAGCTTTATCAGCTCTAGTGGGAAATGCAAACACAAATCAGTTGTAAAATAGAAAGCAATAATAAAGTAGGAATAAAAAAGGAATACAATTTTTCTTTGGGTACTTTTCCAGTAAAAATTTGCCAGCAACTAAAATCAGGAGAGCTTACAGTCCCAAAAGTGAAATCTATCCAAACAATTAAACAAACAGAAATTTGTAAGAACTCGCAAACTTGACTCTTATTTCTACCAGTTCGACTCATTCTCAAATTGCGATTTACCCTCTCAGCTGCAGCATGTAAAACTGAGCGAGATGGTCGTGGGTCATTAAACGCCATTTAGACAAATTCCTAGTCTATTTTGTTGTATATAAAACAAGGCTCGAGATTAATTGTAGGTCTGTTTGTGTTCGGATTATATGTACAAACCTAAAATTAATCTCAAGCCCTTTTTTATTGAAAGCAAATTAGGCTTCGAGAATTAAAGACTGGCATCTCTGGTTAAAAACTTTTTGACGATATGGAATCCCACTGAGCTAATTTAAATGTCAGCTGATTTTTGTTTACTTTTGAAACAGTCCAGGGTTGCATCATCAAGGAGTACACTCAAAAGCCACTCTAATGTGTTATATTTCTACTCTGGTGAACTGTAAACACAAATATTTTCGAGTATCGAGCAATTGTTTCACTTTTCAAAATTAGGTACATCCGAGTTTGTAATCAGTTGTCACTCGATTACGTTTCCGCTCCATTTCACGTCAGTCATAATTGAACTATAGAATGTGTGATTAACCCTTAAATGCATGGCGTACCATATATGGTACAATCCGAAATCCTTCGTATATCTGTTGAATCAATTTAAATCATGTTTGTGCTTGCTCTAGATTGATTCGAAAATAATAGCCCCATGCATTTAAGGGTTAAGATCTTTACTGTCAGAAACGAATTGGTGAAAGGTAACACTGTTGAGCTGTCAGGCTGGTTTGACATCTCTGATATAGCACATCACAACACGTGCGCGCCACCTTGCAATTGTTTGCAATAATTTCTTAGTCCGAAAAAAATATAACGAATTCAGTTAAAGTATCGGAAAAGAAACTAAGTCAACAAAATGGGCAAAAAGACCAAAGTGGGGAAAACCCGCAAGGACAAATTCTATCAGCTAGCCAAGGAAACTGGTATGTAATGCTAACATGCTCACGCTATTACAAGAGTAGTCATGAATGTTTTTAATAACTTGCGCAGGTTTTCGTTCACGTGCCGCCTTCAAATTGATACAACTTAATCGGAAATTCGGTTTCTTGCAACAGTCTCAGGTGTGCATAGACTTGTGTGCCGCGCCTGGCGGTTGGATGCAGGTGGCCAAGCAGAACATGCCTGTGTCCAGCATAGTGGTTGGCGTCGATTTATACCCCATCCGCCCGATTGCCGGCTGTATTGGACTCGTTGAGGATATCACTACTGAAAAGTGTCGCCAGGCGCTGACGAAAGAGTTGCAAACGTGGAAAGCTGATGTGGTGCTGCACGACGGCGCTCCCAATGTGGGTCGCAATTGGCTCTATGATGCGTACCAACAAATTTGCCTGACACTGAACGCACTGAAGTTAGGCACACAATTCTTACGCAGCGGTGGCTGGTTTGTGACAAAGGTCTTTCGCTCCAAGGACTACAATGCGCTGCTGTGGGTACTGAAGCAGCTGTTCAAGAAAGTGCACGCAACTAAACCAAGCGCATCGCGTAAGGAGTCCGCAGAGATATTTGTCGTATGTCAAGGCTATCTAGCGCCCAGCCGCATCGATCCGCGCCTGCTGGATGCCAAGTATGTGTTCGAAGAGTTGGATTTAGAAGGCAAGAAGAAAATCAGCTTGCTTCATCCAGAAAAACAAAAACGCATTAAGGCAGAGGGGTATACGGAGCAAGATATTGCGCTTCGCAATGACCTCTCCGCGTCGGAGTTCATGCAGGCGGAAAGCGGTTTGTCGGCACTTCAGGGTATTGGCTCCATAACCATCGATGATGAGCGCATTGCACAACATCCAAAAACGACTCGAGAGATACTCGAGTGTTGCAAGGATATCAAAGTACTTGGGCGGAAAGATATCAAGGGACTACTGGTTTGGTGGAAATCAATAAAAAATGACCTCTACAAGGAAGAGCAAACCGAAACGAATGTCATTGAAGAAGAAGAAGTCACACCGAAACCGCTGACACAGGACGAGGTTGAAGACATGGAGGAGGAGGAACTACAGGCTCAGATAGCCAATTTGGCCGAGGAGGAACAAAAGGCACTGAAGCGCAAACGCAAGAAGACTTTGAAATCCAAATCAAAGTTGAATGAGAAAATGAATTTGAATATGGTGATTAAGGGCGACGAAGGTCCTCACGAAGAAGGTGAACAGGAAATATTCGACCTAAAGAGCATCAAGACTCAACAGGAACTGGAGGATATGCTCGACGTGGCGCCCGAGTTCGCCGGTGAAGAGGAGGAAGAAGACCGGCCAAAGCTGCCCAAATACAAAAAGTAAGAAAATAATCACATTAGTTAATGATATTTTCCATCATAAATAAATATTATTCCAGATACGATAAGGAGGACAAGCGTTTGGACGATGATGCCAACTATGAGAACGATGATGAGCCTGAAGTGACTGCTGATGAAGAATCGGAAAGCGATTATGACAAAGAAGGGTTAGGCTTGAGTGATGAGGAGGGGGCAGTGGCAGCGACCGGTGGCAAACTGAAGAAGAAAAAAAAACGGATCGAACATCCGCTCATTAGGTCTGGCGACTATCGCGACAAAGACACAAAGCGCCAACAGCGGGTACAACTCTGGTTTGAAAAAGACAATCTACAACAAATCGATTCCGGTGACGATGAGGAATATGATCTGGATCGCATGGCAAACGAGTATAAAAACAAAGGCGTGGCCGTACTTGGCGAGCGGCAACTCCCCGATGAAGAAGCCATGGCGGCACTGGGCAAGAAGGCAAAACGACGGGCTCGACATGACATCGCGAACGAAAGCTCTTCTGAGTCGTCATCTTCATCCAGTGACGACAGCGATACGGAAGCAGAAGCACCCAAGGGCGGAGTCAGAATAGCCAGCAATATGGGGAAAGGTATGTTAATCTTTCTTGTTAGTTTAGACCCCAAGTAAGTTTTACATTTGTTTGAGCACAGAGCCTAAAGCGAAGAAAATTCGCCTTAACGAGGAAGAGCTCGCGCTTGGAGCTCTGATGATTAGGGGGAAAAAAACCAGACGCGACCTGATTGACGGCGCTTGGAACCGCTACGCATTTAATGACGAAAACCTTCCTTATTGGTTTGTGCAAGAGGAAGAGCAGCACATGAAGAAGCCAACGCCCGTGCCCAAAGAACTCGCGGAGGAGTATGAACGTAAAGTGCAGGAGCTGAATGCGCGCCCAATCAAGAAAGTAATGGAGGCGAAGACGCGCAAGCGCAGGCGTGCCGTCAAGCGGTTAGCCAAGGCTAAAAAGCAAGCAGAAAAAATAATGGATAACGCGGATGCCACAGCACAGGAAAAAGCCAAGCAGTTACGCAAGATCTACAAGAAAACACAAGAAAAGAAGAAAGAGGTGACATATGTGGTTGCGAAAAAGCAGGCAGCTGGTCGTAGAATGAAACGGCCGGCTGGCGTGAAGGGACGTTTCCGCGTGGTTGACCCGCGACAGAAGAAGGACAAACGTTCGTTGGATGCGAAGGCTAAGCGTGAGAAACGCCGCAAACGCAACAAGTAGACTTAATTTACTTGTATTTATGCTTGTATTGCTAGAACTATATATTAGAAATAAAGAACACTGTTTTAAATAAATTTCAAAGTTTTTTCTTCAATTTTATTTTGAGTAATAAACCACTTAAATTCGCATTTTTTTAAACAAAAATGCCCAGATTGTGTTTAAGGGAAGGGGTACAAATCTACGCTCTTAGTGCAGTGTTATCACAGGAAAAACAAAAAAGTTCGCCCCATCCTCACTCAATATTGTAAGAAAACATTTCGCTTGTGCAAATTCGAAATCATTTTTTATGTCTCCTCCGATTTGGTTTTAAATTAACAACTTACGATCGCACAACACAATTATGCAATTTAGCCTTCTCTATGTTCATACATACATACATATAATTAAATTTAGTTTAATAGTTTAAGTTTTAGCTGTTATATTAGTTTCTATAGTTGTTGTAACATGAAAGCCGTGACAAGACGCACACCCTCGCTACGCACTTTTCGTGTATCCCGGGTATTGCTGCAACAGAAGACAATTCGAAATCGCTTTACACCGCACCGCAAAAGCCTAGTCCACCGACCGATTGCCCACACTCTGCACGTCCAGCTCGCTACTGGAGCTGATACTGGGCGATATGGTAGTAGAATTGGATATTAGGCCACGATCCAGGTTATAGTACTGCACTATCTTGGCCGGCGGCCGACTCGAAATCACCTCAGTGATCTGATTTACCACCCATTTCGTGAGCTTAATGACAGCAATGTGTGCTGCAAACTGCAGAATGATGGCGCCAAAGCCCTTGTACAGACCGGAGAAGCCCTCTGAGGCAATCGTTGCGCGATAACAGTCGATAGCGCCCTGGTAGTTGGTCAGTATGGGAACGACGGCGTAACCGTTGTCCAGATTGTCGATAATAGTCCGTGTACCTTGCAACTGTATGCGATGTAGTATGGTCTCGAAGGGATAGAATATCACTTCGGACGTGAGTATCGATATCAGATTCGAATAAATTTCCACATTTTGATTCTCCAACGAGTCATCTTTATACTTTGCACCTTTGCTTTCCTGCGCCTGCTGTATGCGACGACGCATAATGCGCGATGACACACCCTTGATGACAAGCCTAATAGCAGGGTTGATGACATCGAATTAGTAAAATTTTAAAATATTTCAGTTTCAATACTTAAATATAGTAGATAAATGTATTATATACTTGTGTAGGAATGCCCTCAGGCAAAGCGTTCAAACAAGTTGAATTAGCCTTATCAAAGTTTGATTTAAAAAATCCGTAGTTACCCAAAGAGATATTTGGTAATGCCTACAGACAAACTAGGGCCAATTAGTGCCCACGCTGGCAACATGCGTCCCTTTTGCGGTGAGCTCCAGTACATCAATCGAAGACTACCCTCTCGAAACACGTCGAATAGTCCGGGTTTTTCGCTGGCAATGTCGCTCTGCACCGTCTCCACCAAAGAAGCCGAATAAAAAGGCATCACAAGGGCAATGCTAATGCTGTAGTAGCCAAATAGGTAAATAAGTTTTTATTTTTATACCGACAATGTAACTAACCAACTAACCATTTCAAAATTATATGCTGCCCAAATCGCTTCAGCGATGTGCGGCTATCAACTTCCCTGCGATAATCAATTTCCCAAATATATCAACATTTTAAAACAGAACTGTGACGTACTCACTTTGGCCAAGTTGTTATTTTGCAAAGTACGTCTTCCATCGCCAGCGACATGCCGCGCACCAACAAACAACTTCCTAAGCCTTTCCACAGTGTGGTCACACCTTGGCGACGATGAAGGTGTATTATGCTAGGTATCAAAGCGAACGGATGCAGGTGATAACTGCAAAGCACACACAGTTAACCAGAATTTGTATGTAAATCACTAATGGCGTACAGACCGTTTCGAGGCATTATAAACTTGACACTGACGGCGCAGCACAATAAAGGGATGACTTAGAAGGTTCTCGGTAACCAGGCTAACCCATTGTACACCAATACCCAGATATTTCCGTATCGATATTTCTAAGGGGAAAATTCAAATCAAACTGCATAACAATAATAAAACTCACTGAAAAATTACAGCTCGTTTCACCATATAAAGAAAATTAATATCTAATGAAGTCACAAATAGCACAAAACTATGACAGCAATAGTCACAGCAAGAACACAACAACACACAATCTGGTTAGTATCCATCAACCATAGCCAATTTGAGCACTTTACGTACGTTTCACATCAGTAGATTGGTCAAAGGGGCTACCAACAACAGCGTTTCTTATCGGGACGCGTCTTATACCGTAGAGTTCTTAGAATAAACAACCAAATACGGAAAGGAGGGAAATTAAAACAGCATACAGTGAAACGCAACAACACAAAATGCAGTAACAACAGTTAATACAAAAAAGAAAAACGTCGCGCCTTGGCGTCACTGATACATCCAAATTCGCATTGCTTACCGTCCTCCTGACTGTCATAGTAGTTTTCCAGCACCTTGTGTTTGTCCAGCGGCAGCGACAAATCGCGCTCTGAATTAACGTACTTCAAGCCTGCCGATCCAGTAATATCGTGCGCCGATCCCAAACTGTCTAGGTAATTCTGCGCCTGCACCTGTCGATCGTCGTGCAGCGAGTACCTGGAAAAAGGAATTCCAAGTCAACTTTACTGCCAAACAGGCCTTAAGTCATCTCTCGTTTCGCACTCTCTTCCTGGTCGCATGTGTGACCGATGAATGCTCAAGGCGCTGGGCGGCGCTAACGCCGTCGTCGACGTCGACGCGCCCACTGCCACCCCTGAGCCGCTAACAGTATTGCTGAAGACATTACGTGGTCGCAACTGTTCTTCCTCCGCAGCGTCATCGTTGTCATCCTGCGTGAATTTCTGGTTTGTCGCATACCTGACGATAGCGTGTAATTTATGAAATACTTTTTGCCAAACTCTCATTGCGCCATGGGAACACAACGACACTCACATTAACGTCGAGTAATTATTCATTCCGGCCATTATGCTCGCTGCTTCTTTTCCAAACCCCGATAAATTTAGTTTCGTCCGCTTCTATGCCGATACACACACTTATCCTTTTCTTTTAATTATCGTTAAAACTAAGTAAAAGTTCTCCCTCACAGAAGTAAAAAATAAAATTCTATGATTTTTTCCTCTTTTTGACAATTGTCAAATTGCCAGAATGGCAACAACAAAATCGGAAGTGTGTTCAGTGGCAAAAAACATACAGGGAGATTTTAACATTAGAAATAATTAAATTGCATTGATATGTGGTATTATAGCCTATTTCCACCGGGCCTTAAATGCATTTAACATCGCATTTAAATGCTCTAATTCCCATGCAATTGTTTTTGTATCAAAGTGAGTTAACTCACTTTCAAAACTGAGTTAACTCAGTTTTGCCCTTTACAGACGTCTAACAGAATATGTTATGTTAAAAGCTGGAGCAATTTTGACAAATGTACAAGTTTTGATAGCATGCTTTTCGGCGCTGCAAGAGCCGTACGAACACAAACAAAAGAGCGGATTCGAATTGCGTTCGGTGTGGTAGATTTTTTGCTAAGACAATTACTTTTTACTGTATTTTTCGCAAAAATACATATCGTCTGTCATAATCAAAGTCAAAACTTTTATTATTTGCCAATAATAAATGCTGAAAGAGAAAATCAAAAACGTGAAACTTCTCACTAACCCTCTTCACATTAAAAATTCAGACAGCTCTGGTATCAATCAGCTGACAACTTTCATAAATGAAATAAACATTGACAAATGAAATAAATTTTCACAAATATGAAAACGCAGACATTCCTAGACTGTTGAGAAGGAAAGCGAATTGGTTTTCTTGCAGTAGAGGGGCTACAAGAAACCATACATACGTGTACAAGGAGATGGCGGCGATGGGTAAGCGGTGGCTGCCCAGAAATAAATGCAGAACTTGGCTTGACCAACTAAAAATGTAAATAAAAACCAGCTGTTGCATTTAACTCAGTTTTGGTGGAAACGCTTGACAGTTCTCAAGCTTAACAGAGCCCTTAAATGCATTTAAGCGCTCGGTGGAAATAGGCTATTAAGGACGCCGCCTCTCGAAATATATATATATTTCACTTTTCAAAACCAAACGTTATCTCATTGTTTTGAACATTCAGGACGCTGGTTCAATGGCTTGAAATTTTAGTACTTATGTATGTACCTTCAAATGAGAATTAAGTATTGTGGTTTCATATGGGTTTGTACGACTACTGTCTTCACTTATGATAAGATCTAATATAACTTCCATCTAATACTGAATTATTGGCCTTTACTTCAATTTCTACTGCAAAGAAATTGTAATTCAGTTCCATTAATACAAAATCCAAGTGCCTGTATCAATACAGTTTGTTATAAATAAAAACACATCAATAGAGTTACCCGATTTCTTTAAGACCCAGCAAAAATTAGCAGGCTGGCAACGCTGTGGCAGCTCTATTTGCAAAATTTGCTGAATAGAAGCATATATTTTAAAGTTAATTAATTAGTAGTTTTCCGCAAAAACATTGTTATAAAACATGCTAAAATCCGTAACTTTAGACCTGAGTCGATTACGGTAAGAAATATCATTCGCTTTACGGAATCAACGCGACTAACCTCACATTTTGTCCTTTGTACTTCCCGCTGAATTGTGCAGACTGAGTTCGGTGTTGGTTACACAAGTTCGTGAAAAGGGACACTTGAACCGGCCGCGCTTGCGAAATCCCTACTGGTTTGTGAGGAAACAACGCACGGTACGTTATGCTGAAGATTCAAAAAGCAAATACTTATGTTTTATTTCCTAATTTTGACATCTGGCAGATACATGAGGACTTTGTAACCGGCGACAACAAATCGTTCGTAAAAGAGGTGATACACGACACTTACGGACCGCCGGCTCTAATTAAAGGAGTTCCCTCGTACGATCAGTCAGCCAACCAGTTAATAAAAATCACGCAATTCGAGCGCCATCCATGGGATCCCAAAGCTCGTCGTTGTGGCCTGATAGCGCGAAAAATCGGACAGTACCCTCTTTGGTTGAAGAACGGTGAACGTATACGCACGACGTTACTCCAAGTAATAGATAACCATGTGATACGCTACATACCGCCGGAGGAATACCAGCCTGCACATCAGCCACATGTAGCCAACCTGAAGAAGTACGGGTGTCTGCTAGTTGGTGCGGAGAGTGCTGATCCATCGGTGTTAACAAAGGAATACTGCGGCCTCTTCCGTGACTCTGGTGTGATGCCAAAGAAAAACTTGGTTCGTTTCATTATATCACCTACGGCGGCCATTGCTCCAGGTACTCCCTTGAATGTGGGTCACTTTCGTGTTGGCGACTTTGTAGATGTGCGCGGCAAGACGTAAGAAATAATCCATGAAAGATCAGTGGTATCTTTAATAGTAAAACTTTTCTACTGCTCGTACAGCGTGGATCACGGGTTCCAGGGTGTAGTGAAGCGGCACGGGTTTAAAGGCATGCCAGCATCGCATGGCGTCACAAAAACTCATCGACGTCCAGGTAACATTGGCGGTGGCGGAGAGAAAGGCCGAGTGTGGCCGGGCACAAAGTTGCCCGGACACATGGGCAATCGCTGGCGTGTCACCAAGGGACTTCGCATCTGGCGCATAAACACCAAATACAACGTAATGTGGGTGCAAGGTAGCGCCGTCCCCGGTTCCACAAACGGGCTCATTTACATATACGACACCATCTTACCACTGAGAAAGCCAAAATCAGCGCCACCATTTCCCACACTTTTCGAGGAAGCTGAGCCTGAAACGACAGCAGACGATATCTGGTACGATAATGTACACAACTTCAAGGAAGATACGATAACGTTTAAAGACGAATAAAGTGCTTTGCTGTTGGGCTAAATATTTGTGCTTTATATCTGCATATTAAAATTACGAGCTAAGTTTTTAGAAAAGTATCATTTTCACTTTGTTGAATACGAAACTCTTTACAAAGCGCTATTCTTCTGGTACTCGTAAAACTTTGTCTCATTCTTCGTAAGACATCTGAGCTTGCCCTCGCGCTGCAATTTTTCCAGATGATGACTAACATTGTAAGCGGCTGCGGGCCACAATACCTCTGGCGTTTCCTTGTACACATCCCGCACAACATCCATGGCTTGCAGAATTTCATTAGGGTGCCTGTTGAAGAACTCCATAATTTGCTGCTCACGTTGATTTCGATGGCTTATATAATACTGGATTTTAGCGACGGGCTCCTATTGTAGATAGAACAGATTTTATTCGGGTTCTTCTTCGGTTTACAAACATACTTTTTACCTCAATAACATTGCCATGGCCCGGGTAGATAATTGTTGGTTTAATATTCAGAATTTTGGACAAACTCTTCATGTAGTCATATAATTCCTCAAAAACAGCAGTGCCTTCCCCTGTCGATATGGTATTTTTAAAGTTTGTTTGCACGACTTTTTCACGCGGTAGTTTTACCCAAAATACAATCACCACTAAAGAGTATGCCATCGTCAGTAGTCAATACGACGTGATCAGTGGTATGTCCGGGCGTGTGTACTATTCTCACTTTGGCACCGTCAACAGCAAATTCCTGAGTATCGGTCAAGTGTTGTACCTTGATTTCAGCAGGAATCTCGGGGCACACGTCTGGTGCATCAGTCCGTGGAAATTTGTAAACTTTACAATCTGTATGTAAAATTTCTTAAAAGGTTGAGGAAATACAAAAGAAGAGTAGACGCAGTTATGGTTTCGTTCTACATCTATACTATCTATTTTTGAATTTATGATAAACCCATAGACTGTGACTTTGGTAAGTACCAGTTTTTATTTTGATCATTGCAGTCAATGATCTACAGCTAGTCGCGATAACTTTTATAGTCTGTAGCAGATTCTAATATGGTGAATTTCGTAATTTCATTGAAATAATCTTTATGTACATTAAGATATTAACTACCCTACGACCACGTTGCGGTGGCAGCTGGTACGTCGCTACTAACACGTGTAATGTTTCCAAGGCTGCAATTCACGACGGTTTGTTGACATAGGCAAAAATTATCTTAAGCCGACAAATTGCATGATCCAGGCGGCCAACCTACTGGTCGAAGGTAAGTTTGCAGTGGCTGCCTCTGTATAAGACACAGGATACATATAAGTATACGACCCGTTGTAATACCAGAAACTCCATACTTTTAAAATGTGTACGAAACTGTTTTTTTTTTCTACAACATATGTTATAACCCACCAGTGGGGCACCATTGATAACTCATCAATGAGTTGATGATGACGAGTTATCTGTGCTCAAATCATTGTTGCAATTTTAGCATGCTGCACCACAATTGTGGGAACTACTTCTAGACGAAAAGCGCGACCCTAACTTCAACACAACACACCTCCTGAAGCACAAGTCTGCAACACATCCTTCACGCCGCCCACGTGATCGTGATGCCAGTGCGTCAGTATTATAGTGCCAATGCTGGCTTGTTCTTGCTTTAGCACCCCATTTAAGTGAGCAATATACTGAGGTACATCCGCATCGCCGGTGTCTATCAAAATACGCCTGCAAGCCAAACAATGATGAGGCGTAATTTAATCAAATATTAAGCGAACAATCGTATGAGACTTTGCATGCTCTCTGAAACTCACCGCTTGCCTGAGCCCAATAAATAGGTATTAGTGCCCTGAAGAGTCATTGGACTAGGATTGCAACCCAGTATTCGAATGACGGATGCGGTAAGCCGAGTGACTGGTGGAATTAGTGCCATTTTTACTAATGAAAGGCCGCAGATAAAGAGCCAACACTATAATGTCTTCTAAGAAATTAACCGAGTGACCGGAATGTCTTACCTTATCATTACTCCAAGCCAAGCCACAACGAACAAAGGTAGGGATAAACAAAAACAGCTGATCAGCTAACGTGCTATGCACAGCAAATCTTGTGTGTTCCAGGTAGTCGTTCCCAAAGTACTCGTTTTAACAGTCAATTTTTTAAAATTCGAAAGAAAATATTTCCGATTTTGATTTACATAGTTATTATATTTTTAAAGGGCATTTACATTTCTTTGTTTTGTAACGTCAAAAAGTCAAATGTCATATCCCGTCGATAAATTGAAGCTTACCGAGTATGCGGCCGAACTGATGGTCTACTTCGAGAAGCACAAGTTGATGGAGATTGTGACGGTATATAATCAAATGAAATTATTAAAATGTGTACGTATGAAATCACCGGAACTTTGCCGTAGCGTCTAGTGGCCGAAATCGGCTTGGAACGGCCCGCCAATGCTCAGCTCTGGATTGCAAAAAATATCCGCCGCATTGCTGATGAAATTTACAGCAATTGCCTGAAAATTAGCTACGAAGGACATGGTGGTAAGTTTCGCAGACACTACCCATAGCCCAATCACTTATGGACCATTCCTCTAGATAATAAATTATATCAACTACCTCGCCGATTTCACTATCGTGTGGTCATCTTTGGACGACGCGGCTCTGGACGTAAAACGCAGGCTTTAGCTTTGGTGAAACGATTCAATTTAGTTTACAGTGAGTACAGAATCCCAAAATTACACTGAAATGATTGTTGAATTTATAAGAATGAATAAACAGTAAAATATCAATTGTTGCATCCAGAACGTTCAAATCATTTTCGACCTGACCCACACTTTTTACACATACATCCAGAATTTCGCAGTTTTTACCGCTTCAGTTGCATTATTTTCTTGTCAAAATTTCACAGCAAACATGACGCAAATACTATTTTAACACCTTCATGACAACGCTTTATTTATAATTTTGTACTATGTGTATTGTTTTCAACGTCACCCATCCTTTTTCTTCCCTACAACGACAGTTGATGCCGAGCAGTTAATTTACATCAATCTGTATGGTACTGACGATTTGGCTAAGGAACTACAAAATGCTTTCCGCAACGACGTAGCGAGTGAAAAATCACGAGCCATTGGGAAGATAATTGCAAGACGGTTGCTGCAATCAGATGCACTTCGACAGGGTTGGGTGCTGGTGAACTATCCCAGCAACTTGCTGGAATTCCAGGAGGTATTCGAAAAATTCAAAATTCCCCCTAATAAACTGGTCTATCTGAAATGCCCGGAAATAATGGCACTGCGACGTATGGTAGAGAAACCAAATTTGGGTCGTCCGCAAGACAATTGCAAATACATGGAGCAAGAGGTGAGATGAACAACCATTGCGGTGTTCTTACGTTGTAGATTAAAAATGGTTACATTATAAATTAAATTGATGACGACGGCTTTTGTTATCGTTGGCCGACTGAAATAAATTTTCTTGCACAATTCACTTTTCCACCCCAGATGATATACTTTAATGAAAACGAGGCTGAGATTAATGAATACTTAAAGCGCCGACACGAGCCAATTTATGTGGACGCTACGCCGTGCTTTGAGGCCGTTAAAGTCAACATTTGGGCCTGTCTGAAGAGGGTGCCTTATGTAATGGGTTTCAAAAATTAATTGTGCACTTACAAATACTTTCAATATGTACATATATATTTTATGCAATTAAATTATGAATCACTGTTTAATTCGCGCTGCTGGAATTTGTAAAGTACTGTTGGCGGCAGAGCTCTTCCATCACCTCGTGGTTGTATGTGGAGTGCAACATTAGACCCATGACACCGGCTCGGGAAGCCATCAAGTGACGTATGTGACGCTCCTGATCCAAAAGTTCGTCCATTTTAAGCCATTGCCGCACGCGTTCCAAGTCGATTTCAGCGCGTCTAATTTTCTCCCAAACATAGTGTTTAAAGCAGCTCTTTTTCGGCGCACGACAGAACTCTCCCGTCGGCTTAAAGACGTTCGTAACCAACGGACAACCACAAACATCGTTGTCACTGATTTTCGGATCTTTGCAATGCTCAGGGCACAAAACACGCAATCGCTTGCAGTACGTCTTGCTAGCCGGATTGTAAAAGTCACAGAACATCGAATTGCCTTCGATGCGCGTCTTGAAAATGCTTCCGAACGACGCCTGCGACTCGTACTTGTTGAAGCACTTTTCCATGTGTTTTATTGCGGTGCGCGAATGTATCTCGTGACCGCATGTAATGCAATACATGGACTGCTCGTCTTCGATATCGCTGGTGTCCATCGGACGATTCGGATCCAGTGTGCTGTGCTTGGCACGCTCGACAATCATATCGAGCTCCATGTGGCGCTTATCCAACTCGGCAAGGGCAAAACGCACTACCGCCTGCTTTGAACGTATCTGATCGAGCTGCTTCTTGTTCTCCTCTTCAGCGCGACAGCTAGACAGATTCCACTCCTGGACGCGTTGCGGTAATACCTTTATCAAACGAATTTGTTAATTATTTTTCTAGCACTTAATTTTAATGCACTTATTTTTCTTTACCTGAAAGATACGATTAGTGGCCAAATTGACACCGCATTCATCACTACAATACTTCGACTGAGGTCGCGCGTTACGGCGACATCCCGGTCCATAGCATTGCCGAAGTCCATCCAACTCAGGATTAATAAACAAATCGGGACTGAGTGACCGTTTACGCTTGCGATAACGATCTTTAGGCGGCTTTTCCTTACGCTTATGTCGACTGACATTTTGTGATGGCGGTGGTGCTGGTGCTTGTTGTGGCTGTGGTGGCGGCTGTATTTGCTGTAACAATTGCTGTTGTTGCACAATGCACACGCGCAACTCGCAGCGTGGCTTGTGACCAACTCGTATGCGACACGCTTCGCAAGTGCCACAGTTTGGCGTTCGACACCCCTCACAAGAACCGCAGCGGTTGACTGTTTGTTTGCTACCGCTACTGTTGCTGCCGCTAGCAACATACGCAGCGGTACCATCGCGGCCGAACTGCTCCTTTGCCTTTTTTCGTTTCTCAGGCTCACTCGAGAGCACAGTGCTGCTTGGTGCTCCAGTTTTCTCCACTGGCAGCACACGAAAGACGGTTTGCAGACTGGGGTCATCCTCTTTGCAACGTTGACAGTAGTAGTGCCTGATGTGCTTAGCTTCCTTTTCAGTGATGTTGATGCAATCACCATGATACCACTCCTCGCAGCCGTCGCAGCCGCTGAGGATATTAAATGGGAACATATTATACCAATTTGGATGGTTCGTGTTGGTATTTAGATCGACTAAACTCACATCATGAACCGCGAACAGTCGGAGGAGCGGCAAATGCAATAAGCTTGGCCATCCTGCTTCATTATCGTCGCAATCTTTGATTTCCGCTCGGGCAAGTCAAACTCCCGTGCAATCTCCTCTTTCTGCAAAACAGAGCACAACAGAGTTTATTCTAAAACTTCGTAAATAATACACATAATACATACCGACTTTTTATATTTTCGCTTATCAGCCATTTTTACTTGCTTTGTACTCTACGTAGAAAATAGTAATCCAAAACAAGTTCAATGATGTGTAAGCAGCTGTTTTTGACAGCAGCCAGTGATCACAAGTCATACAGAAATCTTACTCATGGATTAAATGAAACAGAATATAGCAAAATTCTTTTCAAGATGAGAAATATCGAATAAAGTACGTGCATACTTCCCCCATCACAATTAAATCAAAGGACCTGCAAGATTACAGCGGGATATATTTTCACGCCCATTGTACTGCAGCTGTGGGATATAAACTCGCTCGCTTATGTCTATGTATTCATAGTGTTCTGGGGTGGTAAGTCGCGCATTAACACAAGCTTTCTACTAAACTATAATGTAATAAACGTGTCACATTTTTTTCCTTTGGTATGACAGTTATAAATAAATAAATAACTATAACTATAATTTTGGCTTTACACGAAAATATGTCGTAAAAAGTGAAACGCGTAAGAGCAAAGTCATAAAAATTCGTAAGAAATTAGTTTACACAAAACAGAAGAAGAAGAGTCATATCTTATGTTGAAAATTCAAGTATGAAAACCATGTGCACAGTAGATGTTCTGACCAGTTCATTGTTGTTTCAAAAGACTTAAGCTAAAAAATAAACGCACATTATATTGCTAACATATTTTTGCATAACGGATGAAATGTATTTAATCGCTTTGACTTTTATAAAGCTCCCAACTTTACAATAACTCAATTATGTCGATTGAAGCTACTTAACTACTTCCATGTTGCCACAGACAAGCTGGTAACATCTGTGTCAATACACCTCGATTATACTAATTGCAGCTACGGTTGCAACCCTGCGTAACACATTTTTCGCCACTCTCTTTTGAGTTTGCGCTGCAAAGCAAACGCAAATATACTAGAAAATTTGTTTTCTGGTGGATGAACATTTGTCGGTAGTTTTTAGCCATCTTCGCCAAACGCGTTTTCTTTCTGCTCACCGCGGTGTTTTCGTAACGAAAGTGGCATTGCCGAAAACATTCTTTCTCAAGACGTGATTTATGCCACCCCATGGCTGTTGCCGCTGCCGCCATCAGCAGCATCGATGGTGTTTGCAAACTATTTTGATTATCAATTGAAATTATATAAGTGTGATAAACATAGAAGCCAAACAAATAATTGTGAAGCAGATTGAAAACGTGAGAAGTACGAGGCAAACTTGCGCTTATAAACGATTGAAAAAATGGTGAGTGCTGAGTACGAGTGCGTGTGTTGTAAACGGTAGAGTGGTCACTTTGCCCGATTAGACAGATTGCAGTGAGTTGGATTGAATTCAAGACCAGTAATAAAAGTGGTAAACGAGGTTAATCAAAAAGAGAAATTGTGCTAAAGTAGACGCATAACGCGAAAGCACACACTAACTGGAAACGTTGGTGGCCATAGTATGGCGATTACTATTAGGGTTGAATGTGTTGAAGGCTGTAGCTGGGGGTGAACATGCAGATGCCAGCGCTGAAAAATGGAAAAAGCCAAGCTTATCCTAAACGTAAGTGCGACCATATCGCACTGAGGAGTGAGACGTGTTATGGCATACAAAAGTGTTTACAAATTGGTGCTCACCAGTTGATATATTCGGGATAGCTCCGTGTACTGCCCTGTTGATTGTTATTGTTTACGTTTTTCATTGGTCCTCAGCTCTGCAAATCATGACTTAGCTGTGTTGATTTGCTTGGCGCTCTAGTGGTTTGGAAAATATTAAAATTCACATGCAATTAGATCAACACACAGAAGAAGTTGGGCAATAAAGTGAGTAGCCATAAAATGGGAAGCTGTCCATGTGGGTTGGTCTTATCATTTCCATTTCTCAGCATGAGGACAAAAACGTGCTAAGAGCGGATAGTAGTTGTGTAACACAGACAATCGCTGTGCCGGGCAGCCTGTGCCTACAACTCCCGCTAGAATTTTGGACGCATACTACCAGCTCAAGCAGCAAGGAGCTGGGCCCTTTTCTTGAAGATTGTGCCATTACGATGTACACCGGCCTTGCGCACAACACTCTCCATAGTGAACCTGCATATGTCGGTTGACAAAGAATCGCCTTTCTGAAGCCTCGAACGGTATCCAATGAGTCGGAGAGGTCACTTTTCACCTTGACAGAGCTGCGTATATTGATCAACAAAGTCGCTCTGCAAAGTCTAACGAGCTACCAACAAGGTGTATTAATTTGCCTTGGATACCAATGTTTAGTTAAGACGATGCGGCATATAGGCAATCCCTTATCGGGCTATCGAATGCTGCCTTGTAATCGATAAAGAGATGGTGGGTATCGATTTGACTCTCATGGGTCTTATCCAGAATTTGGACATACCTGGTGTAAAACCGCACTGATGGGAAGTAGGCTGATACCCCTGTAGGTAGTTGACGCATATTGTTGGATCGCCTTTCTTTAACACAGGACAAAGGGCACTGAGGTTCCAATCGTTGGGCATACATTCCTCCAGCCATATTTTGCAGATGAGCTGATGCATGCATTCAATTAGCTCACCGCCGCCGGCCTTGAACAACTACGCTGGCAGCCCGTCCGACCCTGCAGTTTTAATGTTCTTAAGTCGTTGGATAGTGACCCGGACCTCGTCATAGCTGAACGCGCATATACAGCATGGTCATCAATTGGTGCCGTCTGGACCTCTTCACCACTGGCGGTATTGTCCTTTTCGTCGCCTGCGAGCAGCTTGGTAAAATGCTTCTTCCACAACCTCAGTACACCCTATAATCCTCACTACACCCTATAATCGTCTCTGCAGGAAGATGTCTCGGCATTAAAACCTTATGTCAGACGCTTGACTTTCTGGAAAAATTTTTAGGCGTCGTTCCTGTTCTTGCACTCCTCGATTTTCTCACGCTCGCACCTGTTTTGCTCCCACTTCTTGCGTCTAAAAAGGCACCTCTCTTTCTTCCTCGCCTCGCGGTATTTTTCCCGTACGGTTCGCGTAGCAGCCGACTACAGGGTCTTCTTGTAGGCAGCATTATTGTAGGTGTACCATTGGTTTCTTGGTGGCGGACGTCTGAAACCAATGACATTTTCATTTTTCTGAGTCTAAAAGAAGCTCCTGAAATTGAGGGAAAGTAAATCATCGGCCGATTCTTAGCAAAAACTCTGTTACGAATGCCGGCTGCTTTGAATTTCATAATTTGCTTCAAATATTGCAAACTAAACAGAAAAGGAGCGTTCGCAGTTGATGGTAAATGTTTGCTGTTGCACAGATTTGCAATCTCAAATGCACAAGATTTTAAATAGGGCTATAGATTTATTTTGTTCATTGTAAATTTTTTTGAGTTGAAAAATTCAAATGACTAGCTTTTATTTCGTACATCAAGTTTAGTAACTGCATTAGTCAAGACAGTGGGACAGGCTCGACGTCACCACTAGTGTCAAACTTTTTCAATTACCCATTTGAAAACGGAATAAATTTGAAAAATTCGACAAAAATTTTAAATTGAAAAAAATGTTTTATTGTTCTTATGAACATTATTTTGTATGGACAGCGTTGAGAAACGATGGCATCTCCTTGTCTGCATTATAACTTCCCCAAAAATTATCCAATCTGCAAAAACTAAACTAACTAAGAATCTTCCAAAATAATGCCGTTTTTAGATTTATATGAAGGGAATTTTTTGAATTTTGTTTTATTTATTATTAGAAAACACCCATTTTTTATTATTTATTAGGCAGCCGCCGTGGCTCAGTTGGTTAGTGCGTTGGACCGCGAGTCGCAGGCAGCAACCTCAGGTTCAAATACTGCCTGTAATAACACCTAAAAAAAAATAACGGGAAAACTCGTTTTCTCTTTCGGTGGCTGTCCTCTCAGCTGGAAATGGCAAACCTCTGAGAGTAAAAATTGCTTATGAAAAAGCTCCCAACCTGCCGTTCGGAACCGGCATAAAACTGTAGGTCCCTTCAACCCGCGTACAAATTCACACGCACAACACGGGTGGTTGCGGGAAGCTAGGTCTTAGTCTCGCGTAAGCGGGCTGTCGTGCCAGTCAATTATTATATTATTATTATTAAAGTAAATAAATCAAACTCAATAAGTAACTGAAAAACTGTCGTACTCTCAATTAGTACAGTCAACTAGTTTGGGTTTAACTAATTAAACTATGTACTTGAAAATGCATGCAGACGGATTTTCAGATTAAGGGGTAACACCGCTCTAGCGACAGAAAAAAACGGCAACTTTGACGATTTATTCTGCGACTATAGAAAAAGTATGAAGATTTCTTTTGAAGATTATATTAGCGCTTATTGAAGTATGGAAATAAATTTGTTTATTATCATTTTTATTCAAAATTACGGCGGATGCGTCACGCTTTAAGCGGGGTATTCTAATCTAGAAATTCGAAACAAATTTTATTTTTTTTTTTTTAAATTTCAGATTTTCAAAGTTTAGACCTTTAACACTAGAATGCCCGAAAATCTGACCTACCTAAAATGCCCATAGGTAGATTAAGTTAAATTTTGCAAAATTGGGGTAAACAATTTTTTTACAATATTTTTAATTTATTTATTCCATTTAGCTTTAAAAACTAATAAAAGTCACGTAAGATATTTTTTTAGAAAGCGATGCAACAAAAGTTATTTACAATAAAAGACCTCAAAGTAGTCAAAATGACTCCCTTGGGCATTCTAGTGTTAAGAATACGCCTCTAAGAGGATTTATGGGAATTCGAATTATTTTCGGAGTTATAGTTAATTTTGTGACGCAACACTCAGACTGCCCGAACTTAGACTGTAAACTTTAAACACGTTTTTCTCGAAACTACTTTTTTCGATACGGTTGACATCTCAATATCTAATGCACCGATTTACTTGAAATTTGTAACAGTCTTTCTTAATACTATCAAGATTGGTAGGTGTTTTTGTAATTTGCTTTTTTTCTATTTTTTTTTAATTACCAAGTTGAAAAAATGAGGCAAAAATGAGGATTGGAATCACGTCAACCAGGAGACACCTTTTTTAGTCCCCATTTTGCCGGCCTCTACCGACTTCAATTTTGATTTATTTTTTCAACTATAGGGTGTTTTTTTTTAGAGGTTTGTTTTTCGAATAGAGATAAAACTGGCATTTTGTGGTCAAATCTGGCAACTCTAATGTCATTTATGTTCAGTTTGGTTTGCCATTTCATCATGAACAGGTTGACAAAAGAACAACGCTTGCAAATCGTGCAAATTTATTTCGAAAATAATGGTTCAGTTCGCGAAGTTTACCGCAAGCTCCGTCCATTTTATGGTCGACATAATCGTCCATCAGAGCAATTAATTCGGTTAACCATGGATCGTTTTCGCACTACGTTTACTCTATGTGATAATACGCATCCGCAGAGACGTCGAACAGTGCGCACCGAAGAAACAATTGCCGCTGTAGAGCAAAATGTTGAAGAGGACCCGAATGAATCGATTCGCCACCGTGCACAGCAATTGGAGCTTTGTCCATCAAGTTTATGGAAGATTTTGCGCAAAGATCTTGGCTTGCGACCTTACAAGATCCAGCTTGTGCAAGAATTAAAGCCGCGAGACCATGCAATGCGTCGTGATTTTGGTGTATGGGCCGAAAATGAGATTGATCTCGATGCTGATTTTCATCGCAAAATTTTGTTCAGTGGTGAGGCTCATTTTTGGTTGAATGGCTACGTCAACAAGCAAAATTGCCGCATTTGGAGTGAAGAGAATCCACATGAGACCCTTGAGACGCCATTACATCCACAAAAACTGACTGTTTGGTGTGCTCTATGGGCTGGTGGAGTCATTGGGCCATACTTCTTCCGAAATAATGCTGGAGAGTCAGTTACCGTTAATGGAGACCGGTATAGAGCCATGATAACCGACTATTTTGTTCCCGAATTGGATGGCATGAATGTGGATGAGTTGTGGTTCCAACAAGACGGCGCTACATGCCACACAGCGCACGTCACAATCGATTTATTGAAGGAAACATTCGATGAGCGCATAATTTCGCGGAATGGACCTGTCAATTGGCCACCAAGATCGTGTGATTTGACACCATTGGATTATTTTCTTTGGGGATATGTGAAGTCGCTCGTCTACGCCAACAAACCAGAAACGTTAGGGGACTTGGAAGCCAACATTCGTGGCGTTATTGCCGACATACGGCCCCAAATGCTCGAAAAAGTGGTTGAAAATTGGACCTGTAGAATTGGCTTTATTAGAGCCAGCCGCGGCGGCCACATGCCCGAAATCATATTTAAACATTAATGGCATAAAATTATCCTTCCAATAAAGCCAAATTGATGGACATTAAAACGATTTTCTTGTGTTTTATTTCAATTCGAAGTTCTATACCTCTAAAAAAAACACCCTCTATTATACATTTTTGTACTTTTCAACTATCAATAAACAACTGTTAAAAACATGGATGGTAAAAATGATTACTGTTTTTTTTATTACGCCCGTAAAATCATCTCAAAATCGAGCCTCTAGACTAGAATACCTCCTTAAAAGTTAAAGGAGTTAAAAATTTGTAATTCCCAAACGGGTGGCGGATTTCTTCTAAAGTATAAGAACTGGAACAAAAAAATTTCAAATCTATGTTCTACTGTCTATGGTAGTACGTAGGATTTTTTCTAAATTATTTCCGTAGAAGTGGTGCACTAAAAAAAGTATAAATTTGGGCTAAACAATTTTTAGTAAATCAATTATAAAAAGTTTCCATCAAATCAAAAAACGACTACATACTACCTTAAAGCATAAGCTTGTGAAGCTACTGTACAAATTCAAGTAATGGAATAAACAGTATCAACTCGTTCATTTTTTTCTTTGCGAAAAACTCGTCTGACGAAAGTCGTCGTGAAATTCGCATCAGCTGTTTCGGAAAAAATCATCCCCAAAGAAAACACACTCTTTCGTTAATACTTCCGATTTTGAAAAAGAAACTATGAATTTACGAACGAATTTCCCGCCTTGTGCAAATAATAAAAATCAGAAGTATATAATGTTTATGATGACAAAGGCATACCTTATGGTGAGGCAACACCTGCGAAGAAGATGGTGGATGCGGCCAGTGAATTTGTCCACATTCTTCTATTTTGATAACATTCTTGTAATCCGCTGAGGACAGGTCGAAAAGGCACGAATATCGCAGTCGTTGTGGGCAATCACATGCACTGCTGTGTGTTTGAATTTTGACAACGTACGTTCGTTGCGAAAAATTCGTCCGACGAGATGATTCTGTTTATTCCATAATCTGTAAAGCCAATTAGCAATAAGTGGTTTATAAAAACACGTTCCAAAGACAAAATTCAAAAAAATTATAGTCTCTGAATTGATTTTTATGTCATTTGAAAGGTCAAACTCCAACTATGAAAACCCAAAAAATCTGTGCAAAAAGTTAATTAGTGAGTGCGCAAAAGCTGCTCAAAGTCGGAACTTTTTTCACAAAAGGATTGAAGCACCTATTTTCTTTTTTGTTCATTAAGTAGAAATTGCTAAAATTCATATTTAAATGATATTATTAATCTCTGATATGGACATTTTCGCTTTTATTGTTTTCCCAAAATTTGCAAAGCTGAGGCTTCTACTTTAAAGTATTTTCTAAAGCTAAAAATCGAAAATTAGCAAAAATTGGAGAAAAATATCTAAAAAGTATGTGAAAATATGTTCCTGGATTTTTTTAAAGTTCAAGAGGCATTCTTTCTTTGTTGGATAATGTAAACACATCCTCCGATATCTTCCGATCTTAGAAACAAAATCAGTTTGAAAAGTGATCTAAGCACCTATTTTTCGACAACCTATTTTATCATTCCTGACATATTTTCTCTCTTAACTCATTCAAATATGTTGTCGCTGAAGATATTCCCTCAAACGCGTATTACCCTCGTAAACCTCGAAAAATTACGAGCCTCGTAAACGAACTATCAAAATTTGTATGGAGTTCAGTTTGCGCGACCCTCGGAAAAATACACAAGAAAAACATCGCGTAAACAGCCTCGTAAAAGCACGCGAGTCATTCAGTGTTGCCAATTAAATGGCTTTAAGGAAATGTTTCAGGTAGTGGGATGCTAATGGCAACACCAAGATCAGCTCTGGAAGTCGAAGGTGGTTTTCATGATTTTAAATGGCTATTGGAGAATAGGGAAGTTAAGTTAGCTGCAAAATCGCTAACATTTTTGAATATTGTAGATGGAGTTAAATGTAGATCCAAAGCTGAAAGGTACTTATGTGGGTTCAGAAATACGATCGATGTTTTACGTAGATGTAACATTCCAATACCCCCAACAATCAGCACGTACTAAAGGCAGATACCACTGCAGCATAGTCACAGCCACCCACCCAAGCCAACACGTAAAAAAAAACGAATGTGATCTTCAAGAAGCTTTTCATAACTGCAGTTCGTGAATTTTCGCCTGAAATTACACTCTACACTGATGGATCCTATATCGATGGCGCAACTTCCTACGCAGTTGTATGGCAAATTTCAAATACAGGTTTTTAAACCGTAAAACAAAGTTTAATACCTATTCACTCTAGCTGTTTAACCCATGTTTTGCCCCTTTCGACCCCGAATTTAAAAAAATCTCGTCTTAACGAAGGTTCATTTTTCAAGATATACCTACAGTTCAAATTTCATTTATGTAGATGATGAATCAGGCAGTCAATCAGGACAAACAATTATATGTACATACATAGATAAATAAATTACCCTCAGATTTGCAGTCGAACGCACTAACCAATACCTTGATGTCCTCAATAAATTACCGAAACAAATATTTATTTTGCAGACACTGCCGTCTAACTCCACAATTTCTGCCGTTGAATTCAATCACTTCAATACAATGTCCTATAACACAACTACCAGTCCCCTAATGGACGAAATTTATGAGTATCGCTCCAGCGAGCAGAGCCCACGGCAACAACAGCAGCAGCAGCGATTGACTGAAGTGTTGGAACAAACAGCACAACGATCCCAGCCATCTTCACTCTCGTCATCTGCACAGCACCATCATCATCATCACCAACAACAACCGCAACTGCACAACACAAACGTAGCCACGGCAGCGGCAACTGTATTTTCCTCCCTCGAATTGGCCGTGGAAAATGTAATGCCTGGAATTTACTTGACAAAGAACTTTATTGCTTGGAACGAGGAAAATCTGCGCTCCCACGGCTTCACACACATTATTATAATTGACAAGCACATCCAGGAGTTATACTATCCGTCGCCGATTTTCAAACTTTCCACTCAGACTGCATGCAGCGACATTGACGCCTTTGACGCTTTCGAGTATACCTGCCATCCGACTTCGGCGCCGTCGTTGAACTTCGGCAAGGAGTTCGAGGCGATCGATTTGAATTTTGGCGAGAAGTCCTATCTGACCACTGTGCTGCCGAATTGCTACCGCGCGGTTAAGTTCATCAACAAAGCGCTACAGGCAGGCGGATCTGTTTTGGTTATTGATTGCAACGGCGGCGAGCAGAAGTGTCTCACCATCATAGTTGCGTATCTGATGTACAAGCACAATATAGACTTTAGGTGAGACTTGGAAACGAATCGGTAACATTTCGAATACAAATCTACACTAAATCGTAGTAGTCTACATAGCCTGTAGTCAGTGAAATAACTCACATCGATATACATAAAGTTATATGCGCTGGATAGTATTCAAAGCAAGGCAAATTGTTTTCGTGGGGCTCTTCACTTCTGTGAGAGTTCGCTACTAAGAACTTGTATCTTCACACTCGAGCGCGATTCCGATTTTCGGTGAGGTTCTGATAAAAGCCAGTGAGGTACATTGCCCGATTGCAGAACGCCAAGACACAATTTTTCTTAAAAAAATCCTTTTACAGTATTTTTTTTTCTTTGTAAATTTGTTAATATTGTTCACGAATTGTTTTAATATGCAACCGCTATTCTATCGATTTTGAGTTTAACACGACTTTCGAAAGACTATAGTTAAATTTGTATTTTTTTTTACTTTTCACAATTAGATACTAAATTCCAAATGAAGTTTTATGTGAAATGTGTATTATAATTTTGTTGCTTTCGAATATTGTATGCTATGAAAATGGTCAAAAATCGACATAGCCTGTGGAAAAAAATGGGCAAATAAATTTGATATTTATTTAATTACATATATATTATTATTTTCTCAGAGACTATTGTCACTCAAAATATAAAAGCAAATACAATTTTCGATTTTGCTTGCGCTTCAAACATCTGCAATAAAGTTGGAAAGTTTTTTACAGTGAGAATACCTTCATTGTTTTTAAAATGGGCTTGAATTGGTTGTAATAGAAAAAATCGGACTTATGCACAATCTGATAAAAATTTAAAGTAGTAAATACACTATTTTATTGAAACATTCTTGTAATAGCCAACTGTTTAGTATTTTCTTAACTGTTTGTTCTTTTCGCAGCAATGCATTTGCACGCCTGAGAAGCTTCTACAAAAAGGCTGATCTAGATCGGTTTTACATGAGCCAATTGTACGAATACGAACCCATACTGCAAGTTCAACGTGCGCAATCACGTGGCCACAGCTGTTCGCGGGAATTACACTCAGCTATATTAAAACGCAAAAAAGTGGATGACGATGTAACATGTGTGGCTGATGTGGACGATTGCAGCGGTGATGCAGAAAGTGGTTCAAATGAATTGTTCAACACCCTAAATCCCTTGTCACATTTCAAAACTGCTCAGAATCAACCGTTGCAACAACGAGAACAACAACAACAACATCACAACCAACACAAAACGCAACAAGAACCAGCAGCACGACCTCAACAGCTAAATACCCAAAAAGAGCAGCAGCAGCAGCAGCAAACTGGCTCACAGCGACAGGAATTGTCAACTGCAGGTTTCAATACCTGGGATGATTATGCCATGGAGTAAACTTCACCTGTACGCCGTCTACGTGCTCGTTTGTGCATTTGAATAGCATTAATGTGGAATGTTATAATGTTTTTAACTTTGTTGTCACAAAAGTAGACTAAATTGAGTAAACAAGCTATCGTAAATGCAATAAAGCAAATGTTTTAGTTAAGCCAGGCTATGGCCAGCATGGATTAACTTTGCGGATAGTTCAAATTCTTATCTCCCTTTTCGACGCATCAACATGGAAGCTGGCCCACTGTAAAGAACTGAACTCTTGAGAGTTTTATCGTAGTTTAATTTTGAATCTATCAATTTTCTTGTAAATTCGACGACATACATACACTTACAACCAAAAGCATTTCGTACTGCATGTACATCTAAAAGTGACAAGAACTCAAAAAACAGCAAATGCAGAAGGAAGCCATCTCAGACCAGGCTGAATTGTATTTTGTTTCAAGTGATCTTAGCATAATCATTTTGTACTGAGAGTCAGTTATATAAGAAACAAGCGATCAGCTTTGAAATATTCTGGGTTATTAAGGCATCATTTCGGTTCAAATGTCTTAAACTCGATGATAGCGTCCGTTCATAGCTTGAATGACGCAAACATATTCTTACTTATGCTGTATGATGTTTGATATGAATGTTATGTAATAAATTTGTAAAATTTTGTTGTACGCGAATCTCCATTATAAAAGTAAACAGCATTCTGTCAAGTCCGTGTTGGACACTAATTTACTTATTTATTTTGAATTACGAAAAAGAAACAATGAAGAAATCCGACTGTCTATGCAACTAAGCAAATTTCAAATATCAAAGTAATTGGAATTAGTCCAGCTCCAAAAATATAGGTAGTTATCTAGCAATTACTTAACTCTATTTAACACTTCTATTAGCTGTTAAAAGTACAAAAATTTTGTACGGGTTTGCTCAAAGGGGATTGTAACGCAAACTCTCTTCAAGTTTATGAGCGTGAAAAAACTTCATGTGAAAAAATAATAAGAAATTAAGTCATAAACTAACACATTTTCCGCTGTACTATTATCATTAAAACTGTAACTCATCACAATTAGGCCACAACCCATAAACCGGAATGCACATAATTTCTTTAGCTCATCCTCACCTAATGGTATACAGTATAGCTGATTTTTTCTTTTTTTACTATACACAAGTCTAGATGTAAACATTATTAAGTAAGCCGCAGCTAACGTTTTGTAAAATGTAAAACTATTTTTGAAATAAATATTGTATATGTATGTATACATATCTGCATACGCAGCATAATCACTATGTATATTAAAAATCGGCATTTGTTTACTTACACGCGGCTGCAAAAAATAAATTGGAACAAATGTTTTCTACGCTTTTACTTCGGTCAATTTTGAGGTCAGCTTTAGCTGCGTAAATTGAAATAAATTGAATCAATACGAAAATATGCTAACAGTTCTTGCTCAATTTCGTTTTTTCATATTGCATAGATGTTTGCTATGGTCGAATAATTAAGGCCAGAAATATTTCCAAGCCCTACAACTCCAAGTAAATATTTTATCACTAGTTGCAAAGTCAGTTGTAGAAATGAGAAAAATAAGTGCATGAACTCATTTCAAAGGATCGCAATGCCTCACTAAGAGATATGAAGTAAAACACATTTACTCATATTTAATTTGCACATATATGTACTTATGTAACATGTATTGTATTTATCGACCGCCATGCTTCGTTTCAAGTTCAATTTGATTTACAACGAAGCTTATCGGGCTTTCTTTTGTAAAATATGTAGCAGAAACGAAAGCAGTTTAATTACTTTGAGCCGATCATTGTAGTGAAATCGTGACTAATTTTTTATTTAAAGACTTTCGTTTTACATTCTTGCATTCGAGTCTTCTATTGAATTTTGGCAGGTATCTCCACGCAAACAATGTCTTCATTATTCTGGTCCTGCAATTCCCACTTTACCATAACATGCACCTGCAATTGGAGAAAATATGTTTGCATGAGTATATTAAATAAATTTCTCAATCATCATCAGTTCCTACTACCTTTGGATATGCCTTCAAAACTGGCAAAGTGGCTTTGTACTCGTACGTTTCGCCCTTCTCTAGTGGGCATTTCAGCCCGCTGTCGACACAGGCGTCGGGATTCTGCAAATGGAAGGGCATTTCAATGCCCATGACCTTGCCGTGCACGACAGTGGTTATTTTGCTCACATCCTCAGCTGGCAACGAAAGAGCGTTTGTATTATTACCTATTTTCAGTATTTCAGTCCCATTGCACACATTTTTTATAAATACCCTGCCAGTGGCGCACACAGGATCTCATTAACTGTTAAGCCCAATACGATTTTAAACCATATTTGACACCCACAATTTTCGTACTGTACGTTAAGCCGTTAAATAATTTGTTGGGGAAAGGGTTAAACCCGCAAAATCATCCTTGCGTGCGCCACTATACCTACGCTTACTACTTCAGTTTACTTTCTAAGGAGAATTTGATTGCTTTTCTCCACCCCAGGACATCCATGTTTATGTGAAATTTTCGTCTCTCAACCTCAACCATTTCGAAAAATATACTCGTCAGGTTTAATTATATGTATAATCAATTAGCTTGAGGGAGGATGAACGAACATTCAAAAATCGGTTCTTCCATATATAACTTATAACTTCCCGTACTAGCAACACAACACAGAAAAAAATTCAACTCACCCAAAGAGAAATCAATGGTTATGGAAGCAGATGAATTGCGTTTCAGTATGCATTCATTCTTCGTAGTATCACAATCCGATACTATGACCTTGGTAAATTTCCCAGTTTTCGAGCCTAGAAAGGGACAAATATGAAAGTGTATTTTACAACTGTTTAAAATAATAGCAGCAACTTGGCTTATGAAAATTTTAGGAAGCAAATAATTGATTGAGGCGTTAAGCCGTCGAAAAAGTTAGGCTCAACTCAACCAATTTTTTATTAGTAATACATTGCGACTAGTTACAAAAATATGAAATCTAACGAGCAATTTGATTATAATTTAGCATTTCAAGTCGGAGGGCGCTCTACATCATATTTACAAATATATTTGTGAGTATTTATCTACTGTATTAAGTCCAGTGTTTTTTTTGCCTTATTTTGCATTTCATTGGAAGTACAAAATCGAAGTGGAAGTACAAAATCAACTTCGCTCCTAAAATATTAATAGTTTTTATTAAAACAACCAATCTCATTTTACCATCAACTTACATACATATGTATGTATTTGACAAACATGTATGTCAAAACTAAATTTTCATATCTTACACAGACGTATTTTTTATATGACCTTATCTTAAAAAATACGGTATGTCGGAGTCAAAATTGAAACTTAATATTGCTCTAGCATCTCACAAATGCCATATCTTATATGTATCGCCAGAAAACTTGATACCGACTGTGATTCGGATTACGATTCCCTCCGATTCATCGGATATACAAATGTAGGTTTATTTTCGTTGTGTCTCTAAACACTTACTTCGCAGCACATCACTTTACGTTTGGATAAACATGTGCTTCAATATTTATACATATAAGAATCGTTTACAAGCCTTATCGACCAAAAGAAGTCACCAACAATTTGGTTCAAATTTTTTGCACTAAATGAATTATTGATGCATTCGTTTGATAATCAAATACAAAATTACATTGCAGTAAGGAGTTAGGCCCGAACACATAGACGACGGCAGCGATACAACTGCATCTGCTAAAATATAGAATCAAAACGTTCGTATGGAAATGATTATTTTGACGATGGCACGACTAGGCAAAAAACAAAACCAAAGCAATTCGCATCCACTTTCAATGGAAGATTTCTTACTTTTTCGGTGTGCTTTGAACAACAATTACAAATTTGTTAGTGTTTCAGTTAAAATTTAATAGTTCTAGCAATTATTATACATTGTCATTTGTTTTTAATTGACTGTACTAAGGTAAAATGGATATAGACGAATGCTTAATAAAGGAAGTGCAGAAGCACTTTAAAGTTTGTGTTTTGGAGCCCAAAAATATGATTGTGATTACGTTGCTGCCGCTTTCAATTTAGTCACGCAGTTAAACTACACGGCGACGGTCGAAGTCGACACCATCTTGAAGTAGTGTGGCCGTGTAGCTGCCGTCTTGGCTGTGTTTGGGTATTAGCGTGAAATTACATTCTCAGCGACAATTGAAGTCTTGGCGGTCGTAGGTTCGCGCTAATTTATCATCTGCGAGTGCAGCTCCAACGTCCGTCAGCCATGTCATTTGTGTTTAGAATTTTAGCAATTATTTTGAATATTTTAATTTTCATAGCTGCCTAGAATTGTTATAGTTGACACTTTAAATGTTATAGTTACGTTTAAATGTTGTGTTAGTCACTAAATACTATCTTCGTAATGTTCCTTTCCCCTTAGATAGCTTTTTGCGACAATTCGTTCGGTTCATTCAATAATCTTCGTTCATTCACAGCATGGACGCCATTTAAATTGCTTTAAATTAAATTAAATGGAACGGCGCTCACCGGGAAAACACACCCACACACATCGGACCAATTCCGTGCCCGCACTAATAATGTGAACGTGGAAAATGTGACGATTTGCAGATGTCGTATCAATATATATATATATATATATATATATATATATATATATATATATATATATATATATATATATATATATATATATATATATATATATATATATATATATATATATATATATATATATATATATATATATATATATATATATATATATATAATATCTATATGCCTGATTTTTGAAACGCATGACATGTGTATTTATGTATGTTTGTTTGTTTGTTTTGGAATAAATACCGCAATCAGTAAACTGCAAGCCATGAACGCTGCCCGACAGAGCCAACACGAAAAACGTAAGAATCACGACAGGCTGTTTCATTGCTATTTGTTTGGTTGCGGAATGCTGCGCCGTTGAATTTACGTTAAGCTACTAGGAATTGTTTTGGTTGTCTTTATTTTCAGGAAATGTTCGACTCTGCTAGGAAAGAAACCACTCGCGAGCGTTGTTAAGTATCCACTAGTTGTTGTTGAATGAATGAACGCATTTTGCGGGCGTTGAATTTGAACCAGAACCGACAGCGGCGAACGAAGTGCTTTGAGAGTATGCGTGAGAGTTCGGCACACGTATAGGTATATGTTGGGATGTGTGTGTGTGCATGCCCGTCCAAGATAATACCATTGGCAGATGACTGCTCTTTTGCTTTGTCTGCTTTTACACTTATTTTAATTCAATAAATAATACAATAACGAAATTTAAATTTTCTTGGCGCATTTGCGTTGCATGTTTTCCGTACACGTGCACATACGTACTTATGTGTATGAACGTGCGCATGTAGTCTTGGTTCTCGTTGGTTTGGAGCTAATTTGATTTTTTAGCGGTAGCCGTAGAGAATGTCATCACTGCCGTAGAGCAAGAACATAAACATAAAAACCTCCTCTTAAATATTACTTTGTGCTAGTAGTTGCGGCGCAGCTATGCGCTGACTACATTAGAAACTGTTTACAGCGTTTGCTTCAGACTTTAGCTGGTATTCGAGTACGCGCAACTCCTTCATAATACGGAGCTCCCGCCTCTCACTTCTCTAATGTCACTTCTCGCAATGTGCTTTGTTAGCTCGCCGCCGTCGCCCACTGTCTGAATACCGATCGCAGCGAACCTTGCCAAAAATCAGACATTCCAGCAGCACGTCTTGTGCATTCTTTGACACACCCGAACAAAAAGGACAAACGGAGTCTCGCTTGTGTTTGAACCTATGAAGGTACTCCTTGAAACAGCCGTGCTCATTGAGTTATTGGGTCAGAAAAAGTGGTGTTCCACTTTGCTGCTTTTGTGACAGCAGACGGTCTTACCCAGTTGTGTCAACAGTAGCATCTTCTTCGCCAGCAGGTCGATTGGCGCCTTGTCGGCAAGGACACAGATGGCGTCATGCGACACAGCGCGGAAAGCGCTTGCGACGAAGTGTGCTAAGTCGTCTCCCGTATATGTTTTGAACCCCATGGCGTCGGCCCAAACCGGCACCGCTTAAAGCAGTATGAAGCTTACTACTCTTTGGAGTAGGTGTGCCTTTGGCTTGAGCTTCGAATTTTTCCGGCTGAGTGCGCCATTCACCTTGGTGAATTTCTCGCAGACGCACTTGAGATGTTTTTTGAACATCGTAGGCGCGGCTACGACACCTAAAAAACGGTTTGATACAAAATGTTGAACGATTATCTCCATAACATACAGCTTTGTTATACACCTCATGAGCGAATCTCCAACTTGCCAACAATTCGATATTATTATCACACAAATTTTTCTTCTGCTTGTCCACTTGAGGTTTTGCCGATGCAGGCAAATAGACAGGCGGGCAGATTATCCTAATATTAAAAATCCCCTTTGGATTGTTTGTACCAAAGTGTATAAATATAATACACTACCAAAGTACCAAAGTGTATTAATATAATACACTTTTAATATTGTATGTATGTATTAATACAATACACTTCGGTTTGTTCCAACTTTTTTCGGGATATTTACTGTGTACGAGTTAGAGAAAACACAGATGCGCAAACCGCCTTTTAGCGCTGTTCATTTTCATAAATTTAACATAACCATATTCTGATTTCAACTCATCAATTCGGACGCGCTTGTCAACATTTCAAGTGTCGTTGCTGATACTTTTTCTTTATTGAGCTGGTTTGTTTGGTTAAATCGCGGTAAAAGAATGGTTTGTCAGCTTCTCATAAGCCATATGTATTCAGACTTTTTTATTTGTGAAAAGTCAAACCGCCATCACGTAGAGAAGAAATTGGCATTGCATTGACGACACACGAGTACAAAATTTATCTTCTTTCTATGTTACTGCACTGAAGTAGAATCGGCACGAGATGGTGAATGGGGAAGAACGCCAATAAATGAGGAAGTTTCAATTTGTTTTTGAACTATATTATATGATACAACCCAAGCATATACATACATACATATGTGTATGTATGTATATTTATATTTACATACTAGCAGGTCCCGGCGGCTTTGCACGCACGTTAACCCTCTGTTGAGCCCGTCAGATTTTTATGAAAATGTACTGATCTAATTGTTTTTCATTTGAAGTGCTTCCACCATATTTTAAATCAATAGACCTATTAAATTATGTTTTCTATTAAATCATGTTTCCCCATTACAAACTATTGACCCATCGTTAATTCCGTCAGATTTCGATTTTCGAAAAAATTAAAAAACCCCTGTCGGTTTATTAATTACACAGGGCAACAAATTTCGACTTTTGGTCGGCTTTTCTGGGTTTGACATCAGTTCTAGGGTAATTAGGGACCGCTGATTTCGAATCCGCAAACCGTTTTGAAAACTTAGTTTCCGTTTTCGCAAAAAATGGGCGTGTCACTTTTTCGGATTTTCCCTGACTTTTTTCACGTTTGGGATTGTAATTTCTAGACCAATAAACCGGTTGACATCATTTTCACCTCGTTGCATTACCAACACCGCACGGTTTCATTTCCGATGCAATTTATTTTTATAGGTTTTAAAATTCCGCGGCAATTGGACCTCAAAGTCGGAAAATATGGAATTTCAAGGCGTTTTCTTTGATGTTAAAAAACAAACACATTTTTCGTAAATCAATTTTCGAGTTATGTATAACAAGAAAGCGGAAACATCAAGTAATGCAACACAGCCAAATTTTTTGGCGTGAGTCCCATTCTCATCGAAATAATAGCAAAAATGTACCAAAGTCATTTTCAACAGATTTCCGTTTTTTTCCTTTAAAAAGTAAGAGCCTCAAAATATGCAAAGTTTTTAATTTTGTTTTGTTTGAAGCAATTCAAAATTTTGTTGTTTTTCACTTGTATTCCAGACAGTGAATGGAATATATAAAAGAGCATATTTTGAGGCCCTTAATTTTTTAAGGAAGTAGTATCAAAAATTATGAAAATGACTATGGTACATTTTTGCTATTATTCCGATGAGAATGGGACTCACGCCAAATAATTTGGCTGTGTTGTATAATTTCATGTTTCCGCTTTCTTGTTATACATAACTCGATAATTGATTTACGAAAAATGTGTTTGTTTTTTAACATCAAAGAAAACGCCTTGAAATTCCATATTTTCCGACTTTGAGGTCCAATTGCCGCAGATTTTTAAAACATATACAAATAAATTACATTGGAAAAGAAGCCGTGAGGTGTTGTAAATGACACAAAGTGAAAATCATGTCAACCGGTTTATTGGTTTTGAAATTACAATCCCAAACGTGAAAAAAGTCAGGGAAAATCCGAAAAAGTGACACGCCCATTTTTTGCGAAAACGGAAACTAAGTTTTCAAAACGGTTTGCGGATTCGAAATCAGCGGTCCCTAATTACCCTAGAACTGATGTCAGAACCAGAAAAGCCATTTTGCTGTTGATCAGTGTTATTTAGCGCACCTTCACCAAATTTGAACCGCATTAGATCATGTTTCTAAATGCAATCTTTTAACCCTTGGTTTACCCCGTCAGATTTTGATTTTAGAAAAACTTTAAAACACGTGTCCAATTATTTAACATTTAAAGTGCTTTCACTAAGTTTCTAGTCGAAATGTCCAAAAAATGGCCAATGATTGTATTATAGCTTCAGCGGTTTAGGCTGGGCGATGATGAATCAATCAATCAGTCAGGACAAACAATTATAATATGTGTCTATGCAGATAAATACTATCAACCTATTACAGAAGCGGTGCCGAAATTATGTGAATTTTTGGAAAAAAAATCGTCAACGAATATTAAATTTGAATAAACAATTTACGATATCTTACCAACATTATCGAATTTGTATCTTAACATATTTCTTTCTAACAAGACATGCAGTTCGACATCTCTGAATTGAGCTGCGAAATCGCCTGTCCATGCATTCACTTTGAGATACAAAAGTTAAATTAAAAAAACATAAAAAAGCTCTCGAATTAGTTTATCTAATAGACTTTAAAGAAATCGGGTGAAGAATCACTTTCAAACATGTCGAATATGAAAAATTGTAATGATATTCAGGTTAGGTTAGGTTAGTGTGTCTCTTACAGAGGCAGTCACCATACGCTTGAATCGGGCTTGAGTCTTCAAAACTTTTACAAAAAATGGTGTAAATTTAGTCGTGAATTAAGGTGCTAGTGCTGCGCTTAGTTGACTGTTAGCTTAACAAAAGAGTAATAACGGTCAATAATAATAGCCATGCCCACATGAGAAGGTATTCTTGTATTTCGCCTCTTCGCTGTAAACAGACTAAAACACATTTACAAAGAGATTAGATACGCGCTCGATTTCTTGTCATTAAATTTTGCACTCTTTATATTTTTAAGTCGAATAATTCGGACGAATACCAGTCATATTTAAAATGATTCATGGAACAGTCTTGGTTACGATTCTTTGTGTGTAGCAAATAATTGTTATGACTCCTTTAATAATAATGTACATACTTACATATGTGAGTAATGTACATGAGCACAAGTGTACATATGTGTGCCTGAAGAATGCTATAAAATATATGTATATGTATCATCAAATTAAATTTTTTTTAATTAATTTGTTTCGGCTTTTGTTTTTTCTTGTTTTACATTTCGCTAGTGCTTTGACGCTGATGCTAAAGACCAGCAGATATCATAAATATGTATGTCCGAAGCAAACTTTTGAGCGGAACAAAAGTTCTGCAAAAATTATATATAAATTTTAGACAAACAACTAGTGGTAATTGGTCTTTTTAACATACTTGTATATACATGACCTGGATAAATTATGATAAATGATGACCTTTGTGTGTGTCCAAGTAGTCCACAATTATTACATTGTCTTACCGGAGGGAAATAATGGCTGACAGTTTGTAATAAGATTGTTTGCGTCTTTTCCCATAAATATAACCCATTTTTTATTTTCGTGTTCTTCATATCCTCTGCTGCAGAGGAGTCGACAAGAACAAATACCTCTCCGATAAAAGCTTTAGAATATGTGACGGTTTTAAAGTTTATTCGATGCACTGGTTCAGGCACATTCCTCGCTCATGTCCACATCTGGTAAGGGGTTTACCGGCACTTTGTCAGTAGTACAGTCTCTTCGTAGTTTGATTTTTGGTTTCAGCAAATCTTCTGGATTCCACTATTACATTTTTATTCGGTGGCTCCTGGCTCGACGCAAATTCTTCGATTTCTGCCTGTGACGCCGACCAGGACGACTGATGCGAACGAATCAGGAACTGCACTCGACGACTGTTACAACGCAACTGTGAAAGCAATTTAAATTTTATTTTGTCAATAATCCAGGTTGCCGATGACCCGAAAGCCAGAATTTGATTATATAAGTTCCGAATTCAGATAGAACAAGGACTTGCTTTTTCATAAACTGTTTACTATTGGCTCAGTGAAAAACTTTCTCTTCCTATATCTTTTATATTCTTCATAAAATCATACATATGTATGTGGTATTCGTGTCGGCGACAAATACTTATTGAACGCGTATACCGTTAAACTAACTCCGCCGATGAGCTCTACGAATTAATGGGCAGGCGGAATTCGGCCATGTATTTCGGCGAACAGCATAATAAAGTAATTCATGGGTCAGATGCATGATACAATAAACAAGGTAAACTAAGTACGAAAGGCCTTCTCCAAAATTCTTTCTTTACACCAACGCATAGTTTGTACTAGTCGTGAAATCATAGTGAGACCAAGCAACTAAACGAATTTGGGGTCTCCTTGTCCGAGTACAATTTTCAGAACTATGAGAATGGCTCTGTTTTCAAAAACCTTAAGAAAGTGCTACTTTAATTCACCAGGTAATTTGATTATCCGGAGTGGTTTCGGTCCCGACTTTCCCAGTAAAGCATGCGATATTTTTAATATAAAGAAGTATTTTGCAGCTTACCGCAAATGAAATGTGCAAATGAAATCAGAATATTAAACTATTTAGAGAAAACTTAGGAACTTATGTAAAACTATAACAAACTGAGTTATTTGAGTTAGAAAAAAGACAAACATACAATAAGAAATAAGTTCAATACAATTTTTCCACGTCCAACCAGATTCTACTACTATTTGAACAAGAGTCGGCGAAGCCTTTGACACGTGTTCTTCGTGTCAACTTCGTGTTTTGTCAAAATTCCAAAGGTTGGCAGCAGTGGGTGTATGTAAAATACATTCGTATCAAACTTTGTGTAGCAAGAGGAGGTGTGTTTGGGTTACTGAGGGAGACTTGCAAGCGATTGCAGGAAATAAAACAAAATTATAAAAATTGCGAAGATCTCGAATTCAGCATAATACATTTGGCTTAGAAGTTTATTGCATGTGAGTTATGTCGAGCACGGAAGGCGGAAAATAAAGTGCGAATATTTGTGGCATTTGCCACGTCAAAATATAAAACTGGGCAAATGAAAAGCGAAAGCAGAGTCCTGTTTTTTTAAAACTCATCTCTACGAAATATATGTCCAGTTGCAATCAAACGTCTCACGTTGGCTTTGCTATAGTTGTGTCGTGGCGCGGGACAACGTCTTCTGTGCTCCAACTCAAATCGAAAGTGCACAGAACATTTATCTAATCCGATTGTAACTATATTTTTTAGCTTTCACCTGCCCACCTGTACCACCCATACACTCAACAATGGATAAAGTTGTGAAATTTTGCGAACCAGGTCGTGTCTTCGCCAAGGACTCAATCCGTTTGGTAAAGCGCTGTACCAAGCCCGACCGCAAGGAGTTTCAGAAGATCGCCATCGCAACGGCCATTGGTTTCTGCATTATGGGCTTCATTGGCTTCTTCGTCAAACTGATTCACATTCCCATCAACAACATCATTGTGGGCTCGTAAACGGTCACTTCAGCTGCATCAGCTAATTCTAGATGATTACCACAACTGTCGTTTTTTATATAAGAACATGCATTACTTTCTGTTTTTCATGTAGAAATAAGAGAGATTATTTGTACACGAGGCAATAGTTGAGAATATGTAATTTTCAATGCGTAGTCGAAATTTGTAATGAACGGATACTAGTGTAATTCATTCACCTCGTTGACCCTGGATTACATTGTGTTGAAACTGGGCTACATTTGTTTAATTTATTAGTACTAATAAACCTAAACGAGAATGTGATCTACTTGGTATACTTGAATAAGGTTGAAGAATTTCATCTGAATGAAATTCGACGGGGCCGGAAGACGTCGAACATGGCAACTAATATCCTTCTTGTCTAATAACCGGCGCACGAAATCGATGGCAGCTTTTACGCCACTCGGTATTGTGTAGTGTCCGACCGAAACCACTTTTTTGGGCCGAAACCGAAACCGAATATTCGGTTTTTTTTTAATATTCGGCCGAAACCGAAACCGAAACTTTCTAGTTGAAATTAAAATCACCATATCAAGCACTTTTTTCAACAAACGAATTTTATATTAAGTAAATAAAGAACAAACAAACAAACATAGCATAAATAAATAAATACTTATTAATAAAAACAATTTATTCATTTTTTAAAAACGTAAACAAGAAGAAATCACCCTTTCGTACCTTACTCGATAATATTCAAAATTAAATAATTTAATATTATATGCTAAAAAAAAGAAGTTTGTTTACATTGCTGGCATCTATATTACTCCTCCTTTTACTATATATCTGCTACACAATAAAATGTAAAAAATATTCTAGAAAGTTTCGGTTTCGGCTATTCGGCCATTTTTTGGCCGAAACTGAAACCGAAACCGAAACCACTTATTTGGGCCGAAACCGAAACCGAATATTCGGTCGGACACTAGTATTGTGCTTCAAGCTTAGCGGTACCTAAGGAAAAAAATCCATTGAGCAAAACTACAACCGCGTCAATCAAATCATTATTCTTGGAATGAGAACAGTGGCGCACAATCCGTAGTTGATACATTAACATAAACTGTGGCAAAGCTGATCAGCGAATTTTGTGTGTTGTAATTGAGCCAAAGTAAGCCACGGTGATGTGGGCCAACTGAGGCATCCGTCGTCTACATTACACTTTTGATAAAAAAAATACCCGGAATTCTTCAATGAAACAAAAATGGTACGCATTTTATTCTCTTAACCCTTTAACTGTTTAATTTTGTTCGAAAAACTTTTTCTGCCTGCTTAATTATTTTCCAGCGAAGACGAGTATACTCGACATAAACAGAGTACAATGTTTCTGCCCGTAAATGTATGCAATTATGACTAAAAATCAAACGTTGCGTGTTGGTTTTTTAGAAAATATATATATTCGTTATTAAGATTTTCAATTTGAATCCATTATAAAAAAAAACGAACGAATATTTTTTGACAATTCCTGTTTTATTACAAAGCTTGGACTTGTTACTTAAGAATGAAAAACGATGTCGTTCATATGACTGCCACGAGTGGCCTTACAGTACGCCATTCGGTCAACTCAATTTTCAAATTCTTTTTCGATTGTTCCGGGTAGAATTCCCCGGAAGTAAAGAATTTTTTTTGGAAGTAAGTTCTCAACATTTCCCAATTTTGTTCAAGCGTATAGCATCCCGTTTCGTAAATGTCAAACTTTTAACTAAATTACGAACACAAATTAAATTACATTTGGACTGTCATTCTCGAAATAAAGCGTAGTTCAAATTGAAAATCTTATGTGGACCACCCTATAGAAATGAAAACAAAAGCAATAAAAGACCAAATGAATTTCAAGAAATCTAAAATACAAAACTAAAAATTTAAATTAAGGGCAATGATAGTTTTTAACTATTATAACGCACAATCAACTGAGAAACGCATACGAAATACGTTTTTATATGCAAAAACCCGTTTTGTAATCGTACTTCCCCAGAATTTGTTATTTTAGCTTAACCCATTTTCGGCCGCTACCAGAAATAGCCAATATTTTTTTTAATTCCTTTTAAGGACTTACATTTAGGACCTTAATCAAGAATATTTTTGGATTTTTTTTTGTTTTTTTTTACAAATTTTTTTAATAAATTAATAAAAATTCAATTTCAAATAAAAACAAATATATATGTACATAGTTTTAGTCAAATAATAATCAAGCATGAAAACAAACAATTGTTGGCTTATATATGTACATACATGACGACTTCTGGCCAATGGTCGATTTTTCGACCACTGAAAAGTACGCGGTGCTGATAGGTAAAAATATTTTCATAATCTTATGGATATCAATTGATTGCGGTAATTTGGTCTTTAGGCTTCGTAAATAATCAATAATAAATCAGTAATTTGAAAAGGTTATGTATTTTTTTTTTTTCTTTTTTCGTGCCTTCGCCAACATCTCTAAATTTATCGTTTTAAAAAAAAATTATTATTTCGAGGGGTTACCAAAAGACCAAAGCTATTTTCTGCATCAAAAGTTCAAAGATATAATGTCTAAGTGCAGAGCTATTCTCCTTCAAAGTGGCTGGTCGAAAAATCGACCAGCGGCCGAAAATGGGTTAAGACAAGCTATTGTGTATTAAAATAAATAGGGTTGCCAGACTAACGAATATTCTAAAATGTACATTTTTTTATAAGATCTTTATTTGCCCTTTCTCAGAGAAAACAAATTACAGTTGATTCGTTGAATATTAGTACGAATGCGATTTTTTTTTTCTTCACGACGAGTATACTCGACATTATGCGAACATTTTTCGTTTCGCTCTGTCGAGTATACTCGACATAAACAGTTAAAGGGTTAAAAGTAATCTCCATTGCAAGTAATACTCACATTCCAGCGATTCCTCCAATCTTGAAACACTTCATAGGCTGATTTTGAAACGCCAATCAAGGGAAACGATCAACAAAGCTTTGATATATGTAGATCGACTCTGACGTGGACATAGACGTCTGTAGGTGGCAAGTGGAGAAGAGTTTCCAGAGCTTTAGTTGGCGTCGTTCTGATGGCTCTTGAAATTAGTAGGGCGGCCATCCTTTGTACCTTAGTAAGCTGGGTCATGACGCCAAACATGAGGATTGGCCTAATTTATGCAGTATAAAACCAATAGATGGCTCGCGGTTTTAGTCCCCAGCTTCGGCTTATAGCCCTTTTACACGTGTACAGGGCTGTAGTTGCTTACTGGATACGGTTTTCGATGTTGTGTTTCCAGGTTAGCTTCCGATCGAGGATAGTGTCTAAGTACTTGACTTTGTGCGTGGGTCGGAGGAGAGTGCCATTTAGAATGAGCGGGCTGAACCGCGGTATGCTTCTTCGTGAAAAGTATAAGTTCTGTCTCTGCAGCGTTAACACCCAGTTCACATTCCCTCGCCCACGACAAGAGTGTAGTGAGAGCACCATGTACACAGTAAAAAAAGTAAAGATTTACTTTGCCTTGTATTAGGTCGCTTAGAGTCTCGACCTTAGTCAAATAAGATTTTGCTACTGGGTGGCACGGGAATGTTTATTTTGTTATTAATGTTCATTAATGTGTCTTATTATCTTTTGTTGTTAATGTTAAATTTTTTTAATGGATAATTTTTTTAACACACACTCCTTGAATAAAGTGGCAAATGAATTGCTAAAGTTTTTAAATACATTTCAAGTTTTGATATACATAATTAAAAAAATTCGCCATTGAAAAATGGTTCGTTTCCCAAAAACATCGAAACATCTATGTGATGATTTTTTGGCGTTCTCATTTAAAAATGTGCTACCATATTGCTAGAAAATCTCTTGAACATTTTTTAATACTGGGATGTATTATCTGCTATTGAATACACATTAACATTTATATACTTTCGCCCAAAACATATTAGTCACAGTGAAAAGTCTATTCCCTGTTTATTTTAAAAATGATCTTAAAAGATCTTCTTAGAACCTTAAATAACACCAATTTAATATTATATCGAAGTGGCATCACGACTCAAGAAAACGACTACGAAGAACGTCAATTAACATGTTTAGTGTCAAAAAATTTGACACCGGTTCTACCTATTTGCGGTATCATGGTTAATATCCTGTGTTCAAGTTCAGTTTTGCCAATTTCATCTTGATTATGGTTGATTAAAAGATGGAGAGGGTAAAGTTGAATTAATGAAGAATTTCGATTTTCAAAAAAATTAAATATGCGCTTCGAAATATATTTGTATTTTACATATTTTACAAAGATTGAAATCAGTTAATATCCAGTAGTAAAATCCAGTTCAAAACGAGGCCCTAGGTTCGATTCCTAGCTCGAGCTGCTTAAACAATCGTCTACTTCTATCGCTATCCACATGAAAAACATGAGAATTATAAGAAAACGCAAATCCTCCAAGTGTGAAAGAAAAACTGCCCAAAGCCGTTCCGAGTCGGCGTTAAACTGTAGGAGCACATCTTAGCTGAAATTCATATTCTTAACACTCCGATGCCCAACAAGGTCCGTAGGGACCTATGGCGTTTTTAAAAGCAATTATTTTGTATTTTATACGTTTTTGCCATCTGTCTGTAGTAAAAAATGCATATATGTTTACTAAAAAATATACACCAAGCTTAGCTTTTTGGCTTTCCAAACACATCTACACACATTATGTAACACTACATTACACAATTACAAGCCTTATATGCAATATTACAGAAGAGGTCCCTGGGGACCTTGTTGGGCTTTGGCCGTTTAAAAAGTTGTTGGGCATCCGAGTGTTAAATGAACCCATTTCAACAAAGCAATAAAGTTTTCAGCTTAAGGTGGAGTTTGATGTTGCAAACCAAAAACATCGAACTCCACCTTTAGTCGACTGTAAATTGTGCTGAAATTCAATGCTATAATGAGTTTGACTGGCAACGCTATACCGGCTGACACATTTTGCAGAAAATTTCACACGCTTTGCCAGCGGAAAATCGAAAAACTGTCGAAAATCGTGTACAGCTCTTGGCAAATGTAAAATTCTATTGAAAAAAAAGAAAAATACTTATTGCAATCGAGTTAAACGAATTTAGTTTCTTGAAAGTGTGAAAGTAGAAATTGGGTACGGAAAGAAGGGAGTGGAAGTCTGTTCACAGGGTTCAAGGGCAAACCACCCTTGGAAGCGCCAGTCCCCTCTTATACATTTTAAAGCTCTTTTAGCATTTCAAAAACGGAAAAGTAAAAAAAATGGAGGAAGATTTGATTCTACAACAGCCGGCGGATAGGCGATTGGGCAATGCCAATGCTTTGCCACCCGGGCCGCCAGGGGTTGAATTTGACGCTGTGGATTTCGGTGAGTAGTTTGCGTACAATTAAAAAGAAAGATTTTAAGGGTATATAGTTCTTAATAGATAACAAGAAAGCACCGCGACCAGTGGAGAAGGACTCCACCAATACCGGAAGTAAGTCAAGTCGGAGGCGATCGCCGTCGGGCAGTCCGCCCCGCTCAAAGCGCAAATCGCCATCACGCAATCGGCGTTCACCCTCCCCGCTGGACAGCGGCAACCGTCGAAGACGTCGTTCCCCTTCACCAGCGCCTCGGCGTGGCCGTTATCGCGACTACTCTCCCGATCGACGCCGATACGATAGTGGGCGTGGTTCTCGTCGGTCGCCCGATAGACGACGTGGGAGGTATCGCTATCGCGGACGCAGCAACAGTAGATCGCGCAGTCGCAGTACTTCACCACGCCGCGGCGGAGGCGGTGCTACCAGCGGCGGCAGCAACCGATGGTCCCCGAAAAATAAGCCTAGTTCGCCCTCGACTAACGCTGTGAGTGCACCTCCACCTACTGCGGTTGCTACACCCTCCCAAGTTCAACCAGCGGCACAATACGGCGTGCTACCGCCACAGTTATATGGTGGCGAAACGTACACGCAAACCGCGTACAACCAGTATACTGTGCCGCCTCCGCAGGCTGCGGCCTTTGCTGCATCTTCAGATGCTTACGGTATGCAAGCACCGGCACCACCAGGCTTTAATGCTGCCTATCCTCCGCCACCTGCTTGGGGAGTAAACGGTACGTTCGCGAACATAGAACTTTTGACTTTATTCGTTTGTGGTTTTAATGCAATATTTGAACTGTTTGCAGATGCATATGCACAGCAAAGTTGGATGCAGTCGTCGATTAGCGCTGACTCCGGCCAAATACAACAGCAGCCAGCAACTACCGCGGCCGCAGCAGGCCAGGTGCAGTCATCTTCGCAATCGGGAACGGGAGCAGCAACGGCTACACAGTCGCTCAACATACTGCCTGACGCTGCTCCAGGCACAGTTGATCCCAATCCAGCACATGATGGTATGCAGATGATATTGCGATGTTTCATCTCTTTTTACTAAATTCTATCCTATTCCACATTGTATATTTTCTCTAAACCGAAAAAAACTTGAAATTTTTACCCCCTCACCTCTGTGCCACCTGCAAACAAACACACCAAACGAACAAACTTGACATTCCCACTCGCACGCGACTAGCACTTTCCTCCGCAACACCACCACAAGCGACAACAGCAGTAACAGCTAATTGACCATGACCATGACTCATGTTTTGCCTTAGAAATGTAGCAGTTTTGTAGTTTTGAACAAGCCACTGTGAGTGTTATTGCGCTGTGCCGTGCTGTGTACGAGTACATGCGTCCACCCCTCCAGCATACAGCCGAGCACAAGTACAGGCGTACATCGCACACCGCATACCGCGCACCGCAACAAGGTCACTTGTGTTTCGGGGGCTAAATCGTCGATACGAAGGGCCAATAGCAGTGCCCGCGTCAAAATTCAGCGGCCAGCGCTACGCTACACTCTGGCCACTGACCTGTTTCTGGTATTGGCCAACTTTTTCGTTGCGAATGCGTAAATAAACAGAAATGCGACAAGCATTTTGTGAATTATGAAATTATCTCACTCTCACTGAGCGTTCCTTGACTGTTCTCCATTTTTTTGCGAATTGTTCTAGTAGCTGTTGCACAGGAAGCGGAGAACCAACGTGACGAATTGAAGAAACAGCGTTCGAGCTATCTGAAAAAAACATCGTTGCTGAAAAAGGAGCTGAAGATGCTCAAGGAGCAGCGCAGGGACTTGAACTCTGGTGGAGCGCCTCCCTCACCCACCACAAAGGGATTCATTGATGAGAACGAAAAGCTGCAGGTACGTCGCATGCGTCAGCGTGTTTTAGTTTGATTTCGCTTTGTGTTACTGGTCTGCTGCAAATGCTGGAATACGACACGGTTTAATTGAAAAGTGTACTTCTGATGTACTGTGTACTGATATTTGTGTACTGGATCGGGCGCTTCATAGCATTACAGTTCTCACAACTTTTAAGCAGGCGTTAAATAAAACATGTATGTACATATAAATGTTTCGTTGTTGGTTAAAGAACAACCATGAACGTAATTACATTACAATACCAAATTTTTGTCTAAAAAGTATAAGAATGCATTTTATACCATTAGATTGTTTTTAAAGCGTTTTGTGTACTAAAACCGCTTTGTACAAATTTACTTTTGTTAAATAAGGGAATATCACTAGACTTTAATTTTAAGGTCTCTCGTCTCTCTCACTCTGACACCGTGCCCGGCATTTGCAGCATTTGTTGGTTAATTTGGCGTTATTAATGAAATTAGTCATAATTATTATAATTTTGCTATAAATATGAATATTTAGTCTGCCACGTGAATAAACGATAAATTTTTCACAGCTTATGTACCTGTTGATTTGTATGCATACCTGTAGTTATGCAGCAATTGCTATCGTACAATTTAAACATGATTTGTATAAATGTCAAAAAGTGAGCAGCATCAGCGCAGTAGAGGTTCAGTCACGTTCATCTTTGCTTAAAAAGAGCCAAAATAAGAGGGAGAGAATGATGATGAAGTTAGTTTATGCAGCACTTTTTTATTGTTTAGCAATACATACATATATGTTTCGTAAATTTATGTATAGTTATCGAAATTGTAACTAGGACATCAACCTGATCGTATTTAAGCATTAAAATGTAAATTACTTGAAATGCAATGCAACTACACATGTAATATATCTAAATTGCGCGTAAACGCTGACATTGCCCACTGGGTTGGCGCTTGACCGAACGTAGACATCCGGAAAGGAGCGCACCCACATACACGCTGGAATACTGTGGCAGTTGAATGGATTTACAAGTGTATCACTTGGCACTGTCGCTGTCGTTGTCGCTGTCATATGAATGAAACGAAAACAGAAATGAATTTCATAATAGAATTTTTCATAAATAAAAATTGACATTAACCGACGAAATCTCACTTTTCTCTGTTTAGAATCAAATTCAGAAGAAGCTCAATACCATTGAAAATGTCATCGACATGTTGACGGGCATCATTGGCGAGGAAAATCTGGAGAGGGAGCCAGAGCAGGACACGTATGATGGGGACACGCCGCAAACTGTATCGAAGCTACAACATGGTGCCAGTACTGAACACAACAAAAAGAAACCCAGAAACTCGTCGTCTTCATCCGATAGTTCGACTGGTAGTTCCAGCTCTTCGTCGGAATCAACGTCAAGTTCTTCGTCATCGGAGAACGAGGAGGAAGACGATGATAGTTCATCCGAACGCCTAAAACATAAAGTAATGGAGTCGATGAAGTCAAAGCCGAAGAAAGATATGGGCAGTACAAAATTGAAGGACGAGACAGCGTAAGAATATTTAAAATCTCAGTAAATGAATGCAACAATGATTTGTGTATTCCTCTGGCAGTATTGAAGAGAAGAAACGATTCAATTACGTTTTCTACGATCCGGAAATGCACTGGTGCCAGACGTGCGACATTTTCCCCAAAACGGCAAAGGACTATTTGAATCACTTGCATACCAGAGAACACATGGATCGCGAGAGCATCGAGACACCGTGGCACTTGGATATGATTACTGATGTAAGAGCGCGATGATTTGTCGTTGTTGTGTTGTGTTTCATTGTAATAATAAAATCTGGGGTATCTTTTAATCGATTTCAGCAATATCCCGCATATGAAAATGCTCCCACTAAACGTACTCCTATTCGGGGGTTGACATTTTTTGTGCCCGCCACTGCTTGGTTCTGTAAACTGTGCAGCGTTTGGATGGGCGACCTGCATTGTGCCTCCACGCATCTAAAATCCCAACTTCACTCTAATAAATACAACGTAACACATCTTTGAAGTACTCTTCGAAATATTAATGTTTATATATATGTTTATTTGTGCAGGCATTCTTAGATCAGAACCCACACTTTGAGGTAAATTGGCTAGCAGATCGCCAACGTGTTTTAAATGAGAAAAAGGCTATGCCGTTGCCACCTCAAATCACATCGGTGTCGACAACAGCTGGCGACAGCAGTAGCAAAAAGGCGAAAAAGGATGCTGAAAAGTCGAAAAAACGTAAAAAGAAGAGGTAACCCAGGACATTGTTGTGTTGTTCAGTTTAAATAGCTTATACTGCTTCCAGTTCCGACAAGAAGGACAAAAAGAAGAAGAAGAAGCGTTCGAAGAAGCGCAAGAAGGCGGCATCGTCAAGTTCTTCGACCTCTAGCGAGTCCTCAACGTCAGATAGCGAACAACAAAAAACAAAGAATAAGTCATATCCTGTTGTCATTAAGGATTTGGACAATCCAAATCCTGCTGCATCCATACGCGTTGCTATGCGTAAACAGGAAACTACAAGAGCAGACGACGATGATGTACCACCGCCAGCACCTCGATTCCGCGAAGAAGCAGCTGCAATGGGAACGGGAGCAGCAACCGCACTTACAACCGCAACAAATGGCGGTCGCCTGGGCAGATGGACCGAGGCACAAGCTAGTGCCAAAGCGTCTGGCACTCCAGCTGCAAACGAGCTGACTGAAGACGACAACAAACATGACGATGCCATCATACAGCAGTGGAACACAGTGCAGCCCGTAATAAGTGAGAGTGAAAAGAAGTTGCTGGAGCAATTGAAGGGCAAACTGAAGAACAAACCGCGCGAGGAAACGACAGCGGCCACATCAGCGCGCAGCATCGTGGCGTCAGACAATGCAGACACTGGAAAGGAAAATCGCAACAGACAGCGTGGTACCAGTCCTCGTCGTCGTGAGGACGACGGGGATCGCATACGCGACCGAGATCGTGAGCGGCAACGTGATCGTGATCGCGACCGTGATCGCCGACGACGTTCGCGTAGTCCAGTTTTCGGTGGACGTGGTGGCGTTGTTACTGCAAGCCGACGTGGTGGACGTCGTTCACGTACTCGCAGTCGCAGCCGTGGACGCAATTCGCCCATTGGGCGTAGGAGGCGATCACGTTCCCGCTCATTAAGAAGGAGGTACGAAGGAAATACGTAATGCTTGTGTATTAAACACATTGAGTCCTGGCTACGTAGTAGTCTAATGTCTGCCTTGAGTAAGGTCCATAATAGAAATTTGGGCTATCTGTTTTTAGTAATGATCTTTATTTAATAACAAAACGGACAAGAGTCCTAATATTAAGAGAGTTGAGAGGGTTTTGAAATTTCGATAAATGTCGAAAACGGGTTCGCTTGTGGATTTCATTCGAAATATTATACTGAAACTTTATTAATTAAATTTTTTATATTCTTCTCTTAAGGAGCCGCTCTTATGAGCGTCGTCGTCGCTACAGCCGCTCTCGCACGCATTCGCGCACACGTTCCCGCACACGCTCGACCAGTAGAAGTCGTGTTGAGAAGCCCATTGTACGACATTCCGAGTTCCGACCCCGAGTACCAGAGAAGGACAAAGAAAAAGAGAAAAAAGCCTCGGCCGACTCCAAAGAGAAAAAAGATGCACAAAAGAAATCCAAAAGCAGCACTTCGTCAGCTACGGCTGCAAATTCGTCTGGCAAGAAACTACCTTTTATTGGAAAAATGCCTGTTTTCAAGAAACAGACCAGTGGACAGACAGATGGTGGTAACGGCAGTGACAAGCGGCCGGACGAAAGTGACATTTGTCATTCCACAATGAGCGCTGTAGTCCCAACAACAGCAACGTTTGCTACGCCCGTTGCACCACATCGGCCGCCGGCTCCCACTGCCGCGCAAATCCAAATGGCCATGATGGAAGATGTGTACGGTAATGCGCCGCCCTTCCATCCGGATGCAGGTATGATGGTAGACTACGATGATCTGATGCCAGATCCAGTTCAATTTGTGAATCTGATGGGACAAGCACCGCCTCCGCCGCCCCCAGCTGCTACAGAAACTGGTGACGGTGCAGCTGAAGTGGGTGCAGATGACGCAGACATCCTCCCACCAGGTATTGACGAAATGGAGAGTGAGGAATTCGTGCCGAAGCCAATATCGGAGGGGCCACTATCACGCGAAGGTCCTTTGCCTGAGGACTTGCAAGAAGCGCTGAACATAATATTCCCGGGTGAAAAAAAAGAGACAGACAACGAGGAAGCCTCAAAGAAAGCAAAAGCACCGGCAGGTACAGTTTGCAAAATGTGTATAAATGTGTGTAAATTTATAATAGTGTTGGTACATAACGCTAAATTTTTTACTTAGGTGAGACACAAATTATTGTGGAGGAGCCGGTGATGCAGCCAGAGGATCTAGTTAAGGAAGGCATACATCTTGTCACAATCGAAGAGACTTCCATGGCTGGCTTAGATGAAGCTTCACAATTGAGTATGAACGAGCCGTTGGTCTTTAACAAACCTGTTGCAACGCCGTCGCCAACGGTAGCCGCTGTGGTACTGGAAGATGCATCGTCGCAAAATGCAGCTGATATTGATTTGAGCGCAATAAAACCTCCGCCAGCTACTGTTGCTGCAATACCGCCAACTGCAGTCAGTAGCACTAGCACGCCTTCAGGCGATGAAAAGACAGCGGCTTTCGCATTTACAGAAGACGAGCCGGTCATTGTGCCAGCACCGGATGACATACCGATGCCTGCTGCTCCTGAAGAAGACGCCGCCGCTATCGTGTACGACCTCGACGATATACCACAGCCTCCTGCTTCGCCAACTGAGAGCGAGAAAAACCGACGTCAGGAGGAACTGAACGATTTAGCTATGCTGGGTATTGATGCTGACGATATGGCAGCGCAGTGTATATAAATCTGCTAACTCTTAACGGCTACGGTCTTCTCTTCTTCGTTGTAGTTGTAGCTTATACCTATTAAACTGGATGTGTTGACTGTGTGAAATTTCACTCTTGAACACATTTTTTAGACCAACATACACAGGCGATTATTTAGAAATAAATGCCAAAAATTAAGCAAAAAAGGAAAATACTGAGAAAATGTGTGTTGCAATGGGTTGTATGAAAGGGATGGGAACGGTTGTACGTCCGGCATGGTCTCTGATTGCGTTTAACCCAGCGAACGCCAAAACAATCCTTGTCGCCATCCCATACAAGTTGACGTACAAGCCTTCTCATGCCGCTTCTGGGCTACTTCTTCAATTTCATCGTTTTACGCAAGGCTGGTGCACATCGTATTGGCATCATCCCTCAAATACTGACTACGCTTAAATTCGTATGGCAAGGTGAAATCAAGTACATATAACATTTCGAAAGAATCAAAAATGTTATAACAAAGTACAAAATTTGTGTAGATTTCAGCCATATTGGATTTGTAGTTTTGTTTTGACCGCGTGTGGAAACGAACGTGTCCGCGGATTTTAGAAAAATGGAAAAAGAGCAATATCGGTCGGTGATTCGCCAAATTGGTCGCATTAGGCTACGAACAGCTGCCCCATCCACCGTATTCTCCAGATTTGGCCCCGTGTGACTTCTTTTTGTTTCCAAACTTGAAAAAGTCACTCGCCCAAAAGTCCAAAAAAACGAGTTTCACCCTTGAGTTGGCTGCAATGATCCCTCAAGAAACTAAAATCGTTCATAGTGATGACTAATTCGTCATGCCCCTTCCTTAGGTTCAGTTGGAATGTGGCCTTCGCTCGAGCGTCACTCTACAGTTAATACACTGAGAACGGTTATACAGGTGAAAAATTTTATGTAATAAAGAAAATCAAATAAGACCAAATGGAATCCACTTCTGAAGGTGAGTAGAATATGTAAAAAAAGTACTAATTATCAATTGTTAAGTAGTGAATTAGGGAAAACATAAACAATAGTGTCATTTTTTCACATAATTTTTCCGAAAATTAGACTTTTCAAATGAAACCTTTGAAACCTTATTGAAATGATAATTAAATATATTATCTACCAAATAAAACAAGAATCAGCTGCCAAGAGCTGCCTATTCATCTTTTATGCCCTTTTTTCGAAATCAAATTGATAGAGAGCGAGAGAGAGAGAGAAACCAAATATACACATGGTGCGTTTCTCTTTTATCTGAGGCTGGTACCTATAGTTTGGGGAAAACTGTTATACTTGTCCGATAGATAAATGCTTGGACCTAAGAAATCCGAAAACCTTAACTAAATTAGACAAATAGTTTTGCTTGTAGAGCCCGTCAAAGTTGAGCAATTTTTAGAGTGAAATAATATCAGCAATTTGCACTTTTTCGGCAAAGCTGAAGTTTTAAAATACGGAAAGGAGCAAATTAATTGAAACTGTTTGCACCAGCATCGTAAAAGAAGGCATTTGTAGTAAATAATTAAATATAGAAAAAAAAAGTTGGTTGTTGTTGTTGTCTTTTCGTAGGCACTCACTTGAAGCACTGCTTTTATCGCACTTTTGGAACTTTCGATAGACTTTCAAAAAAAGGCCATACTTGCCACGGTTCCGTCTTTGGGAAAATTGTTCACTAGTCTTCTGTGAGTACTGCCCTGAAGAGATCGGGTGCCCGATTTTGCCCGACTGGATTTTACAGTGATTTTTCTGTGGCCACCTCGCGCAATTTTGTGCTTTCGGGTGCGTGCGTTCGAACAAGTTCGTCAAGATTTTGATAGTGAATCACTTACACGCGATTATAATCGTTGCCAGGGCATGCAAATTTGGATTTTGGCTTCATTTAAGATGTGATACAAGCTTGCAACTCCATATTAAGTCGACTTTTTTTTTGGCGTATATTGCAGTAAGCTCGAAGTAAAGAGTACTTTTGCTGGATGCGCAGTTCGCACGTACGAAAAACAAGTTGGCTTTCATTTCCGGCAATCAGCTATCATGTATCCTTTGCTGTAATACTTTTGTTTTTAACAAAATACTAACACTGTGTCTGCAGACGCGCGCGCCGGGCAGAAATTTGAGTCGAATGAGGAGGTTATCGCCGCTACGGAGGCCTCCAGAAAATGTATTTTTCAGACGGGTTAAAGTTGGAGCATCGCTGGGTCAAGTGTATCGAGTTGAAAGGAGACTACGTTGAGACATAAATCGCCACTTTTCCAAAATTTTCGTTTTTCTTTTGTAGGCTAAGTACTTATCGGACCACCCTCGTATAACCTGCGCGTTTTCAGGAGAGCTTATAATTTTCTTTCAAGAGAGTTTTCCTTAACTCGCAAAATGAAGCCCACTACTAACTACAACAACATTTGTAAATAATTGTTTTAAATGTTTAATTTTTTATTATTATCAAATATGAAGATTGACATATTAGTAATGATATACATATATTTAGATGCGATTTTATATAACCTACTATTTACAGATTTACGGATAATAACACGCCCGACAAATGCGAACAGTTCCTTAAATATTTGCCAGACCCTGGCAATTGAGCTCTGTGCCCTGTATCTGGTCTAGAGCCTAAGCTAATACATTCTTGACATACATGTTTCAGGAAAATTGGGCGATTCGCCCGTTACATTCATTAATTGTATGTAAATACGAGTATAAAAAGATCGCACTACGCATTAAATTCAGTTATCAGTTTATTTTACAGCTTTTTATTACTTTTCGAATTGAATCGCTCTTTTGTAGTTGCAGTTATGGAGTATTGCTTATGCAATGTCCGCAGTATTCTGCGTTTTCGACGTTGGCTATAGAATATTATTGCCACCACCGAAATTGTTTCGTCGATTCTGCTGATTGCGCTGGTTACGCTGTCCTATGCCGCCGAGCCCACCCAGACCTCCAGGTAGCGGAAAGCCACGCGGCGGCATGAATTGCGGTATGCCGGCGGAGAAGTTTCCAAAGTTAATTGGTGGGCCAGGACCCATAAGTCCGGGTCTGACGCCAGCACCCCCCATAGGGCCGCCGCCAAAATTACCAACACTCATCACAGCCGCTGGTACGCGGTACGCGAATTGGTTCGGCATGCGCAGCAGACTAGGCTGCGTTTCGATTGACATTACACTGATTGGCGGTGGATGGCGAAGGAATTCGAAGTGTGGTGGCGGCTGTGAGAGGTTTGGCATCGGGATGCGCTCATCCTTCTCGACGTGTTCCAATTCGCCGCTGTCATTGATGAAGACGCCCAGCTGGGTAAGTATTTCCGTGAGTGTGCTGTTCATTACGGTGCCTAGATCAAAATTCTTGTTGGGTGCAGTATCTTGATGGAATTTCCTCAGTTCGGTGGAGAGCAACTCCACTTGCTGGTTCACCATAATCTTGGCTTTTGAGTTCAAGTTCTTATACCAATCAGAATTTTGCAGTAATCGACGAATTTCGTTTTTCTGCTGAGTCGCCGAATCGGCAGCGGAAGATAAAGACGAACTGGTGCTGGATGGAACGGAACGTGCTATGCTGCCAGCGTTTTGTACTGCCGGCCTCCGTGGATCGAAGCGCGGTTGTGAGATTAATCCAGCTGCTGTCGCTGTTACTGAACTGGCTTTCGACTGTTTGCGCTCTTCAACTGGTAACGTCGCCGTCACCGTCGACTGACCGATGTTGCTACTAGGCGGTGTGTAATATTTCGGGGAATCTTCAGAGTCGGGTGAGGCTAAATTATTACTAAGTTTGCGTGCTGGCCGAGTGAGTGCTGTCAAGTTGCGCGTCGGCATCAGCTCCGGTAGTCCAAGTATTCGACGAAGCCGGGGATCATCTGTCTGCGCGGACTTAAAAGTCTTTCGAAGCTCTGCATAATTCGCTGTAGATGGCTCGATTTCATACACTTTGTATGTCATGGGCAGGTGCGATGTTATTGAGGCGTCAATTTCTGTGGCGGGCATGTAGTTTGGCACCGGTTGAAAAGGCAGGCACAGATCGATGTCACTGAGTCCGCCAGCACCACTACTGCCGCTGCCACTGATACCGCCACCACTGCTTTGGAGAAACCGCATGTCCTTATCGGCTTTCATCCCTTTTGCTAAACGGTCCTTTTCATCCTCCTCAGCTTGGCGGGCATTAAAGTCGTACATGGTGCTACGCTCATACACTGGTTGCGAGGTCCCTTCATCGGGATCGGGAGATTGCGAAGCCTCAGGCGTTGATGACTGTGACCGCGTAGGAGTGCGCGAACGCGATCGAGAGCGTGACCGCGAGTGGGAACGAGATCTCCTTCTTGAGCGACCATAGTCGTCGTTTGTTTCATCACTGACTAAATCATGGGGGTATGTTTTAAACGGGTTGCGCGTTCTATTCGTTTGCTGGCCGCTTTGGTCCTTTGCTTTGGTCTCTCTGGTACCAAAAAGCTGATTTTGTATTTTGCTAAACGGATTTATCAAAGAATCGGTGCTGAAATCTGAGGCCGCAATCCGTGGTGGCACATCGCATCGGTAACTATCAAATTTATGCTGAAATTAAACAGGAAAATATTAAAGCTGCATCGCTCCAGCGGTAAACTAGAGTATGTTTTTACCTCATCGCTTTTAACACCACCCTCGGCAGTGCCGATGAGGGCGGCAGCGTTGTCTTCAGTCTCTAAGTTGCCGTCGTCAATAACCAAAAGCTCCTCATCCCGTTCATCATCAACTGCAGAGTAATAAATAACATTCAGATTAACAAATATCATATCGAAACAAATGTGTGAGTGCACAAACTAATGCAAAACCAATCACAATAATTAAATGGCCACTTACAACCATCGTTGCGGTCGAACGTGAGATTTGAGTCTTTTAAATACTGTGAGTAGTTCACCGTTAAAACGCCGCTACTGCTGTTGCTGTTCGAATTGGATGACATGATTATGGCTTGTTCGAGATCAACGCCACTCTCGGATGGCTTAGCGTCGACTGGTACGTCCTTGGCATCTTTAGCAGAGGTAGATGTGGTCGTTGCACTAGGGAGAAAACGCATATCAACATCGCGATTCGGGGGTCTACGTACGACAATTACCAAGTGTGGTAAAAGAAATAAAAGGGTGAAAATAAAAACAAAAAATACACAAACAATAAGTACAAGAGCTACACAAGTACAAATATATACTGGGAGATGCACATGTGTTCAAATAGATGAACACACATATTCTAATCCAATAAATTTAATCAAGAAATCGCACAATAGAATGTAAGAGAAGAGTTTAGAAAGGCTAAGTTAGACTACAGTATTGAGTTGTTGTAACAGCTGCTCATACATATGTACATAAGTACATCCGTATATCACGAAAAAACCAAATCCTAATATTAATCAATCTGCTGAATTTTTACATTAATTAACACTGTGCGTGAAATTTACCCTCAAAAATTCAGACATGGGGGACCTACAGAGCGACTTTCTATAGGTATACTGAGTTGAGATCCACCAGCCGTTTGGCTGGATTGGCTCTAGTTTAAGAGAAATCCGACTTTGAAGTTTGCTCATTTTAGTCGAGTTCGTCGCTTAAGTCTTCGTACGTTTAAATACTAATAGGTCCTAAATCGTTCCGAATATCGCTTTACTGTCTTCGACAAGTTTGTAGATAATCCAGCCAAACGGCTGATGGATCTCAACTCAGTATACCTATAGAAAAGTCGCTCAGTACGTCCCCCCTATGTCTGAATTTTCGATTTGCTTAATTATAATTAATCAATCAATATGATTGAATTGATTATTTTCGCGTTGGAAATGAAAGAATGTAAAATGCAGCGGAACAAAGAGCATAACAGACACAAAATACCGGAAGAGAAATGGAATTCACGTTGACTTTGTTAAATTCCATAAATAATGAAATCGTAAATTCCTAACACTTTAGAGTGGTGCATCGTTTAGAAGTGTTCGCCTAACACACCACGCAGCTGACGTTTTTACGTGCTGTAAGAGCATAAAGTTCCATGCAAAATCACTCACGTTGTATCCGTGTTAGATTTGGATTCCATTGCGGCGGCTGATGCAACTGCGTCGGAACTAGCAGCTCGTCCACCGCTGGTCGTAGTCGCACCTATCTTCGCCATATGAATGGCACTCTTCTGTATCTCACTTATCTCAGAAATCTCCGCTATGGTCAAACCGATCTGATTCAACTGCCCGACTGTCAACAGTTTCATCTGCTCCAAATTGACGATGCCCAGTTGGGACAGTTTCTCAATGTGCTCTGCACTCAAAATGCCCGTTAAATTTTTCAAGTTCAAATAACTGGGCAGATCAGAGGGTGAACCTCCAATTCCATCCGAATCAGCCCAACGTGATTTACGGTGTTTGTCGCTTTTAAGTGCGGCCGCATTTAATCCGCCAGCGCCAATACCAGCGATTGCTGGGCCATCATTGCCACCAGTCGGCGGTTTTATCACTATATCCAACAAAGATGGTATATTGCTGTGCGACTGAGACTGCTGTTGAGACTGCTGCAGTTGTTGCTGCATTTGCATGCGTTGCTGCTGCTGCTGCATTTGGAAGTTCATTTGGTCGTTACCACTTCCGCCGCCCCCTCCACCTCCGCCGCGACGATTCGAACCCATTGGCACGTTCAGTATAGTCGACCATGTGTTCTCTACGCCAAACTCCTTGCACAGTTCCTCATGCCGTTTTGTCATTTGCGCTATGGCACTTTCGCGTGAGATGCGTTTGAAGTTGCCTAGAATTTCTTTGGGCGCCGTCTCCAGGTGCTTTAACAATATATTGCGTAACTGTTCCGTTAGCGGTTTGCCATGTGAAAATTTGCATTCTTCTTTATAAACGCAGTCCATGCCAAGGTAGTAGTATTTGCAAGGGAAATCCGCATGCATGTAGGAACACTTCTCCTTCTTAGCGCAGCATTCCATTAGGTAGAACTTGCAGAGCTCTAATTTTCGTGGCTCCTGGCGATGTTTGTCCTCCTGTAAATTTTAGTCAATAACAAATAATAATAAAATGATAATTATTTAAATATAAAAAATTAACCCACAGTTGAATCGCGCCGGTTGCGTTTCTCAGGTCGTCCACTGTAGCGCTCATCATCGCGACTTCGTCCACGTCGCTCTCTTCGTTTTCGATCTTTCTTGCCACGTCGTCGCCGTCGCGTTCCTTCGCCACTTACACCGACACCACCACCGCCACCACCCATCCCTCCGCCATCGCCCACGGACTCAAAGCTGTCGTCAGTTGAGCATGAATCCTCAGCAGAGTCGTATTGATCCTTGTAATGTGAAGGCACTACTGGCGCAAGTTGATGCGAGCCCATTGGTGGACTACCGCCACGTACATTCAACATTTCAAAATCGTCCATGTCATCTTCATCTTCTAGAGGTGGTGGGCCACTTGGATTAGGAGATCCATAACGACGTCGCTTCTAAGAAAAATAAACATATAATTACTCAAATCAAATGATAATAGCGTTTAAGGTACTACACCCACAATGCCTATCTCTACGAGTTTCGAAATAAAACACCAACGGTTAAAGTAAATTACCATAAAATTGGCTCTTTGGTGCATTTTTGTGATCTTTTGACATGCAGCCTTGTTCCTTTTCGGTGCTGCATTTTCACTATCACTAACTGGCATAAAAGCTAAGTCACTCAGGCCGAGCGCTCTGATATATGTACATATCTTGATATGCACACTTACCTTTTCTTTCCGCTCCTTCTCTTTCTCATCGCGCTGCTTCTTGCGCTTGCGCCGTTTGCTGCTGCGACTTTGGCCCTGACCGGGAGCTACTTCGTTATCCTTCCCATCGTGGGGACCGTTTCGTGATTCCAGCAATTTTGGCATTTGCGGTTCAATGCCCTTTTTCTTCAGCACGTTTAAAATCGCATTTTCCACATTCAAAGCATGATCATCTGAAAGTATGCATTGCATATTGAAAACGTACATACTATATGTGCGAAATTCGTTGACAAGTCTATAGCTAAACAATTCAACCTACCATCCATTGGTTGTCCCCTCTTGGACTTGGCCGTTGTTGATGCTGTTGCAGTTGTCGGCGTTGCAATGATTGGCGACGGTGTGTGCTCGTGTGATAAATCAATTGCTGACATTTTTGGTGTCGGTTCACCGTGCTGCACTTTATCATCGTGCAGTGAACTGTGAGCCGCTGCAACATTGCCGTGTGTGGCGACATTGCTCGCTGTCGCTGACGCAACATTCGCAGCCTTATCATTGTCATCATCGTCATCATCGTCAATTTCACCGTCTTCTAAATCTTCATCATCGTCAGCATTTAAATCGGTGTCGGCTTCAGCATCGGCATCGGCTTCAGCACCAGCATTGACCTTATCAGTACCAGGTGTCGCTGCTGCTGATAATGTTTCTGTCTCTGTTTCTCTGTCTAAGCCTGTTGCTACTGCCACTGGGGCTGCCGCTCTAAGCGCTTCAGCGCTGTCAGCAACACCGTGATTGGCAGCATTACCATTAATACCATCAGCACTCTCCAAATGCTCATCATTTACCACTGTTTCAAGAGTGTGTATTTCTGACATTTTTGTAAATTATCTGCTAACACGTCCGTTTCTCTCGTTTTCTTTTGAATCGAATATTTGTTTGTATCGTTCTCAGTTTTCCCCCTCTTGGACTTTTGTAAACAAGTACGTATTTCTTTTCATTTATTTATGGATGTAGTTAAAGGAACCTGCAAATAAATGGGTTCATTAATGATATTTTGTCGCGTTCAAATATTCAAATTCAAATGCCAACGACAATTCTGTAGATTTTATTTTCTACGTGTGCTTGGAGAAAATCAAAATTGTTGTTAAAAATTTATATGTAATTCATTTACATAAATAGACACAGTGGCTCCACGACACACGTTGGTATATTTACACCTAAAAGCCGTGCATTGAGGCCCAATCCAATTTTACGCGTATTATTTTTAGGTCTATTTTAGTAATCTGCATTGTTCAAAGATTCAGAAAACCTGTTTTTTATATTAAAAGTCTTCTTAGGTTCTACGTAATAGCCCTCAAAGTCGGAACATTTATGAACGATTTCATTTCTATTTTACAATAGAACTCACCAGTGTTAACAGATTCATACGAAATTTAGAAAACTGATAAAATGCAAATAGGTATTTAATTTGGCATACCACATATTCATTTAGGGATATTCAAAGGATATGCAGAGGCAAAGTCGTTATCCTTTTCATGATTTTTCGAACATTTTTGCCATTTTCAGTAAACAGTATATGGTTATACACGGTGGGCGGAAAGTTTCTGCATACATCGTTTAAATTGTAATATACTTAAAATTCTGATTGCTTGTTTTATTTGAAAACGAAATGGGGAAATCCCCTATAATGTGATGGTTTGAAAATCCAAAGCAGTTCCCTCGTAGATCTACAGCGATTTTAATGCAGGACGGTGCGCGATGTCATACGGCGAATCAGTCAATAAGTGTTGCTAAAAGTCTATTCAAGCTAGTATGGGAAGACTGGCCGGGAAATTCGCCAGATCTTAATCCTATTGAACATATCTGGTCCAGGATTCAAGACTTAGTATTTCCTGCCAATAGACTTCAACTCATTGAGAGAGTAAAACAAGAGTGGGATGCCATATCATTGGCCGAAACGTCGGTCTTGTGCGAAAGTTTCCGAAAGCGAGTCCTAGAGTGCTACGAAAAAAATGGCACACACATACACAATATTAATGATCAATTGAATTTGCTTAGGTATGATTTAGTGGTTTAAATAAAAAAAAATTTTAAAAGCAATACAAATGACCCTTAACGGTGGTTTTTTTTGTATGCAGAAACTTTCCGCCCACCGTGTAGTTATATCTAGTCTTGGTGATACTTGGTGGACTTTTTCGAACACAAAGATCAACTATTGTAGGGAAACTGCATCGAACAGCGAGCAGTGAATTGCTAAATCCATTACTTCTTAAAACCGTATAGTACAATTTTAAAATTTAGTTGCAATAATTGATGAAAGATTGATACATTTACACAGAGTTGTAGTTTTAGACGCATTCTGTACAAGGGTGCGGTTTTTACACTAGAATGCCCAAGGGAGTTAATATGAATGTTGTTGAGAAAGATGCTCACTTTAAAGAGGATACGTTGGTGTTATAATGGCGTAGGTTAGTTAAGATCAAATTGGCTAAAAGGCTAAATAATTTTTTGTATTCAATACGGATGGCGACCAAAGAAACGCAATTTTTTCAACGGAACCAGAAGTCCAGTGAAATTTTGAAAAGTTTTTCTCGTCATTGATCTGAAATTGTGCCTGTTGGAAGGACGGTTAAGACGGTTATTCGATGACAGCTTTTCAAACTCGGAAATGACATAGTAGTTGCTTGATTCTGCTGCTGCTGAGCGCAACAAGGGTCTTCACGAGATTCTACAAAGACGCTTCTATTCCCAGAGACACACACTTTAGTAATTAGTCGAAATCGACTTGAAGAAATGCAAGGGGGTTTTATTTAGGAAAAATCCGTTTAAGTACGTTCATTTAATAGATGACGTTATTGTTATTAGGAATGATAAACGAAATCGGTGATAAGCCAAAGGTACTCAAAAAAGTTGAATGTTCTGAAAAAGAAAAATTTGTAGAAACATTTCACTACTTACATTCAAAATTTTTTGGAATCTGTTTTGTATTTCCCCTTTGGTGAAATTTAGATTTTAATTTAGCTTTATATCCAAATTTTCTTAAAAGCCCAACATTTTGTAATTATATGGTTCAGACAGAGATCAGCCGATATACTAATGAATATAATTAAATAGCCTAATAGAAGAGTATGATATCATTATATTTTCTGATGAGCTACTTGTAGTAAACTTTTTTCAATTAGTAACTCATATCAATTTGAATATAATTTAATATTCATTCTCTATCCCTATTTTAAATGTATCCGCAACAATATTAAGGCGAAACTAACTTTAGCCTTAGAAGAGAAAAACTAGGACATAAGTTTTGTGGTATTGATCGTTGCTCAATTTTATTTGTAATTTTAATTGCAGAATTGCTGATTTTATAACTGAAACTAAACCAAGCAAAAAAATAGGATATTCAAACCCTTTCACAAATGTTTGCAGGCATATGCTAGTAATTGCTGCTAATTCCACAGCGAATGTCTTATAAACACACATATGGTAGCAATGAAGTTAAAAATATTGTAGCATTCCAACAATATTGCGTCATTATCGATTTCGGGTAAAATGTGGCATACATAAAGGACATGTGCGGGACAAATAGTAAAATTGTTCATAATATAAAAAGCAATAAATGAAATTAAAGCTATAAATAAAAAGTATCTGGTTTCCAGTAGTGTGAAACATGGGCTTTGCGTCCTTTGATTTCGTTCCGAAATAAATATTTATATCAGCTGGGTCGATTTTCGATTTAATAATCAAGCAAATGTGCCGGAGTTCCTTTCTTTTCAATATTGCGAAAACACTTTTTGAGCGATTTAATATGAAGCATAATTGAAAAATTAAATTCTTGAGTGCATGTTCAGTGTTGGTACTTTTTCGAGAGTTCCTGGGGAATCAAAGAGGAATATTGCTATTCTAGCGGGCCCATTTTTTTAATATCAATAATGTGTTCTGTTTCTGACCACAAATCTCCTCAAACAACTTATCGCACCCTTTCATATTTATACCATTCGAGTAAGGCAAGATAAAATTAATCAAGATAATAACACAGTGCAACACTAAAAAAAGGGACAAGGTCAAACATGTCTCATCCGATAGAGGACCTCAGTAGATAAAAAAATGTGTCAAAGGATTTTTCCCGGGATGTTCCAGTTTTTTTTAAATGCAGTTTAAGGATGGCGGCTTAGTGCCCCTTACTGAAACTTTTAAAACATCATATCTCTTGACTCAAATATCAGAAAGGAATAATTTTTACGTCAAATGAAAGCTAATGATATGAAGTCGAAGAAACAATATCCGTTTTTGGAAAATTTTATGCAAAGGGATATGAAGGACCTAAACTAAATATTTATCCTTGAATATCCTGGAAACCGTGATAGCTAAATTTATATAAGTGACTTCTGGTAAAAAAGCATTCAAACATCTATACTGCTTATAAATTTCATGTTAATCACTTTTACAGTTAAGACTCTACAACGATTAAAAAAATGTGCTTTGCTACATTCGATGTTTTTAGTAAGCAGCTACGAGAAATTCTTTACAAAAAAACATTAATGTAGCAGTGTATAATTTTTTAAACGCTGTAGTGGCTTAACAGTGAAAGTGATTGAAATGAAATTAATATGCAGTATAGATCTTTAAATGCTTTTTTACCAGAAGTGACTTATATAAATTTAGCTCTCACGGTTTCCAGGATATTCAAGGATACAAATTTAGTTCAGGTCCTTTATGTCCTTTTTCATAAAATTTTTCAAAAAAGGATATTGTTTCTTCAACTTTATATAATTAGCTTTCATTTGACGTACAAATTATTCCTTTCTGACATTTGAGTCAAAAGATATGATGGCATACAAGTTTCAGTAAGGGGCACTAAGCCGCCATCTTTAAATTGGATTTAAACAAAAACTCGAACATCCCGGAAAAAATCCCTTGGTACTTTTTTACCTACTGAGGTCCTCTATCAACGCGACATGTTTGACCTTGTCCCTCGAAATTTTTTTTGAATTTGTTGTACTGTGTAATTAATAATAAAAAAAGTTGCTGAACACATGTAGGAATATCGACGCAAGGAATGTACACAAAATTATTCGATTATCTATTAAATTTCATATATTCATACAAAGAGAACTCTTGAGCTTTCTGGCTGCAAATAATGTCCTTAAATGTTTTAAAACTTTTTATCATCGGTAATAACATTGTATATACTCTTCAATATAGGTTTGAGCCCGACTTAGGAAACATTTAATATCGACATCGATCTGCCGCGCCAGTTATACATACGTAAATACATTTTATGAAAACTGAAACTAATAGATACTGTTCACTAAACATTTTAAATGTGAATACAGTGGGGTCTGGATATAGTGAACTAATTATTGCAAGGCCTGTTCACTGTATTGAGGTTGTTCACTATATCAAGGTCTACAATTTTGTTCAAAATCTCGTTTTATTTGCTCAAAATTTGCTTAAAAATTTGTTTCTATATTTAGAGGCTCGATGTCAAAATTTGGGTGTTCCTATACCCAGACACGACTGTAGTTCAAATCGGTTTCAGTTTTATGTTATCGGTAGAACACTCGACTTGGAACGGTCTGCAAAATTTGTTGTTTCCCATGTGAGTTAATTTTCACATCAACAGAAGAACGGACAGACATGTCTTAGCGAATCAGAAAATGAAACCGACCAATTTTCGTTCGGGTGTGTATCTTGAGAATCCTGTTAATGAATTCGCTTCACCAAATTAACTTTGAAACAACAAAAATACGACAGTCACCGGCGACAAAAAAATGTTCGATCATGTGATATCTATAAAACCGCGTTTTTAGTAAGAAAAGTTTACGTTTGATTCCCAGATATCTTGTACCGCAAAACCCCGATGAAAGGCACACAAGGCACGAATATTTTGGGTTCTTGGAACCGCTGGCAATGCAACTATTGCGTTAAAGTCCACTTTGATTTTAAAAATATGTATAAATAATTTCGGAATTATAATTGGATGAATTGCAAAAGTACCATGTTTATACTATTTTGTAACAGTTTGGCTTAAATTTTCCTCGAAATTAATATATTGTGAAAAAAATAACCCCGTTCCTTTCAAACATGTACAACATGTACATAAATTGCCGAAGGCAACATGCTATATGATAGGTCCAATTAAATGTGTAAGCCACGTATTAAATATTTGCGATTTTGTTTAACGACAATTGAACACTGTTCGAGGTGCACCGCATTAATTCAATTGGCATTGAATTCATTACTTATTGGCATCATATTATTTAAATAGAATTTAGCAACAATGTTTGGCAGCTGGTTTAATGCTAATAGCAATTGAAATGTAATTGGCCCCATAGGTGGTGTTCAAGTGACAGGGTCATTCCTCGCTAGTGACATTGGGTTTCAAACATGGCGTTTGCTCGTGTATCACCAACGTGGCATAGCCTTAATCACGCTTCAAAACAAGAGCACCAACAGCGGAAAGTACGATCAGCTAGCGCAGACAAAAACCACGTGGCCAACTTAACAATTTGGGCCCCAAAACATCATCTTGTGTAAGAACACGACGCCCTTCCGTTCAACAGCCACAAATACAATCGGGCAACCTAGGAGCAGAAAGTCTGCACTCTTGGGTCCAATGAGTTGTGACAAAATACACCGCTGCAAAACGAGAATAATTACATTATAAATAAACAAATAATATTTATATAGGCTAAAAGCACGCAAGTGCCAAAAAGCGTTCGTTCGGACAATGACAACGTTGTGTGGAGCAGCTTACACGAGTGAATCGTCAATAATGACGCGGACTGCGTTGCCAGCAAACACAAAGCAACGCAGCCGGCATGATTATCAAAGCGATGACGATTTGGAATTATTTCTGCACATTTGTAAAAATTACCATGAGACGAACAAACTTTGTTATAGTTTCTTAATTTTTGCAATATTTTACGCTGAAACTAAATATTTTCGGAATGCTCATTGCCAATTACTTCGTTCACGTACGTGTCCGCACCTCTCCTCTTCGACGGCAAGCAATGGCAAAAGTGACAACAGAAGCCATCTTTGAGCGTATGAGAGGCAGAGACGCTCTCCACATGCACTCAATCAGTCGTTTTAATTCCCCTTCCGAAGGAGATACACAGTACGAGGCAATGTTGCCACATTTCTCATTAAAGTCATTTACAACACACTGTTCGTAAAACGCCTGCAGACGCATGTATGGATACATACAGGCAGGCTTATATCACCAGAAGAGTACGCGGAGTCGCAAATCAAATTGCATATACAATATGCATGTGTGCATTAAATTTGTTGTCTATTCGATTCGCTTGCGGCCTTATCTTTCTTTACACATGCTGTACAACTTTGTAACCATTTTTACCAAATTCGCGCTTTTCGTCACCACAGCGCAGCACACAAAAGAGCGGAGAGCAATAGGCGGCCGAACATCCTGTGTTTATCATGCCAAGGCAAAATTAACGCGTAGTTTATTGTACTGCCGCCATTTATGTGTGCTTTTCGTGATTCTTTTGAGCTCAATTTCGTTTTTGCTCGTCCGCTGTGTGTGCAAAGTATACCATATATACTTAAATGTATATATGCGCATTGCGTTGAGTGCATCAACGCTTAATCATTCCGCTCAGCTATTTTGTCTCTATTCTCTTTCTCTCCGCAACTTAACCAACTCTCGCGCATGCAGAAGGGAAAATGGTCTGCAACCGAAATCTATTTGTCTTTTAAGGAAAAACCTTTCATTTTGCAATATAGAACTTTCAATTCCATGGCGTTATGATAATTTCTTTACTTTTTGGGTTTTCTGGTGGTGCCTTAAATTGCTGGCTGCGTCAGAATTACATAATGAACTAGTAGCAGTAGGTATACTATATTTTTATATATATGTATGTAGTATGCCTATTGTTGTTGTTACTATTTAAGAGACAGATATTCTTTATCGCTTAGTATTTCCTTTCGACTTTTCAACATGTCGTAGTGTAATGAACAATTCAACAATTTTAACTTGAATGAAATGAGATTCAGTTGTAGTGAGGTATTCGACTCATGTGAGTGGCTTTACCTCAAATCAATGTTGCTTTTCGAAAGGGGGAAAAATCCGTGCATCGGGGGAAAAAAAGGTACAGCGTCACAATTCACCAAATCTAAAGCTATTTTACTACTTATAAAATCTTGATACTTTTGGTCATTAAATAATAAAACATTTAAATGAAAATAATTTTATACAAGTCTTATATTGAGACAACAAATATTAAACTACTATAGAAAATTTGCTGAATAAGTGTCAAGACCACATACATACATACATATATCCCATGAAACAATACACATCTGTGAGTGTAAAGCTCGCATTGACTAATGTTGCTTTTCTGAAAAATAAAATATCTTATTACATTACATGAAATTGTAATACTAACAGAAAGCATTTTTGATAGCGTAATTTACTGCACTCGGAATTTATAAAATCCGATTTTTTAAGCAATCATTATTTCGTTGTTGTCAATATTAGTAAGTTACTGGTAAGCTTTACTATGTTTTAACTTTTGATCAATACAGTCTACTGACTTCAAATGGGACAGCGAATAGCTAAATAGTAAGTTTTGCCGATAAATTATCGAAATCAAACATCTTTATCACTATCGCCGCTATCTCCGGGATAACCGAGGAGATAAAAATTGGTCGCCACAAATGCCGCCGAAGGGAATCAGTCAGAAGTGTGTGAGCAGTGTAAATTTACATGCTCAATCCTTTATATGATAATTACTACATATGTGGTACTCCGGCGTAACTTGTGCAATTTTTGAAGTCTGACATATAAAATATAATTAATAAAAAAATTATGGAAAAAACTCATTCAAGTTATCCCAGTCCGCTTTGTAAGGCATGTCTTTGGTATTGGGTTTTGCGACTAAGCTAACTCTGGTGAAAGCCACATGAACAAATCCATGTGAAAGCCAATGCTTTCTCGAGACAGTGCCAGTTATTCTTAGCGGCCGCCCCTGAAAATTATTGTAAAATCAGTAATAAAATATTTCACACACATTTTCGAACGGATGTTTAGTTGGTATGAAATATGCACATACATTTTTTGAATAAAAACGAAATCTACCGATTCGAATAGCGATTTCATAGCTTTTACAATTAATATACGCACTATTTTGAGATTTGCTTTAGAAAAATAAATAAAACTAGTGTCCGCTAGTGATATTAATATCTTCGGCTTGGTGACGTATAGTATTATTTAAAAATATTTCCCACTTCGGCTGTGATTGGCAACACTTTTTCGACAAATGCAATACAACATCTCCGTAGACATTCCCCTATTTTCACATATTTGTGAAATGTAAAAAATTGATATTTACTGCAATTTGATTGAAGATTTTGCATTTCCATTACAAAGTTAGATAAATGCGGTAATTAAAATTCGCATGAACGCATCTCACAAATGGAATACACTGGTTTAAGCGTTGGTACTTCTCTGGTCGAATGGAGCACACGGGTGGGGCATACGGTGACGCCATTCCGTTGGCAACAGAAAACTTCCAAATTCCATTTACATAAACTTGGAAATTTTTCAATATAATAGGCTTTTATATTACCTAAAGAACATTCACAATATTTTTAACAAATTTTTTTTCAACAAATTCCATGCAATATGCAGCAAAAGTTTTTCAGCAGTTGTTCAATTCAATCCCCACAATTATATAGATAAGGAAATTTATGAGTGTACTCAAAGCGTCCATAGTGTTCTCTTGTCACTCTCCAAAAATTGTATATAAAGCGAGAGAGAGATAATTGTTTGAAATTGAGGGGAACTTAATGCTGTGTTGCCACATTTGCGGAGTAGGTTTCGATGAGAAGATATCGTGTTTTGCATGAAATACACACATATATATATACATGGTTAGATACATACATATGCACTTAAAGATATGTATATCGTTATTGTTCCTTACGACATTGAGTTTCGAACGAACGATATTTATGCTGTGTTTAGATTGCAAGTTTGACGTTTTGATGGTTCTTATACTTCGTTTACATTGAGCACTAATGTGTGATTTGGACAAAAATTCTCAAATGCAAAGCCAAATCACGCATTTTCCCATACAAATTCAAATTTACAAAATAACATAACAAAAAGACAGAACGACGAAGCAAATGCGATAAAACATGACTAATTTTATCGAAGGCATCACAAAGGAAGGCGCTTTCAAAAGAGTTTACCTGTTTTTGTAAGTTCAAAATCACAACAAACGGAAATTATCAAAATGCATTTTTTTAAATTACAATTTTCGGTTGCTTGAAATTTGTAAAATATTCTTAAAATGTAAGGTACGTAGTATATTTGTATTTTAATATTGCAGTATGTATAGCAGAGGGACAGCAAATAAACAACAAATTCTTTGATGAGCAGCCGGAAAAGAGGTGCTCTGTGAGCTGCGGCAAGAGGACAGGATCATTGAGCGTTTGACAGCAGCTGCCAAACGAAATGCAAATGAAATATGTATGTAAGCACTTATGCGGCCCATACACGTTGCGATTCGTTGTACAACTGGACAAGGTTGTACCCAAAATCGCATTTAGCGCAGTTGTACGTGTCGCACAACCGGTTGTATGAAAATCAAAATATTTTGATATTTCGGTCGTGTTGTGTGAGCGGTCGCAACGTGTATGGGTATGTTGTACAATTTCGTGCAATTTTCTGAGTTCATTCGTGTTTCAGCTTTTGAGCGTTGCGAACGAAATGGACGAGCGCAACGGAAACTGGAGCGAAATTTGCTGGAACTATGGAACAGCAAATGTGGAAAATACAAAAATAAAAGTTTTCGTCATACCGCACATGAAAAACTTTAGACAGCCTATAAAAAAATTAATCCCAATGGTACTATTGGTGGCGTGAAGATGAATGACCGTTAAAAATTCACCAAAATGCAAATTCGGACGATGAATTGGAGAATATTTCCATGGACACTGCGTTTAAGAAAACACTGCGTTTGAATTTTGAATTTCCACTGCTCTCTTCCTCTTCTATAATTTCATTGATGATCAGAAGCGCAATTGTTTTGTTTGTCATTGCGTCTGCACTCAACAAAATTTATGAGCAAAATTAAGTTGGGCGAACGAGTTGTGTCGGAAATCGCAACGTGTGTGTCCTAACGACCAACCTTTTGCACGACCGGTCGCACGACCAAATTGTATCGTGTATGGGCCGCTCAATGTAATCGCAGTATAAGCTGAAACCGGGTTTCCATATGGACAAATTGCCTCGCGAAATCTTCATGACTTCGCAAAATCTCGACATCGCTAACTCGGGTTTCGTTCTTTCCGGCGTACTTTATTAGATAAAAAGAATTTAAACTTAACACTAAGAAAAATGAGCTAATTTAAACGGGATATGATCAGTTTTACGATTTCAAATATAGCCAATTCTTAAACAATAAACCAGACTACCTTCGTATGGCATTTCTCAATTGAAACATTGCTGGCAAATAATTCATATTTTTTTTTATTACCGAACATACTACTTAAACATGACTTTCCAAAATTAAACCTTTAAAACAATTTAAATTTTAAAAATTCAGTTTTCTGATTATTGAATTCCCTCGGTACAAATAAAGTACGGTCCAATGATATCATAATTAACTGGCGACTTCAATATTGGACTTATGTATATATTTATTTTTAGAACTTCCTGAGAAAAAGTCCACGGTAGCCACTTTTGGTCCATTTCCTTGGCCTTTGGTCAGCTTGGTAAAGATTTTGATATAAAAGTTATGTTTTGGTTTTGTGTTTAAAACAATTTGTGGAAAACTGTCCCCTTCGTTCCCATTTTAGGCCTTTTTTTAGAAAATTTTGGTACAACAAATTTTAGTAGCGTGGCAACCGTGAATTCCATACTGGCAATAGTAAGTTCCACCAGTGTTCTGTAGTTTTGCCTTGATTCGAAAAAGGTAAGAACCGAGTTAATTACTCATGGATTATGTGAGGAAAACTTCTAATATATATATATTTATATAAAATAATATAATATAAACGGTGAAATTTAAATAAAACAAAGACAGAGTTAAAATTAAAGGCTACGGTAATACGGAAGTATACAGTACCCCAGTTTTTGACACGGCTTCATATTTCTTCATAAATAAAACAAAACATGACAAATATTTTATCAAAAAGTTTCTCTATTGCATTAACCCAAGACCCCTCAAATCAGTCTCTGATTCATTGAAGTGCAGACGACCCTCTCGATAACTGTCTTGTGATTAGTAGTGCTCTGGACACTACAAAAGTGTTTATACTAGATGTGCTGCCAATACAGCAATGATTTTCTATTTCTTGTTTTTACAATTTTCTTTGAAGCACGACCAAGTTTGAAACTATTGTATAGTATTCAGGGTTAATTTTTTCGAGCAATATGACCTAAATGACAAATAATTTTTAGTTCGGTTGTACAATTTCACTATGGGTACTACAAAGAGGGTCTCAAAATGCTTATTGAATTCGAGCGGCCAGATCAAGTTATGCAGTAGTAAAACGACCAACCAGACCAAGAGATAGTGATAACTTTTAGAAAGTGCTTCGAGAAAGACCACAATTAAACAATTTAATTTAAACAATTGGTCCGCGGTCTGCGTTTGATAAAGTCTCAACGCAAGCGAAATTTGAAGTGAACGTTTGAACGTTTGATTTTTGTGTATAAATTTGGTTTCTTGTTGCTTGGTACGGTATAAATAATTGAAATAATTGTAAAAACGTGCCTTGATAAGGATGTCCTGCGCTATTTTACTCGTAATGACATATACTCCTAACTAATATTTTATTACAATGCTGATTTTCAGACTAGGACAGAGTTGATTCAAAACGAACTCAAACGAACAGTACTGCCTGTTTTTTCCGATAACAGCAACACTGGTATCAGGACAGTGCTGTCATTTTTCTCAACAGTATTCGTTTAGCGGTCGCGCCGCCATGTTTGGCTGGAATTAAATTGCGGAGTCGAGTAAGAATTTTCATACGTGAATATCGATGAATCGGGGTGTAAAATACCGATAACACAATTTTCGCAACAATTCACATGCGACGAAAAGGGTCGATCCACTCGAAAAGTGTTTCTGCAACAAAATCAACTATAACAATAACTGAAAAGTCCGAATCAGACGCAGTGTAGTGGAGAGCTGAAGTGAAAGAATAAAGTGTTGATAAGGAGTAGTTCGATTCCGTGCAAATTTATGAAGTTGTTGGTGATTGGTTACTATACAGGAATAGTGAATATTCGTGTATACCTATTTACGTAAATCGCAGAGCGAATAAGAATACGTACTGCGGCGAAGCTTATAGTGCATTGCGTTGACAAGCAGAAAACGAAGTTACTATTCTACAGAAAACAGTACCCTGGCGTTTGTTTCTTTTTTATTAAAAGATTTTGACAAATTCATTTCGTGTTTCCCTCCAGTTTGTGTATGTGTGTGCATCGCAATCGCCCGTTCGCCGCGTCGTGTGCAAATTTCGTTTTGTAATTTACCTAAATTCTCCACATGTCAAAATTCGAAAATTTCTGTTAATTTTATTGTCTAATTTAAGTGTCTTTGGGCTATTCCAAAGATTTTTTCGATTCTTGTGCATTTTTCGGGCCGGCTCGTTCACAATTTAGTTCCTCCGTTAGCTCGTTCGCTGTCTTTTCGGTCTCGCCATTATATTTTTACAATTTCTCTCTACGAGTGACGTGCGCAGTTTGTTGTTGGTGTGTGGTGTTTGTTTTACTGCAACTGCAACGTAGCAGAGGCGAATTTGGTATACTAATTGGATTGCGGTAAAGCACGTTAGATTTGTTGCAGTTTCTTGGCTAACTGATTAGTGCTTTCCTGTCATCGTTCGTTGTGCCGAAGACATCATTCACAATAATGGCTGATTTCGACCTGAATGTGGACAGCTTGATACAGCGGCTGCTTGAGCGTAAGTAGTGCGAATGGCAATTTTTACGATATTTGGTTGTAGTGTTATGCTCCGTTTTTTAATGGAATTATTATTTGCAGATTTTTTATTTATTTTCCCAGATTTTGTTTTTGGTTTCATTTCAAATTTTGTGTTTGTGTGGATGCATGTCAAACTTCTCTTGCTCATGCCGCTGATACTTTGTTTTGGGTGCATAATGGGAATTAATAAGTGGTCCTTGGCCAGATGGGGACTATGAGTATTTAACGTCTGCTTCGTCTCAGGTGGTCCATAGTTATTGGTACTTTTAAAAAGTTAATCGAAAAAAAACTCGTTTTAACGATACCCACTCAGGTGATCTTTTCAATATTTATTGTTAAATATCTGCACCAGTTTTGATTCTAACAATTTTCTGTCTTTTTTAAATAATATAAACAAAACTGAGGAAAATGTGCTTATGCTTTTTAATTTTTCTATTCATGGTACCCCCCGAGATTGCACAAGTAAGATATTTTATTGCATTGAAAGTTGTAATTTTTAAAATGTGTTAATGACTTATATTTATGTAATGTATGATGTAATGAAATTGGTGGGCAGAAGCGTAACTTGTAAATTCATATGCATACATATTTCCTTCGCAAGAATAGACAACAGGTTGGAGGAAACTATGGCTGGGATCTTTTGTTGAAGGATATCAGAGATTAGAGTAAGTTTGGGTAATATGTTATGGTCGGGGATTGAGATATAAGGGCTTATTTCACAAATGCGTTGCCCTTTTTCAAAATTAACCTTTTTAAAACATCATAGCAACTAAAAAAGTCGTGCTTCATGATTTGGGATGTGTTTGCTTAAATAGTTTACTGTTAGTGTGATGAAGTACTTTTAATAGTGTTTGCGCAAGTTTTTGGTCATAAAGCTAAAAAGCCCAGAGGTATAAAAAAATTATTAGAAAGTTCGAGGTTAATCAAATGTAAATCAGTGCTATCGATTATGAGTTTACAAGGTACATTCTTCTTAACAAAATTATTATTGTTTTTTTATAATGTCTTTTTCGCAAAAAGACAATTTCGGGTAATGTGATAAAGTACACGTATATCACAGTACCCGAACTTATAACAGCAGTACTATTTGTATACAGAAATGTATATACACTTTAATTTATAATATTTGAAGTGGAATATTCTAAAAAATCTGTTATGGTTAAGTTTGAGATAAAAAAAATCCATGAAATCATGCTTCTCGATTCAAATTTTTAACCCTTGGTTTACCCCGTCAGATTGTGATTTTCCAAAAAAAATGAGAAACACTCTAATTACACGGTACAACAATTTTGCGGTTTTCAAAAAACCCGCGGAGTTTCTCAACTGTTCCTTATATTTTCGGAGTCACTGATCACGAATATGTAATTATTTTTTTCGGGTTACCTTTAGTTTGGGTTTTACAGGGTCTTGAAGTTACAAGCTACAGCCTAATTAAAAAAATTAATTTAAATGGTCGAACTCATCCGAGTCTAACAATATTGGTATCAAAAGAAAGAAAATTATGTCTCCAACTCAAATAAAATAATTTTGATTAAATTATCCTGGCGGAAGGATATAAAATATAGCGCTATTACCGCCGGTACCGAACCAGGTTGCAGTGATATATTATATACATATATATTAATTTATATATATTAATTTATTTCATAAATTGTTCAAACTTGCTATCCAACTGTTTAATGTTCGATTAATTAAATTCTGGTTCTTTTCACTAATGCTTTAAAGATCTGGATGTCAATTTAAAAGTCTAAATACTTAAAAATTTTTTACATAGGGTACTGGTGAAATGCCCAGCATACAATGAATCCCAACAGCAGCCCGAATTAACATGGTGGTCTAGCTAATATAGTTTTTGTATATATTAATTTAACACATTAAAAGCGGGCCGGGTAAAATTACCCGTTGTGAAAACTGCTGCTTATAAGCGGGGCGGGTATTTTTACCTTTTGAATGTAGGCACTTTAAAAGCGGGAGACGGCATTTTTACCGGATTGGTTTTCATATAAAACTGAAATATTATTTATTTTGGATCGCGCAATTTTTGCTTGTTTTGCAAGTAATGCCCGCTACGCAGCATAGTTTCATATACTAGGCTACCCGCTTAAAATGTGTTAATATTGTTTGTTCTGTGATGCGACAAATCCATGCACAGATGTTTTAATAAGGTTCAAGTTGACGTATTTGACAAAACATCTTTCTTTAGCAATTACGTTTTATAACTATCTATATAACTCCAGTTTTTGATTGATTTATGCCATCCGTTCGTCTACTGCTTAATCTTACTGGGCTTCAAAACGGCCGAGCAGTGATATTTTGTCGTTTTAGGAAATTTGCAATGCCACCATTTACTGTCACACTGTATCCATTATTTTTGTTCTACCATTGAAAGAGGAATACAGCAAAGAGTAAAGGTGCGACAATAACTAGCGAGCAATTATCGTGTAAAATCAATCAAAAGCGACACAATACAATGTCAACCAACACTTTTACGTGTCGCAATGACGACAACAAAATGCACTAAATGTCTCTAACATTATTACAATTAGAAAATGAGCGGTGCTCTGCGCTCTGTTGTCGTTGTTATTGTGGTTGCTCTGCAAATGAAAAACAAAACATATTTTTTAGTACAAGCGTGTTTTTTATTTAGAAATGCTGTGTTCCTTTTTTCTTATCTATCAATTAATTTTAATTGATTTTCATTGCTAGTAATGTGCAATTGTTATTGTTGGAACCGTTTTTTGTTGCTTGTTGAACTTAGATCACCAGTATTACGTAGACTCGAGTATGTGTTCTTGGAAACCACTGACGCGTCGGGTGTGGTCGGGAAATGTATCTGACTTTTGATTTATATCAAAGTTGGAACGCAATAACAACGTACATCTCAGCAGACTCGTGTTCTGTGTGCTGCTTACAAATTGCACGGACCATCGTTCATAGTTTTCTTGTTGTTGCTCTTGAGGTGTTGACTTCGGACTCCGAAGAATGAAAACCTTCTGGCTATCGCTTCAAAGCGCCTGCGATCCAACGAGTCTCTTTATGTAGTTTTCCCAGTTTTGTATTTTGCTTGCTTTGGTCAGAAATGCTTTCTCAATTCAATGTCAGTATCAATTTAAACTGAAAATAGCTGCAATGGAAATTAATTTGAAGTCAGCTATTGCAGCTTGGCGCGCACAATGGCAAAACCAAACAGATATTGTATAAAACTGTACGAAAAAGTACACCCCTGTAGGAAAAAGTTTATTGAAATATTCGGACTGGTGAATAGCGCCGAGAGATTGTTTGGAGAACTATGTACGAGTATGTAACTGTACATGCAGATGCGCTGAAAGAGCGGAGGCAACAACGATGGTAAAGACAAGGCAGCGCAAAAAGAAAACCGACCATTTGTCCTCATTTCTTTTGATTTTATATTTGCTTAGAGAGCGCAGAAAAGTACAGATCGACCTCGTGTGTAGTTGCCAGTCGTTATTAAAATTTGTGTATAAGTCTTCGGTTTTCGACTGCAGACATAGGTGCTGCTTCGTTACATTCGAAGTCTATGTAGCGCGTAATTTTGCGCCCGATTCTCGCTACACAAAATGTTGAAATGTTCAACCAAGATTTTGATGCTTGATCTGACATTCTACCATGATACATTCCCCAACTGCTTGAGTGGCTCGTGAATGTGACCACCATCCATCCGTCGGGCGGCAGATTTCTACACTCAGATGTAAATTTTTTTAAGGTATTTGGCTGGACTTTCAAAATAAAAAATGTGCAAACACAAGTTGTAGGATCATAGTTGAAAACTTGACGATGCGAGTTTAGTAGTAAACATTTGAAAATACAGCCTAGAATTATAGTTGAAAACTTAACGGAGCGAATTCAATGTAGTCAGACCAAGAAAGCTTTACAAGTAATGTGAGCAGAAATAAATATCTTAAACCAAATGATGTCAATAATAAAGATCTAAAGGGTCAAAAGATGGGTTAAAGTGTTGAATGAAGAAACTTCATTGAATGGGCCAAACTTGGTGAAAATACTACAAATTAAAAATACTTCGGCACGTATTTTTTATTTTTTCGAAAATCAAAATTTAACGGGGTCAACAATGGGTTGAGGTTCGTATACGGGAAGACTGCGAATAAAACATGAACTGATGACTTCCAAATTGGTGAAATTAAAAAAGAATTAAATACCTGTATATTTTGTGTAAATCAAAACTTAATGGGGTAAACAAAGCGTCTAAAGCTTGCATGGAGAAACAAGATTTTTGTGGGCCTTTTGACTTTAAACTTAGTGAAAGTACTTCAAATGCGAAATAATTCGATACGTGTTTTTCATTTTTTCGAAACTCAAAATCTGACGAGGTCAACGATCGGTTAAGAGTTTGTACTATATTAATTAGTATGAATATATTATATTAATATATTGACTTAACTGTTTTTTTTATTTGTCCCGATGCTTCACGCATTTCTTAGGCGTCGGCTCACTGTGTCTCATTTTAATTGCGTTTCAAATTTTATCGCAACCGTTTTATACGATTTCGTTTACTTACTGCGTTTAAAAATAGCTGTTTAAAGATAAGCAGGAACTTGAGCAAAGCTTAAATCAGCTTCACATAAATGAAAAATAAATGTGGTAATGGCTGTTGGGGATCGTCGATGTACTTACAATTTGGCTTTCGTTTGCAAGATGATAAGGCTTGGAACATGTGAATTTGACTGCTATAAAATTGGTAATTACAGTGGTGTCTGGATATAGTGAACTAATTATTGCAAGGCCTGTTCACTGTATTGAGGTTGTTCACTATATCAAAGTAAACATTTTTGTTCAAAAACTCGTTTTATTTGCTCAAAATACAATTTTTGTTTTTTGCTTGAACATTTTTTTCTATATTTAGAGGCTCGATGTCAAAATTTGGGTGTTCACTATATCGAGGTGTTCACTATATAGGGGGTTCACTGTACCCAGGCACGACTGTATATTTAAAAAATTGATTTACTGCTAAATGTCTAATCGCTAAGAGTTCCTCGTGGCACTTAAATTAAGTTGAAAATAACTCCAACTTAATTGGCTGAAAGGTGGAAACGAATAATTTTGACGGAAAGGTGGAACAAAACAATTTTTATATATTAGAAACTATCGCAGATCATAATGGCCTAAGGCTTACCTTCAAATAAAGACGTTAAATTACAACTTCTTACAATAGTAACATAGATGGTGTAATCGAATTCGATTTTCGACTCTTACGTTCGCTCGTTTAAAGTGAAAGTTCTAGGAGGTCCGATCCGTTTTGTCACTTCTTGGACCATCTCCAGCCTTATTTGTGTACTGAATAGCGTCTCGAAGTTCTCGCACATTCTGTGTGCACAGCTGCTAATAATTATAGTTAAAGCAATTTATTGTAAATGTCGAATAAGTGCTTTTTTTCCGCCCGAAGTCGATGATTTGAAGATTTTGCGTTTGGTGTTAGCTCCTCGAGCTAGTTGCGTCTTCGTGTAGTATGGCCAAGTACAGTTTTAATTAAATTTAATTATAGTGTGAAACTTTTTGCGTTGATTTTGCTGGGCCTAAAATGCACAGCCGTAAATGAACTCATGGAACAGGCACCGTTACATTTCAGGCGTATTGTTGTTAATTTAAAAACGTGAAATAAACAACGCGTGTTCGTTACCATTGCACTGAATTCAGTATGGAAAATGAAAATGTGTTGGCAAGGAAACTTGGATAAGTTGGTTGGAAACGGATGGTTAACATGATTTACTGCGTTCGCGTGTTTGTTCATATTAATGCGAAAACCGATCACCAACGTGCAATTTGCAATGGGTATCACTTAGAGAAGAGATTGGAAACTTCAGATATGAAAAGATGGGAAAGGGCGAACGGGTGTTGTTCCCACATGTATTGGAAGCTTCACAATCAGCGTTGTTGTATGTAGAAAATGTGAATGCACAAAAATAAGCTATGTTTTTCACAATGGCAGACACCATTGCTTAGTTATAAGAGTGTAAGAGGCGGATCGTAGTTTCAAGATCCAAAAAAACTAAATAAAGACACAAATTCTTTCGGTGGCTCCCTCACAGGGGACTCTCGCAAATCGCTGAAATATGTAACTAATTCAACTTATACAAATTAGCCTATAACTTAAGGTCTTTAAAGTTTAAATTAACTTTACTTTAACTTTTTAAAACTTTAAATTTTAAATAAATTGAAGTGAGACATTGGAATATGGTTAGAATAATCCCGAAATAATATAATTGTCCTTGCGCTTAAATGTAGGGACCGAACAGATTACGCAAATTTCAAAAAAAGATGTGAAAGTCAATTCTGGACTTTGCCATACGGCAACATTCAACATTGTGGGGTTCGAGAACTATTCGGAAATTGAAAATTGGACCGTGGCCGAAATTGTTTGTTGCTGAAAACAAATCTTCCACATTCCCATTCTCAACAATCTAAAAATACTTTTTGTGCAATCCGTACCGAACAAATCCCGTGGCATAGGAAAGGTTCTGTTTTGGTTTTTGTTCCCATCAAACATTCTCAGATCTCGGCTGACCCGTCGCAAAAGCCACGAATTTCGAACTATTTATGATGTTTTAATTGACTAATATATTTAGAAAACTTTTGTTTGAGTTGGATCACAATACAAAATTTGGCTCGTTGTCGTCTGTACGGAACACATCACATATGAAATTCTTTTCAGGGGGAATGTGCATATTTCAATTTGTCTGTTTGGCTGTCGTTGTCGTTGATGCCGAAAATGATAATTTGGCGACTTAAGCCGCTTAGCCGCTAATTTCTAAAATTTTTAGCGGCACTTCCGTTTCGCTCCGACAAAACAAAATCTTTCAAAATCGTAAATTTTTCAGGAGAGCGAAAAAAAACTACTAAAGTTGTTCACAAAGTTTTTTGTGTAGGATTGTTTGTTTCTGTTTTTGTTTTTATGCAAAATTGTTGTTTTTTGTATTCAAATGCAAAAAATATGATTAAACTGTTTTGTCACAAGGTCTTTGATAAATAGAATCTACCTTTACCACACAAGTTGTTTTGTCAAACGGCTTTTGAGTAAACAAATTAGCTAACATATATTGAGAAAAGCTATTTTGTCAAAATGATTAAGCAAACCATACTTTATTTCCATGAAATGGATAGAAAAATAATGAAATAAGGTTTTAGTTTTAAGAAAAATTCAATTACCAACTTATACATCCATATTTTTTAGTTTAGTACAAAAAGCGTATAATTAATTAAAAAGTCTCTTCTCCGTCCAGTTCAGAGTCAATTTTAATTCAATTGCTATACAATATGACGTGTCGCATTGTGTTTGGTAAATTCAACAAGCATTTCAATATGCAAAAGCCACGCTTTGCAATTGTTTCATTCCAAATGTAACAGTTAGCCTTCAACGTTGCTCCATCATTTACAGTCAAGTCGAACGTCGATAATGGGCGTTTTAAAAAAACATAGATGCTCAAAAAGCCGTGTTGGCAAGCATGGTTTCGAGTCAAAAGAAAACAAATTAACAGTTGCAGTACGCATTGCAAGATCCTTTTAATTTTTTTAGAGCATTTGGGCCTTTGTTTCTACGTCCAATGCATTTGCTATTTGCGATTTTACGGTTTCTCTATGTTTCGATGTATTACAAAGATCAAGCTGTGGTTTTTCAAATATAATATTCAAAGGTCGAAATATCTGGGTAGTTTGATTGTGACAGTCGGTACAAAGCTGCTAAATTGAGACCAAAGCTGCTGAATTGAAAACACAATTGGTGTGTGGTGAGTATGATGGCTTTCGTACTATTTAGTAGTTTTCTTCGATGTTGTTGCCATTGACGTAGCTAGATGTTTTACTTCGTGAACATTGCAAAACGTCAGGCATAACCTGGATGCTCTCAGACGAGCGTCATCGTAATCCGTTTCATGAAAAATGTCTTCACCACTTTTAAGGATTTCAGAACTATTATTCATGCAAGCGGCTTTTCATGATTGGATTTTGTTCGCTTCTGTTGAAGTAGCACCAACATGTCACCAATCAAACTGAAATCAAAAGAGGTGTTTGTCTCATTAGGAAGTTGTTTTAAGACCGATCAGTATCTATGGGTGAAGTGTTGAGAATGAAGTTAGTGTTCGTGCTCATAATTTGCACAATAACCTTTTTATATACTGCCACTTTTTTAATGAATTTGACAAAACCACTTGTATGGAAATAAAATTAAACACACAAATACACACTTCTCAATTTTCGTTTTCACAAAACCACTTCTTACAACACAAGATGTCTTGTCGCAATGAACTCTGACAGTTGATTAATTAATTAAAAAAAAATCAACTTATGTACATACGTATGTCGAAATAAGGAAGCGGCTTTTTCGAATTTGAATTTGACAAAAGAACTTCTTTCGAAAGAAGTTGAAGATTTTTAGTAATTGCGCTGGCCTTAAATAGATACAGGTAGCTTTGTCAAAACAAATTTAATTTGAATGCTCGAAATTTTTTAACTTGTTTGAAAGAAGTTGTTCCGTCAAATGCAATGTTGAAAAAATGAAAAGAAGTTGATTTGTCGCTTACTATATCTATCTATAATCAAATGTCATAGAAATACTACGATTAGACCAAAAAAGAAGTTGTTTTGTAAAATATGTTTTATTTTCATTCATTTTCATTTCTCTGTGGAGCAGGATGTGCTGGTGCAAGAAGTGCGAGAATGCAGTAAAAATAAGAAAATTCAAAGTAAGTAAAGTGCAGAAACTGTGCGACGCCGCTAAAGGAAACGGCTTGCATAACACACTAAGCTGCGAATCGATACACGAAAAGTGAAAGGCGAAACGCAGTGCCAAGTCGCCTATGATCGATTGGATAAGCGCAGCGCAACTTGTAATTCAATTTAAAATATTATAATTCCATTACTTGCTTAAAAGCGGAATATTACCTTGATCGAAAAGTCCCCTGAATTACCACCGTGTGACGCTTTCAGTGAACCAATTTGTCTTTTTCTGGGTGGCCACAGCCACAGTCAGCAATATTTCCTCCATATCTCAGAATGCCAGCTTGACATTACTGAATGTGGCGCAGTGTTGAATACGTATGTTTTTGTGCATGTTTCGATTTTTACAATGTAAATAGTTAAAGTTGCAACAACAACGTTCGACAACGTTCGACAATGCTTGCATTATTCGCGAGTTTTAACTGTCGAGAAGAGATAATACAAAAGACGGCTGTGGTGGACATACCAAAAATCGAATATCACAAATGTTTGAGAGCTGAATCGAGCGAGAACTGAATGCTGTTGATAACGGGAACGGTGGGGCATCACAGAAGCCTAGTTGAGAAGCGCGTTGAGACGCGGCGTGGGAAAGAATTAAAGGAATGCTTTCTAAAGCTTGGAGATAACGACATTCCACACAACAATTCCAGTAGCAACAACAAAAGCAGCAGAACAGTATAACAGTCAGGCAATCTCAATTCCATTTCAATTGAATTCAATTACACCCAAAGGGGGGGAAAAGAAAAATGAGAAATTAATGGAAATGGAAAAAGTCGCGAAATTAGTAAAACAGAAATGAAATTTAAAATCGCTTACAACACGACAAAGTAGCTGTACGCGCCACACAACAGTAATTCAAATTGTCATCGTAACAATAGAAGCATCAGAAATACGTATTTGTGGTCACAAAACTGGGAATAGACAAAATCCACAAAAAATTGATTTTTTTGAGATAGTGCAAAAAAGCCGGAAAAGTGAGTGAAGTTTTGGGTTGCCCTTGTCGTTGTTGCTTACACTGCTGTACATCGTTGTCGGTGTTCGCGCTGTATCTCACGTTGTCTATTTGAATTAATTTGTAAAGTCTGCGTTTTTTCAGTTGCTGGCTTAACTTTCCAACGCTGCACCGCTGCCAATACAAAAAGAAAAACCGCTGCATAAGACAAACTGCCACTTTTCCGATGTAATTGAGGTGACACCTATGACAAATGTTCTTCCCATTGCCATGGTTTTTGCGTTTTGAGCTGCACCGCTGTCGCCCCTTTCCATTCCACTCGTTTCTGGTGCATCTATCGTATTGACATCAACTTATAATATTTTATGTAGGTTGTGGATTTTCATTTGTCGAACTGCAACTATTTTTCTATTTTAACTATTTTTCGGAATTGTTAAAAAACTAAGCCTCTCATTCATGTAAAAAGTCGTAGTGTTGCAAATACTATACTTCTTGATATGAAATTAGTTAGAGGTAAATATTTCAATTGAATTTTCAACTAAAGTTTTTACACAGCACTTAATGCAGCTTTTACAATAGGTTAATACAATATTAAAGTTCTGTATTATAAATTCTGTAATTTGTCTTGCTGTGAGATTGTCTCGTGCTTGCTAATATTTCCTATTTTGGATTTGTTGTTAGCAAAAATTGGAAATGGAACATGCATGCATGGCACATGTCTTGTTTGTCGAAATTGTATGCAGAATTCAATACCGGAGGTCGTTTGTTTAGTAGTTAGTTAAATATTTACCTTGATCCTTCCATCCTTGTAAACCACATAACTACAGAGACCACGAGTTCTGGCAATTCCGTGGATTGCAGTTCATATTTGACCCAATAAAATTTATTATTTCCTTTTCAGGCCTTAGCTGAAGTTTATTGACAGATTGGCGGTTAGCTGAGGTCGATGATATAATTTTGCCTAGAAAATTAATGCATTATTGTCTTGATCGCAGAATTGGAATACTTTTAGAAACACTCCAAAATATTCGACTCTGAATAATCTTTCGATTTTGAAGTACTTGCACAATTGTGTTTACAACTTTTCGAAAATTAATTTCTCAAAATATACATATTTATGTAGGTACACATACAGCGATATAGCACCCTTTTTCATTTCACAATCGATTGGTTTGAAGCCTTTTCGATCTCGCAATCTTTTATAATTCATTTGCATTTTTCACATAAAATAAACAGCTCGTAAACAATATACTTTGATCTAAGAATTTGTAAGGTAAAATCGGATTTTTTAGTTAATTCTTTTCTGAATTCTTAATAAGTAATAAACATAAATTTTCTTTCATAAATATTTGCAATATTGATCGAAAGTTAGGGATAGCTCTGAGATGTAATTAGTTGTCTGCAACATTTTTGTATCTTCTCATTACTTGCTAATCAGATGTATTAGGAACACCATATTCGTATAAAAGTGCACGATATAATTTGAAAAAATTTTTATATATTGGTCGAGTCGTGATATTTTTATTGCATTGTAACATACCTATAACAACTACATAGTTCCACTAAGTGTGGAATTAAATAGGGCCTGATCACAAGCCTTTGCTTTCTTCCGATTTTCAACAATATTTTGACACAGAAGTAGTAGCTCTATCTCAGTGGTGGTGCGTTGGATCTCGGCCTTGAGTAAAGAAGTCGCATGGCGTTAAATCGCACGCTATTGGTGGCCAGTTGACATATACATATATAAACTATAAACCTATATAAACTTAACATAATGATCCAATGCTGCAGCAGATCTTTCACATTCTCATTGCGTGCATGAGTTTTTTTAATGTTTTTTTATTTAGTAATAGTTTTGTTCCTTTATGATTTACAATTTACTATTACAAGGTCCCAATTTTTTTTAATTTTAATAAATTTGTTGCTTTTTTGGTAGATGTACCAGTTTCTAGTTGCTAACTATAAAAGTGTCTAATTTTGTTTATCTTTGTAATATATTTGTTTACAACTTTTGTGGTTCAAACTTCATAACATGGTTTGTTAAAAATATGATAAAAATTCGACACCACATAATTCGCCATACAAATACAACGTGCCACTTGGCGCAGCTTTTAAAAAGCAAAAAGAAGCGGAAGAAAACGCACAAAAACTACTCGTCGCCCAGCATATGCTGCAGCTTGAGAAAGAGCAGCAACAACAGAAATCCGACGCGAGCTCAGCCACCGATGCGGCGGCCGCTGCCGAGGACTTGCAAGAGCAAGAGCGCCGCCTGCTGGAGCAATATGCCCTATCGCCGCCCAGCGAAACACTAATCTCGGCCGATGGCGATCAGATAACGGTGCACCATCCACGTGACGAACCAAAGAAGTCCAAGCTGAAATTGCGAGACTTTTTTGTAGCCGAATTCGGTATTTACTGTTTGTACTTGTAGTCTGCGCAAAGTTTGCTATTCCAAAGCAAATAATACTTTGTCCATTTGCTGTACAGTAGAATTATTGTCCTTTGCCACTTTGACACTCAAAGCAAGCACACACACACACACACACGCACACTCACTCACCGATAGTTAGTGAATATTGTAAAAATCCCAGTTTACTATGTTTATCCAGTATTTTATCGTATGTAAGAATAAGCAGTGCGTAATTTTCCTCTTTTCAACATTTGCACTCTTTTTCCATCAGCCTCACACCTTGTATGGGTATGGAGTTTATGTGTGTAGTAGTGATGCTGTCCAATTGCTGTGCTGTAATAAAAAATTCGTTAGTATTCACACAATTACAATTAACCCAAAACACTGTGAAGTACCCTAACCGTGATTGAGTTGATCGTACTGCATTCTATAGAGGACGTTACTCCATGTAAGGATGGTGGAGGAGATTTTGTTTTTTGATAAAATATATCATGGAATATGCTTATCTTAAAAAGATGATTTTTACATCAGTTGTAAAAATATTTTTTGAGTTTTTTGTCTTGTACAACTAATTGCAATGCAATTGATTTATTCATGAATAGAAAGAAATATATGACTTCGTCGTCGTCTTCAAATATAATTTTTAACGCTGCTTCTTTGTCTATGCGGAGAACATAGCCTACGAAGCGTAAATGTTATGTCATGATGTGCTTTCCGATGTCGACATCATCGTAGATGTTATACAGTTCATGGTTCATACCATGCACTGAAAGTTACAAAGAAGTTATTATTCTTTTAAACACCATGGATACTGCATGTTTTAGCAGCATTTGCAAAATGGTGTAGTATATTTTTACTCTACACTAACAAAATACACAGAGATGCATTTGCTACACCTTTGTAAATATGCAATACTCAGAGCTCATAGTTTATATTTACTATAAAATGCAACAACGAATTGCAAAACTGACAGCTGCTGAAAAGAGAAGCAAAGGCGAAAAACAAAACCGAAAACATGGAAAATAAAAAAAAAGAAACGAATTAAACGGGATAAACTACATTAAGGGGGCCGATACATTTAGAACCTTAAAAAAATCGAAATTTTTTTTATTGCTGCAATCGAAAGATAAACTATTTAAAAATATAGTCCCGAAGTTCTATTGGCCTACTGTTAATATTTTGGGAGATAATAGCCCAAGACCCGCGCGGCGGCTATACAGGCAGCTGCGCGCACATAAACTTTGAACCTCTTTTTCTCAAAACTATGTTTTCTGATCCGGGCGTCAAGATTGCGAGCGAGCTCTTTAACCGATTTAGTCGGATTAAACAGCATATTATAGATAATTTTATATTCAAGTGCGTGGTAGAGCAATTTTTTTAACAAAAATCGTTTTCACAGTTATTTACTAATTTTTATGTCAAAAACACGGGTAAAAAATGGCACTTTTTCACTAAAAGCATGACTATACCTCCAATTTTTCAAAATTACAGTAAATCTCTTCGCTACGCACTTGATAAAAGCTTTCTGATTCATAAGATATTTTCATTTCTTGTTTCGGATCAAAACTCTACCTAGGAAGTTGACGCCCGCAAAGTTTGTCCTACTCAGGAGATCGGCCATAACTCCGCCATTTTGTTTTTTTTTTTTTGTAAAAAATTGTTTTCTCCCAGTTTTATTATGCCTTAATATATATCCGAAACAAACCTGACTCTATGTGTTTTTATTCTCCCAGCATAAAATCAGAAAAAAATACCTTTTTTGACGCTTCTAAATGTATCGGCCCCCTTAAAAGCGGAGTGAGGAGGATATACAGCTCTGTTCCAGAATCCGAATCGGAATCGGATTCGAATCGAAATGAAATCCGATTCCGATTTGTAGAGGTGTTCTGTAATCCGAACGGAATTGTCACATTCGAAGCTTATTTCGAATCCGATTGTTAGCAAATTAAACAAACCTTTAATCAGCTGTTGGCTTGAAATGTTCAAATGAAAAAGTCAGTTGTAAAATTCTGTGAGATTTTTTATTTTATTAAATGAGTTCGGTTATTTTATTGGCAGTATTGCTTAAGAACGAGCAGTCCGCCGTTGAAAAACTGAAGCGCAGAATTTTGCGAGACCACAGCAATCCGATGGAATTGCCAGATTCTTCGTAACTAGTACAAGTTATTTCAGTTACGTTCAAAATTTCCTATTTAAGGTTTATTGCTCACTACCGCCTTAACAAAGCAGCATTCAAGGTGATCTTGACCGAAGTGAAACCTTTTTTCCGGCAATGCTCCATCCCGCCAGAATTGAAATTGGCAACGGTTTTGCGATTTCTTGCCGAAGGAGGCTATCAACGATCGGTAGAAAAGGCAACCGCCTCTTCCATTTCGGAAAGCTTCTCTTCTATTATGTGCCAGCTTCCTTCTTACCACACTTTTTCAATCAACCCAGGTCTATGATTGAAGAAAATTTTACAAAATTAAATGATTTAATTTACTTCTCACCTTTTTCCACTCCGTTACACTTTTTGTTGGTGGTCCTTGCCCGTTCAGCGACTGCGTTAAATGCTTCCACTTATTTTCAAATTCGACTTTGTCGCCTTTGCAGAAACCTTTCACGATGTCCGCATTCTCCTCCATAAAATCCAAGAGCATTTTGCTCTGGTCAGCAGTCTTATGCTTTCCCCTGATTAAAAATTAATTTATTAGTTTTATTAAACACGATGTTTAATTTATTTGCATACATTTTCGTTGTTTGCTTTCGTTTTGCTGTTTTCCGATTTCACTTCCACCAGCTTTTTGTTTAACGGAATATTTTTGACAACAATTTCCGACAACCGGAATGCAGAACACCAAATTTCCGATTCGAATTCTTTCGAACTTAACCCTTTAAACGGCAACATCGAATTTTTTCATCAAATGTTGTTTTTTAGATATAAACCTTAATTTAAAAAAACACGTACTTTTTTATTTTTTAAAATACTTTAATTTTGTAAGGTTTGTTTGTAAAAAACATTAAAAACAAAAAAAGCAAAAAGCATTAAAACTTGTTTTTTTATTTTAATATGTTTAGTTTTAAATGAAAATTTTTAAAGCAATTAATCCGTTTGTTGTAGCATAGCCCTAGTCCGCATTTTTCGCAAAGTGTGTGTGTGTTTTTTATTAATAAGTTTTAATCACTTTTGTTTCACTAAAATAAATGCGTGCAACTTTTCGCAAAAACGGTAAAATAAGTGCTGTCAAGTAAAATTTAGCTCCTTTTTCCCGCTATTAATGCCAGTATTTCAAAAGTTGTAAAATAGCAAATAAGAGTCGTTTTAATAATTACTTCCGAAATTACGAGCAATTTTACGGTTGGTTGCAGATATGCAACTGTACCGTGTAAAGGGTTAATCGGATTTGAGAACAGGGTTGCATCGGAAAATATTTCCGATCCGATTCGGATTCTGGAACAGGGCTGATGAATAAAATACTAGTGGAGTTCATTCTTCATAGCATTTTAGGTGTAAATTTGCTATCGTAGCAATTTTTGAATTTTCGCAATGTTTTCGAAAGCAGTTGTAGCTACAGATTGCTACGATAGCAACTTTATACCTCAAATGCAATGAAGAGTGAACTTTACTACTAAATTATCTCCAAAGAGTTCTCGAAATAGAGGTAAGGAAAAGCCGCTTCTTAGCAAAAACTTTGTAAATAAGTGCTGCTGCTGTAGCTGGCTACATTCACAATAGCTGTGAATTTCCTGTTTTGCAAAAGACCGCTCACAATTGATGGCAAATGTTTGCTATTGCACAGATTTGCAATCTCAAAATGCACAAGATTGTGAATATGGCTTATGTCCAGAGACCTAAAATAATTATTATCCATATTTTTGGGAATAAAAAAATTGCCCTAATTTAAGAAATTTCTATAATTATTGCTTTATAATAATTATTCCCAATAAGAAATTTTTTACGTCGGCTATAACTATTATCATGTAATAAATATTTTTGAGTTGCTAATAACTCTTATAAGTAACAAGTAAATTTTTCGTTGTCGATAATTATTATTTCGGAATTTTTGGTTTTTACATTGCTTCATAACTTTTATTTATGACTTTTTAAATTTACGTTACCGATAACTATTACTATGAGAAATTTTTTTTTTACGTTGTTTCATAACTTTTATTTATGATTTTTTTCATTTACGTTGCCGATAACTATTATTTTAGAAAAAAAATGTTTACGTTTAATTACTACATTTTGGATATGAATTCATTTTTAATTGTTTTAAATTGACAAACGCAAATTAATTGCAGAAACCTAATTTCCACCAAGAACTAAACGATTAAAAATCAATTCATACCCATAATGTGGTAAGGCAACGTAAATAAAAAAAATGTCTTTCATAAAAGTTATGAGGCAACGTAAAAAAAAATTGCTTTCAAATAATAATTATCGGCAACGTAGATAACAAAAAATCATAAATAAAAGTTATGAAGCAACGTATAAAAAATTTTCTCAAAATAATAGTTATCGGTAACGTAAATAAGAAAAGTCATAAATAAAAGTTATGAAGCAACGTAAACAAAATAAATCCCAAGATAATAATTATCGAGAATGAAAAAAATATTTATTTCTCATAACAGTTATGCAACGTAAAAATTAACTGTCGCAAATAATAATTATAATCAACAAATAAAATTTATGTTGCATTGTAATAGTTACATTGCAATTAATTTCCTAAAAAACTTATAATAGTTAAGTCCCTGCTTATGTCTATTCATAACAACACACGCACACACTGAAATATCAGGCGAGGAAAAATGAAATCAGATATTTTGCTAAAATGTTCGTCAGGTCTATTTTTACACTAAGTGGATTCATGTAAGTACGGTTAGGAATGCCTCCGCTCGGTTTCCTTGATTGATTTGCTTGCCGCCCCATTAGTCAGAAATATTAATTCCTGAGTGAGTTGGCTGTCTACTTAGTTTGTTTGTTACGCGATGAGAATGTACTGCACTAACATGAAATTTTGTTAAAATCCATGTACTTATAGCTCGGCTTTAGCCTTGTAGTATGACTGTCGATACACTTAATTTATATATTAATACGGTAACAAATTTTTTACTGCCTTTTTCGTCTCTTCTATTCAGTCACGCCAGTCAGTTTGATCGTATTAAAAGGGGCTCCCCAAATCAAACCAACACACTAACCTCTGTGGGTCAAAATAAATGGTGGCAAAGGAAAAAAAATCTCAATAAAAAAATTATACAACTAGTACAAGAATGTGGCGCTATTGATTGCGGAAAATGCAAGGTTGAAGTGGTGGACGAACGTACATAACCTTGCCTTCTGCTATGACTTTGCCAGGCTGATGTTGATTAGTCAAATGGATGAATAATAGTCAAACGCCAGACTGCTCAGAACCCCTCTTTGCAATACAAAACCCCGCCGCACACACACGTAAGGTGTGCGCCTGTGTGGGTGCGCGCTATATGTATGTATTAGTATTCTAATGGAATGAGTGGCTGCTTGTTCAGGGCGCACCTACCATGTCGCCACCTAATGTTCCTCGTCCATATTTTGTACTTTCGCCGACCTGCGGCTTGGGGTTAAGGTTGTGGAGAGTGTGCGTGTGCATGAGCGATTGTAATCGCTCAGCCCTAGTCCGCCCCTTCTTGAGTTTCTCACACTTATTTAACGATTGCCGAGCTTTTATTATTCGTAAATAGAAGTGACATGAAATATTATAAAAATAATGTGCCGTGTCAACTGCACGTTAGCAGTGATTGTTTTGCAGCAGTTTTATTTCTCTTCCTATCACTGAGGGGAATGTGGCTGAAGCAGTAGTATTCACGTGTCAACCAGTCAATGAGGGCGCGCGGCTGCAGCAAGGGTATTCACGTGTCAACCAGTCAGTCGTGCACTGTACAATACAAGAACACTGTTTGAACGAGGTGAACCAATAAAAGGATTAAGCCCGGCGAGGGGAACTCAGAGAGCGTAAGGAAGTGATTAAGGTGGCACGTCGCGTGATGTAGTAATTCAAATACTGTGTCTACATATTGTTGAATGGTGTTGTAATGTTTCAATTCTAACGGGTGCGACACAAAAACTGTGGTGGGGCAGTGCGCAGAACCAAAATTTGTCGCTTAAGCAGTACACTATAATGAGGTGATTTTGAAATTTCGACAAAATTTTCAAAGAAAACGAATCAAACGCAAAATGTGGCGTGTGGTGAACATCTAAACGACCCACACAAACTCAGCAATTGCAGGAGTTAAAGTGGAAATGTGCTGTTTTTTTTCGATTTGCATTATTCGCTGATATAATCAAACAAGGACGTTGATGCCATTGAAAGGGCATAAATACTAAAAGGGCGCTGGCGTTCAAGATTTAATTTGCACGCAGGCGGTATATTTATTATATAGAGGTATGTTCGTTTGTTAGGTAATAATTATTTGTCGGCACAGCATATAATTGGCTCCCAAATTATTTTAATAAAATTCAATTCAATTATTTTAATAAAATTCATTATTTGCGAGTGTAAGAAAAATTAAGCACGGAAAATTTTCATACCAATGTTGACATATGGTAACATAAGAAATTGGTTTGTTGATGTTGAAAATGCAGAAACTGAAACTATTATTTGTTCTTAAATTTGCCCAGCTAATACAATCTTCCTTTACTCTTCTGTTATCTAGGAGTAATTTTCAAAGAAAAATGAACTTTAAAATGCCGTTTTACGTTCCAATACGAAATTGTTTTCTTTTAAAGTCAGTGACTGGGTAAAATTTCATCACACTTGCTTTTGTGTAATTATGTGATTATATACATTTGATCTTAGTGTTATTTGTGACTATATATACATATTTGATCTTAGTGTTATTTCATGACCCATAGTACTGCGAGTTGTAAAGGGTGATTTTTTAAGAGCCTCCGGATTTGATTTAAAAAAAAAATACATAAAATGTAGAGACATGTATGAAATCTTTATTTGAGTCGATAGAACGATCTATATAATTCAATGTTTAAAGACAATTTCATGTAAATGTTGACCGCAACTGCGCCTCAAATGGTTCATACGCTGGGTCCAACTTTGCATACTCTCTCCAACATATCGGCCGGTGTCTCACGAATAAATTCTTCAATATTGGCTTCCAGTGCGTCAACCGTTGCGGGCTTGTCGCTATAGACATGAGCCTTAACATAGCCCCACAAAAAATAATCTGAAGACGTTAAATCGCACGATCTAGGCGGCCAATTGACCGGCCCCAAACGTGAAATAAACTGTTCTCTTAACTCGCCTCTCAGTTGGGCCATTGTTCATCAACAACACTGGCGGATACAGCTGCGATATTTTCCTCTGTCCGCACTCTACGTATGCGTGTTCGTGGTTTAATGTCCAATAATGTAAATTTGGTGCGAAATTTAGTCACAAGATTCCGAATAGCCGCCTCAGAAAGTCGCCCAAACTGACCATAGAATGGAAGAAGTGCACGATGCACTTTCTTAACCGAGCATGAATTTTGATAATAAAATTCAATAATCTGCAAGCGTTGTTCGTTTGTAAGTCGATTCATGGTTAAATTATAGACCAAACTGAACATTTTGTTGCCAAAAAAAAAAAACTTTTTGTTGCCAAAAAGAAAGTTGCTAAAAAATCACCCTACATTAGAATTGATTTTCGAGTTTCATGAAGAAACGTTTCCGTTTTCTTTATTGGGCGTGGGCCTGGCGCCGCCTATACAATTAAAATTGAAAATATGGATTCGCTTTCTCATTTAGGCGTGTTGTCCCACTGGGGGCGCTAGAGAAGGTGATTCAAGTTTTGTCACAAAACTTTTCTGTTTAACGGTTGCCACACCAGCATTTTTTTGGACCAAAATGTAAAAAAGGACGCTTAAGATTAACAATTAAAACAAATCAACATAAATATGTTGAACTAAAAAAACAACAACATAAACTTCGAAATACAAAAAATTAACGAATAAATTAAATAGACGAAATGATATATAAATAATTAAATCGGTCCATGTTTAATCAATTTACATTTTTGGAATGGAGCAATAGCAAGTTTTTCGTGAGTCGCACTTTGCTACATATTCTTTGCGAACAAAACGTATTCGGGATCTTCCTTTCTTGAGCAAAGTTCTTTTGCTGGCATTACGCTGTTTATTGTACTGAACTCCAATTTATTTACATGGAAAATCACATTGCAAATGGTTCCCCGTCAATTTACTGCTTGTAAAATATAATACCAAAATATATAAAAATATATAAAATTTAAATGAGTTACTAGGGCACTTTACTCTTGCTTAACTGCCTATGGCCTCTCGCAGAGGAATGTCGATATTTTTTTCGTGCGAATTTACGTAAATATGTATTTGTATGTAAAAATATATAAAAACGATGTTTTCAAGGCTGTGCTGCCTTGACATAATTGGCATAATTCTGTGCGCAGTCAAGCTTAACACGTCTGAATTCCATTTTAATACCTTTGGCCTTAGTTATTGCACTGATGCGGTTTTGGTGGGGCAACATGTCCAGCCCCTGTTAGTCAGAATTCCTAGAATTGATGCTGTTTGTTGATGCTGATTGTTGTTCGGCTGTGTGGAGTATCCTTAAAGCCTTAAGTATACAAAACATGAATATTTAAAAATATATAAATCAAGTCTCATTTAACAAACGCAGCTAAGTACACAAAATGTGAAGAGATCATAGAATAATGGACTTTGAAAAACATCGAAATATTTTCTGCGTTCGCTGCTGTCTTTACGATAATTTTCGCGATTTTCGCCAGTTCGGCACATTGAGTCGTAGTTCGGTTTTGAGATTTTACCCAAAGAAGTTTGAATGTTGGGTTTTGTAGTCGTCGGTGCTAGAAATCGATTGCAAGTTTTCGTTGTCTCACAGCTTATGTAGTAAATGCCAAAATGGCATATTTAAAAATATATTTTAAGCTCAGCCTGCGGCTATTTCTGTGAAATCACACTTCACTTACATTGCGCATTGACCTTGACTTCTGGCGTTCAACGAAATATACGTTTCGTTGGCAACGCTGCATTGCAATTTGTGTTGGTATAACATTTCCCAGTAGGAAAGTGGCACCTACCGTAATTCATTACAGCATTACTTTTCATCCGGTAAGCATTCCAACTTCCATGCCAAACGCTCATTACGTTTGTTCAGAGCATGGTCACCGGATCATGCATGATTTTGTAAAGTACAAATGGTATCATAGCAACATTTTTCGGAATTGTTCGGCTTCCCATTCAAATGTACTTTACTCAGTAATGCGGCGGTATGAAGGAAGGAAATAAAGGGGTCCGTAATGTGCTATTGGAATAGGCTTAAAATTATAAAAATAAAATGACCTACTCAGTTTATGCCTTCCTAGCTACGGATAATGTAAGCACTACTGAATTCTTCACTTACGATGGAAGGAAGACATATTTGGAAATTTTTTCCATTGCCTGCGAAAAGTTGACTTGTGCTTTTCTTATAATTCTCAACTGCTTCATGTGGAAAGCGATGGAAATAGATGAGTGTTTAAAACAGTCCACGCTGGGATTTGAACTTGGGCCTCTGGCATGAAAAGTCAGCGCGCTACCCTCTGGACTACCGAGGCCAACTCATTAAGCTTGTAAAATCACTTACATATTTTTTATAGATTTGTTCTACTTAAATGTACATTCCACGTACATTACAAAGTAAATGAGATACGAAGATACGAACAATCATTCGGGTTTTAAATCGACTTTTTTGCACTTCTGGTGCCTTCTTGTTTGCTTTCTTAGCGTAAGCTACAATCGGAGGTACTCGGTACCTTACTAATACCTTACTTTTGGCAGCATGCCGTTTCCACTGCCAAAAGGTGGAGGAAAACATGCATTATTCTGGTAAGCACCTTACCATTTTCTTACTGGGTTAATAAGTATTGTACGGGCATGCGTGTGTCGACGCCTGTATCTGTGCATGGGAACATGAACGTGTATGACCGAGCAGTGCTAATAATTTAGGTGTAATTATGCGTGGGGACGTGCCGAGTAGTGACTCGGTGGGAGTGCTTCAAGCGCAAAAAGTCCATACTGTTGGTGCTGTAGTGCTGAAACCTTTTTATGCATACCTACATAAACTATATCGTTTTGTATTTGTTGCACACTCACTGGTTGGTAAATAAATGGACGCAGTATTTATCCATGCGTCGTTTGAAGAGCTCACTAAATGTTACAATACAAATTTTCTCATTCACATATAAATCGCCCATTTATTTGGGCCGAAACTAGAAAAATTAATCAAACTCTGTGCTTGAATCCAAATCCAATTCCAGTACATTCCAATTGTAAGCACATTTTAAGCTGCGTCGTAACTGGTTGACTGAGTCAACGCATACCTAGACAGCTCCGAGAGGCAAACGCATTAGAAACTCAAGAGTCCTTGGAGTGGCGTCAACGATGGAGTGACTTTATTTCGCAATGTCAACTCAAACAAAACTCAACAATTTCCGAAAAAAATGTATTTCACGAACGCAAAATTCCATTTACCTCCAACTATTTTCGAAAATGATTTGTTTTGGTAGTCGATCATATGGCATTCAATCATCTTTGTCATGTTCTTCTTACTGGCTGGAGTTACTGGCAAAAATGTCTCACTTTACGCTCTCAGTTTCTCTCTCGTGGCAAGAGATTGGGCGTACACGAGTGAGTTCCAGTAAAAATTTGTTCAAATTTTGTACAAAATATTGGTACCCAAACAGACCTTATGACTCTGATTTTTCGTTTTGCAAAAAAGCTTATATTGCCACTGCAAACAACACAGCGGTGCGATACGCTCACTCTCAGGTTGCACTCAACATGTGCGCAACATGTAGCCACTCGTGCATAAAGTATGCTACGTCCACAAATTACTTCCAGCGTAAAGAAGATGTCGCAAGACGTCGAAGATGTCAAAGGTGAAACTGAAATTGCTGCTTGCTTGCCATGATTTGCGCACCACACGCTACTCCACTACCCTGCCGCTCTTCTGGAGAAATATTCTATTTTTTCTCTTTTTACTTGTCTGAAATGTGCCTCGGCTGGTTTTGTTGGTTTTGGCACTAAATGCCATGTGGAGAGCGGTAGCGACGAAGAACCGTGGCTACCGCATAAAATGGAACCGCTCCGAGGATGAACTAAAGATTGAGCAAGATTGAGAAAGATTGATTGAAAAGACGGTACTCCAACTTTCGGTTTTAAGACTTTTAAAGTTTTTTGCTGTTCAGCTGTGGTCTAATTGCAGTTACGAAAACTGTGCCATTTCAAAAGGCGAAGCGATATTGGAGGAGTTGTGTTCGCACGAAACTAAGTGATTAAACTTAGCACATTCTGAGCCTTTTATAAACAACCCGCGGCTTTGCACACAAGTCAATGGGCCCAATAACTCAAGTTTCTTCATACAACACTTCAACCCATGTTTTGCCCCTTTAGACCCCGAATTGCAAAAGATCACGTCTTGGCGGAAGTTTATTTTCTTAAATGTACCTACAGTTCAAATTGTTTGAAGTTTTAGCGGTTTGGGCTGGGCGGTGATGAATCAGTCAGTCAATAAGTCAGTAAGTCAGGGCAAACATTTATACGTATATACATTTGAGTTGTATGGGCAGTGGCACGCCGTTTTTATGCAATGCCTACCAACCTATTCTTCCAGTCACGGAGACCGACCCAGTTTCATTAATGTCCGACTAACAATTTCAAAGTTACGCGGAAAATTTGGGTCAACAGAAATATGCCACGCCCCTTGTCCAACGTCCATCAAATCTCACCAGTAGAATGACACATCTATTATACGATGTTATACAAAATTTCAATACTGTCCGACTTATAATTTCGAAGCTAAACCATATTTAAACTTTGGGTTGTATGGGCGGTGCCAGGCAACCTTGTCCAATACCCACCCCATTCCCCCTGTCGAAGGGCCCATCTAAATCGTAAGTTTGTGCCAAATGTCATTGATGTGTGATCTGTAGTTCCAAAGTTAATCAAAAGATTTGGGTCGCTTGAAAAGTGCCACGCCCCTTGTCCAACGCTCATGGAATTTTACCAGTGAAACGACACATCTAAACGGTGGCCCTGTACCAAAATTCAGTGCTGTCCGACCTATAATTCCGAATATATTCCATACTAGCTGAACCGGCGAATTTCGTCTCACACAAAATTGTTTTGTTTGTTTTGATAATAAAATGCGCGAAATGGCGGATCTATGGCGATGCAAATCGACGAAGGAATCCAACTAAAGGAAGAGGAAGAGCTACTGATTAACGCAATTGAGGCCCACAAATTAGCAATGTTGCTGCTAAGTTTCAGTGAAGAAATGGACTGCGCTTGAACCACGCCAATTTCAAAACCAATTTTTATAATTTTTACTTACGCCACGCCCCCTTGTTCAATACCAGCACCATTCCCTCTGTCGAAGGACATGACTAAATAGTTCGTAGTGAATTTAATTGATGTGTGGTTCTAAAGTTATCGTCTGAAAGTTTGAGCTGGTGAAAAAGTACCACGCCCCGTTTTCCTAAAATTGTCTTTCATACAAACCTTGTTCTGACAACTACGAATACAACCAAATAAAAAGCAGCCAAATCGGTCCAGCCGTTCTCGATTCGCGGTCGGAGAAATTTTCTGGAATTTTCTTTTCGCATAAACCTGAACTGACTCAAGACTAATCCAACAAAAAAAAACCTATGGAAATCGGCCGGTCCGTTTGAGTGCGATGCGCTTACACATACCGCACACCCACTTCAAAAGTGACACAACTCAAAATTTTTAATTTTCAGAAAACGCAAAAAACTGTTTTTGAGCTAAATAAACATTTTTTTTAAAATAACGTATAGACCATTCAGTAGAAAATCCTTACAGATTATACTTAAGGATAAATTACAAAGATTTTTTGATTTTACAATAGAAAATCTAAAGTTCTGAGTTATGACGTTTTTGATGATATTTTAATTCAATAATTACCGAATTATTTTAAGTTATGTCACCTTTTCTAAGTTCAAAAATTATAAATGACAGTTAAAAAGTTGAAAGAAAAATATTGAAAATACGAAAATTAATTTATTTACTTGAAGATTCTAAAATTGTCACAATTCTACATAAAATTAACTCCAACAAAGATTTATTTCATCAAAAGTGTCACAATTTAAATTAGGACTCTTTTGCATTGAGCTGCAGCAATCGAATAGCATCAAACTTCTCGACATGAAGAGAGACCTAACTGTTTTTTTGGCAACAGTTAACAACAACAAAATATACCGAGCTTTTGCTTATTGGTAGATAAATGCATTGTGCACAGTATTAACACATAAACCTGAAAATGAACAATTTTGAGTTGTGTCACTTTTGAAATGGGTGTGCGATATGTACATCCACTTTTATATATATAGATTCCATATTAAAGATTTAGATTGTATAGGAGGTGCCACGCCCACCTGTCGGGTCGTATTCGCACTATGTAGTCTACCGAGATTTAGTCAAGACGAACATTCCTTGAAAGATTTAGCTCAATCGGCCGTCTAGTTGTTGAGTTTTATAGTTTTATATATATAGATATATGTACATATGTATATAGATTTGAGAGGTGGTCGAAATGGCTTAAACCATTAATATAGATTCTTCGCGATTATCAAATATGTATAATTACAAAGTCATAAAACTATATTTAAATAAGTGATAATCTGCCAAGAAGTTGGATAATCGAGGATCAGTACGACGATTGTAATTAAATTGCGCTGTACAGTATGCAAAGTAAATATTTAATATTAGTTTTCTCAGAGTTGAATTTGCGCTAAATATGTGCAAAAAGATTTTTGCTTGTTCGAGCTCACTTTCGTTTCAAGAGCACTAACAACAACCTATACGAGGAGCAGGAGCGTCGGCCATCCGTTGTAACAGCAAAGTCGCTGGTGCATTGCATGTGCTGCAGCAACAACAAGAATTGTAGTTGCAGCAAATGTATGCCAAAAGATTCGGAGCAAGGTGGGGCAATGACGGGGCTGCGTGCATGCTTTTGTGGGCCACACCCTGCAACACACTGTGTGTCTCACCCCTTCTGCCACCATTGCTTTCAACATTCTTTTAACCCCTTTCTTCCGCCGTTCGGTACTCAAGTGCAGCAGAAACAAATGTTTACTAGTGCTGTTGTTCGTATCGATTTTCCTTAGAGCTGGTTGTGTGCTGTAAACATTCTGGCACGGAAAATTCCTTAACTACGAAAACGGCGCGCCACACCCTTTTTGGCGTTGCATAAAATGCAAATTTCGCATTTGGCATCATACTTGAAAGTGGTGCCGGCGACTACTTTCGATTGCTTCGTACTCGAGTGAGCACATTCGAAAATCTCGGCCGCACTGGCCATTTATGTAGCAGATATAGCACTACAGAGTCAGTTGCCACAAAAGGCCCAGTCATGATTCCTTCAGTGGCTTCCTTTGTGCGCAGTGGCCGTGTCACTTGACCTTTAAAATGGCAAGCCGCCTGCTTTGTGTGGACAGGCACATTTTTCGCCTTTCTCTGTGTATCCTCCGCACGTTTCATTTAATTTCGTTTTATTTGGCGAGGCCTCCGCTGTCATCACCTGCCCCGGACACAAAGTGCACAGGCTAGAAGCTGCCTGTGTCTATGTGTCTTTAGTTGTATACATTTTGTTACACACCTTAACAGTTAACACAGTTTACTCTACTTTACAGGTTCTTCTAGCTTCCAATTGTGGCTGTGCAATTTGCATTTTGCGTGTGTGTTCATATTTTCGTTCAGTTCATACAAGAACTTACACATATTAAAAAAAATGCTTAGAATTAGAAAATAAGCTAAAATCACAATTTAACAGTTGGGCTGAAAAGTTCGTATCGTTTTATAGAAAAACACATTTTTTTGGCAAAATTCGATTTTATTATTCAACATAGTTGCCATCGAGGGCGATAAACGGATTATAGCGATCCTCCAACTTTTCAATACCATTTTTATAGTACGATTTGTGTTTAGCCTCAAAATAGGCCTCTGTTTCGGCGATTACTTCCTCATCGGCTTTAAATTTCTTTCCAGCGAGCATTCGCTTGAGATCTGAGGAAATAGTCGCTGGGGGCCAAATCTGGAGAATACGGTGGATGCGGAAGCAATTCGAAGCCCAATTCATGCAATTTTACCATCGTTTTCCCCGATTTGTGACACGGCGCATTGTCTTGATGAAACAACACTTTCTTCTTCTTCAAATGGGGCCGTTTTTCGCGATTTCGTCCTTCAAACGCTCCAATAACGCTATATATTAGTCGCTGTTGATGGTTTTTCCCTTTCCAAGATTTTTCCACGCTTTGGATTGGGTTCATCGCGTGCAGACCACTCAGATTACTGCCGACTCGACTCCGGAGTGTGGTGGTGGATCCATGTTTCATCGATTGTCACATATCGACGCAAAAATTCACTTCTGTTGCGGTTGAACAGCTCCAAACAGCTCCAAACAAGCATCGACACGTTCTTGTTTTTGGTCGATTGTGAGCTCGCGCGGCACCCACTTTGCACATAGCTTTCGCATACCCAAATATTCATGAACGATATGTCCACCACGTTCCTTTGATATCTTTAGAGTGTCAGCTATACAAATCAACCTCAATTTACGATCTGCCAAAATCATTTTGTGGATTTTTTTGATGTTTTCGTCCGTAACAGCCTCTTTTGGACGTCCACTGCGTTCATCGTCTTCGGTGCTCATATGGCCTGTACGGAATTTAGCAAACCACTTACGAATGGTTGCTTCGCCCGGCGCAGAGTCCGGATAACACTCATCAAGCCACTTTTTGGTATCAGTAGCAATTTTTTTCATCAAAAAATAGTGTTTCTATAAAACACGAAATTCCTTTTTATCCATTTTTTTCAAAATAACAAAAGTTGCTTCACTCAAAATGCTGTATCTCACAAACTAATAATCAGACAGCTGTCAAATTTATATACGTTTCTTTTGAAGGTTGGTACTACGTAAAAATGATACGGATTTTATTCCAGTGGTGCCATCTCATAGAAACGATACGAACTTTTCAGCCCAACTGTTTTGTACTGGTTGCACAATGAAGATAATGTATGGAACAATTGTATAGTAGGTACAGGTGCAGGTGGTAATTGAATTTTTGCTTAAGGGGTCATTCTCATGCGCGGACAGGAAAAATGGACATTTTTCAGAAATGATTTCCTTTGTGAATACGAGGAATTATCAAAAAAAGATATTCCACTTTAATTTATTCATTGTTATGGTACAAAAATAAAAAAAAATAAAAATTTTTTTTAAATTTTATCAAACACTTTTTTTCGATTAAAGACACGGCTTCTGCCGCGTCATGGTCAGCTGGCGGGGATTGTTTAGAGTCACAGGATTATCTGAAACATATATTTCAAAGAAATTCTTAATCAGTATGAATGTACCTCTCGCCCGTAGTAAATTTGAATTTTTTCATAAGAATCTCACAAAATGGCAGGCATTGGAAGTTAGAACAGTAAAAAATGTTTGTTTTTGAAGATTTTATCAATGAAAAAAAGTATGAAATTTTTAACATATCAGAGTGAATTTACTAGGGGCGATAGCTAACAGTATGTAGAATGACGTGACAAAATCGCAGGGCGATCGGATGAATGGTTTTTTTTAAATCATCCCCGCCTTAAAAAAAAAAGGCGTTCCGAGAAAAACACGTTTAAAGTTTTGACTAACTGACTGAATCCTTGCTAGAAACCTTGACCGCTCGTTATATAAATGTCTGTAGAAGCCGAAATACTTGAAATTTTCCAATAAAATTTTGACAGCACCTTCTTCAAGGATGATACATTCCAAATATGTTTAAAAAAAAAATTGATTTTTACAAAGTTTCACATGAGAATGACCCCTTAAATGAAATTGTTTTGCTAGTTTAAAAACAGAAAGTCTTTGCCCTCTGGACTGACATTAGTCACAAATAAATTTCTTGTTCCCACATTCTGCTAATGACGTCACCCGGTCAGATAGAGCGTTGTTGCCATTTCACTTTAATTTCTTAGCCCCATTTCTATAGCGGCCTCTGGATTTGAATAGTGTGGGTGGTATGGCGAAACGCATTTTACAGCCACATATGTAAAGCTGTCGGCGTTTCTTTCATCTCGCCTTTATTCTGTGGGTTCGTTATTCGGCAGACTGGCAGAAACAAATTACATGGAAACCCTTTTGCACGGCGACTCTTCGGCGTTCACCTGTGCACAAGTGAATTATCCCGGCATTGCTTCAGAATTACGTGTGATAAGATAAGCAGCCGCAGTACATGACTAATTATCGCGCCGTTCGTTAGCGGCTGTGGCAATGCGGCGACGTTGTCGACTAATGATGCAAGTAAATTAACCCTTTCGCTACAACATGCTACTTTGTGGACGTCTTTTGTCTTCTGTTTTTTGTTGGTCTTTAGTATAGTTTGAAGTTTTAGGAAAAATACGAAATTAATAAACTCAATATTTAAGTTTAAAGAAGAGAAGTATACACGTTTTTGTAATGGTATATCTTGACATAGTAAAGGAAGAGGAAGCAGCACAAATTAGAGAACTTTTTAATTTGACGTTTTCTTTCAATTTAGATATTTTTTGTTTTAATTTTGACTGAAGTAAATGAAGAAATATTCAAATTTTCGTTATGCGTAAAAAGTTTCATGTTTAAGTAATTATTACAGCCACAACGATGTGGTTGCTCTCATAGAAAAACACTCTAAATAAAATACAGGGTCCGAGTATAAAAATTAAAAAATTTCTTATGGAATGTTACTAATATAACCACATAGAAGCCTAAGACGTGAAATTTAAAAATTTAACTTTCCCCAGTAAAAACCTGTAGCGAAAGGATTAAACGATTTTTAAAACTGCTGCTCGAGGGGAAACGAAAGAGAAATGCGAAGCTCAGCCACAAACAAGGAACATGTGTTTCGTGTTTCTTGCAAGTGGTCTGCCGATGCGACCAAGGAAGGTGAGATGGTGAGAGGGTTCGAGTGCGGGTGGAAGAACTTTTGACGTCATCTCTTTGGTTCGGTGCTGTGATTAAGATAATTTAAATTATTGTTTGTTTGCCTGTGCACTAATTCGAGTGGCGTGGCGGACGAAGTTGGCGTTCGGTACTTTTAGGTTGGCTGGTGGGTTTGATGCACTTCTCTCAACGTTTGCTTCAGTATCTCTTGGAGCAATTTGCTTGGATTAAATTTTTACTTTGAACACAGACTTTGTGTTTTGCGAAATTGTTTGCGTGAAATGATAGATTATTAAAATTTGGTAGTTTCCTTTTAGATTGTTCCTTAAAAATCACAAACTATTTTGATGTGATCACCAGACAATTCTTGGTTGGAATAAGTTAGCGCAATTTGATGTATTAATATATTTTTTTTTAATTAGTTTTAACGATACAATAATCCTCGTAACAGCTTTAACAGTGTTTAGCTCCAAAACGGCTGAATTTTTTGTTTTCAATAGAAAACAATTTATCGGAAATAATTTGTAATCTGGCAAAACAGAGAAACGCGTGTTTTTAACTCATCAGTTTGCCTCGTTTAGTTTTGAAAGTTGTGATGTGTTTTGCAATGAGCGCTGCTCGCCACATGGTGGCTGCTGCTGCTGCTTTCTTGTCTTTACTACAAATGCCGTTTTGGTTTCGCAGTTCGCTCTCCGCTGTTCTATACATGTGTGGATATTTTAAAAATAAAAATCGATGCCAACACACGCAGAAGCGTCGAGTTGTGTGTAAAGACGCTAAACATGAGGGGCATAAAATTCGAGCAGAAAAATGTGGACTGGGAAGCAAAATAAGAATTTGTTTTCCTAAAATAACGCAATTCTGCTTTGCGCTACATGAGGCATTTAAGCGAATACTTCGGGAGGCTTTGAATCTGATATTTTCTTATTACGTTAGTCGAGTTTTTGCTAGGTAATGGGCGGAGATGTCTTTTGGCCGAAATACAAAATATTATGAGTAGAATCAAACGCCACAGAACTTCGGATAGACAAGCAGCTTTGAAAGCACTGTTCTAGCCCATAAGTATCTAGAATCGATAAACAAGTTGAGAAAATATAAACAAGTTAAATTGCTCGGAAAACATCTAAACTTGATTGGTACTCTTGAATCGTTGAGGTGCATAATATTAGTGTAGGAGTAGTAGCCGCGCAAGTTATTTTAATCTATTCTAGAATTCCACAAGTAGCATATATGTTCCGGCATAGGATCATTTACCATACGTATCTAAAATATTTAGATGAATTTAAACAAACGTTACCATTGTGGGAAAACGTTTTTAAAATGTTTTAATATTTAACACTTATACGCCACGTTGTTCAGGCAAAGACCACAGTGAGGACAGTGTCCGCTTTATCGAGTATTTTACTCAAGTAGAAGGCAATTGGAATTTGCCAGAGAACATGTTTGGCTGGTTGCTCCAGCCAGCTGCGCAAAGCGGCAGACAATTATTCATTGACATGAATTGCTCGTTGCGCATATGTTGCGGGCGCGTGTTTTTGCATTTAGGTGCTTCTGTCTCCCAGCCGGGTTGTGTGCCGTTCCATTTGTTTGCCTTCGTGCAAAAATAAGCTCATAAAGTACAACGACAAATAATAATAATAATGCAAATAAGTGGCATAATCCGTTCTAATGTGCTTAGCGCACGACGGACGAATCGAATCGAATTGAATGGCATCGCATCGCACCGCACCGCTCTGCATTGAACCGAACAGAACCGAGCCAATCGGACCGGAACGCCACTATTTGCACAATGTGACAATAGTAGATTAGTTGGCTGGTAGGGAGCGAGAGCGGTGCGCGCGAGATAAACGCACGCATAACCGTGTCACGTGTCTGCTATTATTTCTGCATTGGCCATGCAAACAAAGCAACAACAAAATTAAATGATAATGAAAAAAATATGAATACACAAATGAGTATCCGTACTGTTATTGCCACTATCCACTAATACAAAAACAATTGTGGCAAAGCATTTGTTGATTATTTTCCAAGGTGAAGGCGACGCCAACGACGACAGTGTTAAATAAGCTGGCGAAAATGTGGGTGTGCGTGAAAGAGACGAACATGAGTGTTGGTCGCCAGCTGCTGCTCACCGCTAATGTGGCTAATTAGGCTCAAAAATGGTCAGCAATGTGGTGCTTGACGTTACGCAGACCGACATTCACACTGAAGTATTTGTCATAAAATATAGGAGTTCTCTTTTGTCTGTACGTGTAAAATAAATATGAAATGAGCAATTAAAAAAAGGAGGATATTTCAAGCATTAGTCCTAAGTTCGTATATGGTAAATACGGCAACTTTAGGTATTGTGGTACGGTATACCAAGTTTCAATGCTGTTGGACTTATAATTCCGACATGATTTAGTATAATGGATTCGAGTTGTATGTGGCACGCCCGTTGCCCATGAGCAACAAACGATGTTCAGATATTTATCCCTGGACTACCACCCATTGTGTCAAAATTTCAGGTAACACAGTGCAACAAATTAAAAAAAAATTACGAGGGACAAGGTCAAACATATTTCATTCGATAGAGGACCTCAATAGGTGAAAAAGTAGCAAGTGATTTTTTCCGGGATGTTCGAATTTTTTTTAAATGCAGTTTAAAGATGGCGGCTTAGTGCCCCTTACTGAAACTTTTAAAACATCATATCTTTCGACTCAAATGTCAGAAAGGGATAATTTTTACGTCAAATGAAAGCTAATGATATGAAGTCAAAAAAACATTATACTTTTTTGAAAAATTTTATGTAAAAGGATATGAAGGACATCAAATAAATTTTTATCCTTGAATATCCTGGAAACCGTGAGAGCTAAATTTATATAAGTAAGTTCTGGTAAAAAAGCATTCAAAGATCTATACTGCATATTAATTTCATTTCAATCACTTTTACTGTTAAGCCACTACAGCCTTTCAAAAATTATACACTGCTACATTCATGTTTTCATGTGCAGAATATCTCGTAGTTGCTTACTAAAAACATCGAATGTAGCAAAGCACATTTTTTTAATCGTTGTAGAGTCTTAACTGTAAAAGTGATTTACATTTTTTACCAGAAGTCACTTATATAAATTTAGCTCTTACGGTTTCCAGGATATTCAAGGATAAACATTTAGTTGATGTCCTTTATGTCATTCTTTATAAAATCTTTCAAAAAAGGATATGAATTCTTTGACCTCATATCATTAGCTTTAATTTGACGTAAACATGATTTTTTTCTGACATTTGAGTCAAGAGATATGATGTTTTAAAAGTTTCAGTAAGGGGCACTAAGCCGCCATCTTTAAACTGCATTTAAAAAAAACTCGAACATCCCGGAAAAATCCCTTGGTACTTTTTCACCTACTGAGGTCCTCTATCGAATGAGATATGTTTGACCTTGTCCCTCGAAATTTTTTTTGAATTTGTTGCACTGTGTAATCATTCATTTTCATATATTACTAGCAGGACCCCGCGGCAACTTGCATGCAAGTTTAAAGTCAATTTCATCATACAACACTATATGGGCGGAGCCACGCCCCTTTTATGCAATGCCCAATCCATTCCTCCAATCGAAGGGTGCGACCCAGTTTCATTGATGTGCGACTTACAGTTCCAAAGTTACGCGAAAAATTATAGTCACCAAAAATTTGTTTTGAATAACTCTGGAATTACAGGTCACACATCAATAACATTCGGCACAAACTTACGACTTAGATGGGACCTTCGAAAGGGGGATGGGGTGGGTATTGGACAAGGGTGCCTGGCACCGCCCATACAACCCAAATTTTTAATGTGGAATAGCTTTGGAATAATAAGTCGAATAGCATTGACATTATGTATACCGTCGTCTCATAGATGTGTCATTTTACTGGTACAATTTTATGAGCGTTGGACAAGGGGCGTGGCAAATTTTTGTGCACATTTCGTTCTATGGCTTAACAAAATGGAAAAATTCAACACGCGCTTAGTTGCAGACAACACTTTAAACTGTTGTGTTTGCCTTAAAGTTTTTCAAGTTCTGGCTCAACGAGTTTTTAAAAATGGCTTCCGTTGCCTGCATATGCGTTAATTTGGCCTTTTTGACATACCTCTAGGTACTCATAAATTTATTGCCTGACCCGGCCACACGCTGGTTGTGACAATTTGCCACGTTTCAACAACTCCGGTATTGTCGAGAGGTATTTTGGGGCGCTTTTGCATTATTACAGCGGTCCTTTGTGCCCTGCGACGCTTCTCCGCACCTTTTGTTCCGCAGTAATTAAATTGTGTCGTTCGCTTGTGTCTTGCCAAACCCTCGCGATTTTTCCGCAAAGTTTGTTGTTTTTTTGGCATTGTAGCTATCTGTAAAGGCAAACTGACGTTCCGCTGCGCTGTTGCACTGCGTAATTGACGTCTCGAGGGAGTTTTCTTTAACAGTTTAAATTTAATATCCATTCAAATGGAACAATGCAGCACACATTTATTGAGCTTAAGCTCTTATCTTATTTAATTCTGAAGTACATACCTTTGTTTTTAACTTCCAACTTTTGCAATGCTCAGTTATAAAGGTTTTACATCTTTTATTAACCAATGCTGTTTACAACTGAGTTCGTTTTTTACAATTTTAAGCTCGTACTGATTTACTCCGTTTTCTTAAAACTCAAAAAAGTGAATAAACAATTTGTCCTCTTTTGAGTGGTTGATCTGACACGATCATATACGATATTTCAGATCGAAGTTTGCACTATAAAGTTTTTAAATTTGGCCAATGCGAATTTAAGCGGTTGTTTTTATTTTATTGAACAATAGTTCTTCATTATAGTTATAGTTATTATCCTGTGCCCACAAACTGCCGTCTTGCTTTTTCAATAAATATCAACTTAGGTTCGAGGTGTATATTATGCTGAAATGTATCTATGAGAATTGCTGAGAGAATGAGTGATAAGGACAGTGGTATTTTCACTTGATTATTGTGCAAGAGGTCAAAAACAGTATTGTACAATAAATATGTAAAAATTGTATCAAATTTCCTAGAGACTCTGGATTTATTCAAGCCGCTCCGTCGCTTTTGTCCAGCTTTTCTAGTTCCAATATTACAACCTCCATTAGTAATCTTGCCAAAGCATATGTGCCTGGAAAAGCTGGCCATTCAGTAATCTATATAGTTAGCAGCAGTCTCGTCGTTCTCTAGACACAAGTTCCAAATGCTCTAAGCACTTGGGAGGATTGGTGGATTGGAGGTTTCAAATGGTATTGAAGTTGGGTGCGGAACCTCCTCCAAAATGAAATCATGTGTGCACCACTGCAGCAGCATAAGCGGTGATGATTCGCACATATACTATAGAATTTTCTCCGCTCAGTCTGTTCAGCCTGCATATTGTCTTTGATGGCCTGCAGATTGTCTTTCATGTAAATTCTTCTGCCAACCATTTCTCCTAAAAGCAACTCCACCACTGCTACACAAATAGCGAACACCTACGTCTGAAAAAGTGACAAAGTTGGATGTCCTAATTTTCTAGTAACTGTTTTGTCTTTTGCCCCTCATGTTGTGCTCGACTTTTTGCTCTTACGCTATCTACTATTTTATTTAAGATTTATATAAATATTAAAGATAATCCAAAAAGAGGTCAAAGACAGTATTGTACAATAAACAATACTGGTATAAACAGAATCACATCGTCGGACGAATTTTTAGCAACGAACACTGTCGTCGGACGACTGTCGTCGGGAAATTACTCGCAATGAAACAGAATTGGTGCGAAATCAGCTATTTCGGAAAAAAGCATCCCCACAGAAAACACGAATGCGTTGATTGTTTCCCTTCCAAATCTCGGCTTTTTTTTTACAAGTATTAAAGTTTTTGTAGTCCGCCGAGGACAAGTCAAAGAGGCACTCGTTTTTTCGGACGTCTTCGATTAGATGCTCCGTCTTGTCCATTTTGTTTCGCATTTCGAAATTTTGTTTCAATTTGTTGTGTTATTTGTTTTGGAATTTCACCCCCTGACAGCTGCACAACTGATTTGTTCGCACGACGAATGCGATAAAATTAGAATTTGCTTTGTTGTCGAATGAACCGTCGTCGAACGAATATCGTAGTCGTCGTCGTTGTGGGCAATCACGTTTGACAGCGCACGTTCGTTGCCAAAAATTCGTCCGACGGTTTGATTCTGTTCATACCATTGTGTTGTAGAAAAAGTGTTGTAGAAAACGCAACGTCTCCACAATGAGTGTTTTTTTCCTGTGCCGCTAGATAGGCCCGAGGGGAATCACAGGCTTTATTGAGCCGGCTTGCATTTAAAATTGGGCCAAGTTGGGAAGTTCTCATTTAGTTTTTTTATTCCATTAAGTTTTACCATATAAAAGGAGCAGAAATAGAGAGAAATGAAGCCATAGAGAGTTTGTACTTTACAATTTAAGTGAACTAGATTCGCTGCTGGGAGTGGTACACTTGAAGTAAAATATTGCTTAAAGTTGTAGGCAATTTTCTATTTACCATAAAAAAAAACGGAAATTGTGTTTCCCTCTTCAGTCAGTCAGAACTAATTTGAACTCTTAAAAAACTATCGCTTCTATATAATTACCACTGCTGACAAATCAACGAGCTTCTCGCAGCAATGAGCTTCTCGCAAAAATGTATGTCCGAGAGTAAAATTGTCATTTAGTGCTGGCCATATGCAGCCAGCCAGCTAAATTGTGCAATTAAGACATTTCCATAATTTCGACTCAATTTAGTTCTGAATTGATATCAATTTGTCATACAAAAATCTCCATTTAGCAAATTACAATTAGCGCTAAATTGCGCATAAATTGAGCTCGATTCGCCATGCCACCCTGCGTCGTGCTGTTATCAATAAAAAAATTCATTTACAATTAAAAATGAGAAACTCATAGACGCGAAAGACGTTTGCTAACATTTGTTTCCTTTGAAATTTCGTTTAAAAAGTGTGTGCTTCAGTAGGGATGTTGAATAAATATTACTAAATGTTTTTAAGAACGCTTTTTATACATAACAGAAAAACCTTTCTTTCGTCAAAACAAAAACGTGTTCGATAACAGAGTAAGCTGAATTTTAATTGTGTGCGGTGAACTCAATTAAGAACTTAATTGCCTCAATTTTTATGGCTGCTGAGCAGGACATAAGTCGGAATTCAAATCCACGACACTCTGGCTTAAGAAATACAATTTTGTATAAAAGGTATTTTTAAATCAATAAGTTAACGGTTCCTACACACAAAGATTTGCAATTTTTAGTGTATCAGTTGAAAGAATTTGCCTTATTCTCAAAGCGCAGATTGTATAACAAATTTTTTATACTGTTTTAGATGTGAAACCAAAGGAAAGAAAGCAAAAACTAGTTTGGCCAATTTCCCTCAAGATGTACAATGTAAATTTTCCGTAAGATTTTTTAAAGTTTGCTACAGATTCGCAACTCCCTTGTTACGATGAACCAATTACCGATAAATATTTCCCCGATTATATAGTATACGGGGAAATATTTATCACGTTCCATAACTTTCGGTGTAAGGTCCAACGGGTCATAAATTGCAGCTTTATTTTGCAAAGCAAATGCAAACATATCCTACTTTTAGTGGTTGTCACCACTCGTTGCTCATTCATTCTGCTGTCTGATGTGAATCGCTGCGATGATGACTCTGGAGTAAACAATTACTCCGTGTCATCCTTCAACTGTCATATCTGAATATTGCAGTTTTTGTTGCTGTTTTTTTGCACTAATTCAAGCACATACGAGTTGACATACAAACATGCACGCACGCAAAATGCACCCACACCTCTTCACGAGTGTGTTTGCTTGTCAACAGTCAGCGAGAAGCTGGAAAAACGTGCATAAAAATGAGAAAAAGAAAAAAAAACTATGTGAGCTGTGAAAGGAGCGGTTGAGGAAGGGTGAGGGGGTAGAATGGCAGCACCCCCAAGGCATAGGAGCGCGAAATAGCTGTACAGACTATTCACACATGTGATATAGCGATCGGCGCAGTGGTTACAGGAGGATAGAGAGACGGTGGAAGAGGGGGCACTCTGCGTGTGCGAAGGCCTTTGACAACTTACTGGACGGCAGATATTCCTTGCTTTCGTTCTGTGTCAGCGTGTGATGCCATGATGCAATGCAATGCAGTGGGATGGTTTCAGCTGCTGCTGTTGCACTTGCTACATCCTCTGTTTTAGGAAAAGTAAATAAAAAATGAGTAGGAATTAAAATAGGAAATGCAAACATTTATCAATACATAGTTTACACAGTTTGCTTGGCGTTTTCAACATTGAAAAATACAACTTTTCTTTTATTATTCATCATATTTTTCTTTTAGTTATTCATTATAGAATTGTATGCGTATATGTTCTTTATTAACGCGCTTAATTGTGCCATTTTTTTTATTGTATTGTGTTTTATTGTAATTATTCGTTGCAGAATCTGTATACATATATGTTATTTATTTGTCCTGACCTACTGTCAGTCAGTCAGTCGACTTATTTATCATCGCCCAGCCCAAAGTGCTGAAGCAACAAATATGAAACCTTTTAACCTATTAAGTATTTAAAAGTTGGTGGGAATACCCCAAATAAAAGTTTATTCCACTGGTATTTTTCAGTTTGTTGAAAATCAAAATATGAGGTTAAGGTTTGTATGCGGGAAGATTATGAAAAAACTTGAGCCGATGGGCCTGACTTCACTTCAAAATTGGTAAAATATGTTATGAATTTTTTCTGAAAATCAAAACCTGGCGGAATCAACGATGGGTCTTTCTTTGTATGGAGAAAGAAGATTTAATGGGTTTTTTGATTTGAAACTTAGTAACTTAATGAGTAAGAATTCTCCACGTGGTTTTCATTTTTTCGAAAGTCCGATGGGGTCAACATTGGGTTAACAGTTTGTGCTAAAAGATGAACTTATGGGTCAGGAAAATGGTGAAACATCAAAGTATCAAAAAGTGTCAAACAAAGGGTTAAGAGAAACGTGATATAACGGAAAATAATTTAGAAGTTTATGTGAAGAAGCATAATTTAACGTTAACCCCCTTTCGCTGCAGCTTTTTACTGGGGAAAGTTAAAATTTTAAATTCTACGTCTTAGAATTCTTTGTGGTTTTATTACCAACATTCCATACGAATTTTTAAAATTTTTATACTCGGACCCTGTATTTTAGAGTGTTTTTCTATGAGAGCAACCACATCGTTGTGGCTGTAATAATTACTTAAACATAAAACTTTAGGATAGTGTTGTACTGCCTTTGCTGAGACTTTTTTAAGTGCTTGAACATGATGAAAGCAAGAAGCATTTCCCTGGCACGGAGATTGTACGAGATGAAACGAACAATCATTTTTGTGTGATTATGGAACTTTGCCGGGTCAGCAATTACTCTATGCAGCCTTCGGAAGATATTCCTGATTCAGAGGAAACCATTCAAATTCAAATGGAAAAGTTTGGCAAAAAATTCTGAATCAACTCCGTACTTCACCAAGGGCTCAATCAACACAGAAATTTGTGTGACAGAGTGCCTTTAAAAACGTTTATTGTTATTTTTACGTCAACATAATGGTCCAACGTTGTTTCGGCCAGATTTGGCTCCAGCCATTTGGCTACACCAATGTGACTCAGAAGTGGTTAAAAGATATTAAAGTTAATTATGTGAAAAAGCACAGCATGAATCCCCTAAATGTGCCAGAATTGCGCACAATCGAACGGTTTTGGGATCTGTTGAAGGCACATTTTCAAAAATTGGGCAAACCCACCAAAACTGTAGCAGAAATGTAAATCATGTGACGAAAAGCATCCCAAAAAGTAAACGAAACGGTTGATGAAAGGTCTTTTAAGAAATATCCAGGCTTGTGGACAATGACGTGTCAACTGATTTTATTTTAACTATTATTTTTACTACACGGATATGCCTTTGTACTAGTAAAAACAACAATTACACCACTAAAATAAATTTAAAATTTTGAAGAACTTTCTGTACCGGTTCTTACTTTTAAAGAAACATATAAATCTCAAGGAATCTATTTTTCGTGGATCGTCTTTTCTTATATAACGGTATTTTGTAACCTATGAAAAATGTAATAATAATCTGGATTGTTAGCCTGCTCAAAGGTGTCTGCAACTTGAAAGTGGGTGTCGCAGACATGTGTATTAACCCATTTATTTCTTCACAACAGTTTTGTTGTTGTTGCTGAAGTACTCTTACTCTGACTCACTTCAATTTGTGTGCTTGTCGAATTTGTGCGAAGGCCGGATTGATTTCGGTCATGGCGATCCCTACTTTGATAAAGAATGCATGATTCTGGGCAAGGTTTGTACGTTTTTAAGCAGTGTTTTCATTTTAATGTTAACCGAAAAGTTCCTATAACCATGCATGCATGCTCTGTCTTTCTGAACATCTTTTTGTTTCAAATGTCTGGTCATTATGCATTTGGTTGTCTCCTTGCGCGAATTCTACTCGTAAATACGAGTGGTTGCTTGCAGCAATGTGTGAAGGGCAGACGTTCGGTCTCGTTCCATCGCACTAATCATCAGATTATGAAAGCCACCCGTGAGTGGAATTGAAAAACCAATATTGGAAAAAGTCTGCAACATTGTTACGCAGCTTAGCGTTTAAAGGAATGCAATTGTGACCGTCGCTTGTAGACTTCAAGTGGGCATTCTTAGCGAAATGGAAATCAACATTTGGATCCGCATTATGTTCTAGTTACGAAATCAAATACAATTTTACCTCAGTTGAAGCATTCCCTTGTTATAGCATTCAGGAAACTATCTTATTTATTTTGCACAATTTTAATGTTTGAATATTTAAGTTTTGTGCTTTCGAACGCCATCCACACGCATACCGGTGCCGTTGTTTTCGTATCCACAGTCGCAACTGTGTGTAGTCTATTTTAAGGATGGTAAAATTGCGATTATTGTAAACAATAATCTTTCATCGTCGATTGTGCAAAATAAATAAACACTGTGAATCGAATTGTTCCAGTGGTTTGTGTTTGCCTTACGAAAGAATTGTTTATTTTCGCCGTTATTACGCTGCTTGGAAATGTTGAAATGCCTATGTGAGATAAGCTAATAGTTAAGTGTTAGAATTGCGCTGGTTCGTTAGTGGGAGAACGGGAAAATTAAGAAAAAGTGGATATTTGAGATTTGCTGCTTGAGCGGCTTTAAATTTGCGGCGTAGAAAGAGAAGAATAGTTAATACTGAGTGATGCCGAAGTCCGTTTTGGCAGAGCGGTTTTCATAGGGAAATACAGTGCGTTTCAAAATAAAGTGTTGCTAATAAAACTCACAAAAAAGGAATAGTACTGAATTATATGTATTTTCTGAAAGGCTGTGCAAATATCTTTTTCGCATTATTATCAATACTTTGTCCAGTCTCCGTTGTTGTCAATAATAGCTTGGCATCTTTTGTTACAATTTTGGCTTAATTTTTTAGCGTACTCCAAAGAAAAACCCTCTCGAAATCCGTTTTAATGTTAAAATGAGCTGTTTTGTTGTTGCTATTCTTTTTCCTCTAAGCTTTTGCTTCATTAATGACCAAACATTTTCGATTTTGTTTGAATCTGGACTTTGAAATGGCCAATTTAGTGTTTCCACACCAAATTTTCCTTAGCCCATTTCAGACGATTTTACACATATTTTCACCCAATAACGTTTTCGATATGGTACTTCAATGAAGAATGCCCAGAAGCCTGCGTCGGATAGTGCCCGTTGATACTTCCGCTCCCTTCTGCGACAATCTTTCCTTCGCTTGCTTCAGGCTAAGAGTTGAAGTGTTATCAAACATCCGGACTATCGCCTTATCCGTTTTGTTCTGAGTGGTCCTCTTCCTGCCTCTCCGTGGCTCGTCGTCAACATTTCCGAACTCTTTGAATCGACTGACCCACTTCCTCACAAATGAAACTTTCGTGTTTTCGTGTATTTTGCGACTTGTGGAGGTTCGATTTTTGGACCCTCAGGATGGTTTACTTAAAACACTACTCTCAAACGTTTTTTAACTATAGCACTCATTTTTAATTCTTCATATTTCCGCGAAAACTTGTACCCAACTAACAAAACAGAAACACATGCGAAAACGGTATTTTAATATAGAAGATAATCTGATATTAAAACCCTGGCAAACTTTTACAGTTAATAAGATATGGAAAACACTTAATTGTGAAACGCACTGTACTTGTGTATGCTTGTTTATGTATGTATATGTTTGCAGTCACGATTTGACCTGTGGTTAATAAAACGGAGTTGAAAATTGGCTTGTCACTGCTATTTGATACTTTTAAGAAGTCAGTCTACGTGAACCGCTAACTAAGATGGCAAAGCGCCGTGAGACCACTTATTTGCCCACGTCCTGTCGAACAGTGAGAAATCCTTGAGAGAGCGGCAAATAAACGGTTGCATGGCAAGAGACTGCCAACCTACCCATAGACTGCTAGGAATTTTCGCTTTCCCGCAAAAACTTTTATATTTGATGTATTACTGTCTTCCGCCACAAGTATTTCCAATGTTCCCCACACTAAAATACATTTGACGGTATTTTGCAAAGACTTGCTAAATGTCCTGTGTGAAGTCCCAGACATTTCGTGACAAATGCCGCTTGTACCTTCATTCTCTCGCTACTTTCTACACCCTTCACTGCAAGGAAACGCTTTAGACGACGCTGAATATGAAATGTTAATATGTGCTAATCTGTGGATTTTATTTTGCAGTTCGCAGCTGTCGAGCCGGAAAATCTGTACAAATGTCCGAAGCGGAGGTGCGCGGCCTCTGTTTAAAATCGCGTGAGATCTTTCTGCAGCAGCCTATATTATTGGAGTTGGAAGCGCCGCTGATCATCTGCGGCGACATACATGGTCAGTACACAGACTTGTTGCGTTTGTTCGAGTATGGCGGCTTTCCGCCAGCTGCCAATTATCTCTTCCTGGGCGATTACGTGGATCGGGGCAAGCAGTCGCTTGAGACTATTTGCTTGCTGTTGGCCTATAAAATAAAGTATCCGGAGAACTTCTTCTTGCTGCGAGGCAATCATGAATGCGCCAGTATTAATAGAATTTATGGTGAGTTTGTGCTGTTTTGACTTTCCGCTACTCTTTCATGAATTCAAATAAATGTTGTGAGTATCCTTGAAGGCTTTTACGACGAGTGCAAACGACGCTATAACGTGAAATTGTGGAAAACGTTTACAGACTGTTTTAATTGCCTACCCGTTGCCGCGATTATTGACGAGAAGATATTCTGCTGTCACGGTGGACTGAGTCCCGATCTGCAGGGTATGGAACAGATCAGACGTTTGATGCGTCCTACGGATGTGCCCGACACTGGACTATTGTGTGATTTGTTGTGGAGCGATCCGGACAAGGATGTGCAGGGTTGGGGAGAGAATGATCGTGGCGTTAGTTTTACATTTGGTGTGGACGTAGTATCGAAGTTCTTGCGTCGACACGAAATGGATCTCATTTGCCGAGCACATCAGGTAGGTGGACGTTGATCGTGGAGACTAAACGACGCTGCTAACTGAGGGTATATTGCAGGTGGTCGAGGATGGTTATGAGTTCTTCGCGCGTCGGCAACTGGTGACGCTATTCTCTGCGCCAAATTACTGCGGGGAATTCGATAATGCCGGCGGCATGATGACGGTGGATGATACTTTAATGTGCTCATTCCAGGTACTCGATGAATCTGATTGATTTTTAAACCAAACACAAACTAATTAAAACACAATTTACTAAACTCAAGTTTAGAATTTATAAAATGCATTAAAAATGAAAAGTATGACCTTAAAATAATTGTATATGCATGAAGATATGTCCTATTGCAAGTTTTGACATTTTTAACTCTTAGGCCCGAATTCAACTGTTAACTGTTTAATCATTGGTTAACCATTGAAAGTTTTGGCTTTCATAGTTATCTGAATAGCTTACTAAGAAATGACTTGTGGCAGCACTGCTAAAAATTTATAACACTGGTTGCATAGCATTCGCAGAATTTTTCTGACGCTGTTAAAACAAAACAGATAAAAAGCGATTTTTCATTTGAAAAATAGAAGAACCTCGAATTTTTTAACCACACAACTACCAAATTTTTAGCCACACTTCTTTAAATACTTTCTATTACTTTTCACTGGACTTCTTTTCTTTAACTTTCTTTGCCACATTTCACAAGTTGTGAACGCTGTCAATTCAGCTGATTTGTATCTTGGCTAACGATTCAACATTGGCTGGTTAATAGTTGGTTAACCAGAGATTGTGAAATCGAAAAAGAGTAGTTAGCCATCTGTTAATGGTTAACCAACCTCTGTGAAAACGGGCCTAAACTGCATTTAAAAAAAACTCGAACATCCCGGGAAAAATCCCTTGACACTTTTTCTTCTACTGCGGTCCTCTATCGAATGAGACATGTTTGACCTTGTCCCTTTTTTAGTGTTGCACTGTGTTATCATTTATTATTATTACTAGGGAGCGGATTTTCATGCTCTAAAAAATAAAAAATATGCTTCTAAGATTTAAAAATATACCAAACATTTTGTTTTTTTAATTTTATTGTGAACACAAGGAATACAAGACTGGCAAATTATAACAAATAAACAAAAATTTAAAATTAGAATGCACATTGAACACATTCGAATTACTGCGTTTACTAATAAAAAAAGAAACAGAAAAGATATTTACAAAATAACATTTTTGATGCATCTAAAATTGGAGAAATATACACATTTTCTTTTTAATAAACTTATTGAGACAACACAAAAAATACCAACAAAACCTATGTTGAACACGTTACTCGCCTTCACTTCTAAAAACAAAATTAAAAGTATTACAATATGTAAGAAACATCTAAAAAAATACACAAATATGCATTTTATTGTATATATGCCTTCAAAGCGAAGAAAAAGCTTACAATAAGTATGCCTACAAATATGCATTTGATTGAAAATATACCAATACATTATTTTAAAGCGAAATATGCAAAAATATGAAATAAAAAGTGAATTTTAAAGGAAAATTTTTGATTCGGAAAGATATTTAATCAATTTTATTGGGAATTCTCCCCCTAAAAAACATGCATTCGCTCCCTAGTTATAATATTTAACATTTATTTTTTGGTGAACATTGAGAATTGATTTGATTAAAGCGAATTTAATTGCACGACGAATTGGTACGACGTTCACCTGGTCGTCTAAGCTAACAACACCCACTGTTCTGTATGAATCAGCAAACTTTTCGACTTCAACGCAGAATTGTCAACAGTGCAAGGAATCCAGAAATAATAATATATATATCAAAACTAGAATTGTATGTGTCCAATGTAAGATCTCAATGTGTTTGGGTCATGATGCTGCATTATTTCGTTGCAACCACTGCGTTAGTCATGCAGTTGAATCAACTCCATAAACTTTTTTTGCCTTACTCTCGTATTTTTTTAATTTCAAAATGAATTCATTGAAGTTGAAATTCGCTATTTATTTAAGTATTCAAGTATATTTTTACCGTTTTACATAAATAAAATGTAAGCAAGCAAGATAAATTATTGTGTTCACACTTTTTAGTTTTGTTTTACACTTTCATACATCAAAACCTTTACACACACTCATGCATACATATTCAGATATATATAAACTTGGCAACAAAAATATATATAAAAAATATATTAACTGCTACAATCCTCGAATATCCTCTTTTGTGCACCATGGCTTGGCCAGACCATGGGGGATTCAACTAGGAGGTTTCAAGTGGGTGCTCACACAAGGGTTAAAATTGAGCAGATTGCGACTATTGTGCAATCATTTACATCAGTTTTGTTTCTAGCCCTGCTTGGTATTCTTTAATTGTTAACTCTGTTCAACTTAATAGATTTTTTAGGCGAGAATTCAATATTAGCAGTAAGCGTGCGACACATGGTCGGTCAGTTAACCCTTCAATTTATTAATTTTGTTGCGAAAAACTGTTTCTGCCTGCTTAATTATTTTTCAGCGAAGTATACCCGATAGTTTTCGCCTGATTATGGCTCAAAAACAGCGTCACATTGATTTTATATTAAATAGTATTAATGAATAAAGTTGGCAGACTACCTAACATTCTAAAATATATGTATGTTTTTTAAAACACCTCTATTTGCCCTTCTTCGTTGAATAATACTACGAATGTAATTTTGTTTTATCTTTATGAAGTATACCCAACTTTGTGCGAAATATTTGCGTTTCGTTCTGACGATTATACTCGACATAAACAGTTAAAGGTTTAAATAGAAGCCTTCGAAATTTTTTTTGTTTTAATTTTTGTTAGAATGTAAGTCTAAGTGTAAGTGTTTCTTATATTTTACATGCTCTCAAAAATTCTCGATTTCTTTTTTGTTGCAGATATTAAAACCCTCCGAGAAAAAAGCGAAGTACTTGTACAGTGGCATGAATTCATCTCGGCCGACTACACCGCAGCGCAATGCGCCATTGATAGCAACGAATAAAAAGGGCAAATAATACATCCATCCACTTCCATTTCCTTAAAAGTTAATTAATTATTATATTAAATTAAAATTCGATAATATACAACAATATGCAAATGTAAACGCAAATGTAAACGCAAATGGGAAAGCAAATGCAAGCAAAAAGAAGAGTAACCACAAAGTAAAACAAAAAGAAAACAAAAAAACAAACTAACAGCTGTACCAATAATGAGGGTAGCAGCAGAAACACAAACACAACCACAAGTAAATGAATATAAAATAAAGTGTTAAAAATTAAACTTGTAAAGTGAGGGGAAGCAGTACGAGTTTGTAGTTTCAGGCTGAAATCTAAGTGAAACCCCAATAAACGAAATGTAAAGAGAAATAAAAAGTGGAAACCGCAAACGATGTGTATTAAAGCAACAAACTCCTTTGTACTATATTGGAAGTATAGAATGATACTACTTGTATTTATAAAATGATTGATTAAGCTGAAATGTTTTGCTGTAAAATTGTCCTACTAGAAAAATTAAGACTTTCCTTCCAAATTTGCCTAATCTGAGCGAACAAATTTCAAATAATTTCTTATGGATGTCCGAGCACTGGTTTTCTTCACAGTAGTTCCCTAAAAAAGCACGTTACGATACGTGAAAGCTATGAATTTATAAGACAAGTACTCGTAGATGGAGGAGTAATGATTCTTATTTTTGAACAAATATGAATTCACAGTTTTAACATTTTAACCACAAAGTGAACTGCAGGCATGGCATATAAAACAGCGACAGACAAGCGGGTGAAGTTATCTTGGTGGCAATAGCTGAGTAGAACTATATAGATTCTAAATAATTATATTTATACATACAAGTGGTAGTAAATAATAGCAGATGCATAAAGGTATATATACCTTAGGCATAAAGGTATATATACCTAATGCATAACGGTATATATACCTTATGTATATAATATGAAATCGAAAATAAAACATGTTGCTAAAATCTACATAGTAAACTATCAATATTTATTGAATTAAATTATTTCAATTCGACTACAAGATGTAATTAATGAGGAAAGATTACAGATTATTTAAATTCGTCTTCAAAATGTTATAGTGAGAAAATATTACACTAAAGGGTAACTTGCGTTTATCACTACGAATTACCTGCATTTTCTTTCTGTCGTTTTTAGTTGTAGGAGTAATTCAAAGTCAGCTTTTATGTTTCACTTTCACACATTTCATTTTGTATTTATTTTTAGTGTTAGATTGTGAGTATATATATATATATTGTAATTTATTATTAATTTGTTTTCTTGCTTTTAAGTTGATCACCAAATCTGCACTTGACTTCATTAAAATTTATTGAGAATATATGTTGACTTTTTAGCCAAGCATTTATAATGTGTTGTTGTTTTGATTCTTATGCCTGCGTTGAATTTGGCGCGTGTTTAAGATGATTTTTTGAAAGATATTGTTTAAATTATGAGAGACGATTATGAATCAGATTTTCTGAAAACTAATTACGATTTTATTGCAAATATTTTTTTTTGACCGCAGTTTCTTTCCTTCATTCTAAAGTTACTGAAGTAGTTACCAAGTTTTACATTTCCAGAAGTTGAAAGGTATGCTTTTTAATAAAATACTTCTATGTACGGAATTTGTGTATATTAAGTAAAGAGTATAATTGAAACACCAATTTCGGCGAAAGATTTTATTTTTTGTATATACTTACGGCCGTATGTTTAAAATACAATCACAAAATATGCGGAATATTTTCCCAATCATAACGAAAACGATCTGTTTTGTGTTTGTGGACATGATTTCAATTGTAGTGCCTTTTTTGCCTCCTTGTATCGCCCTTACTCAGAATACAAACAACTAAAGAGAAAATGTTATTTATTAGCATAAGAAGTTAATTCCTTGAATTAAAATTGAAACGCGAAAATCGAAATTTAAGCCGAAGCGAAAAACAACTCAAAAGTCCTGCAGTTGAAAACGAAGAACTTGTTATTGTCTACGCAGCAAGTCAATTAATTTTCAAAACGAATACTAAACTACAAGAAACGCATGAGCCATGTTAAGCATGGAATATGGGCGGCGAAATCGAAGATGTGAAATGCGTTACGGTTTGATTAAAAATAAGAATTTGTGTTGACAAAAGTTTACCAAAAATCGCAGACCTCTTCCTTTTAAAGTATGTATTTGCAGTAATACTTTGTGATTTTATAAAAAAAAATAATTTTTAGCAACGCCAATAAGCGAACGATTTCTAATACAAATTTCGAAATGATTTTTAAGAAGAAAGTCTAACTTGTTGAATAACATAAAATGTGTATGTAAATCAGAATTATATGGCTATTTAGAATAGTCGATACACTCAAACACAAACAGATAAACACACTTATACATTAATAATAGCAAAATCAAGAACCACAGAGAACACGAAATCATAAACGAATAGAATGTAAAAGTTACTTTACAGCATGTTTATGAAGCAGTACATACGCGTAATTATAACTGAAATACGAATAAATATTACAGAAACCGGAATCAATATTAAAGAGAAAAATGAACGGCCTTATGAATTGTTCTTTGTTGGGTAACGAAAGGATTCTGACTTTGGTGTCGAATGTAATCGAGTCGAATGTAATCTGATTGTATTTTGCTCTTGGTGTGCATGTGTCGGTATAGTTTTATACCATACTAAAGCACCTATGACCTTCTATCTCCTAATCTTTGTATTTTGAAGAATTAGGAGTCGCTAGTAATGAGATTTCGAGTGTACCTGGGATCGACTCATCACAGAAAACAAAAATTTTCATGTGCGCTTGGCAAGGTAGGTTAGGCAATTATTTAGATATGGATTTATTTAATAGAACAAGAGGTGGCGCAGTGAGGGATTACGCTCTTTTAGTTGCACTTCAGTAATGTATTGTTCAAAATTCAAAATGTAACTGTGCTTCTAACTACAATTTAAGCTTATAACTACCCTTAAAAGAAAATAATGTGTGCTTTGTTGCTAAATTTAAGAACTAGGTAGAAAAAGAAAACTCTTAGGAAGAGAAGAAAGTGGAAGCATCTAATGTTGTTATGAGTACGCGACGAGACAACGAATCGTAACTTTTCATACCGATAGTGCGGCTGGCGACATTTAATAAATTTGTACAGGTAAATAACATTAGGAACATTGAGGTATTCAGATACGCAGAAAAAATTAAATAATTAAATAATAAAATTTTCTCTAACAGTATATGAATCTAGCTGCAAAGTTTAAAGCCATTGTTAATTTCTTCCTTGACACACAGTCTAAATTGCCATATATCAGTTCAAAGTAAGAGATATGTGGGACAACGAGGGTGTTTATCAACTTAAGTTTAATTTCAATAGACTAACAAAAAGCTGAATGGCAAAAAGTTCTCAAGATATAGTACATTTTGGTTAATCAGGCACTAAATGATTTAGAAAAGGGTATTTGCACTGAGACCATAGATGATCTATTGTGCCCCCTACAATTTTAGAGAACGTCCCCTAATCCCACCGACCTAATGACCCTATGAAACTTACAGGGGAGAAGGCATTTGACGTTCTCTTGTGCGAGCCAGTAATGGCCAGGTGTTGCCTCCTGCTGCGACATACCGCATCGCAGTGCGGTACGATGTGTTCAGGAGTCTCCTCTGCTGTTCCGCAGGGTCTACAGACGCTTACCTGTTCTAGCCCGATTGTATTAATATGTTTTCTCAGTCTGCAGTGCCCGGTTAACCCCAGTCTGAGGCATTCTTCACTCCATTTGGAGTGATAACCCATAATAACGATTTTCGATTGCCCGAGGCTTACACCAGTGCTCTGAATTCCTGGTTCTTTCCTCAAGTCTTAGTGACTCTGCCAAAGTATTTTTGCCCAGCCCAATGAATGGTTCTTGTCCAAGGGGGATCGTGGCTGCCCCAGTTCTAGCAAGACTATTCGCCTCCTCATTTCCATCAATTCCTCTGTGTCCTGGGACCCAGAGGATTTTAACCTGGTTATGTATACCAGCTAGTCTCGAATGCCATCACCCAGAGGTTACAAACTGTCGTCAACAAATGCCTGCGAATCATCTGCTGGATATTCTGGCCCATCACAATTAGTAACGACGCGCTGTGGAAGATTCCCAATGAGGAACCCATTCGGAGGCAAATAAGGCGCAGAAAATGGAAATGAATACGTCATACGCTAAGAAAACCACCCGACAGCATCACGAGAATGGCACTGGACTGGAACCCGCAAGGGAGTAGAAGTCGCGGTCGACCAAAAAACACCTATGCTCCAGAGAGGAGTGAAGAAGGAAAAAAAATGTATACCCAGTTTGTTCAATGCTTCCATTGCTTCCATGCATTCCAGCACCAACCCTGAGGTTATCTCAAATGAGATTAGTGTTTTGATGGCTGCTTGACTGTCTGAACAAATAACTATGTCCTGCCCCCTGTACATACGCTCGAAGTTAATTTGCGCACAGAGCTTGATGGCATACTATATAATTCTGCTTGAAATATGCTTGGTGTATTCTCCATGGGCTCATAGTGCTTGAAGCGAGGTCCAAATACCCCGCCCCTGATCCCTCGTGGGTTTTGGAGCCGTCTGTGAACCACTTGATGGTATGTGGTCTGAAATTGGACTGGTGTACTTCCCAGTTCCAATCGACTTTATTTCTCATACATATAAAGTACGAAGTTTTTCTCGTAGTTATGTATATGTTTTAGTTATTGTATCCATTCAGGGGTGGATTCAGAGAAATATTTCGGGGGGTTTTAAAAAGTAATTCTTCAATATTTATAAAATTCTTTTTAATTTGTATGTAGTTTTAAAGTCGATCCTTATATTTCGGGGGGTTTCAACCCCCAAACCCCCCTGAATGCGCCACTGTATCCATTGGATACAATACGTAGGGATTGCTGATAAATAATACGTCTAAGTCCTTGCGCCTTAGATGTGGTCTCCCCCTTTACTAGTTCTGGCCAGTCCAAGGATAGTGCGCTTGGCCGCCATCTCAATTGTTATGTGCCTTGATGATATATTGATTATCACATCCTGTGCCACCGTGGGACAGGTCCTCATAGCACCTGTAATGCACGTGCACGCAAGTCGCTGGACCTTGTCAAGCCGTTTCCTCACTGTCGTGAGCTTGGCCCTTGGGGCCCACGCCACTGCTACATACGTGAGTACTGGTCTCACTATCATGGCGTACATCTATTTCAGTATGCTTGATCTACATTCCCAATTTCTACCTGCTAAGGATCTGCACACCATGATTGCTCTCGTTGCTTTGCTAATAACTGCATCAGCGTGCTTATTCCAGAGTAGCTTTGAGTCTAGTATTACGCCTAGGTACTTCACCTCTGTTTTGTATGCTATGATCTTCCGGAGTAAGCATATTGTACGCATGTGCGGCTGTTTTCTTTTTACGTAAGAACTATTATCTTCATCAGATAAGAAATTAAAGCTCGAGGTAAGTTTAAGCTTCATTTGCAATCTATTTCCAGGCGACTCGGTCCTTGGCAACAGTTCTTCAGTTCAGTGGCGAACGCAAGGGGGGTTTTGTTACAAAAATTGTTGGAGGCAAATGTTGTTTCAAATGGCATCGGGTCATTGGGTACGGAAGCCCTAAAATGAAATCATGTGTACGCCACTGCCTAGGAGGATCCTACATTGTGCCAAATGTAGTGGAAGACATAGGGCTGGATCGGCCATTAGATGCGCAAAAACTCCAACTGTGTGGCGCGAAAAGTACTGCAGTGGAAAATTGAGGACAGTGGATCAGAAGACGTCTCAGAAATACCAGGCGATACTTTGTGTTTCGCACAGAACCATGCTCAAAAAACAGTGTTATTATAATGCAATAAGAATGATATCGCAAATTACAGACCCATCTCGAAACTCACGTCGGTGTCTAAACTTTTTGAATGCATAGTCAATGAAAAACTTATGTTTTGTGTCAATAATGCAATTTGTCAAAACCAGCACGGTTTTGTTAGGGGCAGATCTACTGTTTCCAATCTCGCGATTTTTTTCGAAGATTGTCTGTCTGCTTTCCAAGAAGGGAGTCAAGTAGATACTATCTACACAGATTTTGTTAAAGCCTTTGACAGAGTTTGTCATTTAATTCTGATATCTAAATTAAATTGCTCATCATTGATTGGGTGAAATCATACCTTTCCAACAGACAGTGTGTTGTGGCTGTTGATAATCATCTTTCACAGCCGTTTGTTGCTACTTCCGGCGTTCCTCAAGGTAGCGTACTTGGTCCTCTGTTGTTTGTTTTATTTATTAAACGACATTGGCTCCTGATTTTCGTTTGCAAAATTTCTACTATATGCGGATGATCTGAAGATTTATGCTGCGATTAATAATGTGGCATGGTGTACGAGAAATCACCTTTTCTTAAACATTAGCAAGTGTTTTCATGTAACTTTTTCTAGGAAACACAGCCCTTTGCACTTGTCCTACTCCCTGTCAGGTTCTCTGTTGCAGTCAGTCCAAGAAATCAAAGATTTCCTTATAAACTTATTGAGTCTAAACTCTAGGCGAACCTATCTTGCGTGCTCCTTCAATGGTGGGTTATTAAACGGGTCTATAGATTGCCCGACCCTTTTGAGTAAAGTGGCTTTTAATGTTCCAGTACGTAACCTACGGCACGTAGAGACTTTCCACATCAGCTTTTTCAGGTCAAACTATGCTAGGAATGCGCCTCTGCCTAGAGCCCTTGCGGAACTGAATAGTGTCACCGACCTCGATGTATCGCTTCCCAAAGGGACATTGTTAAATTTGTTATTGAATAGGTTAAGTTGAAGCTCTTTTCCTCATTTGTGTGATCTTTTTCTCCTATAGTCGGTAAGTTCTGTATATTCATTGGCTTATTAAATAAATAAAAAATAAAAAAAATTTTTTTAAATAAACTTATAATTAAGAATTTATAAAAGTATCGAATTACTTACATACATTTAGAAGTCCAAAACCCGCTACCGAGTCTCCATATGGTACCGAAAACCGGTTAGAGAAGAGTCAATCAATTTTACAGGGAAAGTTTTCCAACTATTGCACTAAACCAACGATGCAAGAAACATGGATTTCAATCTCTATTTGCCAGCTTTTTAAGCAAAACCAATATCCGGGTTTAGATCGGCTTCGTCGCCTCCTGCTTGAAACTGCATGTTAAGCGCATTTAGTTTATGTCAAAACCGATGAAAATTTAATGCGATGGCTTGTACATTTGTTCGTTAAACACAAAGCTCCAAAGTCTTAGAGGGCACGGCAGACTACGAAGTTTCTAATCTTTAATTGGACGCTAAAGCTTTCGAACGACGCGAAAAAGTTTTGCAGGAAAACGTCTTTGCAGCGGAACGTCAGAGATTTGCTTGAGTGGAAAAGCTTTCGCCGTGTTATTCGAGCACTTCATGAGGGAATTTACGCCAAGTGCGGAGCCACGAGGTTAAATAATAAATTTCCAACTCGCGTTGACATCCCAAAGGACTCTAGGGAAGGACAAATGTATATGACAATTGTGTGACAATTAAGTAATGAGACTGATTTTATTGCCGCGCTTGTGGTAAACCTGCGACCTTGAAATTCTTTCTTTCTTTTCGCCTTCTCCGGTATCCTTCCCCTCTCCATTGATATATTTACCATCGCTCTAGCTTGTTTAGTTCGCCTGCTGTGTCGTGTTGAGTAGAGGTCTGTTGGTGGTGCTCGTCACGAAAATGGAGAAACGAAATCAAGAGCAACGCGTCGCTATAAAATTTTTGCGCCAGATTGGGCGAAACAGCTTCGGAAATGTACGCTAAAATTGTAAAAGTGCATGGTGATAGTGCTCTTAGTCGAAAGATTGCGAAAACGAGTCAACAGGGTGCGCCCAGACATCGCTCGTAACTGGATCCTTCATCACGACAGTGCGCCGTGCCACACCGCCCTCAGCGTGTCCCAGTATTTGGCCTCTAAAGGGATCGCCGTGTTGCAACAGCCGCCTTATTCGCCCGATATGTCACCCTGTGACTTGTTTTTGTTCCCTAGAAAAAAATCGGTGGTCAAAGGAACCCATTTTGAGTCGATTACGGACATCCAGGCGGCCGTGACGAGGGTACTCGCGGACATCCCAGTCGAAGCGTTCCAGAAATGTTACGAAGCATGGAAAACGCGCTGGAATCGTTGTATAGTTGCCCAAGGGGACTACTTTGAAGGGATGGCAGAGTTGTAGAATAATTTTTAAATATACGGTTTTTATGGAATCAGTCTCATTACTTAATTATCACACCTCGTATATGTATGTATAAAAGACCATTTCGTTTGAAATTTTGTATTAATGTTCTATTTATTTAGTCGATATTCAGTGTGTTTGTTTTGTTTTTCTTGTAATGTTCTCTATGTTTGTTTCATTATATGTTAGTTCAGCTTAGTTTACATTCAAGTTGTGTTCAACAGCTCGTCTGACTCTCGATTACAAATTCCTTTTTACACATATGACTAGACACATTTTTTTCGCTATTAGTAGATTTTTTTGCTGCAGTGATCTTCGCCAGAGGGATTTGTTTGTAATGCCGAAAATCGTATTTGTCACTTGCTTAGAAATTACGCTTACATCAACACAACGAAGACCAGCTCCTTTTGTGTTTCCTTCTATTAATAACAAATTGCATGCAATTAATTACTTTTATTCATTCAGTTCACACTTATTTATTGTATTCAGATGTAAGTAGTCTAAATTCAATACGGTTGTTGCGTTTGCTTTGACACCTGCGTAGTCAGAGTTGCATCACACGTAAAATTCTTATACAATTGTTGCTACCACTTGTTGTTGTTATTTTACACATAAAAAGCAGCACCATCGGCTGCGTTTGGTTATTTCTGCATCGTTATTTCCAGAAAGAAATTATGATTTTTATAGTTACATATTTGAGAATCTAAGAATTTCAGAGAGCAGCTTGCGACATTCTGGTGCTTTCCCAACAAATACAACACGCACAAAGTCATTCCATACTAATATCAATGCTCTGCAATCAATTCTATTTTATTCAATGATATTTGTACATGCACGAAAATGAACGTTTCGGCGCGCCAACCCGAGCTAAACCGATCCTAATCGGAGCTTTCCCTGCTTATTATTTTCAGGTTAACTTGAGAAAAGTTTCATACCTTCAGCTGTAATCAAGGCTGAACGAAAATCTGGCAGGCCTCAAAATTATGCGCGCCGGCTGGTTTTACAAACTGCTCCAATTTGGACTTTAAATGACGAAGTACAGCTCAGAGTTCGCAACAATGAATTAAAATTATTCAGAGAGCGTTCAACATTTGGCTTTAATTGCAGTATAGCGTACTCTCGTGAACAAAATAAATAAGTATGCTTAGACAGTGGTTTGCCTCCTAAATCTAACAAACTAAAAATTTCGCCTGGGAAATGCTCACAGAAGGCGTGGCTCGGGATCAAAATGCAAAGTTGGTACCAAAATAACTCACGCAATTCTTAATGGACTTACACCATATGGGTATCAAACGATACCTTTCTAATGGTATACAACATAAGATATATAGTACATATTTACTAATTTTTAAAAGCGGATTTTTTTCTCGAAAACCCTTATTAGTTATAATAAATTTGTTACCATATTATAGCTTGTGGAATTTCTTTTACAATGAAATATAAAACATTCGACATTTTTGTGTTGTTGCTTTTCTATTTAAATTTAAATTGAGTTAAAAGCATCTGTTTGCAATATTGAAATGGCGCTTATGAGAACTATTGCTTAGGCGCGATCTTTTGCAATCATCGGATTTGAATACAAAAATATTGTAAGCATCGGGATCAGATGCCCTAGTTACTCCCATGAGGGTTATTTTTTCACTAAAGGTATTTGAATACAGAAAAACTTCAGTTTACTACCACCCTAAATTAATCCAACACACAAATACAATTGAAGGCTAGTGGCGTCACGCAAAACATTCAATGCCGCAATAGCATAAAAGCAAACAAGATTTTAATGGCTATTTGGCGAAGTTTAAGCTTTAAAAATAATGTAAAGCTTGAAATCAACATCTTTCAAGCGCCTTCAGCCCTAATTGTCCGAAAGTGATGGCGTACGTGAATACGAAATAGCTTTGGACCAAGAGTCAAGTTAGAAAAAATAAAAAAACATATTTATAGAAAACAAAAGTCTACATTTTAATATTTAGTTGTAAAGGGAATTCCACCGGCTATAATATGGTAACAAATTTATTATAACTTAATAATGGGGTTTTTCGAAAAAAAAATCTGTTTTTAAAAATTGTATATAAAAAAATGTTTGTTTTGCTTATAACTTCTTATTAGTACATATTATATGTCTAATGTTGTATACAAATAGAAAGGCATGGAAAAGACCTTTCGTTTGATACCCATATCGTGTAAATCAATTGGAAATTGATTCAATGTTTTTGATAAAAACTTTGAACTTTGACCCCGAACCTTTTATGTGCGTTTCCCATGCAACATTTTCAGTTCATTCGATTCGCAAACAGAAGATCCATATAGACCGATTTGAGGTTTTTTTCATGGGGGTTCGCTATACTGCACTTGTTCCAACATTTTTAACGATTGTGCCCGAGTATGATTTGAAAAGACAAATCTATTTTTAGCCTCAGCCCCAGCTGATTGGCGAACTTTTGTCAATTGACGGCCGGTATGATTGCAAACTATCAAATAGGCAATTCAACATTTTTATACAAATTCATTTTTTACATTTGTTGTCATTATTGACATTTAAAAAAAAAGGCCGCAAGGAGCATAAGAGATGATGCGATGCGGAACCTTCTCTCTCAATACATGTTACATGTAAGTAGCAGTGCACAAAACAAATTTAAATGAGGATACAACTTAGAAGCCTTTCGTACAGCTCCGGCCAGTCAGACGTACTGACAAAATGTATGTGCTACACTTTGATATTCAACGTCTTTTTACTATCGCTAATATTTGTTTGAAATGTGTTTAAGAAAATTTTATTGTTGTAAATTTAGTATCTGTCGTCGATATGTTTCAATTTCAGGCATAAATGTGTCTCTGGTTAAGTTTCTGAAACCGTACTTCATACATATAATTTTTTGATCTTTTCTTGTAGTTGTGTAAAGCTGATATTCAAAAATGTCTATCAATTACAGTAACCGACTTAAAGCATACTCAGGATCACTGCAGATTAAGGATGCTATCAAATTCGGTATAGGAAAATATACATTTTGAATGGCCCTTTCACCTTTATATTTTTTTGGTGAAAAAATTAAATAATGTAGGTTGATTTTTGTTAACCCTCAAATGTATAGGTCCGCTTCAACAAATTTAACCTCGACATAATGCTTCAAAAATACAACTTTTCTCCAAAATGTTAGTAGCTTGCGTTAAAAAGAAAAACCATGCTTGCAAAAAAAAATAATTGCTACATTTGAATGTTACATCCGAAAATACTCGAAAGAACAAGTTTTTCTTTTTAAATAAAAATCATCAAAGCCAAACAGAGCCAAATTTAATTTGTTATTTATTTTTGTACATACACCATTTTCGCACTGTCATAATATATTTTTAAAGCGGCAATGACGTTATTCGTCAATTCAGTTTTGTAAATCCGCGCATTTTATTATACAAATTTCAATTTTTCTAAATTTTATATTTTCCATTTTTTCAATCAAAATTTTTTCAATTATGTTACATTTGAAATTTACTATTATTATTATTATTTATTTGTCAGAACCGTTTCTTTCAAGTAGTTTTCGCATCTTAGAGCTTGCTTTGTACTTCTTGATTTAATTCCAGTCTAAATTACAAAATATGTGCCACTTGTCGCCGTTTCGTGGCCTATTCGTGTATGGGCCCGTCTTAAAGCCTGAGTTGCGATAGCTCACTGGCAGCGGGTTTCGAGACCAGCTGACATCGTTGAAGGCAACATTTTTGTTGAGCCCTGTTCTAGTTAGCTCTTTTCAAAATCATTTACACAACGTTCGATTATGCAGGTCTGGCATCAAACTTTGACCATACAAAATACCTTAAACACATTTTTTTGAACCTTGTTCTAAAATGAGTGCAACAATTATTGAATTTTTACGTGACCGCGTCTCACATATGACTCAAAAGCATAATCTGAGAATTGTCAAAACATTCTCTTACAGTATGACAGAAATGCGTACTCAGTTCGGGTATTGTAATTTTCATTGCTAAATCCCGCAGACGAGCACTGGCAAAGCACAAGTCTGGTCGTGTGGTATGAATGTGTTCAAATTTTCTGCTCAAGCGATTTATCCCTCAGCGCAACTTTTACTACGTGTTACGCTTTTTGTGAAAAATGCCGCGCAGAAATGAAAATCACACATGATTTGTGCTGTCACCGCCACCGCCACCGCTGCCATTGCCATCCGCCTCGGCATCCGTTGCCGGCACAGCTGTGTTTTCGCATTTGAGTGGCACCGACTCGTCTTGCTCAGACAACGTCTCAATGTCCGCTTGGCCTGCAGTCGACTCCTTCGCCGTTAACTCCATATTCCCATCGGGATTTGTGTTGCTCTCTGTGCTTTGCTTAGTTTCATTTTGGTTTTCGCTTCCGGCTTCCGGTCGGGGCGCGTGTGTGTGTATCTGCACGACATGTACATGCTCCACGTCCAAACTGCTCTGCATAGCGCTGTCGTCGGTTGTGGTTGGTGCCGGTGGTTTGGGCATTTCGGGGCCCAGATGCTCCTCGGTGTCGTCGTCCAAATCCTTGGCCAGGGTTTCGCTGCGCACCAGGCGCCGCTTGCTGGTCGAGCTGCTGCAGCTGATGCCGCTCGGTATGGGCAACCGAATCTCATCGTCGACGGACTCAATGCGGTCCAAAGCGTTCGCGTACACATGCCCGGCCTTGCGACACGAGGCGCTCGCTGCTGCAGTCACTTCGGGATTGGCCTCTGTGAGCGCTTTGATCTTACCACAGTTCTTCTTGCTCGCCGGCACATCATCCAGCGCCAGTTTCTCCACTTTGACGTCACACGCCGCGCGCTGTTGCTCCTCCACGTGCACCAGCACGAACGGCAGCTTTAGCGACAGTTCGCCGCCCATGCCGCTCAGCGTCAGCTTCACCTTCACGTAGTAGGAAACGTAGATGGCGAAGACGTTGCGGTCGTCGCCCACATTGCCGGACACGCCGTGTCCGTGATAGCCCGTGGGCTGTGGTATGCCCACCGCGGGACTGGGACAGGGATTGAGCGTGTGGCCGGCGGGCAGCACCAAGTTCGGCGATCGAATGGCCGAGGCAGCGATAGCGCCGGTGATTTCCTCCGGTTCGGTGCTGCGCTGCAGCGTGTCCTCCAGCGCAATCCAATTCTTGGTCTGGCCGCGTTGTGGTTTGAGCACTATGGTGGTGTTGAGGGTGCCGCCCGGCGGAACCGTACGGTCCACGGGCGAGTTGACATCGGAGTCGGCGACGATGTTCTTGAATTTGCCGTTGTTGAACATGCAGACGTCCACGTGCTGTATGGCGCAAACCTGAAAAGAAACCAAAAGGAAAATGTCATAAAAAGGCAACGATCACCAGACATTGGTGGAACCCATTTGAGAACATGCAAAATATATTCATAGATGTAACATAGATACATATGTATGTAAATGCTATATATTTATGTGAAACACAGTCGTCTTTGAAATTACACTGATCAACAGCAAAATGGCTTTTCTGGTTCTGACATCAGTTCTAGGGTAATTAGGGACCGCTGATTTCGAATCCGCAAACCGTTTTGAAAACTTAGTTTTCGTTTTCGCAAAAAATGGGCGTGTCACTTTTTCGGATTTTCCCTGACTTTTTTCACGTTTGGGATTGTAATTTCAAAACCAATAAACCGGTGGACATGATTTTCACTTTGTGGCATTTAGAACACCTCACGGCTTCTTTTCCAATGTAATTTATTTGTATAAGTTTTAAAAATCCGCGGCAATTGGACCTCAAAGTCGGAAAATATGGAATTTCAAGGCGTTTTCTTTGATGTTAAAAAACAAACACATTTTGCGTAAATCAATTATCGAGTTATGTATAACACGAAAGCGGAAACATGAAATTATACAACACAGCCAAATTTTTCGGCGTGAGTCCCATTGTCATCGACATAATAGCAAAAATGATCTTTGAATGCTCTTTTACTAGAAGTCACTTATATAAATTTAGCTCTCTCGGTTTCCAGGACATTCAAGGATTACAATTTAGTTGATGTCCTTCATGTCCTTTTTTATAAAATTTTTCAAAAAAGGATATGGTTTCTTTGACTTCATATTATTGGCTTTCATTTGACGTAAAAATTATCCCTTTCTGACATTTGGGTCAAAAGATATGATGTTTTAAAAGTTTCAGTAAGGGGCACTAAGCCGCCACCTTTAAACCGCATATAAAAAAACTCGAACATCCCGGAAAAAATCCCTTGGTACTTTTTCACCTACTGAGGTCCTCTATCGAATGAGATATGTTTACATCGAATTTTTTTTTGAATTTGTTGCACTGTGTTATTCATTGATATTTCCTTCAAAGTAATCTCCATTGCAAGCAATGAGGGACTCTGCAGTTGTCCAAGGATCGAAGATCCAACTATAAACAAGGTGCTCAACCTTATTGAAAATATTTGGGGGAAGCTTGAAAGCATTTTATTAAAGATTGGCCTGAGTGATAGAGTTCGAACACCTTTCATTACTACGTTCATTTAAATTTAAAGCTCTCCCATTGAGGTTGGTTGGTTGGTTGGTTTAGTGGCTGCCTCTGTATGAGACACACTTAGGCCTATGGGCCCATTGTGATACCACAAATTCCACCCGTTTGAAATGTGTATGCAACACTGTTTTTTCCAACATGTGATACAACACACATTTCAAACGGGTGGGGAAAGGGAGGGAGGGGACCTACAGTTTAACGCCGAATCCGAACGGCGATTGGCAGTTTTTCTTTCACACTTGGAGGTTTTGCCATTGCCTGCCAAGAGCGCACTTGTGCGATTCTTGTAATTCTCATTCCCTTCATGTGGATAGCGACAGAATTAGATGAGTGTTTTTTCCAGCCCAAGCCAGGAATCGAACCTGGGGCGCTCGGTATGAGAAGCCAGCGCGCTACCCGCTGAGCTATCGAGGCCGACCCTCCCATTGAGGTAGTAACTGAATCTTTAGCAAATACTTAAAAAATTTAATCGCAATAAGCTTGTGGGTGCACTAAATGTAGTCTGCAATTACACAAGTGGGTATGATGCACATACGGACACACGCACGCCCATTTCCATGTGCACTATATGTGTACATTTTAATTAAAATCTGTGTTGAATTACTGAGGCATACTTTCGGGCATTCAACCGTACTCCATATTTGCCATTGTTACAGCCCAAACGTTTATTTGAATAGACATGTAACGGAAATGTAAGTTCCTGCCCTCAACACGAACCGCAACAGCAACACTAACAGCACAATCCACATCAAGGAGGCAAACACAAAAGAAAAACATTTCGAATTCATTGAGTGACATTGACAGCCATTTGGGTTGCGCCACAGAATAAACCGTATATTACAGTATTATAATATTACTGTTTATTCTGTGGTTGCGCGAACCATTGCCTACTCCAGTTGCGAGTAGCACACCTCAACCTCCAGTACGCGGCCAGTCAAGCATTGGCGCAAACACAAACACACAACCGCAAGCAACCCTGTCGGACCTGAGACAACTTTCCAAAGGTTTCCAAAATTCATTGGTTTTTCAATTGGTTTTTTGTAAGTCAATTGGACAACTAGTTGTCAAAGTAGCTGTCAGCGAAATGTTTGCATTTTGCGAACTTTCTGTTTCTATGACACGAAGTTAGCTCGATTTGCACGTTTTGTCTTGAATGATTTCAGTTAGAATTTTGCGTGGTTGCGTAAAGCAACGAATTGCAGCAGCAGCTTAAAGGTATGTATTAATATAGTTATTTATTTATTTATGAAATTATTCTTTAATTAATTAATTTATTTATTAATTTCAGGCGAAGTCCCGCAAACAGTTCCGGCAGAAGTGCGTCAACAATTCGAAGTTTATCTTGGTTCATCATTAAATGCACCAAAAATTAAAAAAAAAAAATTATTTCAAAAATGCATTGTTTTATTTTCCCCATAAAAATCGAGTGGTTAGAAAACTAATCCAGAATAAACTAGTTTGCAAACTAGTCGCTTCGCAACTGGTTTGAAAACTGTTCTTCGGACTAACTGTTACTTCGGACTAACCTTGGGCTAGTTGCAAATGGATGCAGACGGGGACAATGGACTGTCGCCTAGGACACCGCCATATTAAAAGGGTGAGTTTGCTCCAAGAAAACGAGTCGGTTCTGAGGTCAGTTATGACTGACAAGCAACCAGTTGGAAAACTACTTTTGGACCAGTCCGATTTCCTACAGGGAACTACAACCACCGAAATACACAAACCTTCACACGGCCGGCCAGGGCGAAGTCAATGCACAAATCAAATCAACGCAAATAAAAAACAGCAGCGGGTGGTGCGGAATATAAAAAATATGGACAACAACAACAACAATATCATATATGTTATGTATAGCCTTATGATCACGTACTCGCCCAGATTGGGGCACAGGCGCTTTGGGCACACGTGCTGGCTGTTTGATGTAGCTGTAGTTGTGGTTGTGTTATGTTGGTTGGAATAACTGAATTCCTGCGGCCATCTTTTGAAATGGTCCTATGCGCAGATTCAGACCACGATTTGTTGCATAACCTTTTATCGCGTGCGATTTCCCTTCGACACCGTTTCTCCCTCATTGCGTCCGTCCCTCTCGCATTTGTTCGTAAATATTGGTCCATTGTGGGGGTTCTTATTGTAATGGTATTTGTAGTCGTTTTTGTTTTCTCTTTACTTGCTAAATTAGTCAATTGCATCTTGTATCTACTTTAGTCAACATATCCAGCCCACAAGAACACTGCCGCAAATTAATACTGGACATTTACTTGACTGATAAGACGAAGTCTAGACTAAGCATTGCAAGGGAAAGCAAAGCGAGCGTAGCGACGGTTTATAATGTTATAAACAACTACAACGCGAGAAACTTCATCTAGAGAGCCGAAGAATCAGGCAGAAAAACGGGTTCAAGTAACCCAGAAGTGCTGAAAAGGGTTGTTAGCACATATCGGAATATCCCCACGAGGTCGACTCGATATGTTGCAGTTGCAGCAGGCACATGGCAATCAACTGTGATGCGATATAAGTCAAGGATTAAAGACCTACAAACAGCAGAAAGTGCCTGACAGGTCGGAAGCAAAAGAAAAAATAGCGAAGACGCGGGCTCGAAAACTGTACGACAATTACCTAACCAAGTTCCAAGGCGCGATTCTCGATGATGAAACCTACCGTGAGGCGGACTACAAGCAGTTGCCTGGGAATGCCTATTTCACTGCAAAGAATATGAATGGAACACATAGAAAATACTCTGAAGTGAAATACACCAAATTTCCAAAACGCTTCATGGGTTTTCAAGCTATTTGCACCTGCGGTCTACGGAACAAGGCGTTCATTACGACAGGAACAATTAAGTCTAGAATTTATATAAAAGAATGCCTGCAAAAACGCCTTCTACCATTTATTGAACATCACAAAGGAACAGTTTTGTTTTGGGCAGACCTAGCGACAAGCCACTACTCCAGGTCAACTATGGAATGGTATGAAGGAAATTGTGTCACGGTGGTCCCGAAAGAGGCAAATTCTCCCAAATGCCTGGAACTTCGGCCTATTGAAAGATATTGGGCTGTAATGAAGCAAACCTTAAGAAAAACAAACAAAGTTTGCAAAAATGATGTGCAGTTCTAAAATCGATGGAAGCAAGCCTATGCAATAGTCACCGAACGTACTGTCCAGTCTCTAACTAAGAACGTTAAGAAAAATATAAAAAAATTGTGTAACCACTAATTATATTTCATTACATTTTTTTGTGATTTAGAGTTTAGGAAATTCATAATAAACTGCAGTTTATATTAGTAAAATCAGACTATTACTTTTTTTTAATGTGTCCTTAAAAATTATAATAATTTCTGGTTCACTCCTTAGTTCACTACTGTCACTAAAATAACATATCCAGGTTTACTTAAAGTTTGGTTATTTTTAGCTGAATTCTAAATTTACATAGTCGCTTGGCTCGAAATTAGCGATTGTTGAAATGTTGGCAATTTTGCAAAACATTGATTTAAAAAACGTGATATAACACCTTAAGTCGATGTAAGAAAAAAGAAAAAAATAAGAAGCATAACTCTTAATCAAACTTGGGCGATTATTGCAAAGGCAATATGTGTTCAGTAAAACATTAGCGAATAGCTTTTTATTGATAACTCGTTTCATAATCAAGGAAATATGGCGGCATCCATAACTCCATTCTGTATTAAGTCGACTTATGCGGTTATGACTTCTGACCACAGAGGTGTTATTACATTTATCATCGTTTTACTTTAAAGGTAGTGGGTTTGAAGAATAGATTTGATAAAAGCTTGCATTTCGATCAGGTAAATTTACTCTACAAACTTAGCCGTAACCACGAATTTAGATTTAGTTTGAGGATATTATAACGTTCCCAAGGAAACTTCAACAAATTTGAATTACTGTGAAAACAATTCCGTGTCGAGTTACAATCCAATGAATTTTAGGTGATATGACGTTTACCGAGTCATCAAGATTGGGTATGTGAATTGAGAGAAGAACTTAGAAAATCCGAGAATTAGACACAACTGTGTCAGGTTATTCTGGGATGATGAACATTATTTAACATTTAACAGTAACATTTTAGACCATTAACGTTTGTAACTAAGAAAGCGGTAGTCTGAGAAATTTTTCTCTATCTGTAGTGTTGCTGTGTGTTTGGATATTTCATTAACAATTAGGGAGCAGAGACCTTCCTTGGCTTATAAAACTGTATCTACATTGAACACTCATCCCTTTTACTTGTTCTCTATTTTTAAAAGAAGATCATGTGCTTTGCTGAAGTGTTCAAAATTAGTTCAGCATTTGTTCAAGCCTCAAACTTATTGAGTGCCTCCAGCATTTCCCTAGAAAACGTTCAAAGCTTTACAACAGCCAACTCGCACTTGGACACTCGCGTAAAAGTGAAACTTGTGGTCAAGAGCAGCATAAATTGTTTTGAAAAAAAAGAATGTTAAATAAAAATCAATAATTTAAAATAATTGGAGCTGCTGAACACAAAGTTGGCAACTTTGCTGAGCTGTAACATAATCAAACTTTTTGCTTTCTGAGTGCCGCAAAATGTGTGCGTGTGTGGTTTTTTTTAACGATGAGGCAAGCTCAGGGTAGGGCGGGACTATAAACCGCTAAACCCTCCTCTCGACCGAACCCTTGGTTCACCGATAGGTATGGCGTCAGAAGGCCGTTGGGGTCGTCTCTGTGGGTGTGGGTGGGTATGTGTGTGGGTGTGTATGTGTGTGCGTGCGTAGCGATGTTGACAATTTTTTGCTTTCATGTGTTGTATTTCATATAATTTCTTAAGCAAAACACATAAATGGGGGCCACAGCACGCCGCCTCAGAACTCGTCGTCCAGGTCGAGTCTTTTGTGTTGGGGCTTAGCAACGCTGCGTTGTCGTGTTGTTGTAAGGTTGTAAATATTTACTTATAATTTAAAAGAAGAGCGGGATGAAAACAAATCAAGACTTAAGTGATTTTGAAAAGATGAGCTATTTTTTTGGTCTTCAATTCGTATATTCGCCGTATGCGTTTTAGGTTGGGAAACGAAAAGTGTTAAATGTGTATTAGTTGGAAACACCCAGGAGAAGGAAAATATGAATATCGATTAAATTTTCGACATTGGCGTGCGTTGAAAATTTTTGATGCTGCTTAAAATGGAAAACTCGCCGCTTTTCACCAAACGAAAGTGTGCTAGGGTTGGAGTTCGATGAGATGCTCCAAAAATTATTATTTAAATATGGCCAATAAGCCAATAGCAAGAAAGCTAAGCCTTTGACATGATATGACAAGCCTTTGTTGTACTCTTACTTACACTGTGCGACTAATTTTAACTTTATCCAAATGCAGGCAGATCAATCAAAATTGTTTCTCTAACGAATGAAATGTTTCTCAAGGACCTAAGCCTTTTTTGCCAAGCCAAAGCAAGTTTTGTTTAATAAACTATATGAAAACGACGATATTTCTGTTTTGAATCCCTTATGCCACATATTTGTGGCACTAAAAGAGCTGAATGCTACTTCGAATTCTGCTCTGATATTACGTATTGTTAAAGTATAGAATTGTTCAATACGATTGGCGGCAACGGGTATACGTCTGGATCCATACATGAATGAAAATTTGGTTTTCTATAAATTCGGAATTTATTTGTCCGCTCGAGCCTAAACTTTAACGCAATGTGTGTTTTCGGGAGAGAAAAGTTTTTGGATTTGAGTTTGTTTAAATTGACGAGGGGCGTCACACTGCCCTCACAACCCAAATTCTTTCGGCGGTCACAAACGGATAACTAACGAATTAGTCTGTTTTTCAACCACATTTTTGCAATATTTTCATAGAATTGCTTCAGCAGTTGCACGCGTTGGCATTTAAAATCGCGCTGCACCATTTGAAATTCGGGAGAAATTAATCACAAATCTCGTAAACACAATTCTACGTAAACGGAAGGGGTTTAGTGAGCCTCTGATGTCCCAACCAATATTTTCCTAAACATTAACATTTTCATTAGAAAACTTCGTATGTAATTAAAAACTTAAGCCTATTTTTAGGTTGAAGAACTATGCAACTATGTATGTGTGTAATAGAGAAAAATGGGATCGTCTGTTGCATGGAAGGGCGGAGTGGTAAACTTAGTATAGTATGTGGTACGCATTTTGGTTGAACTGAGGCGCCGAAGTATAACATTCACGCGTTGTCACGTCCTCCACTGTTTACATTCGTGGGCAAATATGGTTTCCGTACCCTTTTCAATGAGTTAATGCGTTATTTTACTTGTTCGAGCGTGTGTGTGTGTGTGTACCCTGCACATTTAAATTTATTGCAGACAATGCTTTTGATTAGTGGCCTACACAGGATTTCATTCGGGGGGTTTGCGTACAACTTTTGATCCCAATATCATTTGAAACCAGCAATTTTTATGTTTAAGGAAGTTTGAACCCCGAAACCCCACCCCCCTTTGGTCACCACTGCTTTTGGTATTTCACACTTCGCTGCATGGCATTGCATATATGCAAAGCTTACTTTTCATGGGAACTATTCTATTCAGCATTTTATAGTCGTTCATGCTTCAGTTGTGTCTTTTAACTATGTTAAAACATTTGATTACTAATGGATTTTTGCGAATAACATTGAAAGTATGTGCAACAGAGTCGAAAAAACCGCATGTGTTTCGATTTGGTGGCATAATTTTAGATATTGATGGCGATGGTGATATGGTGCTCAGCTGTTAAGTGCGTTGGATTACGAGTATACAGTGATGACAGACCTAGGCTTGACTCCTCGTAGTAGCCAAGACTAAAATATAGATAAAACTAACTTTCCTTTCGGCGGAAAATTCCCGGAACGCTTTGTCATTTTTCTTTCAATTCTATTGATGTTAGGCTTAAGGCAGGTTTCTATCTTGTGCGGCCGAGAAAACATGTTTTTTTTGAAAAATTTTTGATGGGAAGGTTTTTAAGATAAACAGTGGACAATTTTTTCAGATGTAGGTATATGTTTATTGTACAAGTAAAAAAAGTTTCAAGATAAAATATACAAAGGGGGGGAGGGGGCCATCGAGCAATGGCGGCAGGACTTCCTTACTCGCGGAAGTCCTGCCGCTGTTTGAGATGACTTGAAACACAAAAATGAAATTTTTTCTTATTCTGTATCCTTTTGTCTATGGCTGGAACTAGGATTTTAAAAAACAAATGAAAAATGAAGGATATATGCGATTTTGACTAAAAAACTGAATTTTTACCTACTTTTTTCAATACAAATTTCTATTTTTAATGAGAAAAAATTATTATTTCTTGAAGATCCTAGTTCGTGCCATAGCTAAGACCTTGATAAATGACTGTTTAAAATTTCGTAGCTATTGCTCAACTCGTGTGGCCTAAATCACTTCCGCAAGGTCAAAAAATGTAGTTTTGAGAAAAACGCGTTCAAAGTTTTGCTTCAGCAGCTCGGCGCGCTGGACACCGCTACCTGTTTCGATCAATTGCTTCCGTAATTCGAAAGATTTCAAATTCAAATTTTGGGAGCGTATTCTACAATCATGTATTAATCCAAAAATGCATGAAAAAAAAAATCCATTTTTTTTACCGCACAAGGTAGAAACCCCCCTTAATATTTGCTCAACTAATATATCTTTCATCTTAGATTTTAAAACCAGAGGAGATAATGTATTTTATCTATAAAAAAAAACATTCGAAAATGTATGACTTTTGAAAATGGTCGAAAAATTCACTTTTTTACAACTTTCACCGTCAGTAACTTTCCCAAATTTCATTTGATTTGGACAGTCTATATCACTGTAAAGGCTAAGGTATTGTCTTCTGACCGACGGAGAGCTTATGTTAGTCGGATGATTCGTTTACGAGATATGTACTCATAACTGAAACGACAGGGAAAAAAATTGGTTTTCGAAAACGCATCTTAAACAAATTTTTGGATTTTCAGTTTCGTATTCAACGGCCCAAAGTTAGTCTAGAAACTACTTTTGTTTTTAGGTGCACGCGATTAACCCATTTTTATTTAAATAATTTCGTCTGTTCCAGCTTCTCAGTGCTTGAATTTGATATCTCAACTCGTCTGCGATGGCCCGCGAATGGACACATTGTCGGACTTCTTCAACATACAACACAGTCCGCATGGAAGCGACTGGTGCACGTAGTATTTTTGTTATACAAGCCCACACTCCAGACCAACGGAGGGCGTGGATGACGTTAAGTTTGTCTTCTGGGGCTTGGACAACAAGGTCAGAGTCTTCCAATAGCTTCCAGGTGCAGACAAGCAGCCGAAATCCAGTATTCGTAAAGCCCATTCGACTGCGTGCAATAGTCGATACGACTTTGATGCACTCTGGCGGTCTGGATGGTCCCTTAAGGCGTGACTTGGCTTTTCTCCACCTTAAACAACAACAGCCGTCATTAATAATGAAAAATGTTCACTTTATTACTTTGCGCAAAAATGTGTTTCGGATTTTAAGCGTCGTTAAGCACTGAACGTTACTGGCTGCGCGCGAGTACAAATGCTTTTAGACATTTACATGGGGTGGATCAATAAATATTTCAAAACTGTTAAGGTGTGCAGCCTTATTGATCCATTCGTGCGTGTAAAGTGCACGTTTAGCCGTTCGCATTGGTGAGTGAGAGTCGGTCGAGTGACGCGTATAGGTGCTCGCCGGTCGTGGAAAATACCAGGACGAGTGAAGAAGAACTACAAAAGTTGGGATCCCGTTTGGGCCTTGTTTGTTTTGTTGGCGGTTGTTCGTTTGGTTTGTGAGTGGGCGCACTTATTGAATTTGTTGTTTGTTGCTCGCGTTGTATTTGTGTGCTGGAGTGGGGCTGGGTGGCACTTTTATTGACCTCTAAAATGCTGTCGGAAATAAAATTTATATGAGCAGTGTGCACACATCAAATGTGATGTGACTTTTATTGCTGCTGGCTGGCTGCTGCTGTTGCTGTTGCTGTTGTTGTGTGTATTTGGCACCATGTCAGTTGGATCATAAAATTTGTGACTAATTGTAAATCTTTGCAACTTTTCTTTTGTGATTCGTTATCCCCCAGAGCAGCACATATGCCGCCAGGACGTATGTGATGCTTTAAAGACGGATGCCCGGTGGCTCGTTGCTGCGCCGCGACGGGCTGTCCTACTTGGCAAGCCGTAAACCCGCATTATGGGCACATTAAAAGTTTACTAAGTACTGCTGAGTGAGGCGGAAATTCAAAAGTTTTTGCTCACGCGCAGAGCGGTTGATGTACATTATTTATTAAGTAAGCAGCGGGGAAAATGTGAGCATTAACACTTTTCAGAAAAGTTGATGGCTCGGCTTGACGGCATGATTTCTGACAGCTTTCGCCTGGCACTAAAGATTCTCGATTTTAAATTGAAATTTCTATTAAGAGAGAAAGAGCTGCGAACTTTGGCAGCTGGTGGACTGCATGCAATTCAAATAATCAGAAATGCAAAATGTGAATAATTTTTCAGAGTAAAAGCGAAAGAAAGGTGTCATTTATAATTATTAAGTTTATAAGTAATTAAAGGCTAATATAAGCACTACCAGCACAGCTGCTGGGCTGCCGGCTCGGAGAGAAAAGCAAATATATTTTAATTAAATAAATTATATTGATGACCCAAACACGACGTTGCGGGTCTGTAACCGAAAGTTGAGGTGGTAGGTGATGGTTTGCACGACACTTGGCTGACACTAAAAGACCAAGCGATAATGATGCAAATTAATTGAACTACTCAGACTACTAAAAAGTCGTCAAACTCGAATGCAGTTTAATGCAGTAATTATTAATAATAATAATAATAATAATAATTGACTGGCACGACAGCCCGCTTACGCGAGACTAAGGCCTAGCTTCCCGCAACTACCCGTGTTGTGCGTGTGAATTTGTACACGGGTTGGAGGGACCTACAGTTTAATGCCGGTTCCGAACGGCAGGTTGGGAGCTTTTTCATAAGCAATTTTTACTCTCAGAGGTTTGCCATTTCCAGCTGAGAGGACAGCCACCGAAAGAGAAAACGAGTTTTCCCGTTATTTTTTTTTTTTTTTTTAGGTGTTATTACAGGCAGTATTTGAACCTGAGGTTGCTGCCTGCGACTCGCGGTCCAACGCACTAACCAACTGAGCCACGGCGGCTGCCGTAATTATTATTATTATTAATTAATTGATTATTTTTATCAAGGATCTGTCTTTTTGAAAGAAACGTAAATTGTATATACAGTGCGTTTGAAAAGTAAGTGTTGCTTATAAAACTTACAAAAGAAGGTATAGTAATGAATTATACAAGGTGCGTCCCAAAGTAAACAGGACTTTTGCAATAGGGACGTTTCTGGTGGCGCCATCTATGTGTGAGGACATGCGTTGGAAAGGTACATCTTTCATTCACATACTGTCTAAATTTCATGACATTTGGTCTAGTAGACGCCGAAATATCCCGCTCAATGTGACAGTATGTTTTTAACTTTGGTACGAGAATGTCGATCGAACAAAGAGCTAATATTAAGTTCTGTTTTAAACTTGGTAAAACTTTTACCGAAACGTTTAAATTGTTAAAGCAAGTTTATGGTGATGATTGTTTATCCCGTGGCCGTGTTAATGAGTGGTTGAATCGATTCAAGAATGGTCGTGAAGACTTGAATGACGACGAACACGTCGGCCAGTCGAAATTTGTGATTACTGACGATGCCATCAAAACTGTGCGTGATTTTGCACCGGCTCACAGAGCCCTAGTTACGACCGATTATTTGACCAAAAATCGCATTTTTACCATCAATCATTCACCGTATTCGCCTGATATGGCTCCCTGTGACTTCTACTTATTCGGTCAGTTGCATTTGCCGATGAAAGGAAACCGTTATAAGGACGTTGAGGACATCCAAAAGGCTTGTACCAACATTCTGAAGGCGATGCCGGCCGATGACCTAAAACACTCATTCCAAATGCTTTTGGACCGTGCAAAACGTTGTATCGAAGCAGAAGGAGAGTATTTTGAATAAATAAAAAGAATTATACAAAAATAATCATCCGTTTTCTTTATTTTATAAAAGTCCTGTTTACTTTGGGTTGCACCTTGTATATCTGACCAATAGTCTTATATATCTTGATGTCAAACAACCGATATGTTATATGTAACTCTAAAGGAGTTCAAAAAAGGAAACAAAATGAAATAAAATAAAATAAAATAAAACAAAATTAAATTAAATAAAAACGAAATAAAATAAAAAATAAAATAAAATAAAATAAAATAAAATAAAATAAGATAAGATAAGATAAAATAAGATAAGATAAGATAAGATAAGATAAGATAAGATAAGATAAGATAAGATAAGATAAGATAAGATAAGATAAGATAAGATAAGATAAGATAAGATAAGATAAGATAAGATAAGATAAGATAAGATAAGATAAGATAAGATAAGATAAGATAAGATAAGATAAGATAAGATAAGATAAGATAAGATAAGATAAGATAAGATAAGATAAGATAAGATAAGATAAGATAAGATAAGATAAGATAAGATAAGATAAGATAAGATAAGATAAGATAAGATAAGATAAGATAAGATAAGATAAGATAAGATAAGATAAGATAAGATAAGATAAGATAAGATAAGATAAGATAAGATAAGATAAGATAAGATAAGATAAGATAAGATAAGATAAGATAAGATAAGATAAGATAAGATAAGATAAGATAAGATAAGATAAGATAAGATAAGATAAGATAAGATAAGATAAGATAAGATAAGATAAGATAAGATAAGATAAGATAAGATAAGATAAGATAAGATAAGATAAGATAAGATAAGATAAGATAAGATAAGATAAGATAAGATAAGATAAGATAAGATAAGATAAGATAAGATAAGATAAGATAAGATAAGATAAGATAAGATAAGATAAGATAAGATAAGATAAGATAAGATAAGATAAGATAAGATAAGATAAGATAAGATAAGATAAGATAAGATAAGATAAGATAAGATAAGATAAGATAAGATAAGATAAGATAAGATAAGATAAGATAAGATAAGATAAGATAAGATAAGATAAGATAAGATAAGATAAGATAAGATAAGATAAGATAAGATAAGATAAGATAAGATAAGATAAGATAAGATAAGATAAGATAAGATAAGATAAGATAAGATAAGATAAGATAAGATAAGATAAGATAAGATAAGATAAGATAAGATAAGATAAGATAAGATAAGATAAGATAAGATAAGATAAGATAAGATAAGATAAGATAAGATAAGATAAGATAAGATAAGATAAGATAAGATAAGATAAGATAAGATAAGATAAGATAAGATAAGATAAGATAAGATAAGATAAGATAAGATAAGATAAGATAAGATAAGATAAGATAAGATAAGATAAGATAAGATAAGATAAGATAAGATAAGATAAGATAAGATAAGATAAGATAAGATAAGATAAGATAAGATAAGATAAGATAAGATAAGATAAGATAAGATAAGATAAGATAAGATAAGATAAGATAAGATAAGATAAGATAAGATAAGATAAGATAAGATAAGATAAGATAAGATAAGATAAGATAAGATAAGATAAGATAAGATAAGATAAGATAAGATAAGATAAGATAAGATAAGATAAGATAAGATAAGATAAGATAAGATAAGATAAGATAAGATAAGATAAGATAAGATAAGATAAGATAAGATAAGATAAGATAAGATAAGATAAGATAAGATAAGATAAGATAAGATAAGATAAGATAAGATAAGATAAGATAAGATAAGATAAGATAAGATAAGATAAGATAAGATAAGATAAGATAAGATAAGATAAGATAAGATAAGATAAGATAAGATAAGATAAGATAAGATAAGATAAGATAAGATAAGATAAGATAAGATAAGATAAGATAAGATAAGATAAGATAAGATAAGATAAGATAAGATAAGATAAGATAAGATAAGATAAGATAAGATAAGATAAGATAAGATAAGATAAGATAAGATAAGATAAGATAAGATAAGATAAGATAAGATAAGATAAGATAAGATAAGATAAGATAAGATAAGATAAGATAAGATAAGATAAGATAAGATAAGATAAGATAAGATAAGATAAGATAAGATAAGATAAGATAAGATAAGATAAGATAAGATAAGATAAGATAAGATAAGATAAGATAAGATAAGATAAGATAAGATAAGATAAGATAAGATAAGATAAGATAAGATAAGATAAGATAAGATAAGATAAGATAAGATAAGATAAGATAAGATAAGATAAGATAAGATAAGATAAGATAAGATAAGATAAGATAAGATAAGATAAGATAAGATAAGATAAGATAAGATAAGATAAGATAAGATAAGATAAGATAAGATAAGATAAGATAAGATAAGATAAGATAAGATAAGATAAGATAAGATAAGATAAGATAAGATAAGATAAGATAAGATAAGATAAGATAAGATAAGATAAGATAAGATAAGATAAGATAAGATAAGATAAGATAAGATAAGATAAGATAAGATAAGATAAGATAAGATAAGATAAGATAAGATAAGATAAGATAAGATAAGATAAGATAAGATAAGATAAGATAAGATAAGATAAGATAAGATAAGATAAGATAAGATAAGATAAGATAAGATAAGATAAGATAAGATAAGATAAGATAAGATAAGATAAGATAAGATAAGATAAGATAAGATAAGATAAGATAAGATAAGATAAGATAAGATAAGATAAGATAAGATAAGATAAGATAAGATAAGATAAGATAAGATAAGATAAGATAAGATAAGATAAGATAAGATAAGATAAGATAAGATAAGATAAGATAAGATAAGATAAGATAAGATAAGATAAGATAAGATAAGATAAGATAAGATAAGATAAGATAAGATAAGATAAGATAAGATAAGATAAGATAAGATAAGATAAGATAAGATAAGATAAGATAAGATAAGATAAGATAAGATAAGATAAGATAAGATAAGATAAGATAAGATAAGATAAGATAAGATAAGATAAGATAAGATAAGATAAGATAAGATAAGATAAGATAAGATAAGATAAGATAAGATAAGATAAGATAAGATAAGATAAGATAAGATAAGATAAGATAAGATAAGATAAGATAAGATAAGATAAGATAAGATAAGATAAGATAAGATAAGATAAGATAAGATAAGATAAGATAAGATAAGATAAGATAAGATAAGATAAGATAAGATAAGATAAGATAAGATAAGATAAGATAAGATAAGATAAGATAAGATAAGATAAGATAAGATAAGATAAGATAAGATAAGATAAGATAAGATAAGATAAGATAAGATAAGATAAGATAAGATAAGATAAGATAAGATAAGATAAGATAAGATAAGATAAGATAAGATAAGATAAGATAAGATAAGATAAGATAAGATAAGATAAGATAAGATAAGATAAGATAAGATAAGATAAGATAAGATAAGATAAGATAAGATAAGATAAGATAAGATAAGATAAGATAAGATAAGATAAGATAAGATAAGATAAGATAAGATAAGATAAGATAAGATAAGATAAGATAAGATAAGATAAGATAAGATAAGATAAGATAAGATAAGATAAGATAAGATAAGATAAGATAAGATAAGATAAGATAAGATAAGATAAGATAAGATAAGATAAGATAAGATAAGATAAGATAAGATAAGATAAGATAAGATAAGATAAGATAAGATAAGATAAGATAAGATAAGATAAGATAAGATAAGATAAGATAAGATAAGATAAGATAAGATAAGATAAGATAAGATAAGATAAGATAAGATAAGATAAGATAAGATAAGATAAGATAAGATAAGATAAGATAAGATAAGATAAGATAAGATAAGATAAGATAAGATAAGATAAGATAAGATAAGATAAGATAAGATAAGATAAGATAAGATAAGATAAGATAAGATAAGATAAGATAAGATAAGATAAGATAAGATAAGATAAGATAAGATAAGATAAGATAAGATAAGATAAGATAAGATAAGATAAGATAAGATAAGATAAGATAAGATAAGATAAGATAAGATAAGATAAGATAAGATAAGATAAGATAAGATAAGATAAGATAAGATAAGATAAGATAAGATAAGATAAGATAAGATAAGATAAGATAAGATAAGATAAGATAAGATAAGATAAGATAAGATAAGATAAGATAAGATAAGATAAGATAAGATAAGATAAGATAAGATAAGATAAGATAAGATAAGATAAGATAAGATAAGATAAGATAAGATAAGATAAGATAAGATAAGATAAGATAAGATAAGATAAGATAAGATAAGATAAGATAAGATAAGATAAGATAAGATAAGATAAGATAAGATAAGATAAGATAAGATAAGATAAGATAAGATAAGATAAGATAAGATAAGATAAGATAAGATAAGATAAGATAAGATAAGATAAGATAAGATAAGATAAGATAAGATAAGATAAGATAAGATAAGATAAGATAAGATAAGATAAGATAAGATAAGATAAGATAAGATAAGATAAGATAAGATAAGATAAGATAAGATAAGATAAGATAAGATAAGATAAGATAAGATAAGATAAGATAAGATAAGATAAGATAAGATAAGATAAGATAAGATAAGATAAGATAAGATAAGATAAGATAAGATAAGATAAGATAAGATAAGATAAGATAAGATAAGATAAGATAAGATAAGATAAGATAAGATAAGATAAGATAAGATAAGATAAGATAAGATAAGATAAGATAAGATAAGATAAGATAAGATAAGATAAGATAAGATAAGATAAGATAAGATAAGATAAGATAAGATAAGATAAGATAAGATAAGATAAGATAAGATAAGATAAGATAAGATAAGATAAGATAAGATAAGATAAGATAAGATAAGATAAGATAAGATAAGATAAGATAAGATAAGATAAGATAAGATAAGATAAGATAAGATAAGATAAAATAAAATAAAATAAAATAAAATAAAATAAAATAAAATAAAATAAAATAAAATAAAATAAAATAAAATAAAATAAAATAAAATAAAATAAAATAAAATAAAATAAAATAAAATAAAATAAAATAAAACAAAATAAAATTAAAAAAAACGAAATAAAATAAAACAAAATAAAATAAAATAAAATAAAATAAAATAAAATAAAACAAAATAAAATAAAATAAATAAAATGAAATAAATTTAAAAAAAATAAAATAGAATAAAATAAAATAGAATAAAATAAAACAAAATTAAATAAAATAAATCAGAAATAAAATAAAATGAAATGAAAAAAAATTATTGACAGAGCTAAGTACTTTATAATACCAAATGTGCACATTTGTTTAAAATTTGTTTTGTCTGTTATAGCTTATCGTATAGCTGTCTGTAAGCTAATACACATTACATATTTATTTTTAAGTGACTTCATTCACTTAAAATACTTACTCTTTGACGAACATGGGTCATTCCTGTTGGCAACCAATTCATTTTCTAACAATTACTTTGTTACTTTATTGCCAAAAATCTATTTAGATTACGTTCTTGGTTTTTTTTTAAGAAAAATGGTTGAATAGAAAGCCGGCCTCGATAGTTTAGCGGGTTGGGCGCTGGCTTTTCATACCGGAGGCTCTAGGTTCGATTCTTAGAAGAAACGTACTAGTGAGCTTTTGGCAGGCAATGGCACCCACCACCGCTCGGATTTGGCATTAACCCTGGAAGTGCATCGTAAGTCGAATTGACTAACAAATACCACACTTTTTTTACAGAGTCATAATAACGATGCACCTTCGGGGATAAACTGTTCCACCTTCCAACATCCGTTCGAAATGTGTGTTGCAATATATGTTGAAAAAACAGTGTTGCATACACATTTCGAACGGGTGGAGTTTGTGGTATCATAACGGGCCATAAATAGTTATGCAGAGGCAGCCACCATAGTGGGTTGGTGCATGGTTGAAAACAAATCCATTATTGGTCGACTTTTTTGTTGTAAATAAACATTAAAAGCTTCTTCAGGTTTACTAAAGATGACAACCGGACCGCCAGGCAGATTCCATGTCAATACTTTTCACATCGCCAGTTGAGGGTAAAGTAACTTCGGAATCTAATTTCTGGTACATGTTCTGTGTTGATATATACAATAATTATATTCTTTATAGGCAAACTAGAACGCAGGGAATGCGATGCACAGCGTTGAGTGTTAAAAGTGTGTTTTTAGCAAGTTTGCTATCAAAAATTGTACAAGAAGCTGAATACTATGCAATTAATTTATTTACAGCAAATATAATTATAAATTTATTGTAGCACAAACAACTTAGCTGCAAGGGCAATCGGTCCAACAATTTCGAACAGGAGGCCCCAGCAGACGAGCTTTCTTTTCATTATACTTAGTAATATAAATAAACTCGAGCATAAAACAAGAAATATGTACACTGGAATTTTGTAAACATTAAATTTTATAATTTTTGTATTAAATTTTAAGCTTTAAACCGAAGCGATCGGCTTAGTGAAAAATAAATTTGGTCAGTTCCAGAAGCAGATGTCGTTACTCAGTCTGATGGCTTCGATGTTTTCCAACATATGTCGGTCCAATTGACTGTCTGGGAAAACTCTACGGGGATAGTTCTCCGACTGCTTAACAGGTTCGTTCAGAAGTGCTGCCAACTCCACCATCTTCTGGTTCAATTCTCTGCCGTTCATCTGAAATACGACATACAAGTATGACAGGCGGCTGACAAGCGTCTTAGGTTATTTTCAAACAGGACTTGTGACTTTGTGTGACTTTGGAAACACCCCGATTATGTTTGCCGCTTTAAGTGCAGTCACTGCTATGCCAGCAGTCACCGGTTGGAAACGAGCGGAAGGAGGACTTGTCAATGGAATTGCGCTGAATTGGATTTTCGATTGCATTGCCGTACAGCGGTCTGTTTGCATATGCAAAGTGACTGTGAATACGCGCGAAAATTGACTGCTAAGAGCAAAACCGACGGCGGCGCCATCGGCATTCAAGCGCAGCCGCCTTTCTAAGTTTCTTACGGGACAGGTTGCGTGAGTGAGCGGATTCATAGGGATATGTGGGCACGTGCTTGGGTCGGCCTGCACGGAACGGTGCGCGCCGTTCTTGAGACATCAAGCGAAAACGTTCTCTCTCTCCGTTGCCACTTCGCCTCGCCGCTGGAAGTTAATCTATTTGCTGCAAATTTACAAAGTAAACGCTCTTGTCTGTTCGCCACATACGAGCATCGACCCAGGCACCCGCCGACACGCACGCACGCCCGCACAGTGAACAGCGATTGAGTAAGGCGGCATTACGCCAAATCGAAACTAACGTCCAAAGCGCGTACTGAGACCCCGAAAAAACACCCACACACATGCACAAACGAACTAGGGACGCCAATTTTTTGAACTCTCTTACTAATTCCAGATTTTTCAGTATTGAGTCTTGAAATGCGGGTTTAATTAAGGGACTTTCAAATGAAAAATAATATTATCAAAAGAAACAACAACATGTTAACACTAAACTAAGTTTTTTTAAGCTGAAAAATCGAAAGTATTTCAAAATGGGTCCATATTTATAGGACTTATACTCAAGTCAATCCCGGAAGAACTGGATTTAATTTAAGACGAAATCTTCAGATTTCGGTATTTCGGCGACCCACGGTTTACGTGATCTATAAAGTTGGTACAGATCGAAGAGAGAGAGAGATAAATGCAAATAAATAATATGCGCAGTGGCGGCTTAAGGTGCTCGGGGGCCCGGGGCGGCGACGGCTGAGGGGGGCCCCATAAAACGGTGCAGCATAAGTTTGCGTACAAAACTAATAAGGGGAATTTCCGGTTATGCTTTTGGCTTTTTTTTTGAAAATTTGTATTCCATTGAACAGTAAACGGACTTTTATTTTTAAACGACGAGACAAATTATTTTTAAACGTATATGTGCTTGAAATTTTATAGAAAGCAATAGAATCCCAGAGAACAAAATGAAAAATGGATAAAACTTTCGTGAAATTAGGAAAACTTTTGGGGGAGCAAATTCGTCATTTCCAAATGCCATTTTAAATCTCGAAAAAAACAGAAAATCTTGCTTCGTTACTACGATCTGGCCATTTTTTTAAGCTACCCGAGGAGGAGCATTCGATTGTCGACAAAAAATGGGCCAATCGCGTGCACCTAAAAATAAAAGTTTTTTCTAGACTAACTTTGGCCGCTGAATACGAAACTGAAAACCAAAAAATTTTTGAAGAAGCGTTTTCGAAAAATCTTCGAAAAATGATTTATTTCCTGTTGTTTCAGTTATGAGCACATATCTCCTAAAAGAATTATCCGTTTAACACGAGCTGTCCGTCGTTCAGAAGATAATACCTTAGCGGCTTTTTAGTGATATATAGATTGTCCAAATCAGATGAGATTTGGGGAAGTTACTGACGGTGAAAGTTGTAACAATGTGAATTTTTCGACCAATTTAAAAAATCTTCTCTGGTTTTAAAATCTAAAATGAAATATATACTATTTTAGCAAATATTAAGCCTAACATCAATAGAATTGAAAGAAAAATGATAAAGTTATGATGCACTGAGTGAAAACACCAACTTTACATTTATTATACCGTGCGAAACAATTTTTTTTTTGCCGAGACCCATCCAAATTTTGATATAGACGCGAAACTAGAGATAATTTATAGTATTCTGGCATAGTCAGTATTAAATTCTCTGACCCAAAAGTCCTTTTTAAAGGACTTTAACATTTTAAGGAGATACACATTTCAATATTAAATATATGCGGTAGTTCAATGATGAAGATATGGGTATCAAATGAAAGAGGGAAATTGTCTCCATTTAACTAAATTTTCTATTTTGAACTTTCAGGACCAAAATATGTCAGGTATGGAAAACATACATCACTTTTATTTTTAGGTATATTTTTCGTGTCGAGTAGAAATCTTCAGAAATGTACAGAAATATTTTATAAAACCCAGTAGCAGTGACTTTATAAAAAAAGTCCTGAAAAACATATTTCCCCTACATAACAGCATGTAAGAAGCCCATATTTAGCTTACTTACAAGGAGCATAGAATTGCCTTCGAAAACCGGATTTCTGGGACACGTGTTTTTATCCAACCAATAATTATAATAATAATAATAATAACTGTAAATTTGTTTGACTTCTACAAAGTTCAATGAGGTTAAGTAATTGTGTAATTTACACAAGTTTACAAGCAAACTCTAAGATTGCGATATTTAATTTTTAACTTAGAATTTTGTATTTGCATATTTTGCACAAAATTTTAAGTTAAAAATAGCAATCTTCGAGGGAAAATTTTTTGAAAATTTGAAAACAATTGTTATTGTTCTTGCTTTTATTGAACTGAATTTGTTATTGCCATTTCAAAGTCAATTGTCGATACTGTTTCTCTTTCAATTGATAAAAGTGACAAACGACTTAGTCTTTCATCAACCATTGTGGAGCGCAAATAGTTTTTTACAAGTTTCAGTTTTGAAAAACTTGAAATTTTTATATAGTTTGTAGCTTCTCTCGGGGGCCCCCTGCAGCCCGGGGCCCGGGTCGGTCCGCCCCTCCGCCCCCCCTCTTAAGCCGCTACTGAATATGCGACAATATTGGAGTCATGGATTCTGACCTGAACCTGGCCAACACTGTTCGGTAGTACTTGAATAGAGTAACAAAAACCTAGCTGGGTTCTGCAAAGTTAGTTGCCTTTTAAAAGATACAGCTGTGTAAAGTTTGTATGTGTTAGTGTGTTTTCGAATTCAGTTTTTCCTTTATAAGTCGTAACCCACCAAGCAAAATGTGAGAAATAGGCAACAATCGTCAGTGGCAACAAATTGGCGACTCGCCGATTTATTCCCGCAGCGACAAATTAGCAACATATCCCAAAAACACGTTTTCCAGGTGATAAATTTGTTGCCGGGGGCGACTCGTTTTCTTATTGCCGGCAACAAAAAGTGTCTGGTGGGAAGATATTCAACATGTTTTATTGCTTTAGCAAATTTTATCTTTAGCAAATTTGCAGCTAATGTTTAGATTGTCAAATTCTGTGAACATTCTATAGCCAAATAATTATACCTCACCGAAATTTCGGCGGCCAATTTTAAAAATTCACTTTTTTTGGTTTCCGTTAAAAAACGACTTGTTTTTTGTTTTAGTTATATTGAAGCAAGAAGCATTTGTATTGCCAAAAATTGAACAAATTATTTTAAACCCTTCAAGTTACAACGACATGTCTTGTTCCAAAATAAAGTATAAAACTAAATCTGCATTATCGTGTTTATTTGTAAAATTTCATTGCATATTTCAGAAGTTTGCTTAAGAAGTTTGAAAAATAAATATTTAAAAAGTTGAAAAAGTTTCGCGGTGTGCGAAACATGTAATTGTGACGTTAAAGGGTTTAAAATAAATTTTTTCATATTTGGCAATACAAATGCTTTCTTGTTTGACGTTAAAAATGCTTATAATTTTATTTCGAGCTCTTTTATATTCATGTGGAGTGTCATCGTTTTCATTGCCAGAAGCGATAAAATCTTCTAAAAAATCCTCCGGTGGCGTTTCTACTTCACCATCCACACCATCGCAACCTTCATGCAGATGCTTACTGCACGAACAAATTTCCGCCAGCATAGCATCGGGGGAATTCTTTTCTTTTGTATCTAAGCAAATAAAATTGCTTTTTACAGAAAAAATTTTAATATATGAAAAGATGTGTTTATGGTAAGTACCGTATTTGAAAAGAAAGCGCGGTCTGATGATATCACTTGCCATGTTCGTCTGATTCGGCAGGAAGTTGTTGGCTTAAGCAATACAATTTGCTTATGAAAATACTTGGCTTAAGCAATACAATTTGCTTATGAAAATACAGATCTTGATACCGTGAAAAGTTGAAGTTCTATAAAATAATCCTTATCTTAATAATAATCTTAATTTTTCTCTTTAACCAATGCAATAAAAAATATCAAATACTTAACTTGTTATAGCCTAAAAAACCTAAAAGTTTAATTTTTTAACATTGACCGCCGAAATTTCAGTGAGGTATAATTATTTCGCTATAGAATGTTCACAGAATTTATCAATCTAAACATTAGCTGCAAATTTGTTGAAGACAGCAATAAGAAATGTTGAATATCCCACGACTTAATAAGGAAAAACTGATTACGAAAACACACTAACACATACAAACTTTAGACGGCTGTAACTTTTGAAAGGCAACTAACTTTGGAAAACCCAGCTAGGCTTTTGTTACTATATATCAGTACTACCGACCAGTGGTGGCCGGGTTCAGGTCAGAAAAAGCTGTTGCACAGTGTAATATGACAAATTGTTTCAGAAAAACTATAGTTTTCAGAATGTCTGAACTCAACCAATAGTTTTCCTTTAGAAATGATAATAATCTCAAAATAGTAATAAACTCATCTCAACTCAATCTCATCAATGTTTAATTTTAACGAAAATAATTTTTACAAAATTGCAACACAGTAACATTGTTTTTCAGCCAAGGGCCAGAGAGACAATATTAGAAAGGCAAAAGAGTATTTCAATTGAAAAAATGTTAAAAACTTTCCAAAATAGGGTCTTAACAGCAACGGATTTCTTTTTATCCCATTTTCATTAATCATTTCCAATGAAAGTGACCATTATTGAGATTTTATATTTTGTTAGCACGTTTTCGTTCCGTATGAAAATTCATCTCTTTGATATCATAAAGTTAATCTTTAATTTGTTACATTTAATGCTCCAGCAAGAAGATTTTAGTGAAGTTTAATTTGACTACCTTTTGGGTTACGAAAGTAATCGGGTAAAATTAAAGTTGTCTTTAAGTGATTTCTTTATATTCTTTCGGCCTCGGTTTCGGCTAAAATCGGCCCACAACACAACACAACAAAATCCCACTTTCTTTCTACTGCTTTTTTACTATTTGGGTGCGCTGATTTCGAATCTACCCTCAGATTTTTTGTAGCAGCTCTAGTTAGTGAGATACAGGTACCGTGTCACATTTTCATAACTTCCTCTACCTTTTCCATATTTTTGATCGTAACCTTGTTGCATTAACAATACCGCACGGCTTATTAAAAATGACATGAGCACATTTCTGGTATTATTTCGATGCTAATGCGTATTGCTAATGCGTATTGTTGCTTCAGTTGTGGTCACACTAGGCGTTACCGGGTTAATTGCATTGCCATGATTCTCAATGAAGATATTGGTTGACGTTTGATGAATTCATGAACAGTTACGATGAAATCTGCGGTGATATGGTTAACTATGATTTATGTCTTGCTGACCGTTTTTAAATCGGGTATACCACTCATGATTTATGTGATGCGTTGAAGTGTTCAGTGTGTTTTTTTTTCTGAGCACAATCCTGAAAAACGAATACGCCAGGGTTGAGGTGGTTGAACCAATTTTCGTAACAATACAATTTTGAGGCAACTTCCATCCAGTAGAGTTTGGGCAGAGACAACATGATAGGTATATGGTTTATGGTTCCAGTATACTTATAATAATAAATAAAATATTTGCATGCTGGCAGCAGAGAATGCCGGGGGCCTTGGAGTTTGCTTGGCGGTGAATGTTAAAGCAACGACAGCAGCAGTGTCAACAACGTCGACAGCAAAAACGCACAATAATGGCATCAACGGCGCCAGCATCGACAACGACGGCAACTGCAATTGCAGTGACAGCAGACACAAGAACATTAAGTCCATGAAAATAATAGCAGCGCTAAAGGCAACAGTCCCGTTGGGACTTACAGCCGAACGACGGGAGTGCCGGCAGTGGCTGATATTGGAGTGGGCGCGAGCGGACGCTGAGCGAAAAGGCTGCTAAAAATATTGGCGTGTAAGCCATCCATTTGTCGTTGGTGCTGTGCGTCAGTTGGCGGCGGCGCATTTGGGGCGCTTACTTATTTATCGCCATTAATGTCGAAATTCCCTGCAATACTTTGTTCTCTGTTTCAGTAAAATATATGGGAATTTTGCTTTAAATCGTTCAATTGCCTCTTAGTTTTCGATATGTTTGTAAATATCGATACTGTAGCGCCCAACAAATGGCGCTGGCGTTTGACTAGTTTATTCAGTTACTAATACGAGAGATCACTTGACATCTAATTGATCAATTTTTGATCGAACATAGGTTTTTACTAGTGTCCGACCGAATATTCGGTTTCGGTTTCGGTTTCGGCCCAAATAAGTGGTTTCGGTTTCAATTTCGGCCAAAAAATGGCCGAATAGCCGAAACCGAAACTTTCTAGAATATTTTTTACATTTTATTGTGTAGCAGATATATAGTAAAAGGAGGAGTAATTTAGATGCCAGCAATGTAAACAAACTTTTTTTTTTTAGCATATAATATTAAATTATTTAATTTTGAATATTATCGAGTAAGGTACGAAAGGGTGGTTCTTCTTGTTTACGTTTTTAAAAAATGAATAAATTGTTTTTATTAATAAGTATTTATTTATTTATGCTATGTTTGTTTGTTTGTTCTTTATTTACTTAATGTAAAATTCGTTTGTTGAAAAAAGCGCTTGATATGGTGTTTTTTATTTCAACTAGAAAGTTTCGGTTTCGGTTTCGGCCGAATATTAAAAAAAAACCGAATATTCGGTTTCGGTTTCGGTTTCGGCCCAAAAAAGTGGTTTCGGTCGGACACTAGTTTTTACTAACCGATGTTGTTATTATGCTCAATGAGTTTTTAAATAAAATTTGCCCTCCACGCCAAAGAATTCCAATCTGACTCAATCTCAATTGATGACTAGAACTGGGGTCAGTTGATATTTACTAATACTCTGATTCTTAAACCTTATTTATCAATAAAATTGTTTCTGCGTCAATTGTGACACATTCGTCAATGCAGGCAATTAGTAGTCAAAGATGAAATTTCCAACTCTGGAAGATTTATTTTCATAGCACAGTTGTAGTGCTAGCTTTTTAGTTATTACGTTGGACAAAATTGCCCATGAAATGTTTTCAACCATCTGCTCGGAATCGATATATGTACAATAGCGACTCCTTTAAAAAGTCAAGCAACATAGATCCTGAAGTCAATAACTGAAGTCAATCATATTGTATATGCATAGATGCATAGTCCAGTCCTAAAGTGTATTTAATTATTTTAAGAAAAGTTTGCAAACTATTTGCTTCTAATATTTTATGAAAATATTTGTTGGACTACGATTTCAGCTTCGTTGTGCTTAGAATACTCGCCCATTACGTGTCTAACGAAGTGACATTAAAGACTCGAAGGCAAACCACAAATGAATGCCATGCAACGCGCTAATGCGATTACGCTGGCAGCATTTTGTGACTTAAAACTTTGGCTGCGTTCGTTTCTCGCTGTCAACCTCCCTCACTTAGAGCAACAAACATAGCTCGGCTAAGTGAAACTTTGAGGAAAATGAACTGTAGCGAGCACTCCAATGCTGCCAGCTCAGCAGTTGACAGCTGTAGCGGGCATACGTACACTGATACGCCGGGGCCGCGGCGTCCATTTGTCGGGAAATTTAGGCGAAGGCCAGCCGGCGACTTTCGCGCCAACGCACAGTGATTCGTTTCATAGACAAATTTCCAAAAATTTATAGTCTCAGAATTTAATGATTTTGATGTCATTTGAAAGGTTGAAAACCCCAACAAATCTGTGCGAAAAATGAATTAGTGTGTGTGCAAAAACTGCCCACAGTCGACACTTTTTATACAAACATTTTTCAACAAATTTTTTTTGTGTTTTAGTCGATTGAGTAAAAAAGTTGCAAAACGTTGCTAAAAGTTTCAATATAGATTAAGAGTTGATGTGGGCATTTTCACTTTTAATGTTTTCTGAAAATTTGCAAAGCTGAGGCTTATACTTGAATTTAATTTAAAATATTTTTCAAAATTAAAAACCTGAAACTTGGCAAAACTTAGAGGAAAATATGTAAAAAGTATGTGGAAGTACGTTCCTGGATTTGTTTGTATTTGAAGAAGCATTCTTTCTTTGTCGATTAATGTAAACAGATCCTTCGATATCTTTCGACCTCAGAAAATAATTCAATTTGAAAAGTGGAAAGAAACACCTAATTTTCGATAAAATATATTTTATTTATCCCTAAAAGTATGCAATCAGCATGAAAAACGAAAAAAAACTGAACAAATGCAATACATAGGCACATCTATTATTATCAATTTTATTGCAAAACTCAAGCGTCCTAAGACAATTTCTGTTACACTTTGCAATTATCAATGTTGACAAAATTGATTAACCCTTTCAAACCCCGAATTTTCCTCTGTGTCCCGATATTACTTTTTGGTATTTAAATCATGAAACACTTGTCTAAGAAGTGTGCACACGACATTTGAAGTCGCCACGCCTCTTTGTTAGAGTTCTAGTGCTAGTTTACTTTTGAAAAATTTTAGCTTAAAACGGGTTAAATAAATTTTGTATCAATATTTTTTAGTTACAGGAAAATTATTTAATATTTATGGAAAAATACAAAATGATCACTTTTTGATTTTATTTAACCATTATTAAAGAAACAGGGTGTTTTGATCAAACGCGCCCAATTCGTAGACTTCAATTAGAACACAAACTTTCGCTGATATCGCTGCGAATTATTTTAAATTATTTTGGGGATAACAGTAAAATTTTTGTAATTTGCTTTGAATTCACCTCTAAAAATATTAATTTGTTGGTGCCTACTTAAATTAAACCCATGAATCAATCGTAGCTTTTGCTATAATTTGCTTTGACAAATAGGTGAAGTTGCTCTCAGGCAATTTTGGGGGCGAAAGAGTGAAATGTAAAATCTGAAAAATTTAGCCAACACACTTGGTGTTATAGCTTTCCAAAAAAGACGAAAATTGCAAATTCAAGTCTCAGGCATTGCCAAACTATAAAAGTTCAGGAAAAACAAAATGGAGTTTTCAATTCAGCAGACCATGATTAACCATATCGCTATTTTGTCTGCATCCTCTATGGTGGCAAGAATACATTTTTTTGTTGGTCTTTAAGAATAGTTTAGTAGTTAGTAATAGTTAATTATATTATATATATATATATATATATATATATATATATATATATATATATATATATATATATATATATATATATATATATATATACAGCTGCGGTCAAAATAATAGTAGTACGCATACAACGAAAAGAAAATTAAGAAAAAATAATCTGCTTTTCTTTACAAATATTGTCTTTGTATTTTTTTTAACAAGTTATATGTGTTAACAATGCAATCATAAAAGAAAATTTAAGAATTAAACTCAGTTTGATTTGATTTAAATTAAATGCGCCAAAAGCTCCAAAATATGGATGGTCAAAAAAATAGTAGTTCGCTTTACTTTCATAAAAATGAAGCAAAAATTGTGTTACATTTTAAAAGATTTAGTGGTTAAACAGTAACAGCGTAATTTTTCTTCAAATTATTATTTAGTTGCGTAACTGTTGTTCGCTATTACTGCAGCACAGAGCCGATGCATTGAATTAACCAAATTTTCATATCTTTCTCTAGGTATTATATATTCCTGCTTCTCAAAGTTGATTATTATTAGTTAGATTATAGTGAGCAACTGCTCTCCTCACGTCGAACCACAAATTTTTAATTGTATTGAAGTCTGGTGATTGTGCGAGCCATTCCATAACCCTAATACTGCTCTTGCGAAGCCCCTTTCGTGCGAACTTGCTTGTATGCTTTAGGTTATAATCCTGTTGAAAGACCCAAAGCAGTGCCGTTCTTTCACGGACATACGGTAGCACGATTTCCTGCAAGATTCGTACACATACACATCGATCCATCGTTTTCTTGATCAAATAAATAGCGCCACCTCCATAAAACGTAAAACATGCTCAATAAATATATGCATGAATACTTTCTTCGGCGGGTTTGTTCAAAATGTTTACGTGAAGGTTTATAAAAAAAGAAATGTCGGGAAAAGGGGCGTGGCACTACAAGAATACATTTTTAGACAATAACTTTGGAACCATAAGTCACACATCAATTAAATTTGGTACAAACTTTCTATTTAATCATGTCCTTCGACCGATGGAATGGGGTGGGTATTGGACAAGGGGGTGTGGCACCGCCCATACAACTCAAATCTTTTAAGTGGAATAGCTTCGGAATTGTAAGTCGCACAGCATTGAAATTTGGTTTGACATCGTCCCATAGAAGTGACATTCTACTGTTAAAATTTGGTGGGCGTTGGATAAGGGGCGTGGCACATTTGTTTGACACAACATTTCGGCAGAACTGTAAGTCGCACATCAATGAAAGTTGGTACGAACCTACCATTTAGTCATATCTTTCGACAGAGGGAATGGGGCGGGTATTTAACAAGAGGGCGTGGCTCCGCCCATACAACTCAAATTTTTATATGGAATAGCTTCGGAATTGTAAGTCGCACAGCATTGAAATTTGGTTTGACATCGTCCCATAGAAGTGGCATTCTACTGTTAAAATTTGATGGGCGTTGGACAAGGGGCGTGGCACATTTGTTTGACCCAACATTTCGGCAGAACTGTAAGTCGCACATCAATGAAACTTGGTACGAACCTACCATTTAGTCATATCTTTCGACAGAGGGAATGGGGCAGGTATTTAACAAGAGGGCGTGGCTCCACCCATACAACTCAAATCTTTTATATGGAATAGCTTCGGAGTTGTAAGCCGCACATTCCTGAAAATATTCTAAATCAAAAATAATTCGAAACGTATTTTATAATTTTTTGAAAATCAAAAATACTTGAAATAAAAAAAATTGGTCACGCGTTTCTCATTATTTTCAAAATCGAAATCTGACTGGATCAACGACGGGTTAAAAGTATATATGGAGAAACACATTTTTTTGAGCCTTTTGACTTCAAACTTGGTGAAAGTACTTCAAATGTCAAATAACTCGATACGTGTTTTTAATTTTTTCCGAATATTAAAATCGGACGGGGTCAACGACCGGTTAGAAGTTTGTATGGCGAAACTGTAAAAAAACATGAATTAATGGGGCCACTGACTTCAAATTTTGTGTAAGTACCCTTAGTGAGAAATAATTTGACACGTGTTTTTCACTTTTTTGAAAATCAAAATCTAACGGGGTCAACAATGGGTTAACAGTTTGTATGGAGAAACACGATTTATTGGTCCTTTTGACTTCAAACTTAGACAAAAAGCACTTCTATCGGGAAATAATTAAAATGTGCTTTTAATTTTTTGAGAAAATCTAAATCTACCTGATAAACTAAATGTGAAAACTCATGATTTAAAGGGCTTTTGAGTTCAAATTTTTTGGAAATACTTGACATCAAAGATAATAGACATATGTTTTTTTTTAATCAAAATCTAACGGGGTCAACAATGGGTTCAGAATTTTTATCGGGCGAAACAAGAGAGCTTGCGTGCGAAGCCGCGGGGCCCAGCTAGTATATATATAATAATAGTTAATAGTTCTTTAGAATAGTTTGAAGTTTTAGGAAAAATAAGAAATTAATAAACTGAATATTTAAGTTTAAAGAAGAGAAGTATACACGTTTTTTTTAATGATATATCTTGACATAGTAAAGGAAGAAGAAGCAGAAAAAATTAGAGAACCTTTTAATTTGACGTTTCTTTCAATTTAGATACTTTTTTTTTAATTTCGGCTGAAGTAAATGAAGAAATATTCAAGTTTTCGTTATGCGTCAAAAATTTTATGTTTAAGTAATTATTACAGCCACAACGAAAAACACTCTAAAATCAGGGTCCGAGTATAAAAATGCAAATTTTTTTATGGAATGTTGCTAATATAACCACAGAAGCCTAAGACGTAAAATTTAAAATTTTAACTTTCCCCAGTAAAAACCTGTAGCGGAAGGGTTAACGAGCATACACATTTTTATTAAGACCACAGCCCACTTCTTAAAATTTTGTCCCACGGTTGTATGGAGTCGAATCACTGTGCAGCGGCTTAACTTGAGCGCAAACGCAAAGACGCAAGAAAGCGGCTGCAGTGCGAATGCAGCAATAATTGAAAGTAATTTTCAAAATGCAAATAGTTAAAGCGTGCGGGAATAAGAAATTATGTGGCGGCAGAGCGCAAGGACTCGACTCAACTCAGCTACTCACCCGCACTTTGCGCACCGTCTTGCGACTGTCGTTTCTGATGTTCACCGTCACGCAGACGTCTTCGCCGTGCGTGTACCAGGCCTTGTCGAGGCTGGCCCGCAAGCCGACGCGTCCGTCCTGCAGCAGGAATGGCTTGTCCACAGCGCCTTGGGGGCCGCTGCCGCTGACGCAACCGCCGGCACCAGAACAAGGACCAGCGCCAGCCGCCCCACCAGCACCGTGTGTCACACAGCCAACGGCACTTCCGCCGACTGCCACTCCGCTACCACTGCCGCCGGCGCCTGTACTGCTACTGCCACCGCTGCTGTCGTACTGCGTCGCGACGATGATCGAGCGATGTTTGATTGACGGTGGACAGGGGTCGGCAGAGTCGCGTGGCACGCAACCACCGGAAAGCCGGAAGCACCATGAAAAGTGGAATAAACAGAAAACGGAAGCGGGAATGTGATTAGTTGGCAGTAGCCTAGACTTGATTAGCGGCTACATTTGCAGATGTTTTTCCAATATGTATCGCAATGCAAGCGTCGGAACACCGTTCCTCCCATTTCGATATATTTAGCGACATTTACGAGTACCTAAGCACATTTTACTTTTAGTTGTGAGCGATGTGAAATGAAAATCTGACTTGTCCGGCTAACTGGTCGCCCACGACTCGCGTACTCCAGATTCTTGTAAATGTTGTGCGTAGTCTGCAATCTGGCAACCACACCCCGGTACTCACCTCTTGAAAGGATTTGCTGTAATTGTAGAACGGATCGTTCGGGCACCGCTCGATTTCACTTTTGCTGCGCCCGAAGCGACCGCTGAAGCGAAACGATTTGGGCGACAGCCGCAGCTTGGGGAACGAATCGCCACGCTCGGACTTGCGCGGCTTAGTGTTCGCCGCAACGCGATCGCTTGACGATCCGCCGACTACGTTCGCCTCCTGGTAGGCGGTGGCGTCGGCATTGCCACTCACTAAGGCGGCAGCGGTGAGTGCGGTTGTTGTTGTGGTGCTGTCGTTCGGAGGCTGCGGCTGCAGTTGCCCCGCGGTTGCTGTGATCGCGGCGGGCGGTGAGGTGAGCATGGCCGTGGTGGGTGGAGACGCCGCCTGGCTGTTTAACAGTGCGGCAAAATTCTCAGGTCCGTTGGCATTGTGGAAAACGTCGGTGCGGTAGATGACGCGCACGCCCATTTTGACCGAAGCCCGTCGATGGAATTTCTCATCCGTTTTGTCAGCTGCAACGAAAAAAGGCACAACGTAAATGAGCTCCTCCTTCCTTCTTTATGCGCAGCGCTTTTTTTAGGTGGCGTTGGAAATTTCTTGCTTGCACAATCGATAAATAAAAATCAATCGGAACTATGGCCTGTTGCGCCCGAATGGGGCAGGATAAGCGCTGGCTGCCGCAGCCAGCAGCAAAAAGGACTCAAAGGATGTGTGAGCGGATTTTGATGTTCGGCTATTGTTGCCGTCATTAATGGCGATGTCGCTGCTGTTGCTGTTGCTGTTGCCGGGCATAAAACGTGCTCATATGCAAATTTTGCTGACGCCATTAAATCTTTTTTATGAACCTAGAAATGGTGATTGGGGAGTGGGGAGAACAGCTGTACTGGTGCCTGTTAGCAGTTTGCCTACAATTTCGTTCATTATTCGTTTGGAAGCGGCGCAGTGTTTCGTCTCCATAAAAGCTGCGGCCAAGAATAGAAAACATTGTCGCAGAGCAACCAAATTTTCTACATTTTGTTTTCGGAGAAATAAATAATGTGCTATAAAAATGGGCGTAATCCGACCATAACCACGCCCACCTCCCATAGTTAAAAAAATTTCAATTTAACATAACTTCTGTTATATGGAAGGTAGTGCAACAAAATCCGGTGTATACACTTTCTTTTTCTACACAAAGAAATGGTAAAAAATGGGTGGGTCTAATCATTACCTGGTCCACCTCCCATCACATAGTAAGCAACATTTCAAACCCAGTTGCAATATTTTGTAATAAAAACAGCGTACGCTTTTGTTCATCATTTATATCAACACACGTCTTTAAGAAAAGTTATCAGAAATTTAAGGTTTGTTGACCGCTTTCACGTTGTTTAGTGGAGGCGTCACCAGCAAAATGCGAAATGCGAATAACAACCGACAAGCAGTTATAAGCAAAAAATGACTGCAGATTATGTTAATACACATTTTTTTGGGTAATGTATGGTTGAAACTAAAAAAAAGTGATTTTTGACTTCTTTAAACTTGTTTCCACAAAACTTTTTGGGTCTTGTTACAAGCAAACTGAAAAATGTGAAATATGTGAAAGTGTGCAAAAATATATTTGATTTGATGCAAAATGTATAATTGAGTTTTCATTCAGCATAAAGAATTATCCAAAAACTTGGAACGAATGCGTATTTGTCGTCATCAACTTTGGAGCAACGCCAAAACGGAACGGAGTAGAATATTGAAGAGCATTGGACAAAAGACATTGGACAACGTTTTGGAAATACATTTGATACAATTTTAATATGGTACTTAAACATTTATCTAAATAGTTTTAGAACTTAACAACAATAGAATATACGCGAATTTAACTGATTGCAATATTATTTTAAAGTTAAAATGAGAAAGGAATCTACCATCTACCGGTATCTACCATGTTAAGTTTCCATCTGCAAAGTTTCTCAAATTTCGCGACATGGTATTTTTTGTTGTTTTTGCTTTGTATGTTAAGCAAAGAAACCATTTGTTACTAAATTGCGACAAAGTTGAGCTTGATTACTGATTGTTGTAAGCTGGCCTCTTTGACAAACTGTTGCAGTCGGTATAAAGCGACATTATATAATGGAATGCCTAACGATTTTTAACAAAACAGCTCTATTGCTAAAAGAACACTAAAATAACCGATAGAAAACTTCTTAACAACCCTTTCCGGAAATTTGTACGATATATCGTACAATTTTTTCTACGATTTTTTATATGACAGCGAACGCACTTTTTATGGAACGGCTTTTTAGTTTTCATTAAATAGGCTGTGTTGCATCATTCTGTTTACAAATATAAATCATTATAGCCATAATTGCACAATATGAGTTTGTTTTGTAAGCTGCTCTTTGCAAGAATTTAAAACACCAGCAAATGACGGTGCTTCTGCGTAGGAATTTTTAAATATATAATAATTTTTGATAACAAAAAGCTAAACAATTTCAAAGTTTGAATCTCAGTTGATTTATAAAACTTAAGAAATAAACCATTTTTTGCGTTTAAATATTTTTTCCGAGTTTTTAAAAAAATTGTACGATATATCGTACAAATGGAAGTCAAAGGTTGGAAGTTGCGTTTGCATTTTCTTTAAGTTATGGGTTTGATAACAGATTTTTTGCATTTGCTTGAATGCCACGCCCATCAGTTAGTCGTGTGACTAATAAAATTCGACTATTCGGCAAATTTCGGTTAAGAAATGGAGTTACTAGGCGATTTTGTGTTTTACTGGACCGGCACAGGTTATGTGGGATTAGTCATCCGTACTTGCCACTCCCACTACGCTAATAAGAATCGGCTATATTCAGTATATTTTTGTGAAGCTATATGAGTATTAAGTGATTCTGTGTTTTATTGAGAGGAAAAGGGCTTTGCAACAACAACAACAACGGTTTTATAAGGCCGAATAAATGTGAATCAATTGTTTATATATATAATTTATATAAGTTTCGAGCAAAATGAAATCACGTTTTGATTTTTTGTTGTTATAATTTATGTTTTCTATAAAAAAATCAATGAATTGTTCATAAAACTTAAAAAAAACGAAACAACAATTTCATGAATCTTACTGTAATTCTCAACCTAAATGTTTTATTTCGATATTTTGTTGTATTTTATTGCTAAAATGTGCAATGAGAGTCAATATTTTGAAGGAAAAATTTTTATCTCAAGAAATGTGGAAATTGACCGGAAAGGGTTAAAGAATGCAATAAGCCATACACTGATTAAAAAACTTTTCAAATATTGTACTATTTATTTGAATAAAAAATAACTGAATTGTGTAATTATGGCGGATTGTGTTGCTTTTGTGAACAACTTTCTACAAATAATGTAAAAGTAAAAGAATTTTTTTAATTTAAAATTTACGTTGTTTCCTTTTCTCGATTGCGACGCAGAAAAGGTCAAAGCAATCAGGAATCAGGTGATTTCGGTGGTCCACGAGTTGAATCGAATTGAAACCTGCACAAAACACAGATGTACTCACAAATGTGAAGCTAGGGTGCGAACATTTATGTAGAAGAAATATTGCTGACAGGTAGGCAGCACACAAAACAAAAGCCAAATCGGGTTACTGAGAGCGCTGACGCATTGGTGGTGTACAAAATGATGTACAAGTTGTTATCAGAAAAACATTTTCTATTAATATTTATTTATATTTTAAACACTTTGGTATTTCGTCTTCCGCTCTGCTTTTTCTCCTGGCGTGAAAGAATGCATTAACAACGAAAAATAAAATCAATTTGACACTAATAAATATGTGACGTCGGAAGGAAGGCATTAAATCTGCATAAAGTCTCACTTTCTGCCACAATACATTTTTTGTTGCTGTTGTATGAATATGGAAAGTTTAACATATTGAAAATGCCACAATGTATTCAACCCCCGAATGTAGCACATTCATCGCCTTCGCTGCTCCACACTTGCGTCTGCCATACAAATCACCAAAAAATTGTGCAAAACATTGTTAAATTTGAATTTCTGCAATTCGCCGACACGAGGAATACTAACAAATGCGCCCGAGCGAGTCCAAATCCCAGCGAATGGAATGGGTTGCGTTTGATAAAGAGGAAGGCGAGAAAAATATGTGGAAAACATGTCGTTTGTGTTCAAAAATAATAAAAAGAAAGAGTGGTGAGTTGAACGCGTTGCGAATGTAGGCGATTTGGGGTGAACGCATTGAGGATATAAAAATAAATGTTATGAAGAAACGCTCCACCAGAGTGTCGTTGTTTTTGCTTCCAAGTATTCGCGAACTGCGAACATGTATGTACTTCGTTTTTCAAATAACAATGTAAATCAATTTCAGATTTAATTATCAGTGCAAATCAAAGTGCAGCTCTTAAAGTTACTAAAGCATGAACCAGTTAAATTTTGAGCAGTTGAATGAATGGTAGTTTCATGCAGACGATTTTTCGTTATTCCATTTGAATGCAAACGTATGCTTTTCTCGTTGCTATACGATTTTGTGAAAGTGCGCGGACCAAAAGTAATAAACAAAATGAAAATGTAATAAACAAAATGAAAAGGCGCTAGCTTCGGTGCGAAGAGGTTTAAGGGCATCTGCGTCTTGTAAGCAATGTTAGAGTAGCCGCCAGGAGCCTCGTTGGCAACAGCAGCATTAAATATTAAATATGAGGTGTTCACGTGGCCAACTACGTGTTTGACGTCTGGCGACGTCAGTGTGTGCGACTGCTGCAATGCACGGGAAAAATTTCATTAAAGGGAAATTCAATATCCTGTCACTATTCCGCGCACACATGACGTGACATGATGCCAAAGGCAGCGGAAATACTTGTTGCATCCAATTAACGACGAAGTGTTGCTGCGTTCGCGGGTCAAACTTCTGTTACTTTGCGGGTAATGTGATTTATGCAATACCAGTGCTTGTTTATATTTGTCATTGGGTAAACGATTGAATTACTTGCAACTAATGTAAGCTTCCAATAATTTTAAATACGAACGGGTAAAAGCGAACTTGAGGTTGATTGAGTGTTATAATCAGGGAAAGGATTTTGTGGAAATTGCCTTTTTTGTTTGCTGTTAGATAGAGCATTTCTGATTGAAAATAAACACGATTTAGGTCCTCCTTGAAATTTATCACTTTTATTTTGCCTTTTTTTTGCCTTAAATAGGCAGTTTGCCTTTTTCACCCATAAATGCCTTTTTTAGTGCCTATTCTACCTATAAATGCCACAAAATGCCTTTTTCAAGATTTGTCGAGCGCTTTTTTGTTTTTCTTTCGTGTTTAATATTTTCCCTCTTTTGTTTCGCAAAAATACCTTGAAACTGAAAAAAAAATTAAGTGGCAACATTGTAATTTCGTTAACTTATCGATGTTTTTACATTGATTTGATCATTCCTAAGCCGTTATTTTTTGTTGTGCAGTGGAAAATTTAAAGAAAAAAACGTGCCAAAATCAAAACTCAAGCAAAAACTCTGATAGTAGAGTTTGGTGGTGCTGAGAGAGGTGCTGAAATCCTTTCTTTTATTTATTTTTTTGTGATACAAGTACGGCTTTTATGCTTTTATATGAGAAGTTAAAATATGAATTTAAAATATGTGCCTACATTTCAATTAAAATATCTTAGTTTTAGTTTTTAAACTATCTTTCAAAACCTTGATGTTCCTTTTCTTTTACAAAAAACGAGGTATAAATATTGTATGTTGCATACGTAAGATGAAATAAAATTATTAAAAAATACCGTTTCCCCTTTTTTAGATTTTCTAGTATTTGTTTCTTATTTTTAAATGCCTGTTTTTGCCTTTTTAACAGTTTTTAATGCCCTATTTTGCCTTTTTAGGCAGTTTTTAGTGCCTTTTTCTGCCTTTTTGGCATTTTTTAATGCCTTTCCGTACCTTTTTTTGCTATTTTAGTTTGCCCTTTTTATAGGTTTTGAGGTCCTCAAAATCCTTTCTCTGGTTATAATTGTTATTATTTTAAAGGCAATGACTTTTTAAAACCAAGAATTTTTGATAAAATTCGCCAACAAAATTCAATACCTATTCAATGATGCGATAGCGTGTGCAGGGGATTCGAAGGAGGGATCCGGAAAAGGGCCCTGTGCGCTGTCTGATTTCTGATAGAGACAAGTAAGCAACCCGCAAACACGACGAGCTGAACGAACTACTACATCGTGCAGGTACAAAGTGCGGCTACATGCGGCTAATTCAATTCAATTACTTATTTACGAGTATTTTATTCGCATTTAATGGGAGTGCAAGGAACGGCGCAGCTGTCTGAAGGCTCCCAAAGTAGGAAGCGACATGCTCCATTGACAGGCTCAATCGGATAGCACTCGATTACAATGAAATCAGTATTGATCAAAATATATTTAAAATTATTGGCAGACCTTTCTAATTTTGTTTCCAGAAATGTGTATCTTTTCTTAAACCGCATCTTTCGTTTCCTTCGCTTATAACTTTTTACTCTTTATCGACCTCATTCTAACTCCATCCTTCCTTTTAACGGTGTTGGTTTGCCCTCGACCGGCCGCCACTTACCTATGAAGCAGCGCACGTCATAGCTGGTGCCGATTGGCGCGCCGTAGTAACGTTTCGCAGGTACTAGTTGCACGCTAGGCGGCGCCTGCGGTGTCAGCGTCAACGTGAACGGATGCGCGCCATCGCCCAGTCGCTTCACAAGGGCCTCCTGCAAGTGAGACAAAGAAAGAATGCGAAAATACGCAGTCAATTAAAAGCAAAATTGCAAATGAGGATACTAACAGCAGCAGAGGAGAATTCATTAAAATTGCATAACCGAAACGGAAGCCGCGAATAACAACAACAAAAACAATATAAAATTGAATAACTAGCGGCGAAAAATAACAAATTCACGTGGCATCGTTTCTGCGCTGCCGGCTTGCGGATTTTTTAATGAACATAACAAAGTGCTGCAAATATTTTGGGGCGATTTTAATTAAATTGACATTTTCTTAGCGGCGACTGACGGAGCGAATCGGCAGCTGAGCGGGGGAGGTAGCTGGAGCGGTGGCAGTTGGTGCGCGCTCCATGGCAACCGCAATTTGGGTCTCATCATTCACGGACGCTGAATAATTGAAACTGATTGACACAAAATTGAAGTGCGACGGCGGAACGAGCCAAGGCGAGCAGAGGGTCTAGAGAGGGGTACACAATCATTACATGTACATAGATTTGTAAGTACGTTCACAATGTCGCCGCCACTGTGAGTTGACGGCAGAAAGTCTCGTCGCCAGAGGGAGGCATTGGTTTTCCGATTGGTTTTGATGCACAGACACGTAATTCAGAATCGGAATCAGAACTCGAGCAAATTAGCATACACTTTGCAGTTTCTTTCGTAGGCACTGCAGTGAAATGTTTGCCAATAGATGAGGGAAAGGATGACGGGGAGTGTTCTTGGCTTGTTGGCGTGGACTCAATTCAGCGTCACGGATGGTGGATTTGTTATGTTGTCGAACTTGGTGTGGGAGAGGGATGAAAGACGGATTGTCAATCTATAAATCACATTCCGCCGCACACATTGTCGTATTGTGGGTGGAAAATGTTGCTAAATTATTATAAATTAGTGTTAAATATTTTGTTATTTTTTTAAGCGCGGGCGAAGTAGGACTTTTTAAATCAAGCAAGCTTGCAATGGTTAGGAAACTGGTAGTCAGGATAAAAATGTATGTAGGAAATAGTTTAAAAAAGTAGTCGACTTCGTGTTCTCACATCCTTGACAGTCAATTTTTGTGGAAACTAGTAGAACTATCTGAAATTTGATTACACATATATTGTTAGAGTTGTCAGATTATCGTATTTTAGCCGTTATACACATTGATTGATATAGCATATTAATTACAAAAATTGCAGTTTATTTAAATTTTAATGAAAAAAAATTCGCTTTAAAATTTGAATGCTATAGCATTCACGTCATTTTGCATCACTATGAAAATTACTGCTATAGCATTCACGTCCGCGAACGTGTTAATTTAGCAGTAATAGACTTTCAAATACAAGCCAAGTGGTAGTGGAGTTGAAAAATATCCACGAAATTAATATTAGTGGTAGTGGAATTGGAATATATCCACTAAATATTAGTGATTACGAAATGATTTAAATTATTTTAAATATTACTGACAAGTGGTAAGGGAAAATTGATATATTATGCATATTTTTTATGTTGGAATTTATAAGATGATTTTTAATCATATACTAAGATGACCAAAAACTAGCTGAAAGATGCATAACTTGTCAGAACCTACACTAATATGCAGCCACTAGCCGGTGAATTCGCTACAACCGAAAAATATTAGGGCAATAGGTTCGGTTATGGGCATAGTTCGGTTGGCATAGCTTCGTATCTTTTGATAGAAAGCAGGCTGGGTTTTTTTTACTAAGGCCATTTGTTCATTATGGAAGCACGATCTTTTTGTGCCAAATACCGAGTCGAACAGACACGCCTGCTTTGTGCTGGGACCATATATATCTTTCTGTGCTTAAAAAATAAGACAAACATTTTTTTAAACATTTTAAATGGTGTCATAAATCGAAGTGAATCCATCGAGAAGTTGAGTAAAATGCATTTTTATTTAGTAAATTGATTATACTTTGTGATCCAATATTGATTACAACCAATATGTTTACCCCAAACAAATTTTTGCCTACTTCACAAAATGGCTGCCAAATTCGGTTGTGGGCACCGCAATTAGTTCGGTTGTGAGCACCCGTTTTTTTGTGATTTGGTAAGTTTTGGTAAGTTATATCATCGGAATGGTCTTTTTACGCATTTTTTGGTTGTTTTAGCCATATCATCCGAGGATAAATAAAAAATCGTCCGATATTTTTTTTAATGTTCCCCGTTTCCAGCAGATTTTCCAAGGGTGCCCACAAACGAACCAAAAAAAAATTTTCATTAAAAATGACTACTTTACAAAATTAAAAAAAAAAAAATTTATTTGACGGAATAGGTTTATTTTCGTCATTACTTGTTAGTTAAGGTCTTTAGCTTTCCATAGATATCCATATGTCCGATTAATATGAACTTGGTGAAAAGTTATGAGCCAAAAACAAAAGTGTGCCCACAACCGAACCTATTCCCCTACTTTTAAAAAGGCGTTTCATAAATAGGAGAGAATATATTGGTTCGATATTATCGGACTCAGGATTTGTTACTGCTTTTGAAATGAATGAAACAATTTCACATTACCACTTCACTCACTTATTTATAGTGGAAACAATAACAATACCACTACACTCATTAAGTTATAGTGAAGAAAAGTTTCACTATTTTTTAATATGAGTGTAGCTTGAAATTTAGTACACTACGCCCAAGTCTGTTCGGAATGCCAACGTGTCAGAAAACTTCGAAACGGATCGCAGTAACGACCAACATTATGGGTACATAAATAATATTTGAAAAGTGAACATAAATAATATCACAAGAAATATGCATTGCATGTAAAATGTAAACGGCAATTAACCCAGTAGCGCCTAGTATGACCATATGTTCACACTAAACATACAATAACAAATTCATGTAATTTTGTTGAAATTAATGCTCCACATGACCGAGCAGCGATTATTGACGATTTTCATTCTGCATAATATCGCCCACACCGATTACAATTTAATTGAAGTTTGGGCATTTCTATGTGAAAAGTTGTTGTCTTGGTTTATTTGTGGCAAAAAGTCGTAAAACTGATAACGCCGTCGTCCATCTGAAAACACTGCCAATAAATGCTGAGCATTTCAATTATTTAGAATGCTGTTGTCGTAATGTGTTCTGAAAATAATTACTTTTATTCCATGCCAACTTTCACCAATTTTGCCAAATTCTCAGTCGGGTTTGGAGTAAAATGGGTGTCAGGACTCAGGAATTGCCCAAAAACACAGAGGCCAGTAAGTGATTGTGATGTCACAAAGAAGAGTGAAGAACCTTACTTGAACCATTTCGCGAATTTCTTTTAGCTTTACATGGTTGGGCCATAGCAAGTCATGATTCAAGGGACTGCCAACAGTTGGTCAGTTTTGTCTGGAGAGAGCCGAACAGTGTAGCAGAGTAGCTGAATTCATAGCTTTCGTCTCCTTCTCATTGATGCCAGTTGGGCAGAAGTGACAACTGCCAAGTCCTGGCCTGTTGGCGGTCAAAGTTCTTTATGATATTTTGCCTTTTAAGAGTAATCGCCAAATTGGTCAGAAGAGGGCGCTGTGGTGGTGGTGCGAGGCTTTGAAAATGGTGGAATGAATTTGTGAGAGCCCATTCAGACGACTTACCCGAAGCGGACATCACACCAAAAGCTGCGCACCTCCATGTATATTGACGTATGCTGGCAATTGGCATTGAGTCAGATGTGCGCACAAGTCGGCGCTCTTCGCAGACTGCAATGTGCTTGAGTGTGTCAATACTTGTGGGCATATGGACGCCTACACTCACACGTATTGGGCAAACTTTAACTTACACACGCTCTCGTACAACAAATCCTTTTGCAATTTATTGTGCTGCTTGAATTTTTGGCAAATGCCCCACACGCACACAGCTGCACCCACGCAGCGCTAGGAACAGCACTTGAGCCCAGTAATTTCGACGACACTTTCGGCAGCACTCGAAAAAGTTTGAAATTGATCACTTTATTTTTGGGCCCACCAACGATTCCCCTTCGAAAGGTAAGAACTTTTAAGGCTTTTAGCGCTTCGCATTTTTGGATGAAGCGCGTGCGAACTTGCGGGTTGTTGTCGATTTCCGCGTAAGCTACTTACATAGGCTTTTTGTTATGTTCTCGTACCTATTGAGACTAACTTTAAGTCACTTTGACGTAGACGAGCCGAGTGCCACAGGGACACAATAAATGTTGAGCATTTTATTAAGACAGCCACCGCAGCCGTGATTAAAATCTTTTATGGCGCTTAGTATTCGATAAGCAAATAAAAAAAAATTGCTAACGTAGTAAAAATGATGTTTCGAGCGATACTTAAGTACATACATAAGACTTGTAAGACTGGTGCGACAGCCCGATTACGGGACTGTGTCGCTCATCCGGGATGAATCGTGACGCAATTTGGGTGGGCGGCCACAAAAGCACTCAAAGCTGTTACCACAAAATGTTTGTTCACATTTCCGGTTTTGACGTATGACACTGTTATGTGCTTTAGTTCAACATAGAAGCGTGTGAGGAAACACAAAAAATGTACCACGAGATTGTTGGGGATCGGCAGCTGCGTCAAACAGCGACACGAACAGCGTCTGATGGGTAACGAATAATGTGGTATGGCAGATGCCTGTAGGGCTCAATGAAACAGCAGAAAACATAAAATTAGCCGTCACGCAGACAACGTTTTAAGGCGCAGTTAAGATATGAGAACACTAGATTCATATCTTCGGAACTCACCTGCAGTGGGCTGAGCGACTCGCGCGCTGGCTCCTCGTTGCGGGGCCACACCTGATGCAGCGACATGATGGCTTCGTTGCAGAAGCGCAAACCCATCACCTCCTCGTCCTCGCGGCCATACCTGCGTGAGGAGAAAACACAAAATTAGCGCGTAATGCCGAACTCGTACTCGGTGAAGTGACGAAGGCGATGGAAATGCAGTGCTGGCAGCACGATAGGGCCAACATATAGAAATGGATGGGAAATTTATGAACCGCAGGGAAGAAATAAAATGTGACAATTGTGTTTGCTTGCGGAGTGCATTGAAGTGACAAAATAGAGTGAAAAAGTGTCTTAAAAGTGTTTACGTTGGCTTTGATGAGAATTTGTTTCATTTAAAGTGAATTTTTGAAATATTGTATGAATTCAGTATTTTTCTGTTCTGAATGGTCTTAGGTGAAATAAGTAGTAAGTTTTAATTGGAAAGCATGTGCGAACATTACCGAAAAGTGAGCGTCAGCTGCGCGTAGACTCGATAGCCTTGTATAGCCTTTGGGTCCACGTAAATAATGCCGCGCAATATCGACGGATTATTGCCCGAGAGTATGATTTCGCGCGTGGGCAAATACAGGGTCAGCACGCAGTTCGGCGAGGTCTTCTTGTAGACGCGTTGCGTGCCAAACTCGTCCTTGTGCATGGACCTGAAACACGAAAGACAACGAAGCGGATCAGCGTTGAACAATTTTATGCAACAAATAGCGGCGAATTTAATTTATGTAGTGAGTGGAGAGCAGCGCTTTAAGCGGATCAATTTGTAAACATTTTAGCGGCTGCATGCGGCGCCCCATTTACGGCCTGACAACGGCGTCACATGTGCGTTCGCCTTTCACCATGGCGAATGTCTATTTTGTGTGATGCGCGAGCGCATAATTAATGCTGTGGCATGTAATTAAAATTGTGTGGGCGAAAATGCCGTCAAACAGCTGCAAAACACAGAGCCACACGCACACACATACACACACACACGGCGACAGGCAGACACTTGACTTTACTTTCCACGAATTTGTCCTGCGCCTGGTTTTGGTTTTCGTGTGTGGCTGTGCCGCAGAGTTGGCAACTGTTTAAGCATATTTGTGTCAAGTTCGTTGTTTTTGAGGGCGTCCTTAATTGCGACATAATGACACAAGTTTGTGTGGGACCAAATTAGGCGACTTAAGCCAGATTAGATACTCGTTCTAACGATGTTTTTATTCGGCGGCTCTGGGCGGTGGAGCGAAAGTTGTCTGCTGTCAGTAATGATTGTTTTATATGCGCCAAATATATGCAACAAATGGCTATAGTTGGTTGAATTTTGCATGTTATTGTGGCTGAAATTCGCCCACACTACACTGGTATTTCTGTTTTCAGTATAAATTTTAATATCTTAAAGCAATCGTTTCAAACTGAATATTCAGTGCGCACTCAAACAGTTAACAGGCAACACTTGTGAATACGAACATCTTAATTAGTGCCGCTGATAAACGATCCACTCACGAGCCTCACCTACTGAAATTTAGTGTCCCATTAGTGGTGGAGATTGCATAATTGCTTTGTGGTGTCGCTGATTTATGGCACAACACTCTCTAGTGAAGCCTTAGTTTCTAAGCAATTACTTTGCTACGCCACACAGTGTCGCGAGTCCATAGTAGCGAGGGACAAAAATAGAATGAATAGTCGTACGACAATAAAATTTTGTACATATAATTTTTTTGTAATTTTTTTTTTTGTAATTATAATTTATAAAATATGCCAAAAATTACTTCAATCGCCCCACGGACACGCCCCCCTCCCATACAAACCAAATACTAAGTTGACAGTATCTCGGAAACTATACAAAATATATTGATGAAATTTAGTACAGCAACTCATATCATCAATATAAAGGTATATACCATAGGTTTCGATCAACCTAAAAATACGCTTGTCATAAAAAAAGGAAATATTGAAAAAACTACAAATATCTGTGCATACTTATAAGTAAGTATGTAATTTGAAACCCAATTAAAAAATAATAACACCTCTTATTAAACTCAGTAGAGCATATATTTCCATTAAAAATTACAGTTTGTTATTTTGCACTGCTAGGATAATCGGTTTTCGATCATGAATTAAACCCTCTAAATCCATTTTTGACAACATTTAAAAACTCCTTTCTTCAACTTCCTCAGATATTATATATTGCAGTATATCAGAGCTTCGGTTTCCATGTTTAACTTTAATTTTCCTATTAACTGCTATAATTGGTTCTGAAGACATTAACAAGTTTTGCTTCTTTTCGTGAGTTGCCTTGATTCTATGGCAAGCCACCCAGTATTACCGAAGCCTTCTATCGAATCTACCTTTTTTTATAATTTTTCTAAATCAAGTGGTGTTTGCATATTATTACAAACAAAAATTTATAGCTCAAGCGAAGCGCAGCAGTGGTCGCTATGTTTTCCTGCCAACCATGCTGCAAAAAGGTCCCCATTTTTGACTGCATACGCCGCTGAAAATGTTGAATTTCTTAAAAACGTGCAAGTTTGTGCAGCTAAAGTCCATGGTTTCTATTAATACATACTTTCAGCTATATCACACTGTAAAATCTCGAAGGAGTGAGAAGGAGTATTTTTTTAAAGTTTATCTAAAGTTTGATGACACTGCACTTTTATTTCTACAAATTGACGTTTCTTTAAGGGGTTATATACCTTTTTCTGTAGGGAAATACAGGGTTTTAATTTTTTTTTAAGCATGTTACCATAGTTTTATTCAAATGCAATACAAAGTTTATAAAAGTACATGTCCTTATGTGAATTTGTATAAAATTTCAAGCGAAAATTCGAAAAATTGGGGAAGTTACAGTCCTTGCAGCAGAACTCCTTTTGTTAGCAGTGGTTGACGGTGAGCATGAAATCGAGGTAACGGCTCAGTTGAAAAAAAAACAAAAAAAAAATACGTTAGTACATAGTGTTGCCTTGTTCGTGAACGAAGGATTTAAAAAAAAAAATTTTTTACAGTTACAGTGCTATTTTTTCCAAAAATGTCGATTTTTTAAGGTCGAAAAATTGATTTTTTTGCCAAAAAAAAATAGAAGAATTTCTCGAAAAAAAAATTCCTTCGTTCACGAATTAGCTATTGTATGTACAAACAACCCCTCAAAATATCAAATTGATCGATGTAGTGGTTAGCGGGATATCGTGCTCACCGCGATGGCATTCTTTCAAAAATACGATTCCGAGATAATCGCGTTTAAAGTTTTAGGTGAACATTAAGTAGTCATGAAACTGCGTGCTATGAAACGGCCGTATCTTAGGTTCTAGTGCCCCGATCTCGATGAAATTGCTAAAAGTGTGTACTTCAAAAATAAGTCATACAAATTTTTTTCGATTTTTGAGCCACAAAAAGTTGTATAACCCCTTAAGTAACGGTACAAGGAATATGGAAGCAAAACAAAAGAGAGAAAGCTTCCACAGAGTTGCAAAAATAGTATATTTATAGAATATATTTACTTAACATAAGGTTCCATGGGAAATTTTTCAATAAGAGGCAAGTTCGAGGCCTCTTATTGAAAAATTTCCCATTCATCACATTCAACAAATTGCAATAATTTTTACCCAAGTCACCAACCTTCACCAAGTGCAAGTTTGGTGGCCTGCCATCGGTATATAAATTGATATTTTTAAAATTCGTTTTCACATTTTAGTATTCATTCACATTCCCTTCAATACTACAAACTTATTTTTCTACATTAACGACATTCATTTTTTTTATTTTTGTCCCTACTCGCCACACTGTGCTGCATGCTGCTAAATATTGCTTGAAAGGTCATGAAAGCTTCACGAAAAGTGTAATTGTGCTCCGAAAACACTGCTTCGGCTACTCCGTTGCAGTGAAGCGTTTGATTTTTCTGGACATGTAACGATTTTAACTTTTTCATTCACTCGTCTAGACCAAGTCACTGGAGACCAAATTTAAATCAACCCATTCTGGTGTCATTCGAGTTAAAATTAAAAAATGAGTAGCTGACGGCTTTTCCATCCACTGCTAAGAAAAAAGAAGACTAATGTCACAAGTTGTTGAAAACTTGTTGCGAGCGCTATTAGAGACAAATTTCACAAAATGTGATATTTTAAGATAGTCTTCATAATGATAAATTTATGAATACGAACCAATTTTTCTGGAACTTTGGCAATTGCGAGTAAGACATCCTCAGAACATGAGATTTTGAGGTCTCTTCTGACTATCTACAAAGTGTATTCTTCACGTGTGGAAACCAAAATAAATCAGTATGTACGAGTAGATCCAAAATAAGGACTGTCCGGCGGATGACCTGTCAATTCGATGTTTTGTTTGCTCAAAAAACTTGTTGTGTTGGTTGGAACAGATTTTTTTTCTGATTTCATTGGCAAATAATACTGAAAGTTTAGCAACCTGCATTCTACTGTGGGCATTATTGTCACACGGTGGCGGGCAAAGCTTATATGCCGCTCGAGGCAAATCGCCAGAGTGGCACCCCTAAATTTTTGTATTAAAATACGAAAAATATCAACCACATGAGAACTGTTCAAATTTAATTTTTCTCAAATATATCGATCGATATTCAAAATTATAATATGAACATGCGGGAATATTTATATGAATGCAACTTAAAGACAATATTTTTCTGAAATTTGGCGCTCATTTTAAATATTTTGTCCTTCTTAGCCGCCCCTCCCAATATGCCGCCGTAGGCATATGCCGCATAAGCCTTGTGCTTTGACCGCCACCGTTGTCACGTATCCAGTTATTCCTTAAAAAATGTGAGATTTTTTGTCATGGGGCGAGCGTTTGCTATTTTTTCGTGCTGGACGACGGAGGCTCGAACAGCAGCATTGAGTGTCACCTCATTGTGCCACGGAACTCATTGGTTCAGATACATTTATCGTGGAAGTAAGTAGCACAAAATTGTGTTATACACCGTGCGACAGCATTTTTCATACCGGGAAAAATCCATATGTGCGTGAAACTTGAGACCAAATATAGTAATACTGCGTACTCAGTTTTTCATTTCTATATTGTAACGATAAGAGAGTCTGTCGCTGTGCAAAGCAACCCTGTCGCTACGCGCCGTGCTATAATTCAATCTGGCAACGACGGCCGCGATAATAAGGGAAACTTTTAGGCCAACCTGGCAATGATGGCAATTTCTAGTCCAACCTGGCAATGATGGAAACTTCTAGTCCAACCTGGCAATGATGGAAACTTCTAGTCTAACCTGGCAATGATGGTCGCGATCATCATGGAAACCTTTAGCCGACTCCGGAATATGCGAGAACGATCTGCGCGATGGCCGGACAGGTATAAAAGGCAGCCGGGTGCGACGCACCGAGTCAGTCTGATTTTGACTAGCGGAGTTGCCACGCGGAATAATTAAGCGAATATTTAAGTGTAAAGACAGTGAAGTGTAAACCTGTGAAATAAAGTGACTGTTGGTTTTTATTGACTGCGTTCGAGGAACTAAGTGTGTTTGTTTATTTCAAATTGCACAATCCAGTGATTCGTACTAGCCCACTAGAACTGGTATTTTCGTAACAATATCCTTTGTCCTTTTAAAAGGGCTTCAAAATTTTGAAGGGGATAAAAAATAAAAAAAAAATACTTAATTTCATTAGAATATGTATATCAAATGAAAGAGGAAAGGCTCAAGAATTTAAATCATATTGATTTTTTATCTATTTGTAAGAAAAGGACATGAAAAAGGTCCTTTGAAAATTTTAATCTTTTATATCCTTAATCCTTTATAAAGTAAGTATGTTAGAACCCAAAATCTCCTTGATCACGTGTCAAAATTTCGTTATTCTCGCTTCATTGATTTTGTATCTTTTTATTATTTAAAATGCTGATACTCAAATAAATTAGAATTTTTGTATTCCATTAGAATTGCAGCTTCCGCCTTTTTTTATAACTTTCGAACCAATAAAGTTAGAGTTATGAAATTTTGACACGTGATGAAGGAGATTTTGGGTTTAAACATAGTTATTTTTCAAGAAAATTCTATATAAATTTTCAAGGATATACAGGATTAAAATTTTCAAAGGACCTTTTTCATATCCTTTTTTTACAAATAGATAACAAATTACTTTTATCTAAATTTTTGAGCCTTTCCTATTTCATTTGATATACATATCGCCATATTCTAACGAGGTTAAGTATTTTATATATTTTTTTAATTTTTTACCCCCTTCAAAATTTTGAAGTCCTTTTAAAAGGACAAAGGATGTAGAAATTAAAAACTGAGTACGCAGTATTACAATGTTTGGTCTCTAGTTTCACACCCATATGGATTTTTTCCGGTGTGAAAAATTTTTTTATTTTTGTCGCACGGTGTTATCATAAAGAGTTAAACATTGCACAAGGACAACCATAGAATTTACAGTCAACATTATGTTGTCAACCAAGTTTTTAAGCTATTCGGAGGAACGAAGATTGAGTTCTTTCGGATGTATGTGCGTTAGTTTTATTTAATGTTCGTTTTAAGTTGAATTTATGTGCACAGCCTTATTAATGCTGAACAACTCCGGCGATGTGCTTAGAATGTGAAAAAAGTCCAGTGTTGCATTATCAACATTTATAAGATTTATAAGTTAATTAGATGCGTACTGTTCACTGTTGCTGGAAACGTTTTCTGTAGTTCTTTGTATCGAGTCATATTCGTACGACATGCTTGGGGCATCGCAAATCATCAGCGAGTTTAAAGGGCTTTGACGAATCCGCAAGTAATGTTGAAATTGCTTAGACAATTCTAATGCTGGCTCACGTGATTTGCCGCAATGTTTGCCCACCACACTTAGTCGGGCGTTTGTTTGTCATTTGCGGCGCCTTGCCGTGTCGGCAAATCGCCCGTTTTCACTGCAAGTGTTCAAAAATGTTTTGTAATTCGTTGAAGTTTTATGGCCTTCGCAAGAATTTTTTAATGCTGAAGTTTGCTTTGTATTTTTTCCTTCGTGTTGTTTTCCTTTCTTTTTGCTGGTTTCAACTTTGCAATAAAAATGTTTAGGTTTTATTTTTATACGACGTCCGTCGGTATTGGCTACAGCGCACAGCGTGCAAGCCAGAAAGTATGCAATGTGAAACATAATTTATAACTAAGTGTGCTCGACGATAGTAAGCGAGCAAACGCAAGTTTTGCCCCAGTTTCAGCTGTTTTCTTTTTCTTTTGTTAGAGCGATGCTATTCTTTCTTGCCGACATACTCGTACGAATAGGTTGCCGATGTGGTCCGTTTTGCGACCCGAGAGGCGGTCGGCGTAGCGGAAAATAATATGGCGATATTTTAGAATTTATTTTTCGAAAAGAGCAATGCTCGCAGTTATTTGTTGCTGGCATTGCAAAGTCAATATTTTAGTGAGCCGTGGGGCAGCACCCGGAATCGTGCAGGACCAAGCGAAACGGAATGCCGCTGGAGAGTTTCGTAATGGATATTTATGGGTTTTTATGTTTGCATGTGACGAAATATTCTCAGGTGCACGGAATGAATTCGTTAGTGAGCTGATTTAAAATTAAACCGAAATTGCCTTAAAGAGCAAATTCGGCTAATGGTTGTTTTTGTGTGTGTTTGAATGCCAAAGCCGCGCAGAATTTGAATTGCTTCTAAATTATGTAAAGCGACGGTCTTGCGCGATTATTTTCGCAATTTCAAGGCACTAAGCCCAAACGTATTCCTGTCTCGATGTCGTCGACATTGACTGCCTCTGCCCATGGCTGGGCGTCAACTTTCTGCTCAGCGTTTGGGTGGCACTTCACTCAACTCGTTCGCCGACTGAAATACTTTTGCAACAAAATTCGGAAAAGTGCAGCCAAGACCCAACAAGAAGCGAAGATGAAAGCCAAGCAATGAATGGCTTTGTGCGCAAATCCGGCCTGCTTACATGTGTCGCAGCGCTGTGTGCGTGTAATCGTTCGCCCGCGCAACCCACGCGTCGCACAGTGGCTCAATTTGGCAGTTTAGGTTGCAAAAATCATAACTTCTGAACGAAAAGAGATAATTGCAAAATTTCATCAGGCTATTGTATTTAAAAAAATAAATTCAATCGAGATACAGGGTGCTACGTAATACTTTGTCAAAGTTCGGCTTATTGTAAATAAGAATAATGAGAGCAACAATGTTAAGTTTTAGTTGCAAAATTAATGAAAATTCATTAAAAAAGATGAAAAGTAATAAGAAATTTAAAAAATAAGCTGAAAGAGTAAAATTTAAAGATACAAATGCATAAATTTTGCTTTCAAAACGAGAACCAGAATTCGAAAAATTTACGTAAAAAGTCAATTTTTCTTTGGACAATCCTAAGTTTAGAAACAATGCAAAAGCTTCATTAGGACTATATTTGGTTGGTACCATATTGGGTGGGGTGGGAATACTGTCCTTTATTCTTTTAACTCGATTCGGGCTTGCTAGTGAAACTGCTTTCACTATAATGCCTTTCATTTTCTCCTGATCCTTATTATATTTCATAGTCAAAGCTTCCGATAGGTGGGTGGAAGATATTTTTCCCGTTGCCTCCAGCAAAAGTACTCCTTACTTCGAGCTTACAGCAATATACGCCAAAAAAAAGTCGACTTAATATGGAGTTGCAAGCTTGTATCACATCTTAAATGAAGCCAAAATCCACATTTGCATGCCCTGGCAACGATTATAATCGCGTGTAAGTGATTCACTATCAAAATCTTGACGAACTTGTTCGAACGCACGCACCCGAAAGCACAAAATTGCGCGAGGTGGCCATAGAAAAATCGCTGTAAAATCCAGTCGGGCAAAATCAAGCACCCGATCTCTTCAGGACAGTACTCATAGAAGACTAGTGAACAATTTTCCCAAAGACGAAACTCTGGCAAGTATGGCCTTTTTTTTAAAGTCTATCGAAAGTTCAAAAAGTGTGATAAAAACAGTGCTTCAAGTGAGTCTCTATGAAAAGACAACAACAACAACCAACTTTTTTTTTCTATATTTAATTATTTACTACAAATGCCTCCTTTTACGATGCTGGTGCAAAAAGTTTCAATTAATTTGCTCCTTTCCGTATTTTAAAACTTCAGCTTTGCCGAAAAAGTGCAAATTGCTGATATGTAAAAAATTGCTCAATTTTGACGGGCTCTACTAGCAAAACTATTTGTCCAAATTAGTTAAGGTTTTCGTATTTCTTACGTCCAAGTATTTATCTATCGGACAAGTATAACAGTTTCCCCCAAATCGAACATGACAAAATTGATTTTTGCAACCTGCGTCGGCAGAATCAGCCACTGTGCGTGGCGGCTGCCTTCTCGCTGGCGGTGCGTTTGTTTCAAAATCCTACAAATTTATTCACAGGCTGCCTGCCGCGATGGTGGCGGCTTGACGGGCGCGCGTTCAGATATCGAAATAATATTTGCGCAACTTGCGGATGCCTTGGCGCGTGGTGGCTGCTGCTGTTTGCTGTTGTTGTTCGATTATTCCCTGCCAGTGAAGTATGTACTTGGAACGCAAACTTGGCAGTGCGATGGGTATAACTCAATAAAATGTAACTATAGCAGCATTTATGGGCTTTTAATGTGACTTCAAATTGTTGTGCATACCGTTCGGCGGAGACGCAAATAAATGGCAGCGAACTTGCGTTGTGGGTGTTTTAATAAATGCAGCATTTGCGAGCGAATGTGTAGGCTATAATTATTGCATGGTTTGCAATGAGCACTCAGCATTTCTAGACATTAAAGTTAATAGTAATAATTAGTGCATTGTAGTAAAACAATTTTTACACAACATCTGTTAACCATAATGAGACCGTGGGCTGTGCTCAAATTTCAAAGCTTTCGAAATTAATTATTAAGTCGAATTTCATGGATACTTTGCCCCTAAGTTTAGATTTACAAATGATTATAAATAAGTCAGAAGTTGCTTTCAACTGCAATACATCACTAAGGACTATTATCCTGTTCATTGTACATTGTATAAATGTAAATTTTTCAACAATTTTTATTTATGAAGATTGCAACTTTGCTAAAGTATTGTCGACTGAAAGGGTTAGGAAACTGGTGAGAGCTTTTGTAGCACTTGAAAACTGTCGCGGTGAGGGTTCTTAATAATTGTATTTTTAAGCATACAGTGGGCATTCGAGCATGAAAGCGCCCACAACATGAACCCACACATATATCACAAGTTTTATTTGCTAATACTTGTATATGAAAGTACTCAATTTAGGAAGGAGCTCAAAATAATAAGAAGCTCAATTTTACATGAATCATAACACAATGATTGTGATAACACAATTACTTAGAATCCTGGTAAAAATATGAGAGGGGAAATCGTTGTGGAACGGAAAGTCGAATGAAGGTTATGTGTGTGTGTGTGTGTGAGGAACTTTCCATTTTGTAGACACCGAAGCTTACAAGTGCACTAAATCAACAAAACGTTGTCATGCCATTATTTGGACAGCTAAGTGAAAGTGAACGAAGAGTCACCTCATAGTCGCCCTACGGCTACATACATGTATGTACGAGTTGCCGCGCGAAGCCGAGTGGCACAGAGCACAATGCATATCACTCATACGCCCCGATGAACTTGCTGAACTCAGTGTTGCAGCCGCAGTCACAGACGCAGCGGCACATACACTGTCAGCCACGCTCGAGACTTGACTTCTTGGCAACTGGCTGTCTGTCTGTTTGCAGTTCAGATCATCCATTCACACAAGCGGCGCACTTCAGCCCGGGTCGAAGTGCACTCAACTATTAACCCTTTCGCTATTTTGTTGCCATATGGCAACATGCTACTTTTTGGACGTCTGCAGCCTCTATGGTTGCAAGAATAAATTTTTTTGTTGGTCTTTAGAATAGTTTGAAGTATTAGGAAAAATACGAAATTAATAAACTGAATATTTAAGTTTAAAGAAGAGAAGTATACACGTTTTTGTAATGGTATATCTTGACATGGTAAAGGAAGAAGAAGCAGACAAAATTAGAGAACTTTTTAATTTTTAATTTGATGTTTTCTTTCAATTTAGATACTTTTTTTACAATTTTATTTATTTATTTATTTATTTATTTATTTATATATTAATTCAGTCAAACAAAAAATAAATTTTAACAGACCCTCAAAATAATAAAGTTAAAATTCGAAAAATTCAACAATAATTCTTAAGACTATAAATCTTGGAAGAGAGAGATCTAAGTGTGGAATGAAGTAAATGAAGAAATATTCAAATTTTCGTTATGCGTAAAAAGTTTAATGTTTAAGTGATTATTGCAGCCACAACGATGTGGCTGCTCTCATAGAAAAACACTCTAAAATACAGGGTCCGAGTATAAAAATTAAAAAATTTCTTATGGAATGTTGTTAATAAAACCACAAAGAAGCCTAAGACGTAGAATTTAAAATTTTAACTTTCCCCAGTAAAAACCTGTAGCGAAAGGGTTAAGCAGTATTTACCGACAAGTCGATAGAACTGAAGGGCACTAGCAACATTAACACAGCGAGTGCCTCATCCGCCACAAGTGGCGCTCTCTTCGAGTATTACGGCGCTTTTAATTGCATTACTGCTCTCAATTAATTTCAATTAAGCTCTGCGCCGTCGGCAAGCGACAGCAGTCGAGCAAAGAAAATGTAGTAACAACGAAAACAAACGCAGCAGCGCAAGAACAAAGCGAGATCTGAGCAAATATTGCAATTAAATTATTTCCATTCGCCTGCCTCCGCGGCGGATAGTCAGTCCTCAGCTCGCACAAAACTAACTAAAAGGTCCGCTGTGGGCGCTCAACGGCGCCGCGCCTGGCAGCCCGCAACAATATGAAGTGATAATCCGATTAACGCGAACTTGACGGCGAGATTTCGAGCCCGTCGTGCCCAGCGTCGGATGGCGCACTGATTTGTAAAATCCTTTTGATGGCAGCCAGATAGTAAACACAAGCACACGCACACATGCGTAGACATTTATTGAAATGGCAAATATTTAATGCTGCGCAGGGAATGCAGGGAAAGCATTTGCTGGGCTTTGGAGCGCGTAGTACACCGCAAATATAAAAGTCAAATGAATAAAAAAATGAATTTCTGTGTGTATGTGTGTGTGTGTGAATGATTAAAACAAAGACAGAGAATCACAAGCCCAAAGTTAATTTAGTCGGTAGATAGCGTTCGTACAATTAAACAAAAAAAGGTATCGGAAAGCGAGAACTTAAAAAAAGGTTTGCAAGAACTAGTTTTAGTTTTATTTCGAAATGGATTCACTTTTCTACTATCTGCTAGTATCTGCATTGTTTCTCGTGCGGTATACGTTTTTACTAAATAACTTCAAGACATTGTTTGGCACATAAGGCTCTTCTACTTAAACCTAAAAATTCACCTCACTGTTTGCCTCGGAAAGGTCAGTTCGTCGGAAACATGTATCCAATCGGCTTTTTCAGCCACCCAACACATAAATAAATCAAATAATTATTGTCATAGATCAGGGGCGTAGCCAAGGGGGTGTTTTGGGTGTCAGAACCCCCCCATAGCCTATAATTTGTCAACATTTTCAATCACTATGCATCGCATGTACGTTCCCACATTAGCAAAAAGGTCTTTTCATTTTTAAACATTTACGAGAAAAGAATAATAGCAAACATTTTTTTTGGCGAAAATAATTTGTTTTTTTAATAGTCCCGCTTAGGCTCAATAAAGCGATTTGCATGATCTAAAAACATGTCTAAAGAGTAGTTTAGTTCGTCGACTGGAATATCCTTCAGGATGCCTTTTGAATGGTTTCTACGTTCTCAAAACGCTTTTTTCATCGGCAAATGCATTTTTTGAAAAGGTAAAAGACGCACGGTGCCGCATCAGGTGAAAACCAGGAGTGGTTGATGTTTAAAACTCGACTTTTAGTAAACAAAACAATAGTCAAAACAAGTGTCCATAGATGAGATGGCATCCTTCGATAGCCAAATGTTCAGTTAAAATGTGATAAATTTATGCTATTGAGATGCTTTACCTTCACCTTACCAACGATTTTTGTATACGTCGTTTACCAATGTCGTTCACTCGGATGACAAATAGAAATTTTTTTATACTTCAGTATTTAGTATCTTCCTCTGGCGATAGTTCGTTTTTCGAAAAAAGGCCTAACTTTAATGATTTATTTTTCGACTATGGAAAATATTAGAAAATTTCTTTTCAGAGGGTTCATTGAACACATAATGAGAAATATGAACAAATTTTATAAAAAAAATATTTGTTCATGTTATTGAAAATTGCCTTAAAATTTGTGCAGATATTAAACATGAATATGAAAAAGATCACCCGGGCGGGTATACTACTCGTATAAGTAAAGCGAAGGTTAAATCCAATTTCAAGAATTTTAATGAAGATTTTGGCTAATCTTTTATGAATTACTGCCCAGTTTTGATCTACGGTTATCGCGAATTTCAGTTGGTCATCATTTATGTCCAAACAATCGTTTTTAAATCATCATCAACAATCATCACCAAAAACTTGGTTAATCAAATGCTTCGGTTAAAGTTTAAACATTAAAAAAAAAGTTAATATGATGACACAAACATATTTTTACTTCAGACGCAATAACTTCGCTTCCAGTGCACCAAATTTCATGAAATTTTTACTAAAAATCGGGAATAAATTTAATTTCCAATCCATTAAGTCATTTTACTTTACTTTAAAAAACACGTATTACTAAACTGGCAAAACAAATTTTTTTAAAACCCCCCCCATGACCAAGTTCTGGCTACGCCCCTGTCATAGACACTTCAAAATCGTCAAAAGCCAAATAAACAATCACTGTTGAGCGGAGGGGATAGAATAAATCACTGCGGCAGTTGTGTTATTTATTGATGCTGTTCCACTTGTTGTGAAGTGAGTGTTTTCGAAGACCAACTCTCAGCTCAAGGATATTTCAAGCATATTTAAAGACATTGTGCAGTGCGTTTCAAGTTGTTGTTGTTCAAACTGGCAAGTGCGCAATTAGCAGTGAATATTTAAATGCAACAAACGCGCCCACTCACACAATTGTACAACAATTTTTTTTTAATAATGCAAACCAAAAAGAGCAAAAGCGGATTTGCCGCTGTAATACAAATACAGTTAAGTTTATTTATTTATTTAATAAGAATCCGGAAAACGGTACCAATTTTAAAATTGTTAGATGCTTACTTCTTCTCCTTCTTTTTTTCTTCTTCTTTCTTCTTATTCTGTTCTTATTTTGTTTGTGGTTTGGGGTGGTGGTGTTTGTTTTTGAACCCACCACGAAAAAACGGTGAAATATTCGGGAGAGAATTTTTAATGTTAATATGAATTGAAAGAAACTCACGCATCATGAATCTATATACTATATCTATACATGTATATACACGTACATGTGGTTTGACTTTTCGACTTGAAACTACAATAGTGAAATTTTAATAAGGGACTTTCTTTGTTTTTTTTATAATTGCAAACTGTGCAATTGGTGAAAGAACTGGTGACGAACGCATTTTTTTTGTTTTATTCAAAATCGCAACCATGCAAACCAAACGATATGCAATACCAAAAAATATAAGATTTTTTGAAAACGATAATTTCCTTTGATAATACCATAAAGTTAAAAATAGAAAATTTAGTTAAAAGGAGACAATTTTTCTCTTTCATTTGATACCCATATCTTCATCATTGCACAACAAAATATGTAAAAATGTGTATGTCCTTAAATTTTTAAAGCCCTTTAAGAAGGTTTTTGGGTCAGAAAATGAAAAACTGACTATGCTAAGATACTATAAATTACTTCAAGTTTCACGTCTATATCAACATTTGGATGGGTCTCGGAAAAATTTAAAAATTTTTTCGCACAGTGTAATAAATGTAAATTTGGTGTTTTCACTCCGTGCATCTTAACTTTGTAATTTTCCTTTCAATTCTATTCATGTTAGGCTTAATATTTGCTCAAATAATATATATTGCATCTTAAATTTTAAAACCAGAGAAGATCATTTATTTTATCTATAAAAAACCATTCGAAAATGTATAATTTTTGAAAATGGTCGAAAAAATTCACTTTTTTAAAACTTTCATCGTCAGTAACTTCCCGAAATCTCATCTGATTTGGACAATCTATATATCGTTGGAAAGGTTAGTTAATTATCTTCTGAATGACGGGCCAATGCACGGCAATGACAGGCAATGTTAGTCGGATGGTTGGTTTACAAGATATGTTGGTTTAACGATACTTATAAAACTTGAATCAAGTTGAGTTTTAAATCTCTATAAGAATTATTGTTTGTCCGTTTGTTCTTTATAGACTCAGAAACTAATTGAGCAATTTATCTGAAATAGCTTGCAAGAGGGTTGTGCTCAGGGGAAGATTTGCGGGATATCTTTTGTTTTGCGAGGACGCGGCTTCCATACAACTCAAATCTATAATATTGAACAGCGTCGGAATTATAAGTCGCATAGCATTAAAATTTGGTGTAGTGTCCTCATTTGGATGTGTTCGGACACATTTCCAGTATAACTTTGGAACAATAAGTCGCACAGCAGTGATACTCGGTACGAACATTCTAATTAGTCGAAGAATGAGGTGTGCATTAAATACAACTTAAATTCTGAGCATAGAATACCATCGGAATCACAAGTCGCACGGCATTGAAATTTGGCATTGAGCTACAGTAAGAGTTCATAGGCATTGGACGATCGATATTCGATTTTAGTATCGAACAATGGGCTTATGTATCAAAATATCTTTCAATACATTTCAATACAACTGAATATCTTTCAGTTACACTCTAAATTTTTGTTACTGCCATCAACTGAAATGCGACAAACCCGTAAGAGAGATTCGTTCCTGCAACGATTTAATTTTCTTCAGCGCTTAGAAAAATCAACTGTTTTGTTAGTGCTGTGGACAGCTGTCAAAATTCGAAAAAGGAGAATTTCGGCAGCAAAATGAAAGCAGGGAAGAACTTGGCATTTATTTACTGAGCAGCGCGGTGCCACACTGTCGGCTAATGAAGCGAATCGGGAAAAAGTTGCCAGCTTTAAGTGGCACTATTCAAGTAGTATTATTTAAATGAAAATGGAATTTAAAAATATAAAGAGAAAATGAAAGCAAATGGCACAGACGAATTAAGTGAAATCTGATTAAAATAAATAAAGTAACAGTAAAAGACAGAACTCGGGCTGAATATGACTGAAACGACAGCAGTCCGGATCTAAGTCTACTTTCTGCAATCATTTAAGTTGTGCGGCAGGAAAATTTTCTTTAATTGCTATTGGCAGCATTGGAATTCGAACTTCAATGGATTTTTCGGTGATAAATATTGAGATATTTATTTAAGCATTCACACATAAATAACTAAGGATGATTGGAAGGAGATTTTCTGGCAGCAATTCTGGGAAAGCTTCTTTCGATTCACTGTAAATGTTGGTTAGCTATCTGAGCGTTCAATAGCAAAATACTCAGTAAATGCAAAAAGAGCATCACAACGCAAATTTTGAATCCAATTCAACGAATTGCGTTCAAGGTTTCGCTTGAAGTTAGAAATAAAACGAATCGTGCGGGTACGTACACTTTGCTCCTGTTTAAAGCAAAACGATATTTATGTTGCTTATACGCCCATATGAGCAGCGATAATATCAGTGACTATTAGAGTTCGGCGTCGCGTGTAGGACATTGGTAAGTTCTAAATGTTTTTTTGCAATTAATCAACTTCGGAAAATCAATTACGATTACTATTATATTCGAAATAGAGGGTTTAATGGAGTTTCGGCACTACACTTTGATTTTTTTTCGTACAAACCCAAAAGTTGACAACTTAACTACTTCACTTGTATGGAGGTGCCCTCTGGTGGAGAATTTTTGAACTCTAATAAATTTTGTATTTTTTGCACTCAGGAATATTGACGATTGTTGAATAAATCATTCAAATCGGTTCAGTAGTTTCGCAGATACGATGTTTCCTCGATTACTTTAATACATTTACAAGTGTGAAGCCAGTTCCATTGAAAATTACTAGTTTTGTATGGCAGCCACCTTAAGAGTTGGATATAGTGGTTGGGTGTGTATAGAAAAAACATTCGGAAGGAAAAATAAATGGGGGTCAGTCTTACATATGGTACGTCTGGGACCAACCTGAGAGCAGCGGGAGCCCACTTTCTAAAAACGATAATTTTGTATGGGAGCCTTTTTAAAGGTTGGTGATAGGGGGTCGATATGTTCGAAAGAAATATTCAGGAGCAAAAATTATTGGGGGTCAGTGTAAGATTGTAACCCTCTAAGAGCAACTTCTGAGCGGCTGTGGAGCAATTTATCGCGATTTCATTTTCAATCACTTTTAAAAAAGCGCATTTTATCTATATACACATTTATAAATAAATTTATACTAAAATACAAATATTATGAACGTAGCTTTTATGAACTAAGATAATTTTCACTGTTAATATGAAGTTTGTTCAAATCCGTTTGTATGGGAGGTAGTCGAAGTTTTGGTCCGATTTCATTGAAATTTTGCACAGTAAGTTCTTTACTCATACAATAACTGGATCTATATATTTATGTACGACCACTCCTTCTATTTTTGTCACTCCGCTATATGAATTCGCAACACTGTGAGACGTGGGGACAGACTCGTACATTATTGGGGGCCATTTCCTTAAGTGGCCGCCGCCGATTTAGTAAATGGAAGTAAAAGTTTTCAGGCAGTTGTTTTAGTTGTTATTGTGCGTGGAAGAATGAGAGGTGTGTATCAGTTGTCCTAATGGGAAAGGACAAATATAAATAGAATTATGTGGGACAAGGTCAATGCGTTTGTGATGTTTTCCGGCTGAAGTTAATTACTACGCTTACTAAATTAGATGAAGAAATGCGTATTTCAATTTACTGCATTTTTGCGTCCCGAAAAAATGCTATGATTGATGTAATTTTTGATTCTATTGTGGCATCAATACACAACTGAGGAGCAGATATTTCGCACTGAATACTATACTTTCCGTAAAGGACTAAGCACCAGTCTCGTCATTATTTTGTTTAGTAAAAGTATTTCTTCAACGGCGGAGCTCAAATTTTTTATTCGAGTTTGCTTTTTTCTCTATTTTTATATTTTCATATCTGTTCATGTTTTCAGCATCGATTAACTATGCAACTATGAACTGTTGAGTAACGGGAGTGCTGGCTCTATTGACGGTATGTAAGCCGCCATTTCTCGGTTTGAATGAAGTTATTTTGTAACAGAAACACCCAATAAATTGTTAATTAGCTCAAAAGCTATTTAGAAAAAGTTAAAAAATTCAATTTTTTTTTTATTTATTATAGGTAAAACGCATATTTCAAAAGTTATAAGGTTGAATTTCCAAAACAAGTTCACGTTGCCAATGACATATCTGCAGGCCTTTCGAGAACTAGAGAGTTAATTCTGAAAGTGTCTGTGATGGTTATAAACAGGGAAAGGATTTTGTGGAAATTGCCTTTTTTGTTTGCTGCTAGATAGAGCATTTCTGATTGAAATTGAGCACGAATTAGGTCCCCCTGATTAGAAATATACCACTTTTATTTTGCCTTAAAAAGGCAGTTTGCCTTTTTCACCCATAAATGCATTTTTTATTTTTTTATTTTACCTATAAATGCCACAAAATGCCTTTTTCAAGATTTGTCGAGCGTTTTTTTATTTTTCTTTCGTTGTTAATATTGTCCACCTTTTGTTTCGCAAAAATACCTTTAAACTAAAAAAAAATTAAGTGGCAACATTGCAATTTCGTTAACTTATCGATGTTTTTACATTGATTTGATCATTCCTAAGCCGTTAGTTTTTGTTGTGCAGTGAAAAATGTAAAGAAAAAAAACATGCCAAATTCAAACAGTTCGGTTAGCGCAAACATTTCAATTATTTTTTTGTGATACAAGTACGGCTTTTAAAATATGTGCCAACATTTCAATTAAAATATCTTAGTTTTAGTTTTTAAACTATCTTTGAAAACCTTGATGTTCCTTTTCTTTAACAAAAAACGAGGTATAAATATTGTATGTTGCATACGTCAGATGAAATAAAATTATTAAAAAACACATATCGTTTCCCCTTTTTTTTAGATTTTCTAGTATTTTTTTCTTATTTTTAAATGCCTGTTTTTGCCTTTTTAACAGTTTTTATGCCCTATTTTGCCTTTTTATGTAGTTTTTAGTGCCTTTTTGGCAGTTTTTAGTGCCTTTCCGTGCCTGTTTTGCTATTTTATGTTGCATTTTCTATATTATTCGAAATATATTAAATAAATCTAAATTATATTTCATTTGAAATATTTTTTGCCCAATCTGGGTTTTTTCCGAGTTTGTGGTTGGAAATTGAATAATTTGAAATAGGCTGTCCAAAGCCGCGTGGCTTTTGTGCAAGACATAAATAAGTCTGACAAGACGGAGCGTCCTACCACGGTTGCTCGTTATTTTCATATTTCAGGCGGTGCAAATTCGCCTTTACACACCCAACTCGGAGCGCACCAAATTCATTCAGCTGTAATTCAAGTTGAACACGCAACGGCTTTTGTTTGCGCCAAAAACAGCCAGAGCGCCTTCAACAACAGACAGAATTCGTCAATATCCTGTCAAAAGGAAGTGACGACTGTTGCCTTTTCCGCCGTCGAGCGCATTCGATATTTTTCTTTGGTTGGCGATACGTGTCGAGCGTTATGATTTTTCGTTTTCTATGGCCGCCGCCATTTTTCAATTTCAACCACATCATTTAATATCAAATGCAGAGAATTAAATTAAATGTGCAAAAGCCGCAGCGAAAAGGGAAGCGCGCTCAAGACGCGGCCATTCAGTTGCATTGAAGCGTGCGAACCGGAGAAAGCAAACACCGGCAGAGTAACAAACCATTCTCTTGAATGGGTATGGGGGACGGGAGCGTGCGGCCGAGAGGGAGTGCCCAGTGCTGGTGGTGCATGTGACAGGGCGGCCGGGAAGAGGCGCAGAGGCGGCACCAGTGAACCTTGATACCGTTGCGTCGTGAGACGGCGGAAAATGGTACAAACAGCTGAAATATTAAAAGTGGCCATTTGACTTTTCAAACGTCACGTCAAGTCATTAAAATTCATTCTGCCTTCAGAGTCAGTTGCTTTGTGGTGCGTGTGGGCCCAGCCAGACACGTTGGTCACTGCCACGGCCCGGCGACGGATCGTCGGCAAGCAGCACTGCTGCCTTCCATGATGAAGTGTCGGGGGACGGCAGCAGAGACCGGGGCCACGGCAGTCGGCGTTGCTAAGCGCCGCGCACTGCACAGTCGCAATTAAATGATTACATTTGTGTTTGGTTGTGTGACGCAGCAAGCAAAAATAATTAATAACGGTGTAATGAGCTTAAGTTTAGCCGCCTGTGAGATGGGGAGGGCGAACGGTGCCGCAGGCAGCTAAATGCCGTCAATTGAGTGGGTGCGAAAAGGTCAACGCAAGTGCAAACATTTTGTGTCTTCGGTTCGCTTTCGCATTGACTGTGTGTGCACGTGCACGTGGACGGCGGAAGCACTGTTTGGGGCACGTGCGGTTTTCACTTAATTGCCAGGCACAGTAAAAATACGCAAAAGAGGCAAACTGAAATTTTTTGTTGCGCGGGAAGTGTTTATTCAATTAGGTTGCTGGCGCAAGATATTTAAATTCGGCGAGGCGAGTGTTTCTACATTTTGAGGTTATACCCAAAATGCAGCAATCATATAGCTATAAAGTCTCTGTAATAATCTGTAGTAGGAATACTATTTTGTATTAAATCACACAACACAAAGTGGATAATTTTAGGCCGAAACAAAATCATACTCAAATTTTCGAAATATTTCAACCTAAAATAAAAACATGTAGGCAATTTTAATCCTTGCAACTTGTTACAAGGATTAAACTAGCTCTTCTGATTTTGTAATCAGAAGAGCTAAAAAAAGTAATGCTCTGAAAACCCGTAGTCTAGTTTTAAGTTCAAAATGTCGGATTATGTGTGGTTGGTGTTTTGCGGAATCGAATACAAAACACATTAAGAAAAGTTGTTCAACTATTCTACACATAACTCAGTAAGAATCCATGCGTAATCCACAGCGCACAGTGTCGCGAGCGCATAAAAGCCGTGGCCAAAAATACTTAGCGTTGTCCTATTTCGATGAAACTTGGTGAGATTGTTTTCGTGGTGGAAATTAAGAAATTTACAAAAAATCATTAAAATTTTACCACTGCCACGCCCACCTCCCATACGAAAGGAACTGTAATATTGAAATAACTTGCTTAATATTAGTGATAGAATTATGAAATTTTGTATTTCAGCTTAAAATAATGACATAAAAGCTCACACTAAACAGGGGCGGTCTGCCACGCCCACTTTCAAAAATATTCGTATTTTACTACAACTAAAACTGTATTTTTAGAAGGCTCTTTGCGATACTCGTCCCGATTACATGTTACTCGATGTAATTTTAATTGGTAAGCTTTCTAAAACCTTAAAGTAGGCGTGGCAGCTGGAGTATATATATAAAGTGGCCAAAACTTTTCCTTTATGAATTCATATTTAATTTTTTCAGCTTGTGATACCATATTTTGGTATAAATGTTTAGATTTTTAAAGTGGGCGTGGCATTCTGCCTACTTTTGATGATACGAACAATGTGCCAACCTTGTCCTTTATACAGCTCATCATTGCAGCAGCTGCTTTGCCGCTACTTTCATTGTGCGTCGGAAGCCATACTTCGAAAAAATCACAATTTTTGACTGTAGGTGCCCCTACAAAAAGTAAATGTTTAGGTGGGGACGCAAACTTTGCTTTTGTTCATGATTAACATCAACGCCCGTCTTATCTTTAAGTAAATTTATAAGAAAATCAAGTTTTATTGACCGCTTTCTGGATTCAGCTTTACGCCACACTTCGAAGAAATCACGTATTTTTAGTGGAGGCGTCACTAGAAAAATGCGAATAGCAACCAAATAGGCACTTATAAGCAAAAAATTACTCCGGATTATGTTAACACACACTTTTTTGAGTAATTTAGGGTTAGAACTAAAAAGTGTTTTTTGACTTTTTTAAACTTTTTTCCATCATACTTTTGGTTCTTTGTTAGAAGCAAACCGAAAAACGTTAGTTTTCAATGTAACGGGATTTCACAGTTATTTCAAAGCACAAACCAAAAAATAGTACTGCCATACAGGAAAAATTCCAAAGTTTTATTTAATATATAACATGACTATATTAGTGCATAAATTATATTTTTATTTGATTTTTCATTCAGCACAAAAATTTACCCACATCATCAACATCAACTTTGAAGCTACATAAAAATGGAACGGAGTAGGATATTGAAGATCGGATAACGGATTTTTCTTAGTTGAGATATTATCTGTCGATTGTCATATTCATTTTAGTCATTTTGTAACATTGATTTTTACCATTTTTGGCCACACTCGCGACACTGTGCAGCGTTGACACATTAACATGTTTGTTGTACTTAAGTATAGCAAAATGTATAAGTTGGCATTTATTCGTCAAACATTGTCGCTTATTTCCTGGTCCTCGGCGGAAACAAGTTGTGCTCTTTGCGGCATAAAAGAAATCAACAGCAGGGATACTATAAAACCTTTGCATATGGATGTAGAAAACTATGGTGTGCCCATGTGGCACGTTAATTGCTCCGGCCTATTTTACGATTCGGTGTTGCATATTTACAGGCAGCCCAACGGCTGCACGCACGCATGCAAGTACAACAACATGTTCTTGAATACGCTAACCTTTCGGGGAAGTCGGAGATTTCGCCGGTGTCCATGTCCAGCAGCAGAATGGCGCTCTGGAAGCTCGCGCACACCGTCCGGTAGAATGTACTGCGACGCAGCTCATCGCTTGACAGCAGCTGCTGCTGCTGTTGCTGCAGTTGCTGTTGCAGCTGGTGGTGCTGCGAGAACGTTGGCGAGGCGGCGGGCGTTGGCGCGGCCGTTGCTGCTGGAAGTGGAGATGGTGTGGTTGTTGCTACGGGAGGCAGCTGCAGCAGATTGCGCGCGTCGATTCGTCCTGTCGGTGATGGCGTCGCCGCTGCGCCACTGGCCGCTGGTCGCTTCTCGGTCAGGAGCTGCGTGAGTTTTTTGATCCTGCGGGGTTCAATATAATAATTTTTTGAAATTTAATGGTTGGTTGTTTGGGTGGCCGTTTTGTGTGGTTTTTTTCTTTCGCACTTGGCGGCAGTGTCGTCAGCCTATTTACACAGGGCTCACAAAGTAAAACTTCTAATTTCGGTTTTATTTACAAAACAGAGAATATGATTCGACTTGATGACGTAACGATTACGTGATAACTTTAGACCTTCGTGTATGTTTGTAATTTTTACAATTTCAGCAACTTTACTCAAGTTCCACAAGAATGACTTTTTCGTTTGACATGCACAGTCAGATTGTTTGCCTTTAGGGCACATAAAACATTTACTTGCGTTGCCTTCACTTACAATAATATTTATTCGTTTGCATGGCATGACATACGACCACGTGGCGGCGAGCAATTTTAGTTAGTGAACAAATAAAAGTTTTCAATTACAGGTAAAGTACTTTGGGTGCATGCGGAAATATTCATATATCTGCTGGCCCCTTAGGCCTTTTAGCTTACGCTACACACTTCTTTATAATATAGTTTTTATTTATCAAAGATATTTTATGATGTTTATTTACAATAACTATTACATATTTTTACATAGATAAGTGTTTATTTGATTGTAATTGTAGAGACAGCCATTTCTGGTGCTAGCTATTCTATTGTAAGAATTGGACTTTATTTATTTTGTTTGCATGCAGGGTTTCGCCTTTGTTTACGCAATGAGCAAAAATTCGTTGTTTCGCCGTTTTTCGCACCTGAGTAAGTGTTGTAAAGAGTCCATATCAAAATTTGTTTTAATTTATTGTGTTTACCCAGAAATCAGAACACAAATGTATTCGATTTATGTTCTAAAGCTTTGCAAACGAGTAAATGTAGGCGGATGGGTCTAGCAACCAAGATAGATCCATTGTGGAATCATGAAAGCAAATTGAAGGGACACCTTCGGGTAAGGAAAGGGAATTAGGGCGATTCTCTTATGAAGCGGACAAATCGAAAGTAGGCGAAACTGTGGAAAAAGATGCAATTAAAATAATTGACAAAGCCGCCTATTTGCCACAGCAGAATGTTGGCACAATGAATAAAGAAATAAACGAATAGAAGACTCGTTATTTGCACGTGCCTGTTAATGGCCTACTGGCTTGTAAAAACTTATATCGCAGTTATGTTCGAGTCCCGTTGTAAGTGCAGCAGTTACACCGTTTAGTTATAAAAGTACAATATTCAACGTATCACATAAAGAGTATTCAGTGGAATCGCGCACAGAGCGAGAAAGTGCTCCTCTTGCATTTCTACTTGGTACATACATACATATTTATGTACTGAAGTTGTGATCAGAACGTGTCCTCTTTGATGGTCTATGGTGGTCTAGCTTATACCAACAGGACTTATCCAATCTAAAACTTCTTTGTTAGGATATTCATATGCACTGCAGTGATCTTCGTAGATTACTTTAGACGTGACGGGATTCAATTATGGATATTAAAGAATGTTTTAGTAGGGTAGAGCGAAGAGTGTTGTAAAGGTGGGTGCTAACCTTTTCACTTTATGTTGCAATTCCGAAAAGATATATTTTATTCCCAAAGTAATAAATTTTGTAACTTTCCACAAAATCATGTATTAAAGAATGGATTTGTAGAACAAAGAGCACTGATTTTTCTACACCTACAGTTTAACGCCGAATCCGAACGGCGATTGGCAGTTTTTCGTTCACACTTGAAGATTTTGCCATTGCCTGCCAAGAGCGCACTTGTGCGATTATTGTAATTCTTATCTGCTTCATGTGGATAGCGATAGAAGTAGATGAGCGTTTTACCAGCTCGAGCCAGGAATCGAACGTGGGGCCCCGGTATGCGAAGCCAGCGCGCTACCCGCTGGACTGTCGAGACCGGTTCCTGTCTTCTAACCTCCATATCCTTTCAGAACTAACGCAATGGCGGTAGGTGTATCACCTGCGAATGTGTCGGAATTATTTTTCTTTTGAAAACACTTTTTGAAAAATTTTTTTTTAGTGCATGTTTAGTGTGACCACATGGTCGCACTAGGCGCTACTGGGTTAACAACAAAAAAGTGTAAATTGAGATAATGCGTGATCTTTTAAGGCTGATCACACAAAGATAGCGAAGGTAGATAGAACAGAATAAGCCGATTTTATTCCATTTGACACTACTGATTAATGCTGAGCCCGACAAATAAACTCAAAGTTTAATACATTTTGGTAAAAAAATTGAAAATGTAACTGCCATCAAAATAGTTGGTTGTTGTTTGTCGTAAATTTGGTCGTTAGCTTTTTGCAGGTGGCACATATCGCCATTTCTATCAATATGATTTAAGGGTGTTTTCGAAAATGGGAATCGGTTCATTGTAGCCGCATATATACGAGGTCTGTTCAAAAAAGGTGACTTCAAATTTTACGGACTACATACATTCGATTTCCAATTTTTTTGGTCATGTTTATAGACATGTCTCCAATATATGCTGACAAAAATATTCAGCCCGTTTATTATATTTAGTTTGCTTTTGATAGATACAAAGGTTAGACGTGTGCTCACACATTGTTGCTTGTTCGTGATTTTTTCGCCAAAAACATTACCATCCAAAAAATGCTTCGATGAAGGAAATTGAGAAAAATTAAAAAAATTAGACAAGCCTCGCATATGAATATGAATCGTTCACAAATACATATAGGTATATTATGTAACATTTTGGGAAGAGTTCTATTTAACATTCAAATATTGAATGTGGATGTGATACACAAATTCATTAAAATTTCCAAGCTTCTTGTATTCGTTTATCGAAAATGACTACCTACTGTGCCAGTATTTACATATACGGTTCTTCATCATGAGCCGAAAAAGTAAATAAAGAAAAAAAATCAATTAAAATTTAAATTTTGATGAAACTTTATTATCAAAATAATATTTGGTTTGTGCCATTAGTCATGGAATATGACATCATTCAAATGACCGCCACGAGCAGCCTGGCACACCTCGATTCTTTTTAGGTAATTTTCGATGACTTTTTTACATATAGCAGACTGTAAGGCGCCTAAAACTGCACGTATGTTGTCCCTCAAATGCTCCAGAGTCTGCGGATTGTCTGCATAGACTTGGTCTTTCGCGTAGCTCCAAAGAAAAAAGTCCAAAGGGTTCAGATCGCAGGATCTTGACGGCCAATTGGCATCACCAAAACGCGAAAATTATGCGTTCATCGAACGTGGTTCGCAATTCTGTCATGTTCGGTCGTGTTGTGTGGCATGTAGTGCCGTCCTGTTGAAACCACATCTCCTCCACATCCATATCTTCGATCGCTGGCCAGAAACACTCGGTTATCATACGGCCATAACGTTCAGAATTGACGGTAACGGTCTGTCCTTCGTCATCTTCAACACTGGCGTTTATGCCGCTACATAAATCACTTTCTCTATGCTTTGTAGCGCTCAGGTGTAGGTCCGGAAGAAGTACTGCATTGTACCTAATTTTCAAAAAGGTGCGCACATGAATGTGAGGTTTGTCGAGGTTTGCCAAGTCGAAAAACAACATCGCGCACTTCTACAATCACTCATCAAGTCGTGGCGCACCGTGTCGAGCGCATAAATAAAATAAAACATGAATTTAATTTGGCACGCCATGTTGTGTTTGGATTTTTAAGAAAACCCCGCGTTTCGGCTGCGCAAACGTAAATAAATTTGATAGGTGTGTGTGTGTGCACAGCAAACGCCGACTTTTTTCTCTTTTGCCACTTAATGAGTTTTTTCTCACTCGTCCGCGGTGCCAGCTCGTCAGCGAAACTGACATTTCGCACTTTTTGAGTGCGACGTGTGTATTTTTTCAGTTTGTTGCCCTCGAATAAATACGCTCTAAAGTGAACGACGAGGAGAATGGCGACGGAGGGGTGAAAGGTAAAATTTAAATAAACGTATACGCGCCTAGAGGATGTGCTTTGTTCGGCAGCGCATTCACTTCACGGCAGCACTGGAAAGTGGCATTGTGGAATTTAAACAATTGTGGCATTTCGAGCAGCTACCTCTCTCTCTCACCCGCCCACCCACGTAAATATATATAAATATAATATATTATGCATGGGCGTAGTGGTTGTTGTTGCCGGTACTTAATGCTCATATTATATTTCTTTTGGCTCGTCTTTCTGGTGCGCAGTTGATGCAGGCGAAGAGGCGCACTTGAAGCGTCAGCCCATTGAACGAAATTAAATTTTATGGGTGGAATTAGTTTCTAGCAGTGTTTCAAACATTTCAGAGTTTTGAGTTGTGGACGCAAGAATTTATATATTTTTTTTTAGTAGAAACTTTGATCAGACAGGTACCGTGAAATGCTAAGAAGGAGCTGTCTTTTTCAAATCAAAGTGTTGTAGCAGTAATGTGTTGCCGAAACTCTGCGATCACTAAAACGTGTGCTAGGATTATTGAATTCCTTAAATGTTCTTTACATAAACAAAAGAAAGAAAATTTAGCTGCAGAACAGCAACTTAGGTTAGGTTATGGTGGCTACATCTTTATGAGACACACTTAGGCCTATATGACCCATTGTGATACCACAAAATCCATCCGATGGAAATGTGTATGCAATACTGTTACAACACACATTTCAAACGGATGGGCGAAGGGAGGGGTTGACTTACAGTTCAATGGTCGGCCTCGACAGTCCAGCGGGTAGCGAGCTGGCTTCTCATACCAAAGGCCCCAGGTTCGATTCCTGGCTAGGGCTGGTGAAAAACTAATCTACTTCTATCGCTATCCACATGAAGCAGATGAGAAATACAAGAATCGCACAAGTGCGCTCTTGGCAGGCAATGGCAAAACCTCCAAGTGTGAACGAAAAACTACCAATCGCCGTTCGGATTCGGCGTTAAACTGTAGGTCCTCTCCCCCTCCCTTTCCCCATCCGCTTGAAATGTGTGCTGTAACATATGCTGGAAAGACAGTGTTGCATACGCATTTCAAAAACGGGTGAAATAAGAGATATTATTCTCATTTTCCTTCACTATCCCCCATGGGTATAGTACAATGCACAGTGATTCGTTCCAGAGACAAAATTCAACAAATTTATAGTCTCAGAATTTAACGATTTTGATGTCATTTGAAAGGTAAAACTCCAACTAAGAAAACCCCAGAAAATCTGTGTAAAACATTAATTAGTGTCTGTGCAAAAGCGGCTCAAAATTTAAACTTTTTCACAAAAAAATTGAAACACATATTTTCTGTTTTTTAGTCTATTGAGTAAAAAAATTTTTAAAATACATGGTTACCAAGAAGCGACTAAAACTTTCAATATAGATTAAGAAATGATGTGGCCATTTTCGCTTTAAATGTTTTCTCATAATTTGCAAAGCTGAGGCTTTTACTTAACTTTTAATTCAAAATATTTTTCTAAATTAAAAATCTGAAAGTTGGTAAAACTTAGAGGAAAATATGTAAAAAGTATGTGGAAGTATGTTCCTGTTTTTTTTTATTTTAAGAAGCATTTTTTCTTTGTCGAATAATGTAAACACATCTTCCGATATCTTCCGATCTCAGAAAATAATTCAATTGAAAATTGGTCTAAACACCTATTTTTCGACAAAATTTAATTGTTTCATCCCTAAAAGTATGCAATCAGCATGAAAAATTGAGAAAACTGCAAAAAAGCAAAACATACGTCTATTATTATTGTTTTTATTGCAAAACTAAGGGGTCCTAAGACAATTTCTGTTACTCTTCGCAATTATCAATGTTGACGTAACTGATTAAATGTAAAATCTGAAAAATCTAGCCAACACACTCCAAAAATGACGAAATTTCCAAATTTAAGTCTCAGGCATTGCCAAACTACAAACATTTAAGAAAAACAAAATAAAGATTTCAATTCAGCAGACTATGATTAACTAGTATACCAAATTTTATGGAGAACGGACCACTCCTTCTAATTTTGTACCGCGGTTGTATGGAGTCGAATCACTGTGCAATGATCTAAAATGGACTGAGTGCTATGGAAAGCTTGTAGCCTTCCTGCCCACCCTCACATCCATCCATCCATCCACAGTTCAATGCCGACTCCGAACGGCGGTTGGCAGTTTTTTTTCACTTGGCCATTGCCTTCCATCTACTTTATGTGGATAGCGAAAAAAGTAGACGAGTGTTTAACCAGCCCAAACCAGGAATTGAACCTAGAGCCTCCGACACGAAAAGCCAGCGCGTTACCCGCCGGACTATCGACGCCGGCAGAGCAACAACTTGCATGAACAAACAGAACAATTTAAACTTTTCGTGAAGCGATTTTTCACATTTCGCCAGAGTCGCCACTGATTTTGTGTGTAACCGAAATCGCTCTAATTGCCAAGTACGCATTTTGCTTTGGGGTATTGATGACTGTTTCAAACATTTGAATTGTCTACTTGTAGGCGCACAAGCAGCCATTGAAGGCAATTGACATGCGTAACGACTGTTCGTGACGTAAGAGCTGCCACTATACCAAACGTACACTCAAGTGGGTCAGCAACACCTACTTGAGTGTACTTACAACTTATTGTATTTACGAGCGCCTGGAGGCAAGCTCCAAGCTTAGAGAGTAACCACTGCCAATCGAAGACAAACTACGAACACTTCAAGCGCGATTACGTAATGCTGGAACTTTTACATTTCGCTGGACTTGGGGTTATTGATTGATTTAAATAGAATCAATGCATAAATTGAAAAAATGACTTGAGACTAAATAAAATGAAAAGGTTGAATGAATGCAAGTTTAATCGAAGAAACGTGACATACGAGCAAATTTGCATTTAGTAAATTCTGGAGCCTTGCTACTGGTAAAGACACAGCCAGGTTGGGGCAACAAATATGAGGTTGGTGAAGCAAAACCAATCAAGTGAAAACAGGAGACCAGTTTGCCTTGGCTGCGTTGCCCATAATACTAGACTTTGCTCTAATGGATCTATTTACTACAAGCGCGGCACCTAAAATTGCTCAGCGACTTCGAGGAACAGGGAACATTCTGCAGTCTGACCCCAAGATCCTTCTATCATACTTTCGACGTAGCACATCAATGCAAAAGAATGCTGAAGTGGGTGGGTGATCTGATCGTTGCGACTGTTGATTGACCTGCTCTTCTGGTCTAAATAAAAATAATGGCCCCGGGAAAGTCTCTTCTCTTCCGTTATGTTGATTTCACTAGGTTATGTTATGTTATGTTATTCATCGAACGTTGTCTAAGCTAAAAGTTTTTTAAATTCTTTGCACTTTGATCTCTCAAGTAAGTTCTCTATGCTCAATAATTGTATTCTTGTTTTTTGGTTGGGTGGTTGGTTGGACCCGTTGTGATACCACAAATTCCACCCGTTTGAAATGTATATGCAACACTGTTTTTCCCAACAAGTGATACAACACACATTTGAAACGGATGGGGAAAGGGATCGCGGTTTTGGCAGTTTTTCTTTCACACTTGGAGGTTTTGCCATTGCCTACCAAAAGCGCACTTGTGCGATTCTTGTATTTTTCATCTGCTTCATGTGGATAGCGATAGAAGTAGACGAGGGTTCTCAGCGCTCTTATTTTCTAACATATACATAGAAAAATTGTTCAAAGTCTGAATTAAATAATTAAATAACTAACGAAACAAGCCCTTCTGGGTTCCGGACCATTAAAAATACGTAGCAGCGAGGCTTCACGCAAACTTGTTAAGAGCGGCTCCCTCGTCAGGCTGAGCCTATGTTTGGTTTATCAACTCAATTATCAATTATGAACACTTTCGATTTGTACTATATATGAATCTTTGCAGACAATGACTCAATTGATCCGACAGCAGATTACTTGTTGGAGCTCGGACGATACAAGTTTTGTTCAAAAGACCTGCGCACGCACTTCAAATACCAAACGCTTGTGGAACGGATTTCCCACGAACATTTTTTCCGACAGCCGACACGTATGACTAGGATTGCCTTAAGATACGTAAGTGTCAAGAAGAAGATTCCTTCACCAACGTTTCGATTCGTCATTTTTTTGTAGCCAACGCAGCGCTGCGCGTTCTACGTGGCTCGTCTAATAAAAAACTTCAAGGATTTGTATTCATGTTTCGGCAAAGTATTGGATTAGGCGTTTGAAAGAAGACATCACATCACTTTGTATTTGTCATTGCCATGACTCCGAACGCTTGTAGTGCCGGCATATTACAGCTTAAAGGCCCATAACAAAAAATTAATACCACTAAAGCCCATTTAGTACGAACAATTCGGATTGTGTGCGTGAAGAGGCGCACAATCAGAGCGAGTGCCAGCTGCTGCTCGCTGCGCACTTGATCCGAATTCAACTCAGTGCAAACTCCGACCTCCCCGATGCGTCGGAGGGCAAATCAACGACGCCAGCAAATCAATAAAATTTCAATTACCACCAATGGCAACGAACATAAAAATTAATACACAACGGAAATTTATGAATTACTCGATATACACTCGACAAAGCACTGCTGCCTCTGACGCTCCATTGAGTGCGCCTTGAGCCGTTTACGTCGTTTACCCGTGGACAGCGCCGATATGGGAGTGGAAGGCAGCGCCGACTGGACACTGCCATCGCACACATTCAAGCCGTCGGATCGAATATGACAGACAACCCGGCCAACTGTCGCGGCACACTCAACGCCCACTCGGGAATGTGATCGGACAACCAGCCTGTCGGGTAATTGTCAAAATAGTGTCACCGCCAATGGTGCTCGATATGAAATTAGCATTTGCCGGCGGGTGAGTGGCAAAGGCTGCGCGACATTGCTGGTGGCCACGCAAGCGAACTAGTAAAGCACATTTGTAGCTGTCTGTCTGGCTGACAATTTATAGCATTTGCTTAATGTGAAGACACCAGGCAAGTGGTGGCGCATTCAGCCACATATCCATGCGTACATATATATGTGGTACACACAGGGACGTAGCCAGAACTTGGTCAGCGGGAGGAGGAGGACAATTATCGTTTTTTGTTTTTTAGCAAATTTAGTATTACGTGTGTTCTAAAGTTACAGGTTTTTTCTGGGCAAAGTTAAAATTTTAAATTTTACGTCTTAGGCTTCTATTTGGTTCTATTAGCAACATTCCATAAGACATTTTTTAATTTTTATACTCGGACCCTGTATTTTAGAGTGTTTTTCTATGAGAGAAACCACATCGTTGTGGCTGTAATAATTACTTAAACATTTAACTTTTTACGCATAACGAAAATTTGAATATTTCTTCATTTATATCAGCCAAAATTAAAAAAAAAAGTATCTATATTGAATGAAAACGTTAAATTAAATAGTTCTCTAATTTGTCTGCTTCTTCTTCCTTTACTACGTCAAGATGTACCATTAAAAAAACGTGTATACTTCTCTTCTTTTAACTTAAATATTGAGTTTATTAATTTCGTATTTTTCCTAATAATTCAAGCTATTTTAAAGACCAACAAAAAATTTTTTCTTGCAACCATAGAGGCTGCAGACGTCCACAAAGTAGCATTTTGCCATATGGCAACAAAATAGCGAAAGGGTTAACAGGACGTTTGAAATAGGACATTTGATAGATAGATAGATCGATTTGCAGATGCCATCGAAACTGGGCGTGAAAAAACCGGCTGCAAAGTTCAACAGCGTTCTGAGTTTAATCTCATCGATCGACACTTGTGACCGATGTTTTGACTAAATATCGCATTAATGGCATTAACCATCAACCACTCTCCGTATTCGCCTGATTTGGAACCGTGTGACTTCTACCATTTACCGGTGCAAGGAAAGCGTTTTTAAGACTTACAAGCCATTCAAAAGGCTTGTGTACCGACATCCTGAAGGACATCCCAGCAGACGATCTAAAACATTGATTCCATATTCTTTTAACCCATTAAAGCCGGGTACCAGTTCCGCCCATACGATTTTGATAAAATTTCATACACGACCTGGAATTGACCCAAAATGATCAGAAACAAAATTTCAGCTTTCTATCTCTGCACGTTGCTAAGATATTCATTGGGTATTTTCTACCCATTAGGCAGTAATGGTAGCTTTTTTCCATACTTTTTCAAGTGATCAGCTAAACACGTGAACAAAAGATGTATTGTTTCTGAGGACCACTACGTTTCGCCACATTTTCCACCTCCGGAAAATTCACAATTTTTGGAGTCTGGTAACTCTAGCTAGATGGCGGAATTTTAGGGTGACCTCCACTAGACGAAGGTAGTTCCATCTTTACCCCAACCATCCCTAACAATAATTTTGTGATATCTCTACCACGAACTTTTCTGTGATTTTTTTAAAAAGTCAGTTTTCATGGGTAAAATTTTACCCATTAGGCAGCAATGGGTTAATCCCTGTGTTGTTGTGTTGCTGTTATTTTTTAAAACACCTTCTAGTGTAGTAATGAACATAGTGATTGTAAGTGTTGATTAATGATAGACTATGGGGGCGGAGGTTCTGACACACAAGCCCCCCTTAGCTTCGCCCCTGGGTACACATGTATACTTGTTTAAGCTCATGTATTCTTAAGAACGCATAAATGTATGGATTCATATGCAAAAATCTGTTGTTTGCGGTGACGTTGCTGATAGATTCAAACAGCTTATAAGCTTCTAACTGTCACATCAGTCAGACACGCCCAGCAAGCGCGAAGTGCGGGTGATTAATGTGACCGTGACAAATGTTTTCGTGATAACCGTTTGTTCGTCGTCTATTCCTCTGTCATTTTCTCCTCATATATGATAATCAAAGAATATGTAATTGTGATATGTGTTAAGAATAAGAAGAACGTTTAATTTGGGGATGAGGGTATACGAGTATGGAGCTGCTACTGTTGCACTGCAACAACACAAATGACTAAATTTTCTTTTCTACTACATTTCACTTCACTTCTCATCGACTTATATACTTATACAAATGTATACATGGTATATGTATGTTTGGTCCGTTCAAGAAACATGGTGTATGGATTTGAATGCGTCCACACAATTTGGGATGCTTTTCGAATTAGAAATATTCCCAAAAAATTGTTTAAAGTCTTATTTGTTGTAGTTTTTCTAGAAACAGGTTAGCTTTATAGAGTTTAAGCCAGACTAATAAGATTTAAAAATATATTAATAAGATTCAAATACTTTTGTTTTTTCAGGGGTGTATCAATACGTCCACATAATCTACTGGAACATTTTGTCTAATTTTCATATTTTTTCCTTCTCCCTATCTTTTCCCCACTTATGTTATTAATTTTTGTGGCAACTTGCTTCGTACATCGAACTGCGCTGACGTTTACTGGGACTTGGCTGCGTCTTTAAACATAATTTTCCCTACAAAGCCACATACTCGTAGATACGTATTCGCTTGCGGTTTTAGCAATAACTCTTCTCTTTCATTTGCACAAAATTGAGTAGACAATGCCAGTTTCATAGCATATAAAATCGAAAATCGAAGAGGTTGAGCAAAAAATCCTCATAAATGGGCATTTGTCCGTACTTCCTGCCAGTGAGAGGATATTGCACAGTGAAGGTGCGCACTACTTTCGTTTACTTGAAATGAAAGTGCGAGTGCGACCTACGAAAAGTGGCAATATTGCGAACGTGATATCAAAAGGGAAGGATTGGGAGAACTTGGCCGCTGACCAAAATGGCTTGCGGCTGCGATTAACCGCAGAGCTTGCACGGAAATTGGCGGAAAATCCGCAAAAAGGGGCGAACGTGGATGCATGAAACTAGCAATTGGGCTTATGCGGTTTATTCGGTTGACTTAACATTAAGGAAAATAAGAAATATCGAGCAAAAGTTTGCATTACAATTTGTGTATGTAATAAGCACGCGAAAAGTTTGAACCAAAAGGACGATGGAATTAATGTATTAACAACAATTGTTGCCTTCAAAGGGAGTTCTTTGAGTTTGATGCCTTCTCATGCAGAAATAACTTTAACAAAAGCGAAATCGGGCCATATCATTCATTGTGTTGAGTTGATTTCTTAGTCAAGAATTCTTGTCAACATCGATTTGAGTGATGGTGCATCGGATTCGTCACCTCACTCTAATGGTGCCTAAATTCCATATGGGAACTCAGTACAGTCCTTAGCAGCCATAGTTAGCTAATCCGAGCTCAACGTCGAATTATTTAGATTACTTAGAAACGGAATGTGAACCACGTGCAATTGAGTGTGGCCCACCGACTTCAAAATGCGGCAACAAGGTTTGAGGGGCATGCTCAGCCTCCCTGAGCCCTATGACTCATTTGGATTGCTTCTAACATCTTGCTTGATGTTAGACAAAGAGACAAGTCGGAGTTCTCTTTATACAAAACATTAAAAACAAATCATATTATACCAAAAATGTCGATGAAAACGACAAATTAGAGGGAGTGGTCTGTTCTTAGTAAAATTTGGTAAGCTAGTTAATCATGGTCTGCTGAATTTAAATCTCCAGTTTGTTTTTGCAAATTAAATTTGCAAATAATTGTCATTTTTTGATAAGCTATAGCGCCATGTGTGGCCTAGATTTTTCAGATATTTGATTTAATCAGTTACGTCAACATTGATAATTGCAAAGAGTAACAGCAATTTTATTAGAATCCTTTAGTTTTGCAATAAAAATGATAATAATTTTTATGTTGATTGCACACTTTCACGGATAAATAAAATGTATGTATTTTGTCGGAAAATAGGTTATTCGACCACTTTTCAAATTTAATTATTTTCTGAGATCGGAAAATATCGAAGGATGTGTTTACATTATTCGACAAAGAAAAAAATGCTTTTTAAAATACACAAAACTGCTGGAACGTATTTCACATACTTTTAAGATATTTTCCTCTAAGTTTTGCTCATTTTCAGGTTTTTAATTTTGAAAAATATTTTAAATTAGATGTGCCTCAGCTTTGCAAATTTTGAGAAAACATTAACCATGTATTGTCACGATTTCTTAGAACGTTAGCTCCAAAGTGGGGGTACTTTAGTGTGAAAAATAATCCTAATAACTTTGATTTTTTTTAGCTTTAATATAAATTAAGCAATGTTCTGAAAAAGTTAAAAAAAGAATTTTCACATTGAAGTTAATTTTTTTGTCACTTCTCCTAGGACTCGAATTACTTGGCGAGAGTACTAGCGGAAGGACAAAGCGCATTAAATTGCAACGGCGAGTGCAGCTTCGTAAAAGGTAAAATGTGAAATGCAAATGCTTCCCTGTCATTACAACTCAGCACACACAATAACAATACACATACACCCACAGATGAGCACACCATATATGTAAGTATGCATATAAGAAAATCTGTTCATTAATCACGAGGCATGCGAACAGCAGACGAGACGGGCGGACAAAGAAATGGCAGCCAAAAAACGAAAAGCGAAAAAATCAACATTTTGCGCCGTTAGTTATTCATGGACTCTCGTATTCAGCCCCGCTACGGAGCTGCTAGTGAGGAGTGTGTGGGTGTGTTTGTGACTGCATGCGCAATTGCGCGCGTCAGCCAGAGAATGAACCAATGTGTGAATATCTGCGACTGTTTCGCGGATGGCGAAATACGGAGTGGAAGAGGGACGGACAGCAAATCAGCCGAGTGCCCAAATGTGGGTCAGACTTTACTAAAATCAATAATAAACGGGCAAACGACACAACCGCCAGCGCCCCGTGACCATGATTGCTGCCATCCGTGCTCGTTGTTGGCAAATATAAATAATCGAGTAATTGGAAATTCAGTACAAGTGCAAATAAGTGCTTTGCCAAAGACGGCGACATGGTAACAGTAATGAAAAAGGTCCAATTTGCTTATTTGCGTTAATATGTTTGGGCAAAATCAGGCAAAGCGGTGCATTCAACCGGACTAATTGCGTTCACAAAGCAGACAGGATCTGTGTGCGAGTTAATATTTACACACACTTCAGGTGGGCGAAGTAGGAAGGCGCGAACCATGAGTAAGAGGAAGGGGGAGAAAGGGGTCTAATAAGATGCCTTATCGAACATTTTTGAATCAACACAAAAAAAGCAAATACCTCAAAGACTAGACGCAGAGTTTTTTTTCGCGGATTTAAATGCAAAGCAACGGGTTCCAAAGGAAATGCCGCATGTTTCACTCAATGCACCGCTATAATGGATACCGAGCTAGTACTCTCGCTGCCAGGTAAACGACAAAAGTAGATCAGTTACGCAAGCGTTGTCTTTGAGTGCACCACAAACTGAAAACCCCACAGAAAGCAACGCAAACCCAAGCTGCCAAGTGTTGGCGGTCACGCCCTGCACTCGACTCACATGGGGTAATTTTTCATATAGCGGGAATTGTCTTGGCTACTGTGTGCGTGTGGTTATTTGCTTAAGCGGCGCCAGTTGCGCTGATGCCTCTCGTCTGCTCCCACGTATCCTGAAGCCGGCCGGGCCGGGTGTGCGTGCATCGCAGTCACTGCTCGCCTGGAGTGCTTGGAGCGAGCTATTCGGTGGTTTCACAAACCGGAGTGGCGAGGCTACACAATTTTACTGCCAAATGCTGTGGTGCAATAAGCAGCTGTGCCTGGGGGCAAAAAGTCGCCGACGCGTACGAGGCAGAAAGCAGACCAAACATAAAACGTAATGAAGCACAATTTCAGGGGCGCGGCAAATGGCACTTGGATACAAGTACAATAGTCGGCGCGGTAAAGTGGCTGTTGTGGCCTGAGTGCGCATTGAGACTTTTCAGTCGCTTCTGAAATATTTGGCTAAGACAACGTGCTGGCTGGTGAGCAGGTCCCGGTATTGTGCACAATTATTTTATGAGTTCATTGAAACAATCTTTACTCACCATTTGATGAAATCGAATGTTAAATTATATTCACTCGCATAAACTTTTAACAAACTTTGACCTCGTCTGATGTTGATTTTCGACAACTGAAGAACATGCGTTGTGGTCAAACCCCCAAACACAAAAATTTGTGGTACATAACATGGTTTCAAATGGTATTCGGCTCAAAAGTTGTATGCAAACCCCCCCAAAATGAAATCCTATGTGCGTCACTGGTTGAATTATTTCTGCTTTGGAGTACTTCCCGCAAGTCCAACGTTAATGAGTCTAATAAATTGAGGTTTTCTCAACCCTTTGTCAGAGTTTTATAAAAAATACTTGTCTAATTATTTCTCATTTGAAATGCTTTCACCATATTTGATGTGAAGAGACATCTTAAATCATGTTTCCACAAACAGCGTTTTAACCCATGTTTTGCCCCTTAAGACCCCGAATTTAACAAAATCAATCGCGATTGTCAATTGCTAGAATAAATCTTGTTGCAGCCGTTTTTAAACTTGAAGCCACGTCTGTTCAATATACCTATTCCACAACACAATGCAAGTATCCAACTAGTGTCCGACCGAATATTCGGTTTCGGTTTCGGCCCAAATAAGTGGTTTCGGAATATTTTTCTTTCTTCTATTCTTCTTTCTTTCTTTCTAGAATATTTGCTTACATTTTATTGTGTAGCAGATATACAGTGAATGGAGGCGGAATTTAGATGCCACCAATGTAAATAAACTTTTTTTTTAGCATATAATATTAAATTATTTATTTTTGAATATTAGCGAGTAAGGTACGAAAGGGTGATTTTTTCATGTTTATGTTTTTAAAAAATGAATAAATTGTTTTTATTAATAATGTTATGTTTGTTTTTTTGTTCTTTATTTACTTAATGTAAAATTCGTTTGTTGAAAAAAAATGCTTGATATGATGATTGTTATTTCTAACTAGAATGTTTCGGTTTCGGCCGATATTAAATACACTATATCCAACTAATAATCGGAAACGTTTATGCTGAAAAATGCGAAATCATCAAATCATGACACGCGTTATTGAAGGATCGCCGAATAGTGTTTTTCAGACATGATGCCATCCATTCGCCACAATTTCGTTCATAGCAAGTGCACCATTGTACATTTGTATAGCAGAATCATATGTGTAGCAAATCCTGACATAGTTCTACTTTTTAATTAACTTTTCCTCGAATCCAAAGCTATTTATAACTTGTGCCAATGTTTGTTTATGTGTTCAGTTTTGGATGCGGGCGCTACTTATACACCAAAAGCTTTTCACGCGCTTTGTTTATTGCATTCAGCTATTTAAATGACTTGGTAATTATGACTGAAACTAATTACTTAAATTGAAAACTCACACATTTCATTGATAAGATTGATTAGAGAGCAGAGAACGAACTGACAAGGCAACCACTACCAGCACAGTCACAGCGTAGACGAGAAGATAGGAACATCCGCTGAGTCATTAAGAATGCACAAAACAAATGTTCACGATGGAATACTTATATGAATTGAAAAAAATTAATACTGCTTGACATTTTGCACATCTGGTCGACATTATAAGCGCGAAATTAATGGTTGCATTGACTTTTGGATGATTTGCAGTTGAATAGCCTGTACGTTTATTTCGCCGAGCATATCTACAGGAGTTCATCTATATTCATAGAGTTCCCAAAGATCGTAAGTGTTCACATACAACAACAATTCGACTAGTGGCAGTTCATTGTGTGAACAACTTCTCACACAAATTATGTCTTAAATGCTGAAAAAATTCGATTTCAAAGAAGAAGAAGAAGAAGCTGTGACGGAAACTGCGGTCGGAAGCAGTGAGAATGACCGAAACAAATCTTCAATAAAAAAAAATTAATTTAATGAGCCAAGTTGACAAAACAGCAGACAAGTGAATTGGTCTTGAAGGTGCTCGAAAATGTAGTCACTGGCTTCATTTTAGCATTATTAATTTTAACACGTTAAAGACCGCATGCCTACCGGCGGGTCACTCCGCAACAATATTACCGGCCCATGTGCTCATGGGTGGGCACACGACATGTTTTACCTGGGGACCACTTGTACACCGGTGGGCATGATTTAAATTCAATTTATGTACAGTAGTCCATTCGCCGGTCCCTCGAAGAGATACTGCATATAGCGGACTTAGTTAATTTGACATAGCCTCATTTTGAAACCATACATACGAAACGAAACATATTTAAAAAATAATATACGTAATTAACAATAAAAAAAATGCCGGTCCATATGTGAGAAATACGATTTTTCAATGCGGTCTTCAACGTGTTAATGATTAAATGTTGGGAAATTATTAGAAAAAAAACATCAGATTCATGATTGCTCAGTTACACTGCCCTGGTCCCACTTAATACGCACCGAAATGAAAATAATCTCGAGAAAACTTCAAGCAAAATAATTTCGGCATTTGCGAGTTAGAGTGTGGTAAATTCAATTTAGTAGGAGATGAAAACGAATTCAGAAACATTGAATATTGTGTGTGCTGAGAGAATCGTAGAGGAAACTGGGGTACATTTGACACCTTTTTTTTAGCCTATATTTCTCGAAACGTGATTGATTAATTTTAAAAATCAATGCTGCTTTCTCGAAAGTGATTATTAAATTTTGGAAATTTAAAGTTATTTTTTTATACAGAAGATTTTGCTCGTTATAATTTCATATTTTTTGAAAAAAGTCATTTTGTCAAATGTACCCCAGTCAAGGGACACATTTGACTTTGGGAGGGGAACATTTGACATCTACATATATTTGTGAAAGAAAATCGCTTCTGATTAAAAATAAGCAAAATCTCGTTATATATTTTGTAATATTTCATTTTACGCGAAGGAAAAAATAAATAATAGATATTTCATTTATATAAGTCTCTAGTTAACAACAATTGAACAAAAAAAGATAATAATTTGGATAAAAATAAACTTATTTTACAAAATATTTGGACAAGTTAATCTTAAAAATATATTTTGTACGACAACGTGAAGTTGAAGCCGGATTTTATGGAATTGGCAGTTTTAACTCGATTTCGGTATGCATAATTACAGAAACATCTTCCAATGTCAAATGTACCCCATATGCTTTATTTTACTTGATTTAATTTTCTTACCTGAAATACTTTAATGACCATTAATTAGCAACATTTTTCGAAATAATAGAAAATAACGTAAGTAAAATTAGTTTACCACTTTGAGATATTTATTAAACTCACTTCACAAATTCCTTACGTATCAATGTCACAAAATAACAGAAACTCCCGTAAAAAAAGAAAAGCACGTGCTGCTTCGCCAAAAATTGCACACAAACTGTCAAACTTCATGACGCTTTATGAAATCACGTATTTTATTGTTCGCAATAGAGAAATTTCATTACCTGCACCAATTTGATTTCAAAACGGCCATAGTCAAATGTGCCCAAAGTCAAATGTACCCCACTTTCCCCTAAACATAAACACGCGTTGGTCATATTTCATATTTTATGTCTTTGAGCCTTTGTAAACAATCGAAATCGAAAATGAAAAAATACGAAATTCCAAACGCATTCATATGTTACCAGTGTATTTGTTGCGAAGGCAAAGCAGCGAGTCCCAGCTGTAGCAACAAGTGTCCGAAATGTGAGCAAACGGTTGGGCAATTGCGTGGGGCTCACTCGCTGGAGGAACGCAAGGCCAAGGCAATGGGGGCTGGACAGCTGGAAGCTCATTTTATTTTTAACAAATAAGAGATCATATTTGCACATTCAACCGAATACCAACTGAAATGTCAAGTGGGTGCATCGATGAATCAGAGTTAACCAGAACTGTCGATCATCTGGAAATCCAATTTTGGAATCGATATTCCTGGTTCACAAAAGATTGCTACGACTGTTGCGCCGTTTACATGCTTTAAACTTACACTGCTCATTCCGATGGTTCTTTCGACCTTCAAAGACAGGAAGCCAGAATTGCGAGTCGTTCAATGCAACAAAACACCAATGTCAACATTTTCCCATGACGACAGCAGAAGCGATAAAGCATCTGCTTCAGCGTTCTTCAGCTGTTCCATTGACTTGCGTAGTTGTTATCTTTGTTCGTGTTCGTTGCATGTTTCACAGCTGCAGCGCAGAGCGATGTGCGTTTGTGTGTGAGCGCCTGCCAGTTGGCATTGCGCCGTGTTTCATTTTCAGCAAAATCCTTGCAACTTTTGCTAAGCAACTACGAACGAAAATAGCGAAGCGGGGAGCGAGGCAACGCAGCAAAAGTAGTCGGAAAGAATGTCGCGCGGGAAAAAGATAATCTGAACAAATGTGAAAATGTAAATGTGAAAAATTGCCGCAGCACAAACGGCGTTTAAAGCCACTTGGCGGCACAGCTGTACCTGACACTTTTCACTTGGCAGTTGCCACAACCTGCAATAATATACGGTGGCCACTTGGCCCATAACTGCTGGCAATGTGCCGCGTATCGAGAAACTTCCCTCTGGGGAGATACTTTTCTTTATCGATTTCAATAGAAGTGAGCATTGTTGCGTGTCAAAAAAGTGAATGTAGGTCGTCGGAGCTTTTCCCACCAATCAGCAGAGTCATTCGTTGGCCAAGCTTCTATTGTGTTGTCCGGCAGTGTGCAAACATTCTTTCACTGCGAAAGCACTGACATTTGCTTTGAAAGCAAACATTCCCTAAAAGGGTAAGGAAGAAATCATCAATCATTTGCAGATCCTAAGAATTCAGCACCCGACAAAAGTTCTTTCAAGCACAAAAAACGCGAGGGTTGGAGTTTCGTTTTTCTCTATTTTAGTCTAGAGTGAGAACATGTTTTTGATCGAATCCATTGAATATTAGTCGAACGCAAATACCCAAACACATACCTACATATTCCAAAGTTAGAAGCCTGGGAAGATAACGACAGAGTCCAACATTTTGAACTGCATTTGTTGTGTTAGTCGTGAAGCTTCTGGATGCAGGTAAATCTGAGCTGAGCTGTGATTTCACTACAAAAAAGTGATCAATATATTTTTGAATTATATTGCCCATTGGTGCCAGAACTGAAATAGGCGTAGTACAGTGTTACGACTCCATTCCAAATTGGGACAAAAATACAAGGAATGCTTGAAATTCGCTGAAAATGCAATGCTGAGTAATTTTGGGCTGTTGATGAAAAAAATTATGTTTGTTTTCCAAAAAAATATATAGTTTAAAAAAAAATCAAATAAATATAACCGACTAATTCATCATCACCGAGCCCAAACCGCCAAAGATATATTGGAAATTTGGTCCATAGTTGTATTTTGAAAAGTCAACCCTTAAAAAGGAGGTTTGTTTAGATTTGTTTGATTTCCGTGACACAGCTATGAAGACGCAATGCAGTTCAATTTATAACGACGAGACTATCATAGAAAAAATTTTTCAAAATTAGACCTTCAGAGGGCTGTAAAATGTATATGGCGGAAATTTAATTTTTTGTTAATTTTTTATTAGCGTTTTTTCGAAGTTCGAAGTTTGTATGAGAAGGATTGCTTTTAGTTGGTTTTTTTAAACTCATACTGAGTTTAAAGAATTAATAACACAAACAATAAAAATTGCCTTTCTTAAGTTTCCTCATTTTTCTTAGAAAATATTAGCATTAAATCACATTTTTGCAAACAAATTTCATAAAAGTGAAACAATAGGTAGGTCTCAATGGGTTAAACAGGCGAGACATACTAATTTTTATATAGAACATTCATAATTCGCGCCATTGGATTTGTTAATATACAATGTAGAAGGTTTCATATTTTATGAAAGACTTCCTTATGGCAAGTCTGTCGGTGTTGGGTGGACCATGCCCATTTTAAATCATTTCAGTACTATTATACTTTTTCTTACCGGCTACACCTCTTCCTGGGCGTTACAAACTCCGTGCCAAATTAAAGGTACTTCTGGGCACCTCAGTTTGGGGCTGAAGATTTAATTTTTTATTTTACAAAATCGCCAAAAAATTGCACAATTTTATTTCATGATCTAAAAAAAGAAAGTCCATTCCGTGTAATATTGCGCAATTCTATATTTTTTGCTTTACCAAAATATATTGATTTCATTATCTAACAAAAAAAAATTAATGTTGATTTGTTTTGTTAATTTTTCTTCAAATTAGCTTGTGAAATGATTGCGTGGACTCTTATCAGTGCACAACAATGAAATTACCTCCGATTGTAGGAAAAACAGTCTTAGGTTTGATTCTTAATCGATGACGCTCAAAATTGTATTTTATTACAAAAAAATAATTTTTGATTTTGATCAACTTGTAAATGCTGCAACTCTCTCAAAATTTAACCGACAAGAAATTCGAAATTATTTGGGATTTTTCTTAATTACATTAGTGACATACAATTTTTCTATTTTTGTCCCACTTCGAAGCACTGTGCGTAGGATATTTGTTGTTCTGACATAACCGCACTTAATTTCAAACAAATTTCTGCGGTTGCTGGGCGCAAAGGGTATCTTAACGGTTCAACAAACGTTGGCAATCGGGCTGAAGCACTTTCGGCTTTCAAAGCACGTAAAACTAATTGAGAGAATCTCGTATTTTTCGGACAACGCACACACGCTGTGAAAACGAATTTGGCAACCGGTCACCCATGTAAGTATGTGACAGCAATTGTGCTGCTGTGTGGGTACGTTCGACGGTTTTTGTTTGAGTGTTTTGGATTTCGTGGAAAGATGAGTTTTAAGGTTTAAGCTTTGTGTACTTTTATGATTAAAGTGTTTTAGGAACATTGGAATGCAGCCGTTTCTAAACATCATTGGGTGGGCCGAGTAATTGAATAAAAAAAAAAGAAAATGATTTTAAACAGACATTCCATAAATTTTGGTCCAAACTCACCAGAAAGTAAACGAACTGTGCTATTTCAAAATGAAATTAATTTCAGCATTTATTACACTCTCAATGGGCTCGCTTCAAAGTACAGAATTAGTACGCAAATGGATTTGAGCGCTAAAATATTGCACTCAGTTTCCTCAAACGAATGCCGGAAACGCCCAAACGTTCAAAACACAAAAATTGCTGGTACAAAATATGGTTTCGAGTGGTATTCGGCTCAAAAGTTGTACGCATCACTGTGTTTGCGCCACTGGCAACGCCGATAGCTCCAACGTTAAATCATATTCTGAAAAAACTGACTCATATTCTGGGCTTTGTATGACGTGGTGTCTGGTCTACTCTCTTCAGTATTGCTATTATTTTATAATGACAGTGTCATGCTAACAATTCAATACAATATTAGAAGAGTTGCTGCGTACTTGTGAGCGAGCCAACTTTATAAAAATATACAAGCAAGCTTCTGCAAGCACTCCTTTTTTTTACGCAAGGGAAGCATCAATTTTTAATGAATTACACTGCACAACAGCATGTCTGTTGCATGGAGTTTTTTTACGTGAATCTGAATCGTTTTTCCACGCTGTTTTCAAAACCATACTCCGTTTTTATGTAACAGCTCTAGTTTTTGCAAAAAATGGGCGTGTCACTTTTACGAATTTTCCTCGACTTTTTTCACAATTTCGACTGTAATTTCCGAAACGATAATCCTATCGACATGATTTTTATATCGTTGCACTTACAACATCTGACGCCATCTTTTCTGACATTAATCAATTTTATGTGTTCTAAATTGGTGTTGTAATAAGGTTTCAAAGTAGGAAAATATTGAATTTCAAGGCGTTTTTTGTGATGGCTAAAATTGTACAGATGTTTCATAAATCAAGTTACGAAGTATATGAATATGTTAAGAAGAAACATTAAATAATACAACACAGCAAAATTATTTGGCGGAATACACATTCGCATCGAAGTAATAGCAAAAATATACCATAGCCATTTTCATCACTTTTCATAGTTTTTCCTTAAAAAATTAGGGGCCTCAAAATATGCTCTTTTATATGTTCCATTTATAGTCTGAAATACAAGCAAAGACCAAAAAAATTTTGAATTGCTCGGAACAAAAAAAAAATAAAAATGTTGCATATTTTTAGGCTCCTATTTTTTTAAGGAAAAGTATGAAAAGTGATGAAAATGGCTATACTACATTTTTGCTATTATTTCGATGCGAATGTGTATTCCGCCAAATAATTTGGCTGTGTTGTAATGTTTGATGTATCGGCTTTCATTATACACCTAACTCGTTAATTGATCTACGAAAATTGTGTATGTTTTTGACCATCAAAGAAAACGCCTTAAAATTCCATATTTTCCGACTTTGAGGTCCAATTACCGCGGCATTTTAAAACTTATAACAATAAGTTGCATTGGAAAAAAAGCCGTGCGGTGTTGTTAATGCGATAAATCATGTCAATCGGTTTTTTGGTTTAGAAATTACAATCAAAAATATGGAAAAGTAGAGGAAAAACTGAAAAATGACACGGTACCTATATCTCACAAACAAGAGCTGCTAGAAAAAAATCTGAGGGTAGATTCGAAAGCAGCGCACCCAAATTAGTAAGAAACAGTAGAAAAACTCCATGCAACAGAAAAAAAGTGTTTTTTGTTGTGCAGTGTTATTTATGTATTGCAATAAAAACTGCACTACTTTTGCTAATCCAATTTTTCTATTTTCACTTAAATTGAAACTTGGAAAGGAATGCCTATTACAAACATCTATTACAATTCTAAACTGGCGCAACGTCTGGGTAAAACTATTTCTCTAAATGATGTAATACGTGTACTTGAATGTAAAGCAAACGCGTTTACAGGATGCTCCACGCCCATTTTGTAATTATTTCTTAGATAGAGTCCCAGTACAACCTGCACCGAATTTACGTGCGGTGACTCAGTTCACTCGATTGAGCGAAAAACGGTTGCACGGAGAGGCAGACGAACCGCAGTGATTGGCGCAAACAATTAAGTAGACAGGAAAGCAAAGGCAGATATCGTATGAGATTGAGCCATTATGCTGCATGCACGAGACTCGTCAATTTATATGACTCCATATGAGCAATGAGTGGACGGGAAATGTGGCGCAAGGGGGTTCGAGAAAAAATTACCATTATCAAGTGTGGCATTATTACTAGCACACGATTTGGATTATGACGTCGCAAGACCTTCTGGCTATTCCACGAAACGTGGTTTTCATTAAAATAATGACGTCATTGAAATGCAAAAGCAGACACTTGCACGGCAACACGAGGATGTAACTGCTTTCATGCATATCCCAAGGTATATTTTAGGGTGGTGCTTCCTTTTGGTTTAGATTTATAAATACAAGGTGCGTCCCAAAGTAAACAGGACTTTTGCAATAGGGACGTTTCTGGTGGCGCCATCTATGTGTGAGGACATGCGTTGGAAAGGTACATCTTTCATTCACATATTGTCTAAATTTCATGACATTTGGTCTAGTAGACGCCGAAATATCCCGCTCAATGTGGCAGTATGTTTTTAACTTTGGTACGAGAATGTCGATCGAACAAAGAGCTAATATTAAGTTCTGTTTTAAACTTGGTAAAACTTTTACCGAAACGTTTAAATTGTTAAAGCAAGTTTATGGTGATGATTGTTTATCCCGTGGCCGTGTTAATGAGTGGTTGAATCGATTCAAGAATGGTCGTGAAGACTTGAATGACGACGAACACGTCGGCCAGTCGAAATTTGTGATTACTGACGATGCCATCAAAACTGTGCGTGATTTTATCAAAATGCAGCCAAAATCATCATTGGAATTGATGGAAATGGAATTGAACATCTCCAAAACATCAATTGATCGCATTTTAACCGAACATTTGGGTCTCCGTAAAGTGTGTTCTCGCTTCATTCCGCACACTTTAACCGACGACCAAAAAGCGCAGAGAATTGAGCACGCAAAAGACATCGTTCGGGAAGCCAGACGTGATCCAAATTTCTTGTTCAACATCGTAACCGGTGACGAAACGTGGTGCTTTCAATATGATCCCGAAACAAAGCGTCAAAGTGCCGAATGGAAGCACCCAGATGAGCCAAATCCGAAAAAAACCCGCCGTGAGAAGTCAAAAATCAAAACTCATCTCATTTGTTTCTACGATTCAAAGGGAATAATTCATCGAGAGTTTGTTCCACCGGGAAAAACAATTAACGCTTTGTTTTATGTTGAAGTTTTGAGGCGTTTGGTGCATCGCATTCGTCGTATTCGGCCAGAATATCGCGAGGAAGGAAGTTGGCGTTTATTGCATGATAATGCACCGGCTCACAGAGCCCTAGTTACGACCGATTATTTGACCAAAAATCGCATTTTTACCATCAATCATTCACCGTATTCGCCTGATATGGCTCCCTGTGACTTCTACTTATTCGGTCAGTTGCATTTGCCGATGAAAGGAAACCGTTATAAGGACGTTGAGGACATCCAAAAGGCTTGTACCAACATTCTGAAGGCGATGCCGGCCGATGACCTAAAACACTCATTCCAAATGCTTTTGGACCGTGCAAAACGTTGTATCGAAGCAGAAGGAGAGTATTTTGAATAAATAAAAAGAATTCTACAAAAATAATCATCCGTTTTCTTTATTTTATAAAAGTCCTGTTTACTTTGGGTTGCACCTTGTATATACACAACACAGATACACATTCTACACCACTTCCTCCTTGAATGGAAGGTAATTAAGACACTGCGACTTTGTTTGGAAATAACTCGATGGCGTTACCGGCGAGTTGCATGTTTTCATAGTACCTGCGAGGGCTTCTCGGAAATCGGAAACCAAAATTAGAGACCACTCTAACGCGCATATGAGCTGAGAATAATGGGAATACGTACCCATTAGGGATTGCAATCCCGGACCAGTTTTGCAATCCCGGGATTTTCGGGACTGAAAACCGCAATCCCGGGATCCCGGGATTTTTTTCGGGATTGTAGGGGAGACCGGGGCAAATACGCCCACGGGGCAAATACGCCCACCCGTTGTTTCTTTTAAAGTATTCATTCAAATTCCGCGCCAATTTTTTTGTAAGTGCGCCTTAACTCGTAGACATAACCACAAAAAAATCGAGGCGATTGACATTGCGGTTAAAACGTTATAAATAAAAGCAGATTGTTTTGTCGTTCCATAGTCTGAACATCTAAGTTTTGCAGTTTAGGAAAAAATATCTACAATCTTCGTTTCTCGTTCCTTATGCAGCCAGGTAAGTTTTTCCTGTTATTTGAAGTAAGAAAAACTGTAGGCCAAAGTAGTTTTGTCGTAAAAAGTTTTTTTGTATTTTTTTTTATTTTTAAAAAAACATTTTGTTGTTTGGGGCAAATACGCCCAGTTCGTTTCGGGGCAAATACGCCCACCTAACGCATTTATCAAGGTTTTACTGCCTGAAGATTATACATGACAATTTTATATTAATATACAGGGTGGTCCAGAAATACATCCACTTAATATACAGCGTGGTCCAGATAAATGACCTGCTTAATATACAGGGTGGTATGGAAGTTACGGACCAAAACCTAACGAAACTTTTTCTGTATTTTTCCGAATTTGAAAAATCCTTCGCCTCTTTTCGCAGAACTCAAAATCGAAGAAAGTATTCAAGTTAGAAGTTTTAATAAAGCATATTTGTTAAATTTTTTTCTAAAATATTTTTTTCAATTGATAGTTTTGTAAAAAGTGGTGAAGGACTTTAGGAATATATAAAATTATTAATATTATTTATCATTCGTGGAAAAAACTTCTTCCTCAAATAATTTTATTATTGACTATAGGTTACCACCAAAGACAATTAAGTATAAGATGTCTAACGCTCATACAATCGAATGGCATAGGGCAAGCTCGAATTTGCAATATTTTCATTATCAAGAGGAAGCAAGCGTCGGCACAGTGAGAGCGTAATAATATTAACGCTCTCTGTTTATGGTATTTCGTTTCTGAAATGTTGTTTTCTATTACTTTCGTCCGAGATTCTTGAATTAATAAAGTGGGCGTATTTGCCCCGGGCAGTGGGCGTATTTCCCCGAGGGTTTTCCGAATGGCCAATTCGATATTACTTTAAATTTTTCGTTGAAACTTGAAAATAAATAGGAATCTATAAAAATGATAATGTGAGTTTTGTTCCTTAGGAAAGACACTAGCGCGTGACATATATTGTTATTCGAGAATCATTACTGTCATGTTGAAAAATAAATTTTCCAAAACGTGGGCGTATTTGCCCCGGTCTCCCCTATATATTATTTTAAGGAACTGAACCAGACATCTTTTTCCATCAAAAAATTATATTTTCGTATTAAATACAATTCTAAGTTCCTACTTTAAAACTAAGAACCAAATATTCATGACAAATAACATCAAAATGCATTTAATTGCCAAACCACCTGGCAAACCTACTGATAAAAACTTGTTTAAGTAACTAAGTAAGCTTGTTTAACTAAGTTTTTAGAATTTTCTGGTTGTTTACTTTTTTGGATGGATTGATTTTCGGGATCGTAAGCTTCTTTACTCCCCTGATTTTATTATAGCTACCGACAAATTTTAATGGAAAAGTTTCTAAACAGAGTTAGTGTGTACAAATTAGTACAAAGTATCCGTACACAAACAGAGCAATTCTTGCATTGAAACTTATTCAAACGCCATAGGCAGTGTTACTTTTTATATTAAATAAGAAGATTTGCCTTTTTCGAAATTCCATAGACAAAATTAGAAAAAATGTATAGTCTCAGAATTTAACGATTTTGATGTCATTTGAAAGGTAAAACTCCAACTAAGAAAACCCCAAAAAATCTGTGCAAAAAATTAATTAGTGTCTGTGCAAAAGTGGGTCAAAGTTGAAACTTTTTTCACAAAAAATTTAGACACATATTTTCTGTTTTTTAGTCTATTGAGTAAAAAAAATTATAAAAATACATGGTTAGCACGAAGTTGCTGAAACCTTCAATATAGATTAAAAAATGATGTGGCCATTTTCGCTTTTAATGTGTTCTCAAAATCTGCAAAGCTGAGGCTTTTACTTTACTTTTAATTCAAAATATTTTTCTAAATTAAAAATCTGAAAATTGGCACAACTTAGAGGAAATAATCTAAAAATTATGTGAAAGTATGTTCCTGGATATTTTTTTAATTTTAAGAAGCATTCTTTCTTTGTCGGATAATGTAATTACATTCTCCGATATCTTCCGATCTCAGAAAAATACTATTTGAAAAGTGGTCTAAACACCTATTTTTCTACAAAATTTATTTTTTATCCCTATAAGTATGCAATCAGCATACAAAATTGAGAAAACTGCAAAATAGCAAAACATACGTCTTTTTTATCGTTTTTATTGCAAAACTAAAGGGTCCTAAGACAATTTTTGTTACTCTTTGCAATTATCAATGTTGACATTACCGATTAAATATAAAATATGATAAATCTAGCCAACACACTCGTTGCTATAGCTCACCAAAAATGACGAAAATTGCATATTTAAGTCTCATGCATTAACAAACTACAACAGTTTAAGAAAAACAAAATGGATATTTCAATTCAGCAGACCATGATTAACTAGTATACCAAATTTTATGAAGAACGGACCACTCTGTGAGTCGAATCACTGTGCAACGTGACAAAAGCAAAAAGTAAGCTTGTTTGTTTTGATTTTTCGGGATTCAAATTGTCCGGGATCCCGGGATTCCGGGATTCGCGATCCCGGGATTGCAATCCCTAGTACCCATGTAGCGGTTGGCAGTTATTTTGCTCGCCGTATGTTTGCTTTTTGTATTTGCGTGACCGTCTTTAGACCGTCATGAGATTTTAGCTGGTCCTGGTAATGTGGTCCGCAAAGTTATGTATTCGTGTATATGTCACTAAAGGATTGAAGTGCTTTGTGTATGCTTGGGTCAGGATTCGAATCTACGACGCTCTGATTTGTCGTCCAACCCACAAACCACCCAAATATTTTTGGCTCCTTTTTGGCTCTCGGTGTCTTTGGCAACTTTTGTTTTGCTTAATTTATTAAAAGCATTGGGCCCTGAAAAGTTTAATTTATTTTCTCCACTTAATTTTCTACGAAAACTAAAAAACGAACTCAAATAGCATAACAACCAAGCAACCACTATGCCATTGTATCACCACATCCTGCATGCGAATACGTGTAAGTACGAAGAGAGAAAATTCTTAAAAAAACAAAAATACACCCGCAAGGAACCAAAAAGGAAACGCAGAAAAATGGCGACTAAAAAACACAAAAGTAGGGGAAATGTGAAGGTACGCTTTGACGTCACGGGTACATCAATTTTCTGCACGCAATAAAACAAGAGTGCCGGCGGAGGAGGAAACAACACGGAAAATAAGTAGAGCAGCCAACCAGCAAAAAACGAGATACAGCGCAAATATGTGACGTGAGTTGTTTAGCTTGTTTAGGACTTGAAATTGCATTTTGCGGTCTACGCGGCATAGGCGCGGCATTCGGCTATCCTGTATATGTTTACTTTGTTATTGTATTTGTTAGCCAAATAAGGGTTAAGAAAAGACTGTACGAAAATATGTGAGGAATCAGCTTAATTGCATACTATACAACTGTCCAGTGGAGCACACAGGATTTCATTTGGGGGGAACGGTTTGCGTCCAACTTTTGAGCTGAATACCATTCGAAACCATATTTTGTACCAGCAATTTTTGTGTTTGGGGGTTTGAGCCCTCAAACCACCCCACCCCCCTTGTGTGCGCCACTGCATCTGTTTGTATAGCGTGTCCTCTATCCGATCTGAAAGACCTTTCCTCAACCCGTATTTACCAGTATTTATTATGAGTGCAATTGGGTAAAGTTATTATTACTGTCTTTGGCATTTCGCTTTGGTTGTCATAAAAATAATGTAAATAAGGCTTCAGGGCCGGACGGCATTCCAGCCCTTGTTTTGAAAAAGTGCGCTACCTCACTGGCTTGTCCATTACGCAAACTTTTCAACATGTCATACACCACCGATGTATTTCTTACGTGTTGGAAGGTAGCAAATGTTCAACCAGTTCCTAAAAAGGCAAGACTACTGACCCTTCGAACTACCGACCTATAGCAATCTTCTCGGTGCTCTCCAAAGCAATGGAGAGCATTGTAAACTTCAACCTTGTGAAGTATCTGGAGCACAATAGACTGCTAAGTGACCGCTAATACGGCTTTCGGAGACAGCGATCGACGGGAGACCTTATGGCGGTCCTCACCGAGAAATGGAGCCACAGCATTCTAAACATCGGTGAAAGCAGGGTTGTTGCATTGTATATTTCCAAGGCCTTTGACCGGGTGTGGCATAAAGCACTCGTGTCAAAATTGATTGCCTATGGCGTCGGTAATATCTTCTCTCGTTGGATTACGAGCTTCCTCTATGATCGGAAAAGCATTCCCTTAGCGCGGGAGTGCCGCAGGGTTCGGTCCTTTCTCCAACCCTTTTCCTTATCTTCATCGACCTATTGTCGTCGACGAAGAATCCCATCTACTCGTTTGCGGATGACAGCACCATTTGTCATTCATACTCCTTCACAAAGCGCCCCAGCTCTGTGGAAATTGAGAGAGAACGGCGCCGTATGAATGACACACTTAATAGCGACCTACAAACAATCTCCAAGTGGGGTCAAGCGAACAGGGTCCATTTTAATCCTCGCAAGACCCAATGTTGCCTGTTATCCACAAACGAGTCTCCCCACATCCCAACACATCCCTGGTTATGGGTGGTGTGGGTATTGCGGAATCGGCAGCTCTTGATGTTCTGGGCATGTCCATTAAGAACGATCTTCGTTGGAACGATCATAGTTTTGGCGTGTCGAAAGAAGTAGCCAAGTGCCTCGGCTTCCTAAAACGGTGCAAAAAATATTTCACTCCGTCTGATCTCCGCATTATCTATACCACCTATATCCGACCTAAAATGGAGTGTAACTCGCACCTATGGGCGGGGCTTCAAAAACCCATTTGGAGCTCCTGAACCGGGTGCAAAACCGTGCGATTAAACTTATAGGGGACAGTAGGGCATCCAGTTCTATTGACTCCTTAGAACATCGTCGAAACGTTACATGTGTTGTGTTATTTTACCGGTACTTTTTCGGTAATTGCTCAGTGGAGATGAGCAGCTTGATGCCATCACTCCGGGTATTCCCCCGGGCAACCCGTTTGAACACTGGCGCCCATGCATTCCACGTCGAAACGATGTTCCAGCGCACTACGCACTACAGAGAAAGTTCGTTTCTGGCCCGTACAGCGCGGTTGTGGAATGGTCTCCCTGCAGATATTTTTCCCAGCACTTATGATCTCGATGGGTTCAAGGCAAGAGTCCATAACCACTTCACTCATAACTCTATCTCCTAACCTTTATATCCATCCTGAACCAACGCAATGCTTTGCATTAATAGGGGTCATCCCCTGCGCGTTTGCTTGTGTTAAAAAAAAAAAACATAAAAACAATTGGAACAACTCGTGACACTTCTTGAGCTATTTTGCAACTCCGTAATGAGATCAAAAATATGCAATATCGAAAGTACGTACGTACTGCATACGTATTTTCCTTCTAGATTGTTGCGTGATTTGCAGTTTTTGTTCACTTCATTACTTTGCCATCTTAATGTTTTTTCACCGACTTTCGCAGCAAGAGCGGCAAAAATACTTGCAAGTTTTTTGCTGCGGTGTCGCACGCCAGTCTGTGAACACAAAGCCGGCCTTTCTATAGAAGTTATTGATTAGCTACGCCTGTGGGTCCACGTAGTAGACGTAGTAGTAGAGTACCTCGAGTGTCGGCTGACTCTGGCGCGTGGCCGACGCAAGCTGACGTCTTCATTCAATTCTTCATCAGTTATTTATGCACTGACTTATTTCTGTCCCACTGCTATTTCCTGTGAGGTGCTTATGCAACCAACTAAATGAAATTTGAACATTTCTCACAAGAATTTTCACCAGCTGTGATTTGCTCTGGGTTACCTGGTTATTTTACTTCTTCTTTTATTCTATTACTCTACTATACTCTATGTTGTGTTATAAAAGAAGCAGGCGTGGTCGGGAGATTTTTGTATTTTTCAAATCTTTAGAATGTGTGCCCTTGGTTTCGTTCAGAACAAAAGCCCACACGTTTTATTGATTTCTGTGAATCGCTACCAACTGAAACAAAAGCAATAAAATAAAGCAAACTGTACAATATAAATAAACAGTAGCGCAATGACGATGATATCGAAATTAAGTCAAATAATAACTGTGCCACGCGTACTTCCGTTTCCGTTTCCATTTTGCACGCTACACTGAGTTGTCCGGCTGTATTCATTTGAGCATGCGGCTTGCAAATCTCACAGGTACAGGTACATACATGTGTGTATCTGTATGTGTGAATGTGATTAGAACATAACATTTGATAATCGATAAAGGCCAAGAGTTGGTCAGTCGGGTGTTACGCATGATTACTTTCGCAATAGTTGAGAAGTCTAGATGAAATTTGGTGTAGAGTGTAGTAGACAAAGAAGTGATGAGAAAATAGGTTTGGTTCGTCCTATTTTAATACTGAACTTGCTTCACATGGATATTTAATGAAAAGAAATGTTCAATATTAACGCAAACATAAGTATTCGTAAACATGATTAGAGCGGAATGATTAATGGGAAGTTAAAGGGAGGTAAAAAATCTCCCTCCAGAAAAATTTTACTCGACACGAAAAATGCTCCTAAAAATAAAAGCATTTTTTAGACTAATCTTCGGCTGCTGAACACGAAACTGAAAATCAAAAAATTTTCCTAAGAAGCGTTTTCGGAAAATCTTCGAAAAACACGTTTTTCCCTCTTATTTCAGTTATGAGCACTTATCTCGTAAACTAACCATCCGACTACCACAAGTGGCCCTTCGTTCAGAAGGTAATTAACTAATTAACCTTTCCAACGATATATAGATTGTCCAAATCAGATGAGATTTGAGGAAGTTACTGACGATGAAATTTGAAAAAATTTAATTTTTTGAAAATTTTCAAAAATTATACATTTTGGAATGGTTTTTTTATAGATATAATAAATGATCTCCTCTGGTTTTAAAATCCACGATGAAAAATATATTATCTGAGCAAATATTAAGCCTAACATCAATAGAATTAAAAGAAAAATGACGAAGTTATGATGCACGGAGTGAAAACACCAACTTTTCATTTATTACACCGTGCGAAAAAATTTTTTTTTTCCGAGACCCATCCAAATGTTGATATAGACGTGAAACTAGAGGTCATTTATAATATCCTGGCATAGTCAGTTTTTCATTTTCTGACCCAAAAACCTTCTTAAAGGACTTTAAAATTTTAAGGATATACACATTTGAAATATTTTTTAAAATATTTGCGATTGTGCAATGATGAAGATATGGCTATCAAATGAAAGAGAAAAATTGTCTCCTTTTAACTAAATTTTCTATTTTTAACTTTCAGGACCAAAATATGCTAGGTATGCAAAACATAAATGTTTTGGATCTCAGTCTGTAGATTCATACATCTAAATTGTTTTCTATTTCAAAGTTCGAAGATTAGTCTAAAAAGCACGCGATGAACCCATTTTTTGTCGAGTAGTGATATTTCTTTCAACAAAAACTACAATGTTAATCTTTTTGAATTACTGTTGGTTTTCAAGAAATACAAAGAGTCAAGACAAAGTTTCCGAGTTGTAATGAAAAGAGGCGACAGTGAAATATAAATTAAGAGAAAAGGCGTTGCTATAGTGCAGGCTTCGTGCTGTTCGGCCAAAACTAACCGAAGTCAAAATTCGCCCTATTCCGAAACATCCTACTAAGTAAATATCGACAATCCGCACATTCATATTTTTGTTGTTTCGACGTTATTGTTTGGCTATGCATTGCATTTTTGTTGCTGTGCCGCGACTCCACCAGCTTCAAGTAAACAAAAGCGCGGCGGCGAAAATTGCGATTCCGAGCTTGCGGTGGAATGTTGGAGCAAAGGTGCGGCGAATAAGTACAAGAAATTGAAAACGGTCCCTTGGGGCGTGGTGTAGAGTGTCGGGCGACCCGGCAGTGGGTGCGGGTGGGTGCTTGCTTGGGAGGCCAATGCAAGAGCAGCCGTTCCGGCGCACTTATTTTATTATTAATTAAGTTTAAGTTAGTGTTGCCTTTAGTTTTTAGAATCTGCCCCTTATTAATTTTAACCATAAAAACATTCAAATGTCCTGCTTTTGAAATTCATGTCTTGTATTTTTTGAGATAAAATATAAGTTAATTCTTGACTAATATTTTTTTGGTAATAAGTATTAAAAGGTTTTTATTATATAAAAGACTAAGGAAAATAGTATACAAAAATTACTTTTATTTAACTATTATTTAAAAATAAAAGTTAAAAAAGAATTTTTTTGCCTAACAGCAAATAACTTTTATTTTTGCCCAAAAAAATTAAAGCCCAAAAAAAATTCGTTCGTCTTCTTTCGTAAATTGCATTCATTAATTGTGAAAAAATCGAAAGGTGTAAAAGGGAAAGAGGAACAAAAACGAATGTTTGCCCGAAAGGAGCAGCGACTATTAGCTTAATTTTCAGTATTCATTCAGAGAAAAGGGGCCACTTACATCATCCATTGCGTCCGCCCATCGCACAGCCGCCACGAAAGCAAAATCCATGTTGTTATAATTTCCTTCTCTCCCCCTGCTCGAAACTTGTTCCCCATACTCTGTAATCCGTTGTTACCACTAGTGGTACAGCACTTTCTAATTTCTTGCTCTGCAGGACATTGGAGCGGCTGTGCTTTCGTGTTCGATATTGTTCGCTTTTTGCCTTGTTTGCTTCGCTATCAGCGATGGCTCAGTACCTAAATGTCTAGCAGGGGACGTTGGCACTGTTCACCGGGGGCCAAGAACATACATCACGCCATGTGGGACAAGCTTGAAAAGCCAGCCAGCTGCGGAGAAGCGTTGCAAACAGCAGAGTGCAGCAGACATGCTGTGTGCTGCCGCAGGACACAGCAGGAACTGCGACAACGGCAAAGCCAGTGACCGTTCCGCTGTTGGGGGCTGTGGCCGGCCAACACGCTGACTACAGCAGATACACACATACACAATAGAAATGCGTAATTCGCACCCCTCACCACTGTAACGACTTTTGTCATTACATACTTTCCTTTGTATTTTTCGAAGAAAGCGCAGCTGATCGCTGCTGTTGCTGTTAAAATATTTTATAGCATATTCTATTTGATTGGGTTGGCATTATAATAACAAAACAAGTATTTTTGATAGCGAGAGTTTACGGAAAAGGAGATATACTGCCTGAGAGTGAACCAGGATCTCAGCTCAGCTGCCTCGGAATTCCAGATGAGAGTTGATTTTTTTTTTTAAATATTATTTTTTCCAATATGCCATCGAACTATTTTTTCAACAAGTTGACTTACAGTTTGTCAAGTAAATGTTTGCAAACTTAAAAAAGGTAGAAAAATTATTTTGAAAAGCTTATAAATATAACAGAAATTGCAATATTTTGACATGTTTTTAAGATATAGATTAATAGTAATGTCTATTTGATACGCGAAAACAGTGTAAAAAATCAAAAAAGGAAATGAAGCTATATGTCAAATAATTCGTCTTCTTTCAAAACCAAGATTACATTGAAAACTTGGCGCCGTACAGTTCCGAACAGTTTCATGAGATACATCAGTTCTGCATTCTACTTTCATATCCAAAGCCATTTCCCTTATTGCGATACGGGGGTTTTCACGAACTTTTCGAATGATTTTTCTTTCTTCTCTGTCAGACAGTTTTCTGGGTCGTCCAGGAGATACTTTCAAATCAATTCGCCCTTCAATACGCGAATCAAATAGACATTACTTTGATATTATACGAGAGTGAAATATTCAATTAATCTATTTTTTTGAAATAATTTCAAAATATTGAAATTTCTGTTATATTATAAGCTTTTCAAAATAATTTTCTACCTTCTTTAAATTTGCAAACATTTACTTGACAAACTATGCAGTTTGAACACTGTAGCAAGTAGAGTCCGACGGATACCGAATTTTTTGGCCGATGCCGATTAATCGGGCGAAAAGGCGAAAATCGGCCGATGCCGATGCCGATTACATAGAAAAAATAACACGAATGAACTCAATCAAAAACACAGTATATTTTATAAAATAACAATAGGAACTATTACATATTGTTTGTAATATTCATCACAAAATAACAAAACAACGAGAAAATAAATAATTAAAAACTAAATAAAATAACAAGAGAATGCAGAATTCATTAACATGTATTTTTAATACATTAACATCTATTAAAAAAATTATATATCACATTTATCCACTGAGAGAGAAACAAAAATAGTGACGTAAATATTGCATACAAATTCAGTTTTTTATTCAACTTAAAATTACGATTTTTATATTAAAATTTGTACTCTCAAATTGCGACCCGTTGTACAGATGCAGTAGGAAGAAGTCAGAAAACAAATTTGGATGCAGTAGGAAGAAGTCAGAAAACAAATTTGGAAAAAATAAAAGGCCTGTTAAAAATGCTTCCAATTAAAAAAGAAGGATAAGATTGAAAAATTAAATGCCCCTTCTTCTGATATCCTCATTAAGAGACGAAATGCATAGACATTTCGAGAAAATCTGTGTTTTTAAGAATACCTAGTCTTAAAAAAAACATTTCTAGGAAACATTTATATTAAACAGTATCTAAAAATACATTACTGAAAAGGGGTATAAGAACCCGTTGGTACAAAAAATGAAAACAAAAATATGAAAGCAGAAAAATAGGCCGATGGCATCATCGACCAAAAACGGCCGATACTAGCCGATGCCGATGCCGATTAATCGGTCGGACTCTACCCCTATTTACCGGCTTCGGCAGGTTTGTATCGTTGAATGTTGCTTGCATCACTTGTCACTCGTTATTCGTACGTCAAGAAATGAAGACCATAAAACCCGAAACCACACAGTGTCTTCTTTCTCCGCTCCGCCGCGACACGAAAATAAACAAGCACGATACATATTATGCGGGTTTTGGAAACAATTTTCTGTTGCAGTTACTACTTAGTTCAGTCTGAATTTTCTCTATTTGTAGAAGAATTTTAATCAAAGAGGAAATTCGTTAGCGAATGTAAATTTGACGAGAGGATCTGACATGAGCACGCCATATCCATATCTCCTCCTCCTTTCTTCTGACGTCCTGCTGCATCCTTTATCAAATCAGATTAAATTGAATGCACGGTTTCATGCCCAAACTCACTGCAGCTTTGTAATGCCACAAAGTTCTAAAATTAAATTTTTCGCATGCACATAAAGTGACGAGGAGTAATTATGCGCATTTATTGAAAACTCCGAGCGAAAAAGCGTAAACGAGAGGGAAAGCAAACAACAGTTTTTTTGCTTGCCGGGCAGAGTGAGAGTGCGCTGCCTATTGTGGAACTTTTCGCTACTGCCGCGGCAGCGTTAGCAAAAAAGGATGCAGCGGCCGTCGGATGTGACTAAAACGGCAGCCAAGCGCGATGGGGGAAATGTGATGATGTGGAGGCATTGAAATAATGCGAGGCTATTTATGCTGATGGTGTTTACATTGTTTGGTTTTGTGGCTTCATGGCTATACATGTTCATATGTTCCAGTGGCTTACGAATGACATTATTAAAAGTTTGGCCGTTTAGAGTTTTGCCAGACGGAAACAGTAACAATAACATTGTGCGAGCTGTCACGAAAGAGGGAATTGTGCTGAAACAATAGCAGCCAACATTCGATGTGAGCCAAAGTAAATTTAAACATGATTTAACAATACAATTCCAATGCGCCGATGGCTGTTTGAACACCGCAATATAATCACTTTAGTATGGTTTGTTTAATCGTTGTACTACAAAAGTATTTGATGTATTTTCCTTTCATTAAATCAATTACTTTAATACAATCTATAAGGATTCAAAATTTTCTCCACGCATGTAAGTTTCTCTATGCTACTAGTCATGTTACGGAGAAAATCAAAACGCTTTTCACATTTGAAGCCATTTGCATACGGAAATTCACAATAGGCATCTTTTTGGCTTTGCGTACCAACGAAAATATAATAATTTGCCTGTTTTGAGAATGGTCATTGTGTGAAAGTAAGATGGCACATAAAAATGGCCCCTTGCCCCGTTTTATGTCGTTTCGAATTGGAATGCAACTGTTGGTCTCTTTGTATCGCTCGGCTTATCACGTGTCGAACAGGAAAGTAACAAGTCTCTTCCATATCGACAACAAAATCGGAAAGTTTTTCAATTTAAGCCAATCTTATAAGGAAAACAACAACAGGCTGTTGAACCCTATGTCCTTTTCGAAATCAACCAAGAACAAAATTCTCATTTATTTAGAAGGGTCAAGCACAGAGATTAACCGAGGAGACTTTGCAGCGGGAGAGTTAACAACTACGAAGAAATCTTAAAAAATTAAAAAAAATTAGTAAACAATTTGTTAGTTTTTTTAATACATACACTAGTCAGAAAAAATTTGCGTACAGGCAAGTAAAAATTATGTTATGAATAATTTTGACCTCAAAAATGGGTTCTCTGTTTACCAAATCTTATCCACATTATTCATATTGCCTTAACTGCACTTTTTGTTCTGTTTTAGATGAACTAAAACAATCATTTTCCATATCGCACACGCACTACAAAAGTGACATAACTAAAAATTTTTGATTTTTCAGGAAACGCAAAAAACTGTTTTTGAGGTAAATAAAATTTTTTTTTTAAATAACGTATAGACCGTTCAGTAGAAAATCCGTACAGATTATGCTTTAGGATAAATTACAAGAATTTTTTTTATTTTACACTAGAAAATCAAAAATTTGGAGTTGTGACTGTTTTGATGATATTTTAATTCAATAATTACCGAATTATTTTAAGTTATGTCACTTTTGCTGAGTTTTATAATTATAAATTACAGTTAAAAAGTCGAAAGAAAAATGTTGAGAATTCGAAATTAATTTTTTATTTGAAAATATATACTAAAATTGTCAGAACTTTGCTTAAAATTAACTTCAACAAAAATTTATTTCGTCAAAAGTGTCACAATTTGAGTTAGGACACTTTTCCATTGAGCTTCAGCGATCAAATAGCATCAAACTTCTGACATAAAGAGAGACCTAATTGTATTTTCCAGTCAATTATTATTATTAATTGTATTTTTGCAACAGTTAACAACAACAAAATACAACAATACATACAAAACAATGAGCTTTTGCTTATTGGTGGATTGATGCATTGTGCACAGTATTAACACATACACCCGAAAATTAAAAATTTTGAGTTGTGTCACTTTTGTAGTGCGTGTGCGATATATTCGTTTTTATTGACAATATACTCACAAAAGGTGCAGAATAAGTTGGCGTACAAAACTAATAACGCGAATTTCCGGCTATGATTTAAATTTTGTTTTGGAAAATTTGTATTCCATTGAACAGTAAATGGACTTGTAAATTATTTTGAACCGTATATGTGCTTGAAATTTTATTTTTTTATTTTTTATAGAAAGCAATAGAATCCAAGAGAAAAACAATTAAAAATGGATAAAAGGATAATCTTACTAAAACTTTCCCAAATTGACAAAAAATTTCGTAAAATTAGAGAAACTTTTGGGAGAGCACATTCATAATTTCAAAAAGCCATATTAAATTTAAAAAAAAAAACCAGAAAATCTTGCTTCGTTACTACGATCTGGCCATTTTCTTAAGCTACCCGAGCAAGAGGATTAGATTTTTTGCGATCAGTGCATCATAACCTTAGGCTAGTTGCATCCAATATCTTCAGAAATGTACAGAAATGTTTTATAAAACCCAGTAGCAGTCCCTTTATAAGAAAAGTGATGAAAAAAACATATTTCCCCTACATAACAGCATGTACCATAAGAAGCCCATATTTAGCTTACTTACAAGGAGCACAGAATTGCTTTCGTAAAAGAGTCTAAAAAACTGAATTTCCGGGACGATGTGTTGTTATCTATGGAAAGTGGGAAGATTTATTATTATCTGATAATGGTTTGGCATTAAAAGGCGTCAACTAATTTAATTATTATTATTAATTATTATTTAATTAACAGTGAAGCATAGCATATGTGGGGATATGGTATGGGGCTGCATGTCGGGAAAAGGAGTTAGCAGGCTGATTTTTTTATTCAGAAATGGTTCCGAGGGGTTATGTACCTATTCCAAGGTTTCAAAAATTTGGATGAGGTTCCAACATTTCTTTTCAACTTTACGATGACCTTAGGGCGCAATGAATACGATGTGAAGCTATCTTTGCTATTAACTGGCTCAAAAAAGTTGAAACAGTTCCTCTCTAGTCACCTAACGTACATTTAATTGAGTATATAAGGGGTTTACTTGAACCCTGAGCCCAGCAACACTACATCTTCAAAGATATAGTAAACCAATATAACAATTCAAGGATATAACAAAAGAACAGCTGAAAAAACACATAATTTAATAAAATTTACGCCGAAACTTCTGCAGGGAGTTCCAATAAGAGAAGCATTTCCAAAAAGTTATTAATTTTTTGACAAAACTTAGTTTAAATTAAAGTTTTGCTACATAACCTTATCTTGTACGCAAACTTTATCTGAGGTGAATTCATAACATATTTTGTTTTTGGCCCTTCTTTTACAATTTGGTCAAGTTTTTGTTATTATTATCTTAATAGAATAAAAGAACTAAGTTTATGGAAGAAATAAAAAATATTTTGTTTTTGAAAAATTACTTTAAGTGATTTATTTTTCATATGAAAAAACTACGAACCCCTTGTACGCAAACTTTTTCTGACTAGTGTATGTATGTAGTTCAACTCGCAGTTGGCGTGCCAACGTAAATCGTAATTTAAAAATGTCGTTTTGAAAAAATAAGGTATTGCAGAGTGTTAAAATATGGAGTCAACAGTTACTGTCGCAGCGAAAAGTATGAAAGTCATTACTTAAATGTAATCGCTTGGTTAGCAGGCAGCGATAAGAAACTTTCTGGTTGGCTGGATTTTAATTAAATTAAAAGTTCATCAACAGTTGACCGGGGAATGTGCAAAGTGATTTGCTGAAAATGGTGCGACTGCTATTCATCCAAAGCACATATTACGAGTTCATTATCCTTTGGCAGCGTGCTTTCGAATAATAAACCGAAAACGTGATTAATCATGATCAGCAAAAAGTTTCCGTTGCTCCTTTTGTTGGAGCCTTGCTTATTTGTAGTACATACATATGAACGAATGAAACAGAGGAAAAAAGCAAAAAACCAAGAACCGAAACTCTAATTGATTTAAATTGAGTGAGTGGAGAGGCAAAAATGGGAAGAATGTAAAATAGCTAAACAAATTTTTTGGTAGTTTTTTGCAGGTGCGGATTCAGAAAAATATTTTGGAACGAATGGCAGGTATTCGCTATCATTTGCATACTTAAAATCTGTACCGCATTAAATGTAAATGCAAAACATTAGCTGGTTGATGTGGTAATAGAGAATCGGACTAGACAGAACTGATACATACCACAAACGCGGTTACTCAATGCTACGGGCATGTGCTCGATTTTGTTCGAAAGAATTTCGTGTGTAGACCGAAATAGAAAGTGAAAAACTGTTAATTAAAAAATTTCAATTCACCAGACATTTTCAATTGCTTCCTGATTAGAAGTAATTGGGGCTTCCTCGTATAAAATTTACGTTTTAAGCCAACTGCGATTAGTTGATCACCCTTTCGGCCGTGAAGTTGCATACATACTCGTACATAGCAGCTGCATATCCAAAGATTAGGAATCAGAATAGCAAAATATAAAAATAAAATGAACACATACACGGACACGCAGACGGACAAAGTCTGGGGTTGGTTTCAGTAGATTCAAGTTCATACTTGGGTTTTTGATGCTTTCTCCCCTATAAACAAAGACAGCCTACTTAATCGAATCGCTTGTCACGTTAAATATGTCTGTATTTGCCACGCCTACTTTTGCATGTTTCAAACGGCGGCACTAAAGCGAGCATAGTTCAGCGCGTCCGTGCACGGGACTTTCTAGCTTTGGTCGCTGAGCTGAGCAAAGTGTGCACACAGACAGACTGGTCAGACGGATAGCCGGACGAATGTTCGCTGAGTGCGTGAGCGGCCCGCAGGCCACGCAAACGGCATACAAATGAACTCCGAAGCGTGAAACCGCCGACCGCCGGTAGCGCGCACAAACCGAAAGGGGCGGAATGTGAAGACAGCAAACACTATGCGACAAAGGAATCTCAGCAGGATAAATGGAATAGAAGGACATGTTAATTGTGTTGTTAAACTGTAAAGTAGACACGGCAGCAAAAAAAGCACCGACCATGATCAACACGATTACTATGCAACAAGCGTGTTCGCCGCCCCAAAAACGAATGAAAAATGGCAAAAGTACGCAATGGACGATAAACGAGCTGTCACTTGATTTGGCGTCGAAGTTAAAGCGTGTGCTGCCGTCGCTGCCAATTTGTTAATGCCATGTAAAGCTCACACATATGCGGGTTTGCGCTCATCAAAGGATTTGATTCAAAATTAACGCGGCGACACAGAAAACTGCAGCAACGAGGCGTCGCACAGTGTGATGGACAATGATGAAAAATTTGAAAACATTCAATTTCATAGATACTTTGTTCGAGCCAGTATGTACGAGTACGATATATCTGTGGTCAAAAGCAATAACCGCTTCGTCGAAAAAGTCGACTTAAGAAGAAATTGAGTTATGGATGCCACCATGTTCGCTTGAATGTGCTCTACGTTTGTGTAAAATCGGGGAGTTTGTAACTTTAAAATAAAAAAAGTTATTAATAAAAACCTATTCGATTAAGTTATAAGAACACACTACGCGCTAAAACTTGAAAACGAGATTGCTCGAAACAGCAATTTTCGACTTAGGCGGTTATTGCTTTTGACCACAGATATATGTATGCAGGGGCGTAGCCAAGAGGGGTTTGGGTGTCAGAAGCCTCCATGGCCTATAACACTGTGCGTGAAATTTGCCCTCAAAAATTTAGACACGGGGGTGAAGACTTCGAAGACTTAAGCGACAAACTTGACGAAAATTACCAAACTTTAAAGTCGGATTTCTCTTAAACTAGAGCCAATCTTACCAAACGGCTGGTGGATCTCAACTCAGTATACCTATAGGAAACTCACCCAGTAGGTCCCCCCCATGTCTAAATTTTGGACTTGCACAGTGTAATTATTTAAAATTTTCAATCACACGTTCCCTATTTAACGAATAGGTCTTTTCACCTTTAAAAATTCAAAATAATAATATCAATAAATTTTGCTGGACATGGTTTTTTTAAATAGTCCCCTTCGGGCTCAATACCACTATTTGCATGATCTAAAAGCATGTCTAATGAGTGTTTTAGATCGTCGTCTGGAATGTCCTTCAGGATGTCGGTACAAGCCTTTTGGATGGCTTCTACGTCCTCAAAACGCCTCTATTTAATTGGTAAATACTTTTCTTTCTGAAAAGGTGAAAGTCGCACGAAGCCGCATCAGGTAAAAACGAGGAGTGGTTGATGATTAAAATTAGACTTTTATTCAAAAAGTCAGTCAAAAGTGTCTATCGATGAGATGGCCTCTTTCGATAGCCAAAGTTCAGTAAAAATGCGATAATTTTATGTCCTTCGCCTTACCAAAGATGTTTGTATGTGTCGTTTACCAATACCAACCCGGATGACGCCAGGCGTTACCGCCGCTATTTTTAATAAAACTCTTAAAACCCAAATGTTGGCCAATCCAATCGTGATATAAAATCGTCGAACAAAATTAGGTACATTCGTGGGTCAGTGCGCGTATGGACTGACCTACGAAGGACTATCAGTGTTGTTTTTGGTTTGCCCTCCTTCATTGGCGCCAACCTTCGCGGGCGAAAATTTAATTTCAGTCGGACAAAAACCACTCAAATGGCAACTGTGGACAAGCGAAAAGAGTGCAAATATTGCGCGCAAGCACAAGAAGTCCGCCAAATGAATTTAATTAGCTTGCCGGCGTCATTGGCAACAGCGAAAACAAATTACAACATCGCGCCGGCGACGGAGCCGGTCCGCCCCGAGCGCTCACTGTGCGCATTAAGAGCGTTTTAAAGGTTGACAAACAGCTCGAACGATGCCTTAATTACGGCGGCGTGGATTAAGTTCCGCGCTAATTTCCCCCTTTTAAGTTGGTTTCGCCTATTCCTTCTGCCGTTTCATTTAGTTATTTGCATTGCGGCAATTTTGTTGCTCGGTTTTGTGTGCGCTCACACCTTGTAGCGGCTTAAACAGTTCGGCGTTTGCGGCGCAGTGACCAGCGACGGGCAATTATCGCTCAGTCACTTAACGGCGCCGTTTCAAATGTTTTTTTTTCGCAAATGTAATGGAAACGCGTGGCTTTCACAACAAACAAAAGTTAAAAATGCTAATGCCAAGGCGTACATAAAGCCTTGACGCTATTCTATAGGGTGGTCCATCTAGCGTTTGGAATTTGAACTACGCTTTATTTCGAGAATGGCAGTCCAAATGTCATTCAATTTGTGTTCGTAATTTAGTTAAAAGTTTGACATTTACGAAATGGGACGCTATACGCTTGAACAAAATTGGGAAATATTGAGAAACTACTTCCAAAGTGGAGAGTCTTCAATCCAAACTGTAAGAAATTAAAAAAAAAAATTAAAGAAAAAAGATCTCAGTTTGTGGATCAATTTGTGAAGCCAAACAACCTGTTTCCATTCTCGTACAGTGCGCACAGCCGAAAACATTGCTTTTGTAGCCGAAAATGTGAGCGAACATCCATCAACGTCAACTCGTCATCGCTCTCAGGAACTGAACATTTCGCGCACTTCTTTGATGAGAATTTTGCATAAAGATCTCGGTATGACGGCTTACAAAATTCAATTGGTCCAAGAACTGAAGGTTCATGACCATCTGGCACGTAACAATCGAACTTTTGGCATAGCCTAAATTATGTATTCAATTGGCCACCTTGGAGCTGCGATTTAAGTCCGTTGGACATTTTTTTGTGATGAGCCGTAAAGGACAAGTGTTACGCTGACCATCCAGAGACGATTGAAGCTTTGAAACATGAAATCGAAGTTGCCATTCAGGAAATTCTACCCGGAACAATCGAAAAAGCAAGCTTGAAAATTGGGTTGACCGAATGGCGTACTGTAAGGCCAGTCGTGGCAGTCATATGAACGATATCGTTTTTCATTCTTAAATAACAAAGTCTAAAGCTTTGTAATAATACAGGAATTTTCAAAAAATATTCATTAGTTGTTTTTTTATAACCGATTCAAATTCCAAATCTTAAATGGTCCACCCTGTACTATTCTACAAATGGAGTAATGTGTCGGCGCTACTTCTTCAGTTCTTCGGCAATTAGCTTTTGATTTAAGGGAAATGCCGCCATGCACACAGCGTCGGTTTGACGTCGCTCTGCGTCGGCGTCTTAACCCTTTCCGGAAATTTGTACGATATATCGTACAATTTTTTCCAAGATTTTTTATTTCAAAGCGAACGCATTTTTTATAAAACGCATTTTTTAATTTTCATTAAGTAGGCTGTGTTGTATCATTCTGTTTAAAAATATAAATCATTGTAGCCGTGGCTACACAGTGTGAGTGCGTTTTGTAAGCAGCTCTTTGCAAGAATTTGGCGATGCGATGCTTCTGCGGAGGAATTTTTGAATATGTAATACTTTATGGTAGCAAAAAGCTAAACAGTTTCAAACTTTGAATCTCAATTGATATATAAAACTCATTAAATTTAACATTTTTTGCATCTAAATATTTTTTCCGAGTCTTTAAAAAAATGTACGATATATCGTACAAATGGCCAGAAGGGCTGCAAAGCTTTGTACGATATATCGTACAAATGGAAGGCAAAGGTTGCAAGTGATGTTTGCATTTTTTTTTAAGTTATGGATTTGGGAACAGAATTTTTGCGTTTGCTTGAATGCCACGCCCATCAGTAAATCGTATGACTAATAAAATTCGACTATTCGGCAAATTTCTATTAAGAAATAACAATTACTAGACAATTTTTTGTTTTACTGGGCAGACACAGATTATGTTATGTTAGACATGAGTACTTGCCACTCCCACGACGATAATAAGAATCGGCTACATTCAGTATCTTTCTGTAAAACTATGTGCATTTTAATTGATTCTGTGTTTAATTGAGGGGAAAAGGGCAACAACGGTTATATATAATTTATATTATAATTTTATTTTATAATTTATATTAGTTTCGATCAAAATGAAATCACGTTTTAATTTTTTGTTGTTATAATTTATGTTTTCTATCAAGAAAATCAATGAATTGTTCTTAAAGCTTAAAAAAACGAAACAAAAATGTCATGCATTTTTACTTCTTTGCGGATCATTGTACGATATATCGTACAAAATTGATTGAGCTGTAATTCTGAACCTAAATGATTATTTTGATATTTTGTTGTATTTTATTGTTCAAATGTTCAATGAGAGTCAATATTTTGAAAGAAAAATTTATATCTCAAGAAATGCGAAAAATTACCGTAAAGGGTTAATGCGGCACATTCTGTGAGCAGTAAATTTTACGCTGCATGTTTCATGGTTCCCTGCTTTCAAAGCCAGCTCTGAAAAATCGCCTTTGGTGCCCTGATAAATAGCGTTGATCGTTAACGCGTGTAAGCATCGCTGCCTCTCTGCATGTTGTCTGCGTACAGTTTGTAGTTGTTGGTAGTCACTCTGTTGCAGCATCGCACTATCAATAACGGAATGAATTTGTGCGGTGGGGCAAGGGAAAGTTTAACAGGGAAGGAAGGGAAGTTTAACAGACACAAAGAGACTTTAAGCGCATTGGTTTACTTTTTCTTGTTGTTGATGGTTTTTAAAATTGTTTATGGGTGAGAGTCCAATTAAGTGTCGAATGGGGAATGAAAGTGAAAAATGATAATTGTTTGGCCTTTTTTGTGGGTAATTTTGCGCAAAAATGATTGGAAAAAAGGTTCCAGTAAATATTGCGTTAAATTTGGTCACAAAATAGACTGAATTAAGAATTTCCAAAATCTGCGAAACCTTGAAATTATTTGTTGGTTACATTGAAGAAAGAGAAGTGACGTGAGAAGTGAGAAGGGATTTCCAAAAAAAACTCTCACATTCAGTAAGTGGATCTGTGGTGATATCACACAGAAGGGGGAGAATTGATTACTGTGAGTCATCGTTGGCTGATTCCTTTAACATTTGAAATGTTACACCTTGCAAATTTTTGGAAGCTAGAGAAATGTATTAGTCATAGAAGAAGTCAATAACCTTTTTAAGAGGTAAAGTCATGGCGGCAGATGTAAGAGGACATCAGGTAAATAAACAACATATTTTAATAATTTCGCTGAAATCAAGTCGAAGTTCGCACAAAAAATCAGTATGGGTTTTCAAATCAAAATTACAATTGAAAATTCGAATTGATGCAACTGAATACACAAGAAATCAGTTAAATTTGTTTAGCCAAATTGCTTTGAGTCAATGAGGTGTGCAGCACCAAGTATATTCATAGAAACGCACATTTTTAGAGAAGTGAACAATTTCCCGACATTTCTACTCGGGTTCCTATATGTCGGGGTTGAACTTCCGACAAAATGCGGCAAGCATTTTAATCAACGTAGTCTCTCTTTCTTAAATGAATTTATATTTAAGTAGAAATCGCAGACGACAAGTCCTGTCGCTTGTTGTGATCGGATGAAAAAGGCGAGCGCAATGCAGTGGTCACTGTTGAAGCCGGCCGAAACCCGGTGACTGGTTCTTGTGGCCAGCTAAGTGAGTATGAAGTCTGATGGCGCTAACAGATTTCCGAAATGCTTTTAATGCTTAACCTTCACTCTGTGCATGGTTTTTACACCGTAATCCCGTGCAATGGGGAACTGAGCTCCCCATTTTTGAACCAGTATAGTTTGTATGGGAATGAGTAAAATAATCGCGTCTTGGGAAATAATTATATTATCATTATAGTTTGAAATATTATTAATGTTGTTGTTGTTGCTTGTTTTTTGTATTAGTATTTTTTATGCTAATTATTTGCAAACCGTCTTTGAATTTGTTATTCCACCGGTGAGTGTGCTCGTGGTTTAGAATGTGAGTGGTTCAGAACTTGGCTAAGTTTTGCTTACAAAATGTATTGGTATAAATAACTAGAGTCCGACCGATTAATCGGCATCGGCATCGGCTAGTATCGGTCAATAAAATTGGTATCGGCATCGGCTAATATCGGCATCGGCCAAAAAATAGGTATCGGCATCGGCCTTTTTTAGCCGATGCCACATCGGCCGTTTTTGGTCGGTGATGCAATCGGCCTATTTTTCTGCTTTCATATTTTTGTTTTCATTTTTTGTACCAACGAGTTCTTACGGGTTATACCCCTTTTCAGTAATGTATTTTTAGATACTGTTTATTATAAATAAATAAATAAAAATTATAAATGTTCCCTAGCTTTTTTTCCGTCTCTTAATGTGGATATCAGAAGAAGGGCATTTAATTTTTCAATCTTATCCTTCATTTTTAATTGGAAGCATTTTTTTAACAGTCCTTTTATTTTTTCCAAATTTGTTTTCTGACTTCGTCCCACTGCATCTGTACAACGGGTCGCAATTTGAGAGTACAAATTTTAATATAAAAGTCGTAATTTTAAGTTGAATAAAAAACTGAATTTGTATAGTATGCAATATTTACGTCACTATTTTTGTTTCTCTCTCAGTGGATAAATGTAATATATTATTTTTTTTAATACATGTTAATGTATTAGAATTCGGAATTCTCTTGTTATTTTATTTAGTTTTTAATTATTTCGTTTCTCGTTGTTTTGTTATTTTGTGATGAATTTTACAAACAATATGTAATAGTTCCTTTTGTTATTTTATAAAATAGACTGTGTTTTTGATTGAATTCATTCGTGTTATTTTTTTATGTAATCGGCATCGGCCGATTTTAGACCTTTCGGCCGATTAATCGGCATCGGCCAAACTCGCCCTTCCGGACGATTAATCGGCAGCGGCATCGGCCAAAAAATTTGGTATCGGTCGGACTATAAATAACGGGGTCATTTATTCCACAAAAGCACAACAAACAGTTTGTGTGCAATATGTGGGTATACCATCCCAATCACACTTAAAAAAAATAACTGCTAATGTTTTTAGAATCTTTTCATCCAATGATATATAGATTAATATATCGTTCAAAAAGAAATATCTTCATAAATTCATATTTTCTGTGGCTATGGGGAACTGTAGGAAGGTTAAGGACAACGAAAAACTGTACTGAACGAAAACATTTTTAAAATAGAATATGTCCCCAGCGTAAGCTGAGCTGGATTTTTTTTTTTTTTTTTCAATTCAATTCAATTCAATTCATTTATTTAGTCTAATATATAAAATTACAGACCATGCCAATACAAAAAAATTAGATTTACAAAGTAAATTCACAAAATAAATTTACAACTACATTTACAAGTAATTCTTAAATTTAAAAAACTGAATTCAAGAGATTCAAAAAAGCTGTCTTTGTAAGCGAAAAGTCAAGGGTAACAGTGTTTAATGGGAAGCTCAGGCTATAAATAGGATGTCAGAATTTTTTATGAAAATTCTATTTAAATTGCGATTCAATATTTATGAAATTCCATTGCGAATTGAAGCCAATTGCCATCGCTTTCGGGCAATTTAAATATGTTTGATTATGTTATAATATAGCATGGTTCGCACACTTTATATCGAATTTACATTCGCGTACATACAAATACAATATACATATATGTGTGTGTGCGAATTTGCATTAATTTGCATGATATTGAGAGCCCAAAATGCAGAAGCACACAAGTGAGTGGGTGAGAAAACTCTCGCTCTCACCACAAATTGCAGTCGTTGGCTCGAATTCAAAAAATAACTTGAACTTAAACCGTTTAACTTAAATCACTTCTCCAACTAGACATGATTCATGTTTTAACTTTTTTTTAGGTGTAACTATTGGCTTTCTTAATAAAACATAATTTAGTCATTTAGGAAGTCGAATGAACAGCATTTGGTAGGTAATAAAATCATTTGGTAGGTAAAACGAAACAAGTTCCAATTGCTTTATCTGAATGGATATCTGAATTTGTTAATGCACTTGGACCAAAAACCTGTTTCTTAGATATTCAGCTTTATACTCGGCCTAAACTTCATTTTGTTTTACTTGATGCTTTACAATTTTCTATATGTAAAACGAGACCACGTAGACCTTTATTTAGATGAATAAAGTGTTCACAAACTAATTTGATTTATATAATTAAATAAGTAAATTAAATAAATACATCGAAAACTGGCGACTAAACGAAAAGTTGAAATAACAAAAAATTATAATGAAAAGTGAACCTTGTTTTCATGTTTCACAATAAAATGAAATAAAATACCCCATCCAACAGATACTGTCTATGATAATCCTTTTATTTGTAATTGGATATTTGTCATCAAATACTGTCAATGGCATTCATTCATTCATATGTGAGGAGGGCAACCCAGTATTGTATTTTTTCATATCTGCATAAATTTTCAAGCTTTTGGTTCATATTATCTCATTATGAGCAGTCGAGTGCTTTGTTCGTACTCTAAATTAAAAATGAAAAAAAAGCTACATTGAGGGCTTTTTCATTTACCAAAAATAACGTTTGGGCTTATTAAAATTGTTTTGTTTTTTAATATTTGGTCTAGTAGAGTGCTCAGCAGGGCCAGTTTCCAGAGTAAAAAAATACATATGGTATATATCTATAATGTTTGAAGACAGGTGAAATGTTAATATTTGGTGGTAGAATCGCACTAAAATAACCCAAAACTGAACTGAACTCTATGAACATGTTGACCAAGTTTCATCATTTTATGCAAATCAGAAGCGCTTAAAACGGAATCAAGACGATCAGTTCGGAAAAGCTTTATGTATCTCGTTTTCAACTATTTAATGTTTTATGTGTGTGACTTTCTTGATTAGTTCCTGTCTATTTGTTTATAATTTTAGAATGTTAGAAGTGTTGAAAAAAATGCTTAAAACTAGTAAACCATAATAGCTCTGTTCGAAAATGCTGTCATGAAAATATGTCATTTATAACATGCCACACATTCAGTCTTCAATATCGAGTACAGAGTAAAAAGTGCCCAAAAGGTGCATCGCAACCCTTTGTACGGCGATCCGTTCACAAGTCGGTAGCATTCAGCATTCAGTTAGTTCGGTTTCATTCTTTTAATTGATGTTTTAATGCTTATTTAAGTATATAATTATAATGCGGACGGCATGCAGAAGTCGTCTGTACAGCGGTAAATATTTTCTTATTGCACATGCCCATCGGATGTCTTTGTACATTGATTGTGTGCCAGCGTTGCGTACCTTCAGCCTCAGCGGTTAACGCGGTTAATCCTCGCTGACACACAAAGCGAGTCAATTTGCTCGACTCATTCAATATGGCGATTGCAGCTGTGGCCGTAATTTATTTACCCAGTTACTTCTCATCATGCGACTTATAAACAAATTTTTCGTCATTTCAAAACACCAACAACAAGAAAACACAAGAAATTCTGTACATAGGCTAAGCAGTGACGAGCAGCGCGGACAGTGGACAGCGTCACGCGTGTCACGCACTCACCTGTCGTGCGAGTCCTTATCCGTTTCGTGGTCCTTGTCCGCAACTGCCGCCGGCGAGGCAGCATCGACGTCATTTTTCTTAGTCTTGTGCCTGTCGCTGCCGTTGCCGCCACCTCCGTGTTTGTCTTTGTTCTCCGTCATTTTTGATAAATCTTTCTGCTACTTTGCTTGCCGGCTACACTGCGACCGGCTTGCTAGTTTCTCTTCTATTGGGTGCCGTGTGCGTTTGTCTTGCCAATGCACACACACACTAACACAGCAGAATTCGGGCAATTTTAATTAGTTGTTGTGCTATTATTACGTTAATAAATCGTTATTACACTTTCACCGTCACGTTCACTGTTGCCCATTCATTCATTAATGTTTACAATGTTGCTGCTCCTGTGCCTTCAACTTCATCCGCTGCCAAACTCTCCGGCATTCCTGCGTACATTTATTGCATTTTCTTTTTTTATTCACAGTTCGCGGTTGCACTGCCTCTGCTGCGTTGCTGTATCGCGGTCAAAAATTTGCTGTTTCTTCACTGAGAATTTTCGTGCGTACTTGAAAAATGAAAATTGCCGCGAAAATTTTCGCTCTCGTCCTAAGCCTTTTCTAATGCAATATAAACTCGTTACGAAAATGCGATTCGGAGTTATTAATTAAGTCCGGTTTGGCTGTGTAGAGATCGTTTCATCGTTTTTAATTGTTTCCTTCCGATTCTGAATTGTCAAATACGCGAAATGTATGCCTGTAAATGGTAAAAGAATTGCAGACATTACTAATTACAGACTTTTATTTCGATTGATGTAAAATGCTCATTTAACAATCGATTAATATTGCGGCAGAAGAAATATTTTCAGCTGAGAGCTAAAATATTTTCCATTTTCTTTCATTAACCGGGTTTTGAAAAGTATGTTTTATCTTTTGATTCTTTTCCAGTTTCAATACATTCACTCATTATTCTATTACTATATTGTTTTGATAATGCAGAATGAGGTTTCCAACGTCTATAAGGAGGGGTATCTGATGTGAAGTAGAAGGTACATATTCTAAATGAAATGACTGATACCATCCTTTTCGAACGCCTAGTAGATATCGGACAACGTTTTATAGGTGAGATGGTTCTTGCCTTATGATCCGTCTGCCCGACTTTTGTGTAGTACAGAGAATAACTCTACATACTACTGTGTCCAAAAAATAAGGTGACATTGTATTTATTTTGAAAATTCTTTATTTATTCTTCCAAATCAATTTCATCCCCTTCAAAATAATCCCCTCCTGATGCAATGCACTTATGCCAACGGATTTTCCAATTTTCGAAACACTGATTGTAGTCACTTTCCGGGATGGCCTTCAGTTCCGTCTTCGCTGGGCTTGAATCTCCTCTTTTGTATCAAAACGGTGTCCCCGGAGCGGTCTTTTGAGCTTGCTGAACAGCCAGAAGTCGCTCGGCGCCAGATCAGGTGAATACGATGGTTGCGGAACGATATGGGTTGAGTTTTTGGCGAAATGATCTCGAATTACGAGTGCAGTATGGGATGGTGCATTATCGTGGTCTAAAAACCAAGAATTGTCTTTCCACAATTTCGGCCTTTTTAGGCGGATAGCGTTACGCAAACGACGCATAACGTTCAAATAATATTCCTTGTTGACTGTTGACTAAAAAAAAAAAATAATTCTCCAAATCCTTCGACGCGCGCAGTTTAAATCCAAATGTCACCTTATTTTTTGGACACAGTAGTATTTCATTATTAGTATACACTCATGGGCAAAATAATAGGTGTGAAGGTACCATTGATAGATGTTGCGAATTATGGGGGAAAATGTATTTTTAGAACTACTTTGCCGTTATCTGCTAGCACCTGCGACATTTTTAATTATATTTGCACTGAGTTTGTCAATCATAAAAATTTATTTCGACTGTGCGCATGCGTTTTGTGTTTTCAGTGAAAAAATATATTGGACAAAAAAATAGGTGTGTGAAACGTTGCTATTAACATACTTCGTCGGTTTTCTATGTGCTATATACCGATAATTTTCCAAGGTTCGAAAATTAATATGTTAAAAAAAGTATTTCGTGATAAAATTTAACGCATTTTTGCGTTTTTAGTTGGGTCGTAAACCTCATTGCACGCCAGAAGAAAGACGTGTTGTGAAAGAGGTGAGAAGTCTGGGGAAACGTATAAATTTATTACAAATGCATTGTGTCGGTCTCAAAATTTGTTTACAAATGACGTCCTTAAAAATTGACAAGCGCAACTGAAGACCATCGCATAGGTTTGCTCGCCAAACAGGACCCTTTCAAGTCGTCAAAGGCAATTTTAGCTGAGATGTCGCTTCGGATCAGTACCAGAACGATTCGGCTCAGTTGGTGGATGCAAATTTGCCTGGAAGAATAGCCCTCAAAGTTCCTCTTCTTAGAAAAAGAAATTTAACCATGAGAAAAGAATTTACATCAACCCATCACGAATGGTGTGGTCCTGAAAGTCGAAAAAAAGTGGCGAAACATCCTTTGGAGCGATGAAGAAAAATTAATATGTTTTGCAATGATTGCGGAAGGAACGTTCGAAGACCAAAGGCAAGGGATTCCACATTCGCTTCACCAGGAAGACCGTAAAGCATGGCGGGCGAAACATCATGGTTTAGGGTTCTTTTTCTTGGCAGGAGTGTAGGTCCTATTTATCTAATAAAGGACACCATGATCAGTACGGTATACAAAAACATTTTGCAAGACGTTATGCTCCCCTATGCTGAAGAAAACATGTGATTAATTTGGAAATTTCAGATTTATTGACATGGCCAAACCAGTCCTGCGATCTAAACCCCATTGAGTATTTTGGGGTGAACTAGAAAAACAATTGGCCACATTTAATACCCAAAACTAAGACCAATTATGGCAGAAGGTCCAGGATATTTGCTATAAAATACCATTGGAGACTTGCCAAAACTTAATAGCCTCTATGGGTGTGCAAATTTTTACAAAATAATGGCGGTTATACAGGAAACTAGTACCGTTACTAAGTTCATATTTTAAAAATTAACGTCAGTTTTAAACTTAGCCGTTAATTCGCTGCCTATTTTATTACACCTATTATTTTGTCCAAGCAATATTCAAAAAAAGGAATAAATAATCGTTTATATAAAACTAAATGCTATAAGTTTTTATACTTTTCTTTGCGTTTTTACTGCTACTCATCGAAATAAAAAGTAGTCAATTGAATTCCTTAATTCGCTTTCTAAATATTGACATAAAAGTGCTCACACCTATTATTTTGTCCATGAGTGTATATGTATATATTGTATGTATAGTGTAGATATTAATTATAATCATGCAAAATATCGTTTTCGAAGAATAGTCAAAGAGAACCAACACTTTACCAAAAACTCGTCGTCTAAGGACGATTATGTGCATTATATATGTATGTAGGTTTTGTATGTTATTTTTAGGTATGTATAGTATGTATATCGATTCAAACTTTGAAGAACGCTTTGTTTTTATTGTACCGAAATGTGGGTGGCTACGGAAACAGGTCACGAGAGTAGCGAATGATGCACAATGTAATGGCTGGAAGGCGAAAATGCGCAGAGTAAATAGGGTAGCGTTCATGGGCGAGAATTGTTCGTTATTTAAGGGATAAAGTGCGGCGATTGCACTGCGAACTGCGAAGGCTTGAACTCTTTTCCCATTGAATGCCCAAACACGTATCAGTGGTTGTGTGAAAGGAAAAGGAAAATTCGTTAATGTTGAGCAATTAACCCGAAATTAACTGCTTTTCTGTTTACACATTTTAACTGCGTGTACACATAAGTAATATATGTGCATACATAAACACGTGCATGTACTGAAACGAGCGAAAATTTGCCGCGCAGGTATTGGAAAGGGGCGCCATTTTGATGGCTGCGGCTGGTGCGGGGCACGTGAGTCCACCTTAAATGGCTGTAATTGAACAAGCGCGCACGAGCTCATACGTACTGTGGGTGTGTGGGTGTGTGCGCAGTATGGAGGGTAAAAAATAAAAAGAAGGAAGTATAAAAAATCAAAGAAAAATGAAGTGGGGTGCAGTCAATTCACTGCAAGTTGCCCTTCTTGTGTGCAATTTACAACAGTATTCGCTGCAAGAGAAGAAAAAGCGCGACCGACACTGGGTTAAAGGAGTTGCCCGGAATAATGTGGCCAACGGGGCAACGCGTCCAAGTAATAAATGGGACGTAATTTGTAACATTTGAGCAGCGGTTGTCATGCTGAAAAAAAGTCGCAGCTAACGCGGGGAGAGCAGAAGAATCGTTCGGCCTTTACCATGGCCATTTGAAGCGATTAACATGTGAAAGTTTTTCAGTGGGCTCTAACCGACTTATTTGCATTCTGAAGCTGGGCGCTTTCTAGGCGCTGCCCATTTTAGAATCCGTTAATTGTTAGTAAATCACAAACAAATGTAGGTTAGTATGTGAACTGAAAAACAGATTTGTGTAATGTAATCGAATGGGTCAAAATTCGAAAATATATTTACATATATTATATATATATTTTATATTTATTTATTTATATTATATATATATTTTGTTTCAGTAGCTCTGAGAGTAAAATTTCCAAAAGCTTCCAAAATACTAAATGCCACTTTTATTTTCTTTACTATTTGTTCTTCTGAGCAGACGGGAAGAATTTGTGTATGATAAATTATTTGACTTTATGTGTCAAGAGGTAAAAAGGCTTGCAACAAGTGCTGAATGATTCCTGATACTAAACGTACTACATACATACAAATGTACATACATATATACATCCACTCTAAGTTCGATCATCGCTTGAGGCTCGCAGTCCAACGAAGTCAACAGCTGATCTCGTGTCATGTGTCATGTTTTAGTGATGAATAAAGAAAATACAACAAACGAATGACGATAGAGAGGAAGGAAGCATTGCCTCCTGAGCAGGGGCGTAGCCAAGGAGGGTTTAGGGTGTCCGAACCCCCATAGCCTATAATTTGCCAACATTTTCAATCACTATGCATCGTATGTACGTTCCCACCTTAGCAAAAAGGTCTTTTCATCTTTAAATATTTAAAAAATAATATCAAAAATGTTTTGGGCGAAACTAATTTGTTTTTTTAATAGTGCCGTTTAGGCTCAATACAGCGATATGCATGATCTGAAAACTTGTATAAAGAGTAGTTTAGTTCGTCGGCCGGAATGTCCTTCAGGATGTCGGTACAAGCCTTTTGGATGGTTTCTACGTTCTCAAATCGCTTTTTTTCAACGGCAAATGCATTCTTTGAAAAGGTGAAAATCGCACGGTGCCACATTATGTGAAAACAAAAAAACAGTCAAAACAAGTGTCAATAGATGGGATAGCATCCTTCGATTGCCAAATGTTCAGTTAAAATGCAATAAATGTATGCTATTGAGATGCTTAACCTTCGCCTTAATAAAGATGATCCCAGGCACTTCCGCCGCTATTTTGAGTAAAACTCACAATAAATAATATATATAATAATTTATACATTTTTTTCATACTTCAGTATTTAGAATCCTCCTCTGGCGATAGTTCGTATTTCGAAAAAAGGCCTAACTTTAATGATTTATTTTGAGACTATGATAAATATTAAAAGATTTCTTTCCAGAAGGTTTATTGAACACATAATGAGGTACGCAAAAAAAATGTATCGTGAGTTTTAATCAAAATGGTAGCGAAAGCGCCTGGGATCACCCAGGTACATTTGTATAAAACAAAAATAAAAATTCAAGTTTAAACATGAACAAAATTTCCAACAAAAAATATTTTTTCATGTTATTGAATTAACTTTAAATTTGTGCAGATATTAAACATGAATATTAAAAAGGTGCAGCCGCCGTGGCTCAGTTGGTTAGTGCGTTGGACCGCGAGTCGAAGGCAGCAACCTCAGGTTCAAATACTGCCTGTAATAACACCTAAAAAAAAATAACGGGAAAACTCGTTTTCTCTTTCGGTGGCTGTCCTCTCAGCTGGAAATGGCAAACCTCTGAGAGTAAAAAAATTGCTTATGAAAGAGCTCCCAACCTGCCGTTCGGAACCGGCATAAAACTGTAGGTCCCTTCCACCCGCGTACAAATTCACACGCACAACACGGATGGTTGCGGGAAGCTAGGCCTTAGTCTCGCGTAAGCGGGCTGTCGTGCCAGTCAATTAATTAATTAATAATTAAAAAGATAAGTAAAGTAAAGCGAAGGTTAAATCCAATTTCAAGAATTTCAATGAAGATTTTGGCTTATCTTTCATGAATTACCGCCCAGTTTTGATCTACGGTGATCGCGGATTGACTTGGCTAACACTTTGGTCATCATTTATGTTCTGACAATCGTTTTTAAATCGCTTTTACCACTTATGAACTCCACCACGGTATAAAAAAAAATCACCATAAACTTGGTCCATCAATTTAAATGCTTCGGTGAAAGTTTAAACATTTTTAAAACAATGTGATGTGAAAATGTTTTTTAAATTATTTATTTGTTTTATAGAGCCCGACCTTCAACACGCGTGATCATCGTGTTGATTTTATACGAAAGAAGAGACGAACTTGTGTACTTCAAGCACGATCAGTTACAGCTGTTCAATTACATTTTGTTGTACAATTTGGCGACTGTAACACAGATTATTTTGATATTCTGGCTTTAAAAATCTCACATGTAGTTTTAGGAACACAAAAAATCGCTGCTTCAGTAAAAGACACAATTTCATTTGAGGATATTTTACACCACGTAAAAATCTGAAAATGTTTGAATGTTATTGCGGATAAAAAATATTACTGCAGCCAATAGTTTCCACTATTTGCAATGTAGCACAACATCCCCCAAGACACGCGCCTGCTCCAACTGTGACAGTTTTCTACAAATGTTCCATTGACTTTTACTTTCAGCGCGAATTATTTATTGCCCACATGTGTCGATATTGGTCGATTTGGTTATTGTTGTTGGTGCTGTTGTAGCTGCTGTTGTTTTATTAAAGTCTTTATTGTTGTGTCAATGCTTTTCCTTTTTTATTGTTATTGCTTGTGTTGTTATTTGTGTTTGTGTTGTGTTTATCGGTGTATTGATGAGGAAATTTCATGTCCAGGCGACCAGGACGGCTGTCAACTCGTGGGAATTCTGTTAGTCACTCATCCTCCTCTGATTCGCGCGCACTGTTCAAACAGGTGAGGAAAGGACTGCTCCCGCGGCTCGATATCGTCAACACATACGCAAACTTTCGCAGAGACACACAGCGGGACTTGCTGCCCCACTGTGTGGGCTTTGAAATTAAACTAACATCGTTTTGAGTTTAGAAGTGTTGCGAAATACGCGAAGTGGATTATATAAATTATCGAACCAAAATACTATTAATTTTTCCAATCACGGTTCAGTTAGCGCAGGTGCTTAGAAGGATTAACAAGTGTCCTTAATACCTTTCTTCCCGCTTCTGCCTCTAGCATCTACAATTGCTGAGGTTTTCACCTGCACACAAGAAATCCGCTTTTCGTTTCATATCAACGGTTCGATTTCGTTCTTCAGTATTTTTATTTAATTTTTTTTTTGTCAACTATTTTCGGAAACTATTCATTGGCTAAAGTTGATATTTCTCACACAAATTACACTGAATGTGGAATACGGCGCACGTACAACGGACAACCGTCAGCAGGGCGAATTTAACAGCAACTGAACCACATCGCCGAGCGTTTCGGTAATTTATGTGCCCGTTGTGACGCGCATAACAGCGGCTAACAGCTGTTTGCGCGAGGCGGCGGAAATGGGTGGCGGGAGCGACTGCGCTGCAAGGCAGGAAATCAACAGCTGTTGGCCAGCAACACATGGAATCGGAGGACGGAGCCAATGGACGTTTGCAGGGCGCTTCGGCGTCTGCAGAACAGCCGCGTAACAGTTGGCGAACATTTTCGGAGTGAAAGAGACACAGCAGAGAACTGCACCCGTTAACAGGCATGGACTTTAAATGAAAATGCTGCGCAACTTTTAACATTAAAGAGAACTTTCGACGTTATACTCGTATCGCGACTGCTTGTAAATATTTCTAAACATAAACAATTGATTGGTGAATCCATGAAATTGTACTTAGCAGTGACTGTGAATATGAATATGGATCTGTAGACCCCTTTCAGCAAGTATGTATGTATGTATTTCCTTGTTAAGTGTAGACAAATGGTTACGGGCAGCTTTCACGATTTAAATGTCGCATTACCAGCAGCACCAATCAAATGTATAAAGAAAGCTAAAGGCCTTTCATTAGGTTTCCGTTTTTTGATATACCCATCATACAAATTTTTTTTTCTGAGCGTACGAACCCCGCATCTAATAAACTATCGGCTAATTCCTTACTGGTAAACTAGTTGGTCATTATTACATTTGTGTTTGTAAGGCTCACACAGTTTTTCAACACCCTTTTCGCAAGACCCACAGCTCCTTGATTACAGTCTTTGCATGTGTATGGCATTTCAGGAAGTATTAGCACCATCGCACTTCCATATTCTGATTACATATTTATCGGGATTGGAAGACATAAACGGTATGAACTAACATCAACTTCGACAAAGCATACATTCTTCATAATATGTCGTATATTATAGTATTTTCAAACATTCTCATAGACTTCATCCCATGCCGACTAGATGAGTGCTAGGCTCAAAAACTTCGAACTTGATACGATAACAATGCACATAAACATGAAAAATACAAATATTCTTCCATATGGTGGACAAAAAGTCAAGGAATTCTGAGTAAATCTTAGTTTTTTGTTCAAATGAGCTTCTGAGGCTCACTTCTGGGGTTTCGTTACATTTTTAAAAAACTGTTTAAAAAAAGTACAAAAACTGTCTAAAAAGTTAAATTTATAAATGAAATATAATTTTAACATTCCATTAGAGGATTACATAAAAAAATTGGAATCGAAAATCTTTTGGTATAGGATTTATCACCCTTTGAAATCTTTAGTGAGACTGTGAGGCTTACTTCTGGGAATTAGGGTTAAGGCGCTTCTAAAATATGGTGCGTTCTTCTGGCCAAGGCAGGGTTTTTGACGACAGAAATTGCTTCATTTGACACTTTCCTTATTCGTCGATGATCCAACAATCCTGTTACAACCAACGGTCCGTTCATGCCCATTCCGAATGATAAGTTAGGCTATACGTCGTGGCTCGAACCCTTGTAGCGAGTTGTGATAAGCTTTTTGTTTAAACGCAACAAGTTCCAGCTTCAGAGATTATTGCAAGTGAAAATAAAAGTGGTGAGAGTTAGGCTAAAATTTGTCAATTTTTTATTTTGTGCATTGTAAAACCGAACTGACTCGCCACGTGTCAAAATACGTTTGAACAACTCGTTGCTTTTGCTCGCCATCCCAATTATCTCTGCCTAGTACCATTTTGATGTCTCACCACTCTACTCGTTACGTGTAATCAAGCCTTTACTTGTTTACTCCTTTAATTCCTAGTGTTGCTTATACGACCCGTTTGCCACAGAGTTTGAACACAATATCGATAAATGTGTACATAATGTGCTTGGATATTTGTGTGCATTCAGGTGGATACTTTACAGTGCATAGACGTCACTCATCGATATCTAACAACATCGAGAACAGTCCTGGATAACATTTCGCTCAACTTGGTTGCACTCTGCTCAGCTTGTAAATGTAAAAACATCGCCTGTTATATTTGCAGCAGTTAGAAGTTGCTGTTTGCGTGCAGGTGATACATTTATGAATTGGCCCACATCGCATCGTTTCTCCTGCCTTTCAATCTGCTTTACTTTCGCCATTTCCGCTCTGTCTCCGGCTGCTCATATGCACACACTCCCATGTCGTTTTGCAGGCGCTGTCCTCAGATTTTAGGCAAATTTTACACGATTCCCTTTGCGCCCTCGCAGACACGACTGCTGTTAGAGTCACGTTTAAGGTCCTGTCCGGCTCTGGTTAATGCTGTATGCGATTCTTTAATTACCATTCGATTTCTTTAATTAGCAAAATTGAATGGGAACTTTGCCGCTTCTTTTACGACTGTCTCCAGGCATTGCAGTGTACAGTGTATGTGTGTACGCGTATGAACATTGAAGGCCGCAGCTGGGTTGTTGTTGCTTGCTCGGTGTTTCCTTTCGCATTTCGGAGCACTCGAGTATGCAATGTGAGCCAATGTGGACAAGCCGAACCAGCAGAGGGGTGCGTATGTGCGGAGAGGGGCCTGGGAGCTGTGTTGCCGCTTTGGTAGAATTCTACCAAACTTGGTAGATTTATTTATGAGTTTTCTTTTTTGGCAGATTGTATAAGTAATTTGAACACTTTTAACACTTTATATGATGTATTATCTTCTTTAGAAATAATTTCAAAATAAAATGTAAATTTAATCTCATCCAATGTATGCGCATTATTTATGTTTTGCTTGGCAGAGCAGTTTGGTGGAATTTTGGTAGAGTTTTTTTAGGAATAGTTTGGAAGAAAATATTTTTCGGTTGGCAACACTATCAAGGAGGGAGGCATATTAAATTTAATAGCAAAGTTTGATTAAAAACGTAATAAAGTAATTAGAGATTATGCGCTCGGGAACATGACTCGCCTGCTCAATGCTTGTTCGATATTTGAGCGCGTGAGTTGGAGTGGGAGTTCGAAATGCGTATGTGAGAATGTATGTTTGGAATTCGCGCCGTGCGCCTTTTTGTTTCAGCGCAACTTGGCCGGCTGTGCGTCGTCCCCGCGCAAACACTGTCAATCCACGCTGTGCAGTGGATCATAGTCCGCTAATAACAACAATGAATGAGAGCGTGAGCGAATGCGGACACAATGCGAATAATGGAATAGATGAAATCGAATGAGTGCGTTAGACGGTGAGCTCCATGGTTACAATGTCTGGTGCAATTGAACAATTTCAAATAGTTGGAAAGTTGATTTTAATCGAACATCAAATAGTTGCTCTGGTGTGGTTGTGGAACTTGTCTACTGACCCAGTAAACATTAAAGCAAGTCTTTGATATATTTTTGAAATTCAATTTGATAACAAGCACTTGATAACAAACAGATATCAAGTTTGAATTCTCAAAGGTTTGCAAAAGGCTTGCCTTCGGCTTGATATCAACTTGCAATCAAGTTGAAAAATTTTGAATTCTTAAAGGCTTGAAAAAAGCTTGATATCTACTTGTTACCAAATTGAAAAATTTTGAATTCTGAAAGGCTTGAAGTAGGCTTTGAATTTCGAGTGAATTGAATTTGAATTTTCACATTCAAATTGTCATATTGTTAATTCGTGTCGTCGCAAACAGTCGGTAAGGATCGTCGCAATTAATAAGAAATAAAACTTTTTAAAAGAAATAAAAAAATAAAATAAAAAATAATTAGAAAAAATGAGTGCATCAAAAAGTAAAAAAAAAAGTGTTTGATGGCACCAGCGCCACCCAACGGGATCGTTGTTAATCCCGTTCCGGTGGAGTCCGGCGCCGCCTCTCAACAAAACACGGAAGAAATTGCATCACCGATTTACTCATCCTTCAGCGAGGAAGATGACGAAGTGGACGAGCAACTAAAACATGTTGCGGGAAGCAAAAATACGCCATTCATAAGGAAGTCATTGACAGAAAGGACTACAAAGCACAAAGTTCCAGTGGCTGCCATAAACGACCTGCTTCTCATACTCGCCCAATACGGCAGCAGCCTTCCCAAAAACTCGCGCACACTTGTAGAAGATTTTAGTACCAATTTTGATTAAGTACGAAATAAACACTTAAACACATTTTCAGTTTTGGCTTAATTCTGGCGTTCAAGTTAATTTCGGAGCTTTGATGTATTCAGATACCTATAGTAAAATTTTATGGCGAATATTTTCGCGGTACATTGTGTCCCTTAAAAGTCCTGTTTTACAGGACATTTTTGGCATTTTAGAAAAAAGGTCAAATTGACCCATACAAATAGGAGCTACAGGGTTAAAATGCTCCACAAAAATGTTCTTTGTAGTATTTTACATCAAATTGCTGAACACATCCTATACCTAAAATGTGAGGTTACATGGTTTTCTTATGCCGATTCACCATAAGAATGTGCAAAAAGGGGAAAACTTTGACCCCCCTAAAAATAATTTTTTATTATTATTATTTATTTATTTATTTTTATTATTTATCTTTTATATTTTTTTTTTGCCCCCTCTACCAGAATCCGTTGTCAGAACCTTGTTATTTTTTTGTGTTGTACAGTGTTATTAATTACAAACAAAGTGTAGACATTTCAACAGGTACAAAACTGATTGGAAATAGTGGAATTGGAACTGTTGATAAAAGCTTACAAATACACTTGAAATCAATATTGATATCAAGCCCTGCAGCTTTGAAAAAAGACTTGATCTCAACTTGCCATACGCTTGCCATGAATTTGAAATTTCAAATTGCTAAACTACTTCACTTTTTATTGAAAAAGCTATTGCTTTCAAGTTGATATCAAGTCAAAAGCGAATGTTGCTTTCAAAGGTAAGTGTTGAGAAACTTGCTTGATATCAAGCTGCTGGTAATTTCATAACAAGCCCAAATGTTTACTGGGGACTAACGCACAAGCAAATTATCTATGAGTCTGTAAGATTTAAATTTGTAAGGTACATAATTTGGATAGGGTCGGCCACTCTCTTCGCAAAGATACTAGATTAGAGTGAAAGAAGTTTTGACTGATATTTTATGAAATTTCTTTAGTTTCACTTAGTTTGAAAGCATATTCATGACTTGAACGAACATAAGTTTGTTTACATGCCCAGTGAGTTATTGTACTTACAACTATATTGAATTATTATAAGTTTAATACATAGTTGATAGACATGAAGTTGTCCCGAAATTCACATGAATTCATATGATTCAGGACTTGCAAAGCACAACTTGTTTACTTGCTGCTCCGGAGAAAATGTCAAGGACACAACATTGAAGTAGTGTGACAGAGAGCCATATGTCCTGTCATCAGATGGTGTGAGAATTCTTGGGTAGTTTTAATTAGACATGACCCTGTGGCCTGAATTAAATATTGTGTAGTAAGGAAATTGCTTATCGTTTGATTACTTTTCACGCTGCTGTACTCCGCAGGGGCTTTTGACCGTTTCCATCACAGCCACAACGGGACATGAGAATAATTTGAACTAAATTAGTTAGTTTATTTTATTAAAAACATAAATAAAATCAAAGCCGATAGTTAAACGCATACCTATATTAGGACCGTGGCGAAGGGGAACGGTTTTGGCATAGGCGGCTTAAGGTGCTCGGGCCATAACGTTTTAAAAACAAAATTAAAGGAACATTAATTTTCAACCATTTTTTTAATTCTTATTTGCATTCGACATACATACATACAAACTTAAACATTATTGGCAGTCTTGTGCATATTAAAAAGTATGCACACAAATAAGCATAAAAAATCATATAAATACTAAGAAAAACAAACTTGTTACGATTTCAACAAAAGTCACTAACAGTTAACAAAATTAAAGGAATATTCATTTTCAATAATTTTTCTAATTCTTATTTACATTCGACAGACAGTAACATGTTATTTCAACGTATCGTTTTGTAGGGGTAAAAAAAAAAATAATAATAATAATAACTGTAAATTTGTTTGGCTTCTACAAAGTGTAATGGGGTCAATAAATTGTGTAATTTACACCAGTTTAAAAGCAAAATCTCGGAGATTGCGATATTTGATTTTTAACTTAGTATTTTGAATTTGCATATTTTGCACCAAATTTTAAGTTAGAAATTAAATATTGAAATCTTCGAGGAAAAATTGTTTTAAAATTTGTAAACAAGTGTTATTTAGAAAGGATGTTTTCTTGCTTTTATTGAACTGAATTTATCTATAGCATTTTCAAAGTCAATTATCGACGCTGTGTCTCTTTCGATTGATAAAAGTGACCAACAACTTAGTCTTTCATCAACCAAGACTAGTGCAACTAGTCAAGTACAAATTTCAGTTGTTTTGGAAAACTTCTTTCGCAACTTGACATCGATACACAATTTATTAAGAAATATTGCACGATTAAAATTAAATTTTGAAGTGTTTCAATGAAGTCCCATTTTACAATAAATTCTAATAAATTTAGTCCAGACGACAGAGAAATTTCTTCTGTCTTTATATTGCTAGCCGATAACTGACGCTTCATTGAAGTCGGTGTGTGTAGAAATCAAAATTAAATTTCCATTCACCATTTTAAAAGTATTTACAACGATGTTCATGTTTGAATAACGATCTGGCATTTCGGAACGAAACCGGTCTAGACACTCTAACATTGCTCTGTTTATTTCTTCTTCCAATGTGAAAGCTGCGTCTGGGTTTTGCTCTCCTAGCAGTAATCTTTTAGTTCGGCATATCAACACCCAATTCGTTACACTTGCGTTTTGCAAAATCCAATGAATTTTTAACTACTTCAAGTAAGAACATTTTTGAAGTATTGAGTTTAACCAAACCCATGTCAATAGTAATGTTAGGTAAATATATTTGTACTGAAATTACTTCATTTAGAAACTTCATTCCGAAAATAATATATTCAATCCCGAAAAAATCCCAGGACCCGATTTTCAGTCCCGAAAATCTCGGGATTGTAAAACGGGTCCGGGAATGCAATCCCTAGTACGTAGCGGTGTTATAAACCGTGTTCTCATTCTTATTTTATCACAATGATTCGTACTCCGAAATTCACGCGAGCAGACCATCAGTCTCGCATTGACACTCGGCAATCATGACAAAAGCGTGATTAGTCGTGATTGACCACAAATGCAACAGCTGCTGCTTTTACGTGTACATGTTTGCACTTAGCATGCCGTCAGGCTGGCACGCGTATGTGTCTGCAAATGACAGGCCAAATCTTTTGAGCGAGTAAATTTACGTTTCTACAAGGCTTCATGAATTGATCAGTTTTCTGCGGCCATGTGGCACTGCGGCCAACTGCAACCACACCCCCGCAGAGGGATTGGAATTGTTGCTCGGTTTGATTGATGATGGTGTGGTTTGACGGTGTTAAGCGACCACAGCGCCCAGCGCCATACTTCTTGCACTGCCTCGGCACGGTAGGTATTGGTTGTACGCTTTACGCGCACTTGGCGTGAAAACGTGTGTGTTATCTCCGTGCCAATATTTAATCTAACCGGAGCATTGAAACCAAAAGAAACCAACATTTAATCGAATTTCGCTTGCTCCGGCTACAGTTTCCGCTGCCATGTTGTCGGTGCTCAGTGCTAGACGTGCTTGCGCTTAGCGGTAGGCAATGCATTGCGAAAACTTCTGTCGGCGACGCGTCGCACAGTGTTGCGAGTAGTGACAAAAATGCTAAAATGCAATGTTATAACCACAAAAATTTGAGTATGATTTTTGTTGGCAATACTTTAATTAAGATAAATCCGAAGTTTTATGAAAAAATATTGGATAACATAGAAGTTATGAGCTCTTAAAGTACGCTCTTCCAGCGTTGAAAAAAATTGTGTACAAACAGCAAATGTACTATATGCTTTGATTTTGAGGTTGAATATTTCAAAATAAATAATGAGCACGTCTCTAATCTTACTCTTATCGTAAGTTTTATATAATTTAGGTCTGGCAAGACCAAAATTTCGTTGATTACTATCACCTCTGATCAGTACCGTTATGATGAAAATTAAGTAAAGAAAACGAGTGAATAAAAAGTGAGTTTAAACTTTAAAAGTGATTTAAAAAAAAAACGTTAAATATCACTTTTGAAATTTTTTGATATTTTGTTTATGCAAGTATCTACATTATGCTGTACAATTTTTAGCTGCGCATATTTGCGTGAATGCAAGTTATTGGCATTTTTCGGTGAAGACTTGAGTTGAAATTTGCGATATTTTGACCATTTGGTTGAATGCCAATGCAATCTGTCAAATAATGCTCTGCTGCTGATGGAAAAATTTGTTGAGGATGCTTCGGAAAATAAATTACGATTACTATTATATTTTCGAGCGTCTGCAGACTCTGCGAAACAGCGGAGGAGACTCCTGAACACGTCATACTGCACTGCGATGCGGTATGCCGAGTAGGAGACAGCACCTGGGCCAGTACTGGCTTGCAGAAGAGAACGTCAAACACCTTCTCCCACGTGAGTTACTAAGCTTCATTAGGTCGGTGGGATTGGGGGACGTTCTCTAAAGTTGAAGGGGGCACAATAGATCAAATTTGGTCTCAGTGCACTCGTTCCCCTTTTAAATCTATCTATCTATCTATTATATTCGAAATAGAGGGGTTAATGGAGTTTCGACAGTACACTTTGATTTGTTTTCGTACAGAATCAAAAGTTGACAACCTTACTACTTCACTTGTATGGGAGGCGCCTTCTGGTGGTGAATTTTTTAAATTTAATTAATTTTGTATTTTTGGCATTCACGAATGTTGACGATTGTTGAATAAATCATTCAAATCGGTTCAGTACTTTGCCAGATACGATGTGTGTACATTTACAAGTGTGGAGCCAGTTCCATTGAAAATTACTAGTTTTGTATGGCAGCCACCTTAAGAGTTGGATGTAGCGGTTAGGTGTGTATAAAAAAAATATTCGGAAGGGAAAATAAATGGGGGTCAGTCTTACATATGGTACGTCTGGGACCAACCTGAGAGCAGCGGGAGCCCACTTTCTAAAAGCGATGATTTTATATGGGAGCCTCATTAAAGGTTGGAGATAGGGGGTTGGTATGTTCGAAAGAAATATTCAGGAAGAAAAATTAGTGGGGGTCAGTCTAAGATTGTAACCCTCTAAGAACAACTTCTGAGCAGCGGTAGAGCAAATTATCTAGATTTTATTTTCAATGACTTTTGAAAAAACGCATTTTATCTATATACACATTTATAAATAAATTTATATTAAAATACAAATATTTTGAATGTAGCTTTTATGAGCTAAGATAATTTTCATTGTTAATATAAAGTTTTTTCAAATCCGTTTGTATGGGAGGTGGTCGAAGTTTTGGTGCGATTTCACTGAAATTTTGCACAGTAAGTTCTTTACTCATACAATAACTGTATACCAAATATCATTTATTTACGACCACTCTTTCTATTTTTGTCACTCAGCTATATGAACTCGCAACACTGTGCGTCGTGGGCTGTGACGGGATTAGAATTTGCTGCAGGCGCTGGAGCTGTGGCTGCGGCTACTGACGACTTGTGTTTGCTTGCGTGAATTGTTGCAGAAATTGAATTTCTGGCATTCAGAATGTCGAGTAGGCTTTGTTATACGTACGTACTTGCGAATGTGTATGTGTGTGCGCACAAATGTTGTTTGGTTGGCGTTTTGGTTTTGTTTTTTACTTTTAGTTTGCGCACCTATCCCGTCTTCTTGGTCGCTTGATGCGAGTCAAACGTGATTTATGGTGGGGTGCGCGGTCGAACTTATTTAAAGTTTGAAGATTGCAGCCGCACTCTCCCCCCAGAGAGAGACACTGTCATTTGTCGTGTTGACATTCGGTGAACCCATCAGAATGATTGATACTTTTCTGAATCAGTGAAAAGTACAAAACATAAATTTGAGGCTTTTGTTGTGGAACAAAGAACGTTTTGAATTATAACAAAAGTAACACCTGACGCTATGCGAGAACGCGTGGAAGGCCAGAAAGCCATGTAGAAAAGGATTTATTAAAAAAATCTAATTTCGATAATTGGTGAGCAGATAATAATAACGGTTAATGTTTGGTTCGGCTTTGGCTGAGCCGAAGTCCTCTACCCATCGTGCAAAGTCCATTGTGCAAAAAAGAGTTGAAATTAAAACTAAAAGCCGAAGTAAGTCGTAGATAGTAAATAGGACAATTCTAGATTGCGATATGATGAAATCACTCATTTAATGAGGTTTGATAAGAAAACACATAAGCCGAAAATTTGTAGGTTTTGTCAAAACAAATGTAAAGTTATTATTTTTTTTAAGTTTTGAACAGTTTAGGAACAGCGTTGCCGTTGTCCGAAATTGAAAAGCGAAGTGAAGCCGGCTGTAAAAGTAAATTGTTTACAGCATGTTCGAAGTGTTTGGTGTCTAAAAAAAAATACACGTTTAATAAATATTATGAGAACATTTTGAAGGTAACTTAGCGTAGTAATAAATAACAAAAAATTAGTTTCAAATTCAGTCTGCATATTTAATAAATAATTCAGAAACATTTTGAGATGCATACTTTTAATTAATTTTTAGTTGGATTTTTTTATTAATTTTGTTTGTGAGAATACCCTTTCTGTTGTGGCACTACTGTGCGGTAATGTTATCGAATCATTGGGTGCGGGTTTTTAAATGCAACAAATTAAAAACATGAAATGAAGCTCGATTCACATTCAGTTAAACTCAATCCCTGAAAATCGTTTTGGTTAAAGAGGGAGTATCGAACTTCGTGGCAATGTAGGAAGCAAGGTGCTAGAAAAAGTTGAAAGGTTGCAAAAGTTTGAAAGGCCTCGGCTACGCCCCTGTCATATACATATATTCCTCATCAGAGGTGCTCACACGATTTAATTTTAGGGGAGTTCCGTACTCGACTTTTGAGCCCAGTACGATTTGGAAGCTTAGTTGCCATCCATATTTTTTGTAACGAACAGATTTTTTTGATTATGAGTTTACGATCTACCCCATCAACAAGAATCAATTCTATAGTAAGTACAACTTCTTGACCTCCGAGAGACAGTTGTACTCGTATGTTACAGCAATACGTAGCACGTTGGGAAGAACAGGCAAAAACGCTCGCATTGGAGCAAATTCAAAAGTTGCGAACCTGAATTTGTTTTTTTACTTATCGTAATGTAGATACATTACCGATATAGAAAATCAATTTTTCAAATCCGTTCATCCCATAACCTGGGCTTTAAGGCCTTTCAAAGGTGAGCGTTTTATTCTATTAATTTTCACTTCTAGCAAAATATCGTTAACAAGGCTTTCTCCAGATGCCCGTAGAATCTAGATTTTTGAATGAAATCCAATAATTTTTCACACGTGGGGTTATGATATTTAAGCAATTAATATTAAAATAAATTGATTTCAAAAATGTTTATTTTGACAGAAAAATTCATATCTAACCTATGCCTCATTTTGAAAAAAATCGTCATTTTCTATGGACTATAACTTTTGAGATTCCACAGCATTCCTTGAAATACTTATACACTGAGTAGGTGGGACCAGTAGCGGCTTAAGAGGGGGGGCGGAGGGGCGGACCGCCCCGGGCCCCGGGCTGCAGGGGGCCCCCGAGAGAAGCTTGTAACTATATAAAAATTTTGTAAAAAACTATTTGCGCTCCACAATGGTTGATGAAAGACTAAGTCGTTTGTCACTTTTATCAATTGAAAGAGAAACAGTATCGACAATTGACTTTGAAATGGCAATAACAAATTCAGTTCAACAAAAGCAAGAACAATAACAATTGTTTTCAAATTTTCAAAAAATTTTCCCTCGAAGATTGCTATTTTTAACTTAAAATTTTGTGCAAAATATGCAAATACAAAATTCTAAGTTAAAAATTAAATATCGCAATCTTAGAGTGTGTAAATTACAATTGTAAATTGTAAATTGTAAAATTGTAAATTGTAAAAACAAGTGTAAATTACTTGTGTAAATTACACAATTACTTAACCTCATTGAACTTTGTAGAAGTCAAACAAATTTACAGTTATTATTATTATTATTATAATTATTGGTTGGATAAAAACACGTATCCCGGAAATCCGGTTTTCGAAGGCAATTCTATGCTCCTTGTAAGTAAGCTAAATATGGGCTTCTTACATGCTGTTATGTAGGGGAAATATGTTTTTCAGGACTTTTTTTATAAAGTCACTGCTACTGGGTTTTATAAAATATTTCTGTACATTTCTGAAGATTTCTACTCGACACGAAAAATATACCTAAAAATAAAAGTGTTTTCTAGGGGGTAACTTTCTTGATAACTTGAAATAGAATAAAATTTAGATGTATGAATCTACAGACTGAAATCCAAAACATGTATGTTTTCCATACCTGACATATTTTGGTCCTGAAAGTTCAAAATAGAAAATTTAGTTAAATGGAGACAATTTCCCTCTTTCATTTGATACCCATATCTTCATCATTGAACTACCGCATATATTTAATATTGAAATGTGTATCTCCTTAAAATGTTAAAGTCTTTTAAAAAGGACTTTTGTTTCAGAGAATTTAAAACTGACTATGCCAGAATACTATAAATTATCTCTAGTTTCGCGTCTATATCAAAATTTGGATGGGTCTCGGCAAAAAAAAAATTGTTTCGCACGGTATAATAAATGTAAAGTTGGTGTTTTCACTCACTGCATCATAACTTTATCATTTTTCTTTCAATTCTATTGATGTTAGGCTTAATATTTGCTAAAATAGTATATATTTCATTTTAGATTTTAAAACCAGAGAAGATTTTTTAAATTGGTCGAAAAATTCACATTGTTACAACTTTCACCGTCAGTAACTTCCCCAAATCTCATCTGATTTGGACAATCTATATATCACTAAAAAGCCGCTAAGGTATTATCTTCTGAACGACGGACAGCTCGTGTTAATCGGATAATTCTTTTAGGAGATATGTGCTCATAACTGAAACAACAGGAAATAAATCATTTTTCGAAGATTCTTCGAAAACGCTTCTTCAAAAATTTTTTGGTTTTCAGTTTCGTATTCAGCGGCCAAAGTTAGTCTAGAAAAAACTTTTATTTTTAGGTGCACGCGATTGGCCCATTTTTTGTCGACAATCGAATGCTCCTCCTCGGGTAGCTTAAAAAAATGGCCAGATCGTAGTAACGAAGCAAGACTTTCTGTTTTTTTCGAGATTTAAAATGGCATTTGGAAATGACGAATTTGCTCCCCCAAAAGTTTTCCTAATTTCACGAAAGTTTTATCCATTTTTCATTTTGTTCTCTGGGATTCTATTGCTTTCTATAAAATTTCAAGCACATATACGTTTAAAAATAATTTGTCTCGTCGTTTAAAAATAAAAGTCCGTTTACTGTTCAATGGAATACAAATTTTCAAAAAAAAAGCCAAAAGCATAACCGGAAATTCCCCTTATTAGTTTTGTACGCAAACTTATGCTGCACCGTTTTATGGGGCCCCCCTCAGCCGTCGCCGCCCCGGGCCCCCGAGCACCTTAAGCCGCCACTGGGTGGGACATTCAGCTAAATGATAGTACCAAAGTTATCTGCAGACTCTTGCGTCAGCGTAAATGCGAGCAATTTTGCCAACTCGAGCACTTTTTGTACTCAGCACTCAGTGAGCAATGATTTATTGTTGAGCAAAACAATAATGTGTGAAAAACATCAAGGCTGGTACTGAAAGGAATAAATATGTATTTAAATATATAGATTTGAGACGTGTACATATATATCGAACTGATCTAGCTATGTCCGTCCGTGAATATGTCTTCCTGCCATCCTGTCTAATGGAAGGTATTCATAATAGCTTTTGAAAAAGTTGAGACACAAAACTGAAATTTCGTACAAAAGCTTTGGAAATCATGAGGACAACATATTACCTACAATGGGCGTGGTTTGCGCATTTTTTGAAAGGGTTGCCATATAAAGATATTTCTAAAAATATGAACTTTTAAAAATTTACCGTCCGTACATGGAAATAGGTGTGGCATGCCTCTTTAACCTCTTACAAGATACAAAATAAGTCATTATTTTAACTTTTAGTGAGCAAAGATATACTTGTCAGTTAACCTTGTCAGTTCTATATAAAAGTAAATGAGTAGTTTAGAAATTGTATTCTTTTTAAGAAAGAGTTTGTCTACTTTTATAAAAGTGGGCTAGTGTCAAATAATTCAAATTTCTTCGTCTAAAACGGATTTTAGTGCAAGGCATCGAAATTGTAGCCTATTTTAATGTTGTTCAAAATAAAGTCTGTATGATGAGTGGGCGAATTTTTCTCATTTTTGGAAAAAATCATCTTCTTCAAACTTCGAAACTTCAATCTTTTATCTTTATTATTATCGAAGTTGTAAAATTTTTCGTTATAGTAGTGTACATAGTTACAGACATTCGGAAACCATAAACCGTGTGCTGCGAAAAATTGCTAAAATTTAAATACGTTAAAACACATGTTTCTTTAGTTTTAATCTTTTATGAGAATCAGTTATCAAAATATTGATTGATTTTGTTTGCTTCTGGTTATGAATATTTTTAAAAGTCTTAATTTCCGATTGCCGAACCAGCTCCTGGTAGGGAAAATTACAAACAAATTATACCATACAATTCTCTAAAGAATTCTGAAAAAAATAACCAAATTTCAGTACTCTAGTGTAAAAACTGTAGATTCTAGAGCTCAAAACAGACTATGCGAGCGTTGTTGCCTGTTTTTTCGCAACGTGGGTCGTTTAAACTTCCCAGCTAGCAAGTTGCAATAACGCAGCGAATAAATACAACAATAAACAAAATGAATGCAAATAATTAGCAATTTTGTTTGAAACTTACTTAAATGTAGGAAGCAAAGGGATCTCGATGAATAATCTTGGTCAACACTTTTAAACTATTGCGCCTAATTGCCACGAGTCCATGTAGTATATTTAAGGTAATACAGCTGAAACCGAAATTGTCCACGTTGTAACAGAAAGTGGCAGTGAACATGGCCTGGCTCTCAGCCAGCAGTTGCTGAGATAATGAGAAACAAATCTCGCGTGGTTAGGCGCTCTCAGAGCCGAATGAACAAATATCTACCAGCGGCAGTGCATCGCAAATGAGTCGGCTTCAGCATCTACAGAGCAGATGTCAAAGTCACACTGAATTAACCCATTAAAGCCGGGTACCAGTTCCCTCCATACGATTTTGATAAAATTTCATACACGACCTGGAATTGACCCAAAATGATCAGAAACAATTTCAGCTTTCTATCTCTGCACGTTGCTGAGATATTCATTGGGTATTTTCTACCCATTAGGCAGCCATGGTAGCTTTTTTCCATACTTTTTAAAGTGATCAGCTAAACACGTGAACAAAAGTTATATTGTTTACAGGTGAGTTAGGAGGCAGATTTTTCTGAGGTTCTGGGGCCACTACGTTTCGCCACATTTTCCACCTCCGGAAAATTCACAATTTTTGGAGTCTGGTAACTCTAGCTAGATGGCGCAATTTTAGGGTGACCTCCACTAGACTAAGGTAGTTCCATTTTTACGCCAACCATCCCTATCAATGATTTTGAGATATCTCTACCACGAACTTTTCTGTGATTTTTTTAAAAAGTCAGTTTTCATGGGTAAAATTTTACCCATTAGGCAGCAATGGGTTAACACAGGAATGAGACATCTTGACATATCTCTACCACGAACTTTTCTGTGATTTTTTTTAAAAAGTCAGTTTTTATGGGTAAAAATTTACCCATTAGGCAGCAATGGGTTAACACAGGAATGAGACATTAGTCGTTATTAAATACATTACTGAATTGTAAATGGGAAAAAACGCAAAACTTATTCTTGGTTTTAAATTTCTCACATATGAAATCACTAGAAATCCATATAATATATACAACTTGACTGACCCTAAATCTAAAATGAAAAACAGTTTGATGCAATTTTTGAATGTTCAATGAAAAAAATCGGTGTTGCTTTTAAATATCCAATGTCATCGCACACTTGAATTTTCTATTATTCTGATATCTAGTCTGTAAATATCATTGGTAAACAATTTATGCAAAATATAATTTATAATTAAAATTTATAATGGAAATATTTTACATATTAATGAATATCTGGCAAAGACTCGCCATTCCCGGAAATACACTCTATAAAAATATATGAATACATGTGATATGAATGGGGCGACTTGTGCAAGTGGATTTCACTGTCCGTGTGTTTCATAGTCCGAATGCATAGAATTTTTAGCTTGGGAGGGTTAACAAATTTCACCTAAAAGTTGTAAAGTTTTTTGTTTTCGTTTATAAACAATCACCCACCACACCAGCAATATTGAACACAAGTACATAAATATACTATATACGTACATATACGAATCTTAAAAATATTCAAGAGCTGAACAGAAAAGTCTTCCCAACAGTGTAAAAATAGTACGCCCACGTCGATATTTGCGGCAACCGTCGCTCATCAAGTAATTTTCGCTTTAGCTGTCTTTCCATTTTGTACAACTTTCGCATTACTCATTTCTCATTCGGCAGCGCCAGAAACGCATTCACCTTCTGGAGTTCATAATGAGACGGACAGTTAGCTGAGCATCAGTTGAATCGGAATCAGACATAGCAAGTGAAAACAACTAAAAAATGTGTATAAGCCCGACAAGTGTGGTTCTACTTGCCGCTTTGCTCTGCTGTGGCGGCAGCATTGGTACCGCAGATGCGTGGACAGCACGGGGGATGTATCACGATGATGGTAGGTCAGCGCACAAATGACAGTTTTCTGAATTACTCATAGCCGAATCCATTGGCAGCGCATCCCGGTAAATGCTTCATCTCCGAGACGCTGATCATTTCGCCAGGAGAAACCGTGAAGTCACCGAATGACTGTGCAAACATCAGTTGCCATGACGAAGACGGCTGGGCGACTATAGTTGGGTGAGTGGAATAGATCGCAAATGCGCAAATTGCTTTGTTTACGCCAACGTCATAATGTGAGTAATGGTTGTTCTTTTCCGCTCTCTGTGAGCAGCTGCGGTGCCATCGGCGCTCCTCCCGGCTGTGAGTGGGGCGATTATATAAACATCCATGCACCATTTCAGGAATGTTGTGCACGCCACCTGATCTGCAAGGACGGCATGACCAACGAAACCAGGGCCTTTCAAGAGCACATCATAAATATGTTTAAACCGTCAATGCAACGTGGACTGACCAATTCTGCTTCTCAGGAAAAGCTCGAGTGAAAGCAGTGCATGAAAAAACTGTTTCCCGAAGATTTGTGGAAGTTCAGGGCTAAATTATCATATACTTATATACTATATACTTGTATATACTATGTGAGTGAGAATTAATTAAATCATAAACATGCAAAAAGGTAACTCATGAAGTTGACTTATGGTGAATGCTGTTTCCGCGCACAGAACCATTCGTCAAAATGCACAAAACAAAATCCGGTACTCATATTCGAGGAGTGCTTACATCGAAGAGCCTTGTTAACCCATTTCGAAAAACGAAAAATGAACAAAAACGAAGGGCCTATATTAGATATATACAAAAATACTGACGTAAACATGACTTAATAATAAATATTGCATTAAAATTCAGTGTCTTCTTCAACTTAGGATTAGGATTATGATTCTTTGTATTCAAATTTGTACTTTCAAATTGCGTTGGAGCAAGGCAAGCCGTTGCACAGTGTGCTTATTTTCAAATCTAGGAGGATACAAATCAGTAGCGCGGCAAAATGGTACAAATTTAAATTTCATTTGCTATTAAAGAAGTCTTAAAGATATTGGGATCAGCTTAGAAAAATAATGATATGAAAAAATGTATTATGTAACAACAAAAATCATAAAAATAGTAAATAAGCAAGTAGACCTTTTGATATTATTTTATTTTAATATTATTCACTTTCACCGGTCTCGCTTGCTTCATCTTTCGAGGAAGCAGTAGAACATGGTTGAGCTGATAGTATCTCCATCGCGGCTGGAGAAATATTGTTCTTTTGTTTACATGGCAGTTTTCTTAAACTAGATATAACGGGATCCGATGTTACAAAAGGCATTTGGTACAAGTCCATATTTGTGTCTTTGCGTGACATTTTTCTTGTATATTATTATGTTCCCGAAAGTATTTTATGTCCTTATGGGCTTCTTGGACTTCCTTCGAAAGTTGACCGATGGGCAACAAACAACTGCTAATAGGGGTATTCTCGATGTCTTGCATAGCCCTGACATCGTGCACGAAATGCATAATTGACATGGCCATGCATTTCGAGCAACGACACAACAACAAAATACAAGCAAAAACAGTTTGCATTTTTTGCATGTCATGCTACGCAAAAACCCTTGTTTTGTGTGCGACATCGCGATTGTGCGACAGCCATTTCATTTTCTTCGTGTGCGCAAGCGTATTTTCTTTATATTTGGTTTTATTTCAACCTTTTTATATAATTTGCATATATGTCTTGCTTGCAGGTAGAAATGGATCAACCGAAAACCAAATCAAAAAGAAATGGAGAAAGTTTGCGGCATTTTTGCAATATTTGCAATATGTGCTTTTTTGTGCGTTCTCGATGTGTAGCATTTTCCAGTCTTGCACGGTTGCATTTTTACGAATTCTTCCTCCGTGCAAGACATCGAGAATACCCCTAATGATTTCGCGTCCATGACATAGAACTTTATGAACTTTACTGGCATATAGTACTACGGACAATTTTGAATATAAATATTATATGTTTTCTTACAATACATTTCAAAAGCATCAACGTCAATTGCACGGCCACACGAAATTGCTTGGAGAATAACTGACAAATTTTGAATCAGATTAAAATGAACACAACTTATTCTTGATGCTTTTTCTGGATCTTTAAAAAATGTCCTGGCAGTGTTCCCATCATTATTATTGGCAGTATCTTGCTTCGGATAGTCAATCAGAAGACCCATATCCGCTCGAAATGCCTTTTGCAGCTCCTTTTTTCTTAACTGCATTCTGTGTTTCTCTTTTTCAGAAACGCGCCATTTTTTTATATCCAAACGGTATGAAATATCGTATTAATGCATGTAAAGGAAAATGTTTTCATTGGTTGTCCCTTATTTTTCACCGTCATTTTTTTGTTCACTAAATTACGTAATAAGTAAATACATGTATGTAATTTTACTAGAATTGGTAAAAATGTGTTTTGGGATAATGTATCTTGAACTAAGGAATTGTTTGCTTTTTAGCAAAAAGCGATGATATTTTCGGTGCTCTCTATTTCATCGAAGGCTCATTTTATGGCTCATGGTACTCGCTTCCCTTCTGAGCAGGGAGTTTTCACATTTTCTGTGAAAATGTCTTGAATTTTCAATTCAGCTTCTTGCGCTAAACTTGAAAAGTTTGTTTGACGGCCGCAAAAATCCGCAATGGATCTTTCTTAATATCGACAAAGGACACTTCAAGGATTTTAAAGATATTTCATTTTTAAGTGAATATCGGTGAATATATATACCTTTTTATCTTTTAAAATTAGTATAAGACGAAAAATAAATCAGACTGTGGATTCGCAATCAACAATTTTACATTTCGCAAGTAAAAAATCAACTGGCAGAAAAGTGCAGCAAATTAACAAGCAGCTGATCGAGATGATCCAAATGGTGTCTCTTTGTAACTACCAACTTCCAACCAGGAAAACGTTATCCGGAAACAAGTTGTTGTAAAGTAAGATGTACAATAGTGCAAATGAGTGCCATCCATTAAAAAAGGCTGAATAATTTTTACTTGTTTTATGTTCCTAAACATACTATACGTTATGTATGCAAGTATTCTGTGAATTTAAAAATAGTTAAACTCTGTTTAGAATAATCAAATTATTGTTTTCGGTAATTGAACTAAATGAACTAGTGAACTAAAGAATTAGTTCATTAGGGTGAACGAACTGCAATTGATCGGTTCACTCAAAATAGGTGAACTACCCAACTCTACTATGAACATCACATACACGGCGGGACACTTGATTACCCTCACTTTACTTTGTTAGCTAAAAGTTGTGTTATGAAGCCAACAACCTTTTTTTTAAAGTCAAAATTTTTGGTATACTCAGTTACATGTGTTCCTGTTTTTGAACTGGAAAAATTGTATGCAAAATGATGATGAACCCCATTTTTGCGCTTTTAAGCCTATTTCAAGTGGGACACTTGATTGCCCTCATTGTAGTTTTAGACCTGTAACAAGTGTTACAAGGTAGGATTAATGCAAATCTGTTTGAAAAACCGAATTGAAAGTAGGCATATCATTTTAGCGAAATTTACAGACGGCAGAAGCAATGGGCCGCGGTAAAACCTTAACAGAATTGGAAAAGGGACGAATTTCAGCATTCAAGGGGGAAAACATAAGTAACCGCGAAATCGCTCGCAGAATCGATCGCGAGCCATGGGTAGTCAACCATTTTCTTAAAACACCCACAACTTATGGCAAAAACCGAAAAGGTCGCACCGCAACAGCAATTTATCTTAGAGAGAGAAGACCAATTCTTCGTGAATCGTCCAATTCCTCTGCGTCTGCGGGTCACACACGAGGTCTCACCGGGAAGACAGCTAGAGTCCGCACTGTCCGCAAAGTAATTAAGCAGTGTCCTTACATCAAACGCAAAAGGCTTCCAAAAAACTCACGTTTACTGCAACGTCACAAAACGGTACGCTTAGGGTTCGCGCGAGCTCATCTCAGTTAGCAGCAGGAGTGGAAGTGAGTTGTCTTTTCCGACGAAAATAAATTTGATTTGGACGGACCCAATGTCTTCCAACACTATTTTCACGATCTAAGAAAATCTGAACGATTTCTGTCGCGGCGTCATTCAGCAGTGGACTCAGTTATGTTGTGGGAAGCAATCTCAGCTCATGGCGCTATTAATTGAACTATATTGGAAGGGCGCCAAAATCCGCAGACTTATATGGCAATGTTGGAAATTGAATTTATAAACTTTGCGGAAATATTCGCGTGGGAAAGCTGGATTTTCCAGCATAACAACGCTGCCATTCACACCACTAGTTGCGTGAAGGATTGGTTTGCCGCGAAAAATGTTAATGAAATAGATTGGCCTGCCTTTTTTCTCGACCTTAACATAATCGAATCGATATTTGGTGATGGTTGACACGTAAAATTTATGCAGATGGCAGGCAATTTAACAGCAAAACCGCACTAATAGAAACAATTGAAAATGCATTTTCCGAAATCCCTGAAAATTATCTTACATCGTTGTACAGCTCTTCGCCTACTCGACTTTTTGAGGTTATTCGCAATAATGGTGGCCATACAAAATATTCGTAATAAAAAATTGATGGATGTAATTAAGAATTACCTCTTTTTTCTTTGTTTTCTATGAGTGAGTGTAATCAAGTGTCCCACTTGAAATAGGCTTAAAAGCGCAAAAATGTGGTTCATCATCATTTTGCATACAATTTTTGCAGTTCAAAAACAGGAACACATGTAACCGAGTATACCAAAAATTTTGACATTAAAAAAAAGTTGTTGACTTCATAACAAAAATTTTAGCTAACAAAGTAAAGTGAGGGTAATCAAGTGTCCCGCAGTGTACATGTACACTGGTGGCAATTCCCATAAACTCACTTTGAGCTGAGGTATGAAAACACTTTGCTTTCCGCACTCGGAGGAGACGGACGCTTTTTGGCTGCGGCATAGAATCTGACAATTTAACAAAAGTTAAGGAAGAAATTAAAAAGTGCATCTTGTTCAGGGGCAACAGGGGATAACCAAGTGGACTACCGGTGTTACAGGATTTGCAGGAGTCAAGCGAAACACAAGCAATTTTGAAACCAGGTGAAGGCTGTGCAAGAGAAGGTAAGCGTGCATAAGACAGTTGGGATGGCGGGGCGCTTCGGCGTCTGGCACCGCAGCTGGGGCGTGGGACTGTTTGAGATATAGTGATGACGACCTGGATGGAAATGCAGGGTTCAAGACTGTTCCCATTTCACAAGAAAGGCGAAAAAGGGGACAATAAATGCTGCCGAGGGCGCGTGTGCAAAGGAAATTTCGTGCGGGGCTTTCGGTTGGAATTAAACGGGAAAACGAAATGATAGCGTTAGATAGCAAGGGCAAAGATAGGAAAAAGTAAATTGAAAAAAACGATAACGGAATCAAACGATATTCCGTTACAGGGAATGTTGGTAACTAAAGGTTCTTATATTGGATAAGATGGCGCGCTACCTGCCACAGCGAAGTTAGGCAACGTCGCGTTGGAAGTGGACATGGTAGGGCAAAGTAAAACAAACAACAACGCGTCGACTGACACAGGTGGTGCGTGCACACCGAAAGGAGAGTTTGCGGTACTCCTTGACACATCCGCGTCACCGTTATTTGACAATAAGATAACAAAAATGGGTTGTTCCTATGGAACAAGATTAGGAATATGGAAATAAATGATTTAAGACAAATAAAAGCCCTGGGCAAATCGTTTTACAAAATTTATTTCACTTCGACACTTGCGGCGAATCAGTGTATGAAAAATCAGGGGCTGTGTGATTCAAAAGTTAGGGCCTTCATCCCAAGAAGTATGGTTGAAACTTACGGAGTGATCAGGAACATTCCGTATGAACTCACAGACGATGAGATTTTTAAAAACATAGAATCGGACATAAGGCTGGTGTCGGCTAGAAGAATAATGAGGAGGGACAAGGTTGAGAAGGATAAGCTCCTTCCGACAGAAACGATTAAACTTGCCTTTGAGGGCTGTGAAATCCCGGAGAGAGTCACTATTTTTTTCACAAACTTTAAAGTTCTACATTACTTCCCACCAACTAGACAATGCTACAATTGCGGCAGGCTGGGCCATATAAAAATGGGATGTAAGGCTAAAAAATGATGTTTCTTATATGGCAAGAAGAAACAAGAAGAAGGCAAGAAGGTGCATTATGTGTGGTAATGTGAATCATAATGTGTTTAACAAGGACGTATGCCCTAAATGGGAGAAAGAAAAGAAACTCATTGAAATAATGACTTAAAAAAAATAAGTAAAAAGGAGGCTTTTGAGTCATACGGGCATATCAGCTCTGAGAATAGGTTCGCATTGCTGGATGACTATGAGAGTAATTTTCCCTCGCTCCATAACACACAAGCCCAAGCCTTAAACAACAACGCTGAGTTGAACAGGCGACTCACGACTAGGAGCTACAGTAGGGTATTGTCCAAACGCGCTGCGGCGGCACCGGGTGAGAAACGGCTCCCTCCGAGTACAGCTAAAGTTAACACCATCACACCGTGCTTTTAACATCCTAATTGGTCGAATGTGTCTGATCTGGACAGGGTGTTGCACCTTTTATGTGTTAATAAGGAAAATACAGGGTAACAGCTCAAACAGAACAGCTCTAGATAAAAGATTAGCAGATATTAGGAAAGGCAGGAGGATTCTTCAGTACAATTGTCAAAGTCTTAAGGCAAACAAAGACAACATTGAAGTTTTTACACACACTCAACAGATAGTTAGATGTTGTAGCTTTGCAAGAAATATTCTCGCATGATGAAGCGAGTTCCAAGTACAAATTAGCAGGTTTCAACATGATAAGAAAAACAAGGCCGGACGGGTATGGCGGGGTGGCGATAGGCTTTAAGCGTAGCTTGCCATTCACGAGGGTCAAGTTCCAGACGCATCTGGACATTATCATTGCCAGGACAACAATCTTGGTGAACAATGTCACTGCTTGCTATTTACAACCGAGCATAAATACTCCAACATACTCGGATGAACTAGCAAAGCTGACGTAATTTTTAAACTCACAATCAAATGTCCTCCTCCTTGGTGACTTCAATGCCAGACACACTGCATGGGGAGATACGGTCAGCTCCGGCAACGGTAAAATTCTGCGGCAACTCATTGGGAACTCCAATCTGAGGTGCCTAAATGATGGTGCGAACACGTTTTTTAGTAATCTTGGGGCAGACAGCGGCAGTGTCTTGGACTTGTCGTTCACAAGCATACATGAAGATGTAGGATGGACTTGTAGCAAGGCTTCAACAGTCATCACTGCCCTATTCTAATTGATATACCCAATGTCACAAAAAAACCGTATTCCTTCATATCTAAAAATCGTTTATCAAAGAAGCTAGCGAGAATCAAACTCTCCGATGAGTGGAGTATAAATGATATTGAGAGGGAAATTACTAGTGCAAGGAAAGCCTGTTCTATAGATTTGAACAACAACAAATGTTCAAATTTTTGATTGGCCGAAGTCCTGACTTAAATTACATCGAGCACCTTTGGGTTCTTGCTCGAGATGTTTACGCAAAAGAAAGACAGTTTTATTCAAAGATTGACTTTAAAAAAGCTATTAACAGCCCGTAACAATTGAATTGAATTTGATTGTTTCCGTATTCTGGAAAAATGGTGACAAGAAGAAAGTTCAAACAATTCACCACTCGAGGTGAAAGCTCTTTTACTGTCAATACAGCTGTTTTTCGTATTTTTTCTGTCAAACTGTAAAATATAAATAAACAAAAAATGGCAAATGCAGAAAATCTGGCGAAGTCATTTTTTTGGAGATTCCTCACAATGTATGCATATATTATTTTCGTTTCTAGAGTTCCTAAGTTTAAGCGCACGACGCAGGAGCAGCTGAAGCATTTTTTGCAGTTTGAAATTTTGAATTGAATGAATTTGAATTTTTTGAAATTTGAATTTTATAAGCTTTGTGTGCTTGTCACCTGCTCCTACGGAGGTAATAAATTTCGTAACAATTGACGCCTTTTAAGCTTTTGAATTTATTTCTGAATACCAAAAAGTGACAATTGTTACCAAGTATCAAATTGTTACCGAGGTGAATATTGTTACGGTTGCCAGAATAGGGCTGTTAGAGTACCTTCAGCTATGAAAAAATGTTTACTTTATGCAATTTTATATTTTTTTTATGTACAGAGTTTATGTGAATTGCCACCTCACATTGTGCCATTTTTATGAAAACAATAAATAAATTGGTAGCACAGTTACTTAATTGCGATTTATTCTTTTAATTCTTATAGACTATATTTTCCAATAAATATTTCAGTAAAACTAGTTTAACTGAATCACTGACTAACACTCAACCTAAACGGTCGACCTCCCGCTAGGGATGGCAAGATTAATCGAATGAATAGCGTTAATCGATTATTTCTTTTCAAAAAACGATTTAATCTAATCGAGTTCCACGTTCCGATTAATCGAGTCATTAATCGATTAGTTGTCGATTAATCGCGAAACTGCCTTCGAATCGTTTGAGCATTGCTGCCACACTCAAATCGCTTGAAAATCTTAAAATGCCTGCAAACTTGCCAAAAAAAAAACCAAAATTAAACCACATCACTAGTTGCAAAAACTTGGCGCGTATACTAAGGAAAACAAGTGTTTGTGCACTTTGGGTACGTTTTTATTAGTTTTTCGCTGAATTTCTCCAGTATATTGTGAATACGACATCACATCCCTTTGCGTCACCGGTTGCCTTTTATTCAAGTATGCATTGTAGGTGAGGAAAATTTGTTACTTTCAAACTGCTTAATAATTAACAATAGAAGGTTAACCGTCGTCGATTCGACGAATACCACATGCATTTCTTCATATTTCTCCTTATTCTCCGATCTGATTGCTTTCTCTTTTTGTGTGATATCAATTGGCGATGTGCTTTATTGTGCGAATTATTTACAAGAAATGTATAATATAATGTATAATTATATAAAGAATTTGTAGTTTATACGATTTCTAGTTCTTCCAAAAATCGGAGGTGAATACGACTTCGTCGATTCGACGAAGATAACCAATAACGTATGTAAAATATGATTACCCTTCTAGGGTTAAAATGCCGTGCTTTCCGTGCGACATCCTGCCTATTAGCTTTCGAAATTAGTTTTTCTGCAAACTAATTTAAGCCAAAGTTGTGAATTATTTTATGCATCAAAAAAATTTAAAAAAAAAAAAGCAAACGAGCCCTTTATTTGATCATAAAAAGAAAAACAAAAAATAATCGAAAATGGCGATTAATCGATTAAATTCTTGTAATGAATTGCAATTATTTTATTGGCAATTAATCATTTGTTACATTAATCGATTAGTACATTATTTTTGCCATCCCTACCTCCCGCTAAACTAATAGCTCGCAAAAAACAAAAACCGGCAAACAAAATAACCTTCCACCAACCTTTGATTCACTTACACATTGCAAAAACGCAAACACAAAAACTACACTCACCAAAAAACGCAACAACAAAGTCACTATGAACGAACCACCTGATGTCAGAGGCGGAAAACAAAAACCGCCTGACCTGTGCTTTGAAACGGACAATACTAAATTTCTAAACAATAAAAGTCACGGTCCCAAACATCTTACAGTGAGAAGAATTAGCAGTGAAGAAACTCTTACTCGTCTCTCCTTTTCTTATCAAAAGAGTGATAGACTGCGTCTGCGGTGAAATTGATACATGTGAGAAAACAAGAAGTGGTATCCTACTCTTAAAAACAAAAACACTAGCACAAGCAATTAAACTTATTAAACTTACCTCATTTTCACCGACAATCAAAGTGGAAGTAAAAGAAAACACATCTCTTAACTATACCAAAGGCGTCATATACAACAATGACTTAAGAGATGTAAGTGAAGAAGAGATCCTTACCGAACTCAAAACGCAAAATGTAGTTGATGTGAAAAAAATTCTCAAAAAACAAAACAATAGTTTAGTAGAAACTGGCCTAATAGTTCTCACCTTTTCCGCGCTTAAACTACCAGAATCGAATCACCACACTTCTAAACATATTTTATTATAATCTAGTAATCTATTCTATAAATCTAGTATGACATTCTTATTACTCTGCGTCGGTTTTGTACAAATGTGATTATTTTTAGTATTTTTACCAGAGCATTTAAGCGGAATTCGCTTTTGCACTTTTAGAACATGTAAGCGAGAGCCATATACACTGCTGCTGCTTATTATGGGAATACCTTAACCCGGCATTGGTGTGGTGGGGTATATATTATATTTATTATTATTAAAAAAAAAAAATTAAATTAAATAATACGGATATCAGTTTTATGAGGGCACTATCGCTTCTAGTAGCTGTTTATAACAGTCCAACCATACACATTTGCTATCCAAAAACAACTTGAGTGTGGCCAGATTGCAGTCATTGGGGTATGACATACCCCACCACACCAATAACGTAACTTTTTGTGTAAATAATTTTGAATTCAAATTGATATTTTCGAAGGTCTAGTAGTCATCGCTTTATTCAAAAATTCACCGTACGGAAAAGTAAGAGGCAAATACCAATTGTCCAACTGCTACGTGCTAGAAAAGCTCCCAGTACAGTATTCGCATTTCGTCGCCGTAGAAAACGAATGTCGTATGTTCCATTGAATTTTATAGCACATACATATACCGCCAGGTTCCAGAAACCCAAGGTATATTAACAAGGTATGCTACGTATGGAGAGTCTTCAAAATAAGGGTGCGGGTTATGTCAAAATCAGAGTAACTTTCACTTAGTAGCAAATGTTTGGTTGCAACATTCAGTATTTGTTCCTAAGGCAAAAACGTCATGTGCAAACAATTGATTTTGTGTAGCAAAAAGTTTATTAGAAAAATGCTTGTTTCAGCACTTTATATTTTTAATTCAATGCATTCAAATATAAATAAAAATAAAAGGTAATTTTTTATAAAACAGTTTTTGAAATTTTTTTATTATTGAAAAATTTCTTTTTTAATTGAGTTTCTTTCAAATTTTTGTTTAAATGTCTAATTCTGAAGAACATTCGGCATTTAAAAAAGTTTTTTTTACCTCATCAGAAAGTACAACAAATTTTGAAGAATCGCAGAGATAATCACATAAATTTTGAATACATAAAATTTTGCCTCCATTTAGTTCCATAAAAATTTTTTCTAATTGCTTAATTTTGTTTACAAATATACTAGATGGCTGGAGAAGCCCACCCTGGGATACTTGGTTTACCCATGTCCAAGTCCCACTTTCTGTTGTTTCAATGCTATTTTGAAATTCAATGCTATTGAAAATTTGGTTGCTCAAAATTTGCCGAGTTATTTTGCTGAAGTTATTTGTGGAAAAATTGTGGTTGTTGTTGTTGTCGTTATTGTAATTTTGCTTTTCCGAAATCCTCTGATTTGCTCTGTAAACAGCAAACTTTATCTTTAATCACTCCTAATTTGATATTAAAATTTATATAACTCACGATGTAGCATGTGCTCCTTGACTTGGTTGAGGCAAATGCAATGAAGGAATGGTATATGGCTTCAGTCACAAACGCAATTTAGCATCTTTTTTGAAATCGGCTAATTTAAAATGTTTTTTGCACAATTTCGAATATTGTTTGAGACTTCCACCACATACCAAAAAATATCAATACTGATACTTAGTACTTTTTCCTACGAAAAAAGGCATCAGTTCACAAATAAGGGTGCCAAGAGAGACATTGACAAACGTCGCTCCATACGTAGCATACCTTGTTAATATACCTTGCCAGAAACCGAGTGAAAGGGAAATTAGAAGTGAATTTGAAACCGAGTGAAAATGTAGTTGGTGTTCTAGAAACCGAGTGATTTCAATTCCACATGTTCATTTTGAACTCGTTATAATTTTCTTCTCGCTGAATTTCCTGTGAGCTTATTGTTGTCGAGCAATACAAAAAGCAAAAACAGAAATTTATTCCGTATTTAAAAATGAGTGCATTAATTGCATTTGCTGTGACCATTGCACAGTGATTCGACTCCATACATATACTAGTTAATCATGGTCTGCTGAATTGAAATCTCCATTTGGTTTTTCTTAAACTGTTGTAGTTTGGCAATGCCTGAGGCTTCATTTTGCAAATTTCGTCATTTTTGGAAAGCTATAGCACCAAATGTGTTGGCTAGATTTTTCACATTTTACATTTAATCAGTAACGTCAACATTGGTTAATCCAAAGAGTAACAGAAATTGTATCGGGACCCTCTGGTTTTGCAATAAAAACAATAATAATAGATGTATGTTTTGCATTTTTGCAGATTTTATCATGTTTCGTTTTTGCATACTTTTAGGCATAAATAAAATCAATTTTGTCGAAAAATACGTGTTTAGACCACTTTTAAAATTGAATTATTTTCTGAGATCGGAAGATATCGGAGGATATAATTACATTATCCGACAAAGAAGGAATGCTTCTTAAAATAAAAAAAAAATCCAGGAACATACTTTCACATACTTTTTAGATATTCTCCTCTAAGTTTTGCCAATTTTCAGATTTTTAACTTAGAAAAATATTTTGAATTAAAAGTGAAGTAAAAGTCTACGCTTTGCAAATTTTGGGAAAACATTAAAAGCGAAAATGGCCACATCATTTCTTATTCTATATTGAAAGTTTAAGCAACTTCGTGGCAACCAATTATTTTTAAAATTGTTTGTACTCAATAGACTAAAAAACAGAAAATATGGGTTTAAATTTTTTTGTGAAAAAAGTTTCAACTTTGAGCCCCTTTTGCACAGACACTAATTGATTTTTTGCACAGATTTTTTGGGGTTTTCTTAGTTGGAGTTTTTTTCTTTCAAATGACATCAAAATCGTTAAATTCTGAGGCCATGCATTTTTGGAATTTTGTCTATGGAACGAATCACTGTGCATTGGTGCAAACAATGATTATTCAGAGGAAAAGATAAAAAGGAAGATTTTGCGCGATCACTCTAACCCTCTGGAAATGATAGAATCTGTGTAAGTGACTGAAATGCTCTAAAAGCAGCAAGATTTTTATTTATGGGATTTCTTTAGCTCCACAGTGCACTATAGAGTAAATAAGGATGCCTTCCGAATGCTCCTCGACGTTGTAACTCCCCGCTTGAAGCCATCTTCTATCTCAGCGCATATCCAGCTAGCTGCTACGTTAAGGTTACTGGCAGAAGGTGGATTCCAAAAAGCTGTAGGAAAAGACAGCGACATTGCATTAGGGCGAAGCACGGTTACGAAAATTGTACACAACATCCTTGAAATCATGGAAAAACATATTTTCGCGAGATGGTTAAATTTAAATATGATGGAGGGAGAGCGAAAACTTTCGAAGCGGCATTTTTTGCAGAAATTCCAGATTCCGGTCGTTATAGGCTGCGTTGACGGTACACACGTGCGTATAACGAAGCCAAATCATGACCACAGGCTTTTTTACCACCGAAAGGGGTACTTCAGCATAAATACAATGATTGTAAGCGGTATACATTTTCAAGTGTAGATTTCCGAGAAACAATTAAACATTTGCAGAAATGTGATTATCAAATGGTGATCAGGGCTGTGGATGGTCGTCGCCCTGGCTCGAGCCACGATTCATTGATTTGGAGCGTTAGCCAAGCTCGTGATTACTTTGTAGGCAGCTACGAATCTGGCGAGCGCAGAAGCTGTTTACTAGGCGATGCTGGTTACCGTCTTGAGCCGTTTTTAGTGACACCGTATAGGGATCCACAAATCGGAACACCGCAGCATGCATTCAACATGAAGCATTCGTCTGCACGGAACGTCGTAGAGAGGACCATTGGCGTTCTTAAAAGTCGCTTCACATGTTCGGCCCGCTTGCCGCAATACCAACCGAAGAAAGTAGTGCGAATAATAAATTTTTTATACAACTTCTGTCATTTTCACTTTCTGCTGCTGAAATGATTTCAATTCACATTTTTTCTAGTGAATTCGGTTTCTGGAACATGCAAAATAACTCGGAATTCCTTTTTAAAAACGAGTGGAATTGAGCGAGTGAAAGTGAAATGTAGAACACCAAAAAGTGAATTTGAAGTGATTTCATTTCAAATTCACTCGAAAGTGAAATCTAGAACCTGGCTGATAGCCTGTAATTCGCTACTCTTTCAGGATAGCTACCAAAAATTGTATGTCACATAACTATATGTATTTCGTTTTTAAAACTGACTATGTTTTTTGGAAAATTATATACAGACATTTTTTTTTAACCCCATTATACGAAGTCAACTTATAAATATCAGTATTTTTCGTTTATTTTTGTTAAATTTGGTATTTTCATTTACAAATTGCTTGCACTTAAATTTCGTTTGTATTATCTTACGTAAAAATAAATTAAGAATAATATAGAATTGCTAACTTTTATATTTGTGGTGTTTCGTGAGGTTGCTGCTATATCAAGGTTTGGGGTATGTCTTACCCACCACACCAATAACGTAATTTTTTTCCACCACACCAACGCCGGGTTAACAATATTTTCCAAATACATATGTAAATCAGCGGATGAAACAACAATAATTTATAACAAAATCACATTTTTTCATGAACATACACTGACATCAATTGTATGAGTTTGCACGTGGATTAGGTTTGGTTAGATTTGCATATCGTCGCTTTAGGAAACAAACGTCGCGTCACACGTAGCAAAAGGCAGTTTCAAGAAAATCGAGTTTGAAGTTCAAGGTGCAATTACGCGAGATTTGATGGAGAAATTAGAGTCGTCAAATATGTTTGTTTTCAAATTTCTTTGAATTAATAACTTTTAACTTTATGGAAAAATGTACCTTCAATTCCGCAAGCAATTGTGTGTGGTACAATAGCTCACAATTAGATTTTATCCATAGCAGATACAAAAAAATAACTAAGATGCAACTCAGTCCTATAGTGCAACAACGAAAGCTAAGCACAGTATCTACAACAACACATTATTTATTGAAAACACAATCGAAAGAGCATATCGAAATTAGTAAAACTGTAGAAAAAAGTAAAAGAAAAAATTCGTAAAAACATTGATTCTTTTTTTTCACTTACGACGTTTGTTTTCTGAGGCGACGGAAGGGAAATTCACGACTTTATATGCGAATTAGAATTGTAAACAGTAGCGATAATTTTAGTTAGTATCATTTGCGTGAATAAATAATAATAATAATAATGAAATAACGGGAAAACTCGTTTTCTCTTTCGGTGGCTGTCCTCTCAGCTAGAAATGGCAAACCTCTGAGAGTAAAAATTGCTTATGAAAGAGCTCCCAACCTGCCGTTCGGAACCGGCATAAAATTGTAGGTCCCTTCCACCCGCGTACAAATTCACACGCACAACACGGGTGGTTGCGGGAAGCTAGGCCTTAGTCTCGCGTAAGCGGGCTGTCGTGCCAGTCAATTATTAATTATTATCATTTGCGTGAGACGACGCTCGGATCGTAAGTTTCTCCTCGCCAAAAAAAAATAATTAGAACGACGAATGCAGGCTTGGCCTTAGTATACAGTTTGTCAAGTAAATGTTTGCAAATTTAAAGAAGATACAAAATTATTTTGAAAAGCTTATAATATAACAGATATTGCAATATTTTGAAATTATTTGAAAAATATAGATTAATTGAATATTTCACTCTCATATAATATCAAAGTAATGTCTATTTGATTCGCGTATTGAAGGGCGAATTGATTTGAAAGTATCTCCTGGACGACCCAGAAAACTGTCTGACAGAGAAGAAAGAAAAATCATCCGAAAAGTTCGTGAAAACCCCCGTATCTCAATAAGGGAAATGGCTGTGGATATAAAAATAGAATGCGGAACTGATGTATCTCATGAAACTGTTCGGAACTGTACGGCGCCAAATTTTCAATGCAATCTTGGTTTTGAAAGACGAATTTTTGGACAGTTTGAAGTATAGCTTCATTTCCTTTTTTGATTTGTTACACTGTTTTCGCGTATCAAATATACATTACTATTAATCTATATCTTAAACAAATTTCTAAATATTGCAATTTCTGTTATATTTATAAGCTTTTCAAAATAATTGTTCTACCTTTTTTAAGTTTGCAAACATTTACTTGACAAACTGTTCATAATTAGCAGTCTTAATCGAACGCTTATTATTGCAAAAAACAATGTATACCGTTCTTGTTAATACCAATGAGTATGTGTTTTCAGTTTATACATACATATGTTATAAAATAGTATATTTGATATGTTCTCTGTGATTATATTGAATTGACATCTTGAGCGTTATCATCGGGATCAGTATCATCCGATAGGTCTCTGATGGTCGATCCTTAATATTTTTATTAAAAATCGATCCAAATGAGAGCATCGCCAACACTGAAAATGTGCAATGAACTTGTTCCGAAATACCGAAATGTTGTGTTTATATTCCACATGTGATTGCAACTTATCAATATATGCAAAATATATAATGTGCAACCTACTCTGACATTTCACTTGCAACATTAAATAAAAAGAAAATAACTGCATACCTGTCCGAAATGAATTTAAAATGTTAAAATTTAAAAAAATCCAAAACGCACTGATGCCAAAAATTTTGAAATAAGTATAACAATCGAATCTGACTGACATATTAGGCAAAAGCAGTGATTCCAGGACAATATTATCGACGCGACAATGCCAGGGCAACATATCAATATTAGTTGGATAAAAAAATACTCGTATTCAAATATTAAGTACGAATAAGACGTTGTTGTTCGTCTATATGTGACACTGACATTTGACTACTAAAACTCCTCATACAAGTTCCGAACGCCTCTTACAAGTACAAGTACGCTTCTTGACGTAAATACACGAAATTTTCAATAAGGTTTTCGTCTTAAACATGCCAGATTTGAATTTATTCACTTATACTACATATTTTGAACTATACTTAATTGGATATCCAGTGTATTTGTGTGCCTTAAGTTTATTGAATTAATTAGATGGCCAATAAATTCATTCTCAGCTCTCAAATGCCAAATCGTCCGACGTAAACAGAATACTATCTTACTAACCTAATTAATACAATTAGCACAGCGTTGATCTAACCGCCTTTTGCGACATTGGCAGAGCCTATTCAGTGCCAAAACTAGCTAAACCACATCTCTTGACGGGGCCCATACCCATTCCAGCAGCACCGAGTTAATGTTAAACAAACCAGAACTTCGCTCCGGAAGGTTTTTGTTTTTTGTTTTGCAAAAATGTCAATGAAAGGTAAGCAGAATTTTTTCCATAAATATGACATCGATGTCTCCAGTAGGATGAGTGCTTTCGCTACTGTGTCCAAGTTAATACGATCGCTTATTGTGCTTATTCCGCGTTTACTGTACGAATTTAAAGATGCATTCGAAACTTCCATTATCGCTATTCTTTGCGGCTCTGCTGTCAATTTGCTTCTTCTCGCAGACAACGGAAGCAGCAATAGCACAAGGACTTTACCACAATGATGGTAAATATATGTTTATAAAAAGTGTTGTACTTGAATAAATGAAAGAAATGCATCTAACTTGCATTAAACATATTCGCTATAAATAAATACTTATGACGACGATTTAACGCTTCAAAAATCGAATACAATTTATATTGAAATAAGTTATATTTGCATTCAATCAACCGAAGTTGATTTGAAATACCTACATATGTGGGCACGACGATCGTCTGATCAAAGAATATTTCAATGAAAAGTTAGTTAAACCTAGTAAATTGTTATTAGTTGTGAAAAACATCTCGACAAATGTTTATCTATCTATGCACTAAGCATCAATTACAAAATTTCTAGTATTCACTTGAAAGTTTGAACATAATTTACGGAAGAAATTGTGGCGGCATATTTTATACCGACGAGTGGTAGCGTTTAAATTATTGAAACTAATAATAATAATAATTTCAGCACACCCTGGTAAATGTTTCATCTCAGAGAAGATTATTCTGTCGCCTGGGGAGAAGAAGAAAGCTCCAAATGAGTGCATGCAGTATGCTTGCGATAATGCCGCTGGAACGGCAACTATCTCCACGTATGTTGAAATGGATAATTGAGTAATTGTCCATTATATTAACGAATATTTGTGTATTATATTGTTACAGCTGTGGTGTTGAAAGTCCTCCGCCGAACTGCAAATTCGGCGACTACAACTTGAAAGCATCAACTATTGAGGAATGTTGCAAGCGATCTATAAGTTGTGTCAAGTGAGTTGGCCACACTGGTTCCAGGTGGTAGAAAAGGGGAGACGAACAAGGACCGCCCGCCCACGCGCACATCAATTGTGTTAAGAAAATCAAATTACTTTTATTAATTACTTGTTGAATAACTTGAATAAAATAAATTAATACACTTGACAATTGTAAATAAGCAAGTTTGAAGCATTATAAAGAAATACTAACATGTTTTATGAAAATTCTAAAGCAATAAAAAGTAGTTTCCAAAATTCGATACATCTTTATCCATTAACCCATTACCGCGTCACAGACCAATTATAAATAAATAAATATATATAAATAAATATAAATTATAATAACAAATAACTAAACGTTAGCCTGGTAATACATAGGTCTGATTGGGAACTTTTCCAGTAAAAAATATCAGTAGAACAAGCCAGCTACGCTCCAAAAATTTAAACTATCCAAAAGAGTAAACAAATAGAAATCCGTAAGAACTCTTGGTTACACCATGGGACTTCTAGTCTAACCAAGAGTTAAAACTTGCAAGTTCTTACAAATTTCTGTTTGTTTACTTTTTGGATAGTTTAAATTTTTGGAGCGTAGCTGGCTTACTCTCCTGATATTTTTTACTTGAAAAGTTCCCAAACAGACCTATTGATGAGAAAAAGTAAATGTGATACTTACCTATACCGATCTTCTTATTCTTGTATTTTGCGACATTTTACTTAATAATTTTAGATAAATTATAATTTAATCACATTTATTCTCTTTTCTCAACGATTTTATTCACATTTTACATTGACATTTTAAACTAAAGTAAATTCTTTATTTACTTTGTTTCAAACTTTCACGCGAATGAGTACACGCATGTTTCAAGAGGATCATCTTTCTTAGATTACTTTAATTTTTGTTTGTTTCTGATATAATGGGATCAAGTGAATTGAAATTTTCGCATAACTTGTATGTGAAAGAATAATTCACATAAATGTTGTCAGCATTACGATTACCGATTACTCTTTACATTGCCAGTAATAAATCAAATAAGTATCTTACCAATTGCATTATCTACAAGTAAACGATGAATAATCTAGAAATGTGTCATTATTCTACACATTAGCCATAATCGATTAACCCTAATTCTCAGAAGTGAGCCTCACAGTCTCACGAAAAATTTCAAATGGTGATAAATCCAAAAGATTTTCGATTCCATTATTTTATGTAATCCTCTAATGGAATGTTGGAATTATATTGCATTTATAAATTTAACATTTTAGATCGTTTTTGTACTTTTTAAACAAATGTTATCAGTAATTTAGCTCATATAAGCCTGACAGTCTCACTTCTGGGTTTACGTTACTTTTGAAATTGTAAGCGGTTCTGATCGCAAGGGGTTACAAATATCGTCAACATTTTTGCTGGGTGACACCACCGCATCTGTTAAAATATGGAATTAGAACATTCCATGGAGACGATTATGTAAGTTAACACCAGCACAGCCAAGAATTGTGCAAAGTAGCCAACGTCAGCAGCCAGATACCAGATACCGGTCAACAGCTGCGCAAAATCACCAACATCGGCAGCTAGACCAGCGCAGTCCACAACTGCGCAAAATTCGCCAACATCAGCAGCAATCCTCTGCAACTGGAATGCTGAGCATCCACCCACGCCGCAATGTGATCCACTGCTAGATCTTTGGCTATTTACCCAGCTGCACTACTGCTGCGTTGCAACAATCCGCTACGTGACATAGCAGGCGTATCCAGTTACATAGCTGCTACACATCTCTTTGCCACCAACGGCGGCGGCGCGTTTCTGGACGGAGCGACTCCAGTCGCTTTCTGTTAGCTTTTAAGAAGTTAGTTCTAAGCCGGAGACCAAACAGTGCACAGCACTCAAAAATAAGTTGGTGCATAGCACCTAATTTTAAATAATAAAGTTGGTGCATAGCACCTAATGAAATCCCCCAAAAAAGGTTTTGGTAATTTGTATACCAAAATTGTGTTAAGAAACATACAAAATATGATTGCAACGATGTTGCTGCTGCTTTCTTTGTAATCAAGCAGTTGACTACACAGCGACGCGTCGCGACGGTTGAAGCCGACGCCATCTTGAAGTTGTGTGGCCGTGTCGCTACCGTCTTCGAAGTGTTCGGGCTAAAAGTTATAATAAGCATTGTACTTGGAAATACAACTCTGGCTTAAGCATCTTCGTTCCGTTCTCATGTGTCCCTAGTGCTGGTAAACAGCTGATTTCGATTAGATTTATGTTGCGTGAAAGGGATGATATCGTTTGCCTGTAACGTCTGCATTTCGTAGAAACAAACGAAAACAAATGTGTAATTTAGTTGAAACAGTTTTATGTGTTGTTTTGCTGGCGGTTAGCATAGCAAGTCAGGAGGTGAGTAGTGGAAACGCAATTGCGGAATTAGTTCTCATGTGCCATTTTTTCCAGCACGATAAGCAACTGCCGGAGAACTATGTGAATGCGGTGCAGCGTTCAACGCACACAAACAATTGGGCGGTGCTAGTGGATGCGTCTCGCTTCTGGTTCAATTATCGGCATGTGGCCAATGTGCTCTCCATTTATCGCTCGGTCAAGCGCTTGGGCATTCCTGATTCGCAGATAATACTTATGATAGCTGACGACATGGCCTGCAATCCACGCAATCCGCGTCCTGGCCAAGTGTTCAACAATGCCAACCAGCACATCAACGTCTATGGCGACGACGTAGAGGTGGATTATCGAGGTTATGAGGTGACGGTGGAGAACTTTGTGCGTTTGCTGACTGGGCGCACGCAAAATGGTACAGCGCGCTCGAAGAAACTGCTCACCGATGCAGGCAGTAATGTGTTGATCTACTTGACGGGGCATGGTGGTGATGGTTTCTTAAAATTCCAAGATTCCGAGGAGATCACCAGTCAGGAGTTGGCCGATGCTGTTGAGCAGATGTGGGAGAAAAAACGGTGCGTAGTTTTGGCAATAATGGCAAGAGCATTGATTTTAATCTAATTTTCCGTCGCAGATATAATGAGCTCTTTTTTATGGTGGACACCTGTCAGGCGGCCTCGTTGTATGAAAAGTTTACGTCTCCCAATGTGCTCGCGGTGGCCAGCAGTTTAGTAGGCGAAGACTCGCTTTCGGTAAGATTTAATTGTGGTGCAGCCACCAATAATGGCCTTCAAAATAATTCCCTCTACAGCATCACGTCGACCCTTCTATTGGCGTTTATATGATTGACCGCTATACTTACTATGCATTGGAGTTTTTGGAAAAAGTACAACCCAATAGTGAAAAGACAATGGGCGAATTTGTAAGGCGACTGCATTAGCAAACGTTTTCGCACTGGTTCGAAATTACTGACTGATTATTTGTTTGCTCACTTTGTAGCTACAAGTTTGTCCCAAACGAGTGTGTATTTCTACAGTGGGAGTACGCAAAGATCTGTATAATCGCGATCCGAATAAGGTTCCAATAACCGATTTTTTCGGATCAATACGACCCACCGAAATATCGACAGGGCGCGTGAACATCACACTAGCAGAAGAAGAGTTGGTTTTGAATATTATGCGTTTCCTCAATCCTTTACTTATGAGTTGCTTTGCTTTCAGGGACTTCATAAATGCTGCCATCGAAGCTGAAAAAGCGGCGACAAAACGAAGCGCTTTCAAAGTAGAGTTTGAATCCCAATTTCCCATAGAATTGTTTAAATAAAAAAATATTTATGAGATTTTTGTGCGTTTTATATTTAGTTTTGTTTTTTACCATTTGAACCATTTTAGATGTATGGAAACGCCAGAACTGAAAGCGAGAAGTTAGCAATTTCCAACTTTTAAATGAGCCGTTCAGTGCACAGAGTGATTAACTCCACTTTTTGAAAAATCTTAAATTTAAGTGTCAAAGCACTTGGTATAGTCATAACTTTTTATATTTATTAAAACTTTCCTGAATAGTAAAGATTAACACCATTAAACGACAAAATATATATATTTGAATTTAAATTATAAAGGGAATTTAAAAAAAAACAAATTTATTTCATCGCATTTCTCAACTTTTTGTTTTATGGAGTTAATCGATTTGTGCACTGAGCGGCTCAAATATTGGTTTCTTGGCCCAGGGCACCCAGACGATTTGCGTTTTCGACTATGATATAAGTCTCACCAGATGAAATAACCAACGACGATGTATAGTACATTTGCTAGGATTTGCTGCAAAAGTTTCGAGAAAATTCACTTGGGAGATTCGAATGAAAAACTATTGCATGAATGCGCGACACCAAACTGCCCAATCACGGAAATTACTGTCAAAATCGTTATTTACCTGCTGTGCATTTTGCAACCGTTGAGTGCTGTGTCGGAGTTTGTAAAAAATTATATTAGCGAAAGACTTAAAATTGTAAAATGTGAATGCGGAAATGTGCTTTTTGCATTTAGAAATGTCAGCATCTATACCAATCAGTTTCAATCAACACAGCTTTGGTAAATAATTGCATGTGCGACAATAGGCGAATCAAAATTTGTTCCCGATGACCGGAGATCAAAATGTAGTCAAACAAAAACATATAATGAATTACACTACTCGACAAAAAATGGGTTCATCGCGTGCTCCTAGAAACAAAAGTATTTTTAAGACTAATCTTCGGCTGCTGAACACGAAACTGAAAATCAAAAAATTTTCTTAAGAAGCGTTTTCGAAAAATCTTCGAAAAACACGTTTTTCCCCTCTTATTTCAGTTATGAGCACATATCTCGTAAACCAACCATCCGACTAACACAAGTGGGCCGTCGTTCAGAAGGCAATTAACTAACCTTTCCAACGATATATCTATTGGCCAAATCAGATGAGATTTGGGGAAGGTACTGACGATGAAACTTGTAAAAATGTAAATTTTTCGACCATTTTCAAAAATTATACATTTTCGAATCGTTTTTTTATAGATAAAATAAATGATCTCCTCTGGTTTTAAAATCTAAGTTGAAAGATATATTATTTAAGCAAATATTAAGCCTAACATCAATAGAATTGAAAGAAAAATTACAAAGTTATGGTGCACGGAGTGAAAACACCAACTTTTCATTTAATACACCGTGCGAAAAAATTTTTTAATTTTTCCGAGACCCATCCAAATGTTGATATAGACGTAAAACTAGAGGTCATTTATAATATCCAAGCATAGTCAGTTTTTCATTTTCTGACCCAAAAACCTTTTTAAAGGACTTTAAAATTTTAAGGACATACACATTTCAAATATTTTTTTAAATATTTGCGATTGTGCAATGATGAAGAAATGGGTATCAAATGAAAGAGGAAAATTGTCTCCTCTTAACTAAATTTTCTATTTTGAACTTTCAGAACTTTGAAATAGAAAAAAATTTATATGTATGAATCTACAGACTGAGATCCAAAACATTAATGTTTTGCATACCTGACATATTTTGGTCTTGTGTTAGTCGGATGGTTGGTTTACGAGATATGTGCTCATAACTGAAATAAGAGGGAAAAACGAGTTTTTCGAAGATTTTTCGAAAACGCTTCTTAAGAAAATTCTTTGATTTTCAGTTTCGTGTTCAGCAGCCGAAGATTAGTCTAAAAAATACTTTTATTTTTAGGAGCATTTTTCGTGTCGAGTAGTGTTATTAGTAGCATTTGGCATACATTTATGAGTGTAGCTGTCTCCCTCTACCTACAAATCACTAATATATCCGTAATGCGGATTTAACACTCCGATGCCCAACAAGGTCCGTAGGGACCTATGGCGTTTTTAAAAGCAATTATTTTGTATTTTATACGTTTTTGCCATCTGTCTGTAGTAAAAAATACATCATACAAACACATCTACACACATTATGTAACACTACATTATACAATTACAAGCCTTATATGCAATATTACAATAGAGGTCCCTGGGGACCTTGTTGGGCTTTGGCCGTTTAAAAAGTTGTTGGGCATCCGAGTGTTAAAAAAGGAAAACATGGATTTAAACTGATATTTACATAAACTTTATTTTCTTTTAAGTTTTACATACAAATTTATATATACAGTGGTGTCTGGATATAGTGAACTAATTATTGCAAGGCCTGTGCACTGTATTGAGGTTGATCACTATGTCAAGGTCAACATTTTTGTTCAAAAACTCGTTTTATTTGCTCAAAACACACTTTTTGTTTTTTGCTTGAAATTTTTTTATATATTTAGAGGCTCGATGTCAAAATTTGGGTGTTCCCTATATCGAGGTGTCCGCTATATAGGGGTTCACTATACCCAGACACGACTATATTTATTTTTATTTAAATATTTCACGCAAATTTGATGCAGGGCACTCAAGTTTCTCACTCAATTTGGAAAATTATTTTAGCCGTCTTCAACTTTTATAGAAGTTGAATTCATTTCATTGCAACAATGGCCAACAGACTGGTTTGAAAGCCACAACGGTGCAAAGCTGATACGAGACATAGTATAATAATAAAGTAGTCTAATAAAAGAGAGTACCCCTAATGTACCACTATTTTGATTGACAAATATTGTCAAAAAAGTCATCAGCAGAGTCTTCAAATTGTGGACGGGGTAAACAAAGTTGTATTAAAATATACTTAAGCATTTTCCTCTTGCTTTTAGTACGATTCTATTTGAATGAAGTTGCGACTGTGGTTGAACATTTTTTTAATTCCAAAAAATTTTGTTTTCTTTGAGCCGGAGAGTTTTTATTGGACTACTTGATTAGTATACCTATGATACGAGAGAAGTCTTTAGTAATTCTCTTGATCAATGCAATATATAATAATTCGAATAAATCAGTGTTAGTGTAGGATACAAAACGTCTATGTACTTGAAGTTTTGTTTTGATAATGCAAACGTAACTTGACGTAAATGTTTGAATAACGTATTGAGCAGATAGCTTATCGATGTAAATCTGGCTCTGAAAATGATAAAACTACAACAAATAGGGCTTAGATGATAGAAAAGATGTGTGTGTAAGCTGAATTCAACCAACGAGTTGTTGTTTTCAGCTAAGTATGCACTTATTGCGCTGTTCAACAACTATCGGCCTACAAGTCGAAAACTGAGCATGCCTTGTTCTCACTTTTAACACTTCAATTAAATAATCCATTAATCACTGTTTTTTTTTAATTTATATTTACGAAAATGGAATTTGAAGCGCGCAATAAAATTACAAACGACTGAAATATGAGTGTGAACGTAAGGAAATACAAATCTATGTACCGATGTTTGTGTAATCAGATAGCAAAAATAACAACAAGCAACGCTAGTAAAATAAACGAATGCCAACTAAAAACAAGAGCATCGCAGCTTCCAGAGCTGGCTTCGAGTCAACGAGGTAGCGAACAGTAAATTGGCAGGGTTGGGCTGGTCTCCGGTTTACGCGGCTCGTGAATCATCCGTTCACCGCTACAATTTTCGAATGTCGGCATTGAGGTGAGTGCGATGACATTCTGATTGCCGCCAAAGCAACTAGAAGCTACGCGTACAGTCGTAGGCCCGTTCGCAGCACTCGGGGTACGCGCGATCCGTATTGACAAAGTCACGCATCTTGCAGCCTTTCGGTGGCGCCACGGCAGGACACCTGTAAATTGTATTTACGCGCTAGTTATGCGTAGTCGTACATATTTAGGACGCATTGGCGGCTTACTTACGTTCGCAACTCGACAAATCCGTTGTCCATGCACTGCGCGCTGGCACACGGATTGTTGGGCGCCTTGCCACTCTCACCGGGCGACAAGATGAGGTCGGGGCTGATCACACATTTACCAGGGTAATCTGCATAAAAGATGAAGGTATATTTTAGTCCTTTGAGAAGTCGCCTTTGTGGTAATGAGTTGTGGTTTTTACTTTCTACCACAGTTTAACCGCTGAAGAAACAAGGATGTGAAGAATCCTGTTCTATCTGTGCACCGCCTCAACCTTTGTACTTAAATGCTTCACTCACCAGGGTTACTGAATACCGCTCTGGCCACCGCTGCCTCGCCAGAAGCAAACATCAAAACAATAAAAGCCGCAACAATCATAACACACACGTTCAAGTTCATTTCGTCCTGGTCCTTTATAAATTTCTGCTTAGTTGTTCGAAATGGAATGTTTGCGAATTGCAGCGCGAAAATGCCCACAACGCGAGAACGGTGATTGCTGGTGCTCGCCACTTGTTTTTGGAGTTTTTATACAAATTACAGCCGACTGGAAGCAGTGACGGGGACGGTAATGCCAACAACGAACGTTTGCCGCACTTCTGACGCTCGCTGTGTGCTGAGCGCATTAAACTTCGGCAGTTGTATTGCGTGCGGGTCAAGTTGTCGCACAGTGTCGCAACTTGACAAAGGCTGTACGTAAAAGTTATTCCATTACTATGGTATGAGATTCGTTTTCGATATCAGTCGTTAAAGTCTAAATGAAACTCTAAGCGGTAATTAGTAAAAAATGCGTAAAAGAGCTAAGATTGGATTAGTCGAGAAGTGTGCGCGCAGGGTGTAAGAAAAATAATGTTAAGTATACATTAGAGTGGATTTAGTGTCGTATGGAGATTCTTAATAATGGGTTCTCGATGCTTCGCAACAACCTCTCATTTTATGCGGTCTGGTGAAAAAGTGCATGAGCCAAAAAATTTTGGGGCTAGGGTGGGGCTAAATGGCGTCTCATCGAGGTCAAAGTTTACAAAAAAGCTGGCAAATTCGACAAATTGCTCCACAGCTGGTCAGAAGTTGCTCTTAGAGGGTACAAATCTATGACCGACCTCTCTAGTTTTCCTTACTGAACATTTCTTTCAAACATACTTACCCCCTTTCTCCAACCCTTGATGGGGCTCCCATACAAAATGGTCATTTTTATAAAATAGGCTCCCACTGCTCCCAGGTTGCCCCTAGACGTGTCGAATGTATGACCGACATCCATTTATTTTCCCTTCCGAATGTTTCTTCTAAGCATACCTACCCGCTATCTCCAAGCCTTAAGAGGGCTGCCATACAAAATTGGCCATTTTCTATGCCATTGGCTACCCACTTGTAGATGTAGTAGTTAAGTAAGCGAGAAAACATTGTATCTCGGAAACTACTGAACCGATTTAAATGATTTATTCAGCGATCACCAACATTCTTGAGTACAAAAAATACAAAATTAATTAAGGTTCAGAAATTCACCACCAGAGGACGTCTCCCATACGATCGGACTAAACTTTTGGGTTTCTACAAAGCAAAAAGCAAAATGTATTGTTGAAACCCCACTAACCTCCCTACTTTGAATATAATTGCAATCGTAATTGAGTGTTAAGAAGAAATCATTAAATTTGTATGAGAAAATGTGAATTTTTTATTCAGCCGGTATAGGTATTCCTTGCGTAGGCAGCTTGGAGCAAAACTTGTTTTGTATATCACAAGTCTCTGATGAGTTTCACGCCCCTTCCGACAGCATCGTTGGCCACATGTAATTAATGTAAACTTTGACCTCGATGAGACGCCATTTAGCCCCACCCTAGCCCCAAAATTTTTTGGCTCATGCACTTTTTTACCAAACTGCATAAAATGAGAGGTTGCAGAGCATCGAAATCGAAAAATCGTGCACTAAATCCAGTCTAGTATACATGAATGTATTACTTAATATACTCGTATAACTACAAAAACAGAGTACCATACAACAAAAAAAGCATTTTATATTTTTGTTTTCTCATTTTGGTTTTTTTGGAGAACACAGGACAAATGATCATTTTTTTTTTTAAATTACGCAATTTTGAATTAATTTTAATTGAATTTGAGAATTTATTGGGTTTAGTTTTTTATATGCCAAAATAAAAGTGTCGAATTTGGACAACTTGCACTGCTTGGATAACTTGAAACTGTTCCCAAATAACGTGAGATGAAGGCTTACAGGAGATTGATAAACTTTGGTACCACACCTCTATGGGGAACTAGGGACTAGCGGTCGACAAAAAAGTGTTATTTAGTTGCTTGATTTTAGTTGAGTCATCATTCGAATTCACGACCTTCTACAACATACAAGAGCAATCTTTATAAGTTGTGATGCAATCCATAAGTCAAACAGTTCCAGAACTCTATCCGGAATGATATTTATCTACATTATCAGTGCACGAGCATAAATGCATTCACAGAGGTGAATCATATACGAAGCTGCTAGTATTTGAGTTGTCTGTGCTTTGCTTGAGGAGTCACAAACACGTCTTTGAACTTTTTATTTAACCTCTCTCCACCCACGTGCACAGTATTCCCGTTTCGGTATTGCATTTTTTGTATGAATTTATAATCGATTCATTTGTCATCGAAGCGGAAATGCGCTGGCCATAAAAATTCTTTCCTTTCATCCTCAGATTGTTCTGCTTCTGTGCAAAGTATTTGTTGTTGTGGTTGTAATTTTTAATGCAGCTGCTGTCAACCACTGCAATACACGTTAATTTCACTTTTTAATGTATTGCGGTTGTTCCACTGGCGCCTTTAATGAAAAAACTAGTTTTGCGTAAAGCAAAAAAAAGGGAAACAATTACAATTAAATAATTAATTAAGCTTGTCTGCGAAATGTGTGAATGTGTGCAATTTCGTTGCCGTGCTGTGAAAAATGAGTAATTCAATTCGACGATTTATTTTCGTCCAATAAAAGAGGTTAATAACATTTTTATCAAAAACGTTTCTTGCAATTAAGATGGATGACCTGAAGCTCATTCCGATTTTGACACTTGTGGGAAGTGTCAGTCGGCGATCTGAGTAATTTTGAAAATTTCAATAATTGTTTTTTATATTATCTGGATTTAATTTAATATGTATGTATTGAAGTTCCCAAAAAGCGTGCCAGGAAAGTTATTGAACCGAGGAAGTGGAATACTTTGACTCACACGGACAACAAAAGTTGTGCAGGTACAGTTTTTTATGTTAATAAATTGTTTAATTACTTGATGAATATCTTGTAGCGGTTTGGTCAATCTGAATCGACTAAAGTGCATACCACACAGAAGTATTTTATTATCCCAATCTATGTAAATGTCTTTGCAGTATAATTACTATCAACTTTCGTTCCGATATCTCAGCTCTTACAAAAGTTATTGCTGCATCCCAGATTGGCTATAAAAAAATTAGTCTTATTACGCCCGAACACAAATTAAGTTCAAGTTCATTCCTTTATCATTCAACTCAACTCCCCCCTAAATACAAAAATTTTTGGTGAAAAATATGGTTGTTGTTGTACGCAATCCCCACCAGACTTCTCTGGTTGACTTTTAATTGGCTGTATTTTCTTTGTAATGATAATGGGTAGGGACAATGCCCTGTATTTTCTTTAGTATTTCTTCTATCAAATTTTGCTTCTGTGACTGTTTGGGTTATAAAATTGTGTGAAAAAAACAAGAAAACAACAAGAAAATTATACTTTCCTTAACCCTTATGTGTGTGATGGGGTACATGGGTACCCAAATCACTTTTATATCGAATCATAAAATATACTTTTATATTACTGAGAGTTATAAAATTAAGCGGAAACGGCAAAATTTCGTACATTGCGAACAAAAAGTTAGAAATTTTGATACAATTTGTGCTGGTGTATCCGGGTACCTCATCACACGGGTAAGAGTGTTTTTTCAGCACACACACTAGGGTTAAAGTAATGAAAGGTTGTACAAGTGCAAATTAGAAATTGCCTGTAAAATTCAACTTTCTTTCAAAATCATTGAACAGACAACGTATGTAAGTACAGTGGACGTCCAGTATAACGAACTTTCCATTTAACGAATTTTCGATTTAACGTACGGCCAAATTTTTTCCATTGATGGTTCTATATTACGAACAAATGACAAAAAATTACAAATTTGCTATTCGATATAACGAATATTTATGTTGTTTTTCATCCTTCGAATTGTTTTTATTTGAGCATTCACATTCTTTACAATAACAATGAATGTTTGGTTTCGTCAAGTGAACGGTACCTCAATAGCTTTCGTTTTTGTTACGTTAAAACTTTCAAATTTACGTCAAGTTGCTGATCATTTTCACAGGATTTGTTTTGCGTTCGGTCGGCTTTTTTCTTTTTAAAAATAAAATTTAATAATCATCCAAGAGAAATTGCCATACAGAAAAGTTTACTTGCGGTAAAGAGGCAATCGCGCATCGAAGACTTTTTTACTTTCTTTTTCATAAAACAAGATATTTATTTGACCTTCTGTCTGTCCTTTGCTCAAAATTGCGTTTGCTGTCCTTTGGGGTCAGGATGGCCCCAATCAAACGGTTATATAATTTACTGACAAAACATGAAGAAATGTTACACATAAATCAGAAAAGAAAAGGTAAAGCCCCGAAAAGTGTTTTTCTCGATTTGTTATTGGGTTGTAAGCGAGATTAACACTAAATAACACAAGTAGACGAGTGCACAAAATCGCTCAACCGTTTTTTTAATTCCGCCTGGGGTCAAATAGACCCCTAGGGACAGGCAGAAGGTAAAAACTGAATATGTGAGACTTATTTCTTTAAGAACGGTGGGTTAAAACAAAACAATTTTTGATCGATTTAACGAATTTTTCGATTTAACAAATTGGGGGTACAACATAAGATTCGTTATACTGGACGTCCACTGTATATATATATACAAATTATGTTCATATATACTTACTTAATTACCCACAAATACACTGTAAAAAGGAGATGAATCTGTGATTTTTTTATTTTTTTGAACCATTTCGTCTGGCCAGACGTCAAAGTCCATCCGAGGGTTAATGCAGTAAACGTCGAACGTCTGCAGTCGCCGTAGCTCAGCTGGCTAGTGCGTTGGGCCGTAAGTCCAGGTCCAAGACTCCGTTGCTGCTAACACCGGAAAAAAAGGAAAAACAACAATTTTTCTTTCGGCGGCTGTTCAGCAGGAAATGGCAAACCTCTGAGAGTAAAATTGCCTATGAAAAAGCTCCCAACTCGCCGTTCCGAATCGGTATTAAACTGTAGGTCCTTTCCAACCTTGTAAAAATTTGCACGCACAACACGGATGGTTGCGGGTAGCTAGGCCTTAGTCGCGGTATCGGGCTGTCGTGCCAGTCAATTAATTACACAGCACAACAAAAAAACACTTTTTTCTGTTGCATGAAGTTTTTCTACTGTTTCTTACTAATTTGGGTGCGTTGATTTCGAATCTATCCTCAGATTTTTTCTAGCAGCTCTAGTTAGTGAGATATAGGTACCATGTCTTTTTTTCAGTTTTCCCCTACTTTTTCCATATTCTTGAGCCTAAAAATATGCAAAATTTTTAATTTTTTAAAATTTTTTTGTTTTTTTCATGTATTTCAGACTATAAATGGAACATAAATGTATAAAAAAGCATATTTTGAGGCCCCTAATTTTTTAAGGAAAAAGTATGAAAAGTGATGAAAATGGCTATGGTATATTTTTGGTATTATTTCGATGCGAATGTGCATTCCGCCAAATAATTTGGCTGTCTTGTATTGCTTGATGTTTCTTCTTAACATTTCATATACAGTCCCTGCTCATCGAATTATGACCGATGAAAAAATTTCGAAATTTCTACTTCCATCATCGATAAAACAAAACCTAATCAAGTAAAAATAACATATGAGGTATCAATTTATCCGTTGGAAAGCTTTGTACCAAGATATGTAAATTATAGTTTGTGACTGAACTGTACTTCGTAACTTTATTTATGAAACATCTGTACAATTTTAGCCATCAGAAAAAATGCCTTGAAATTCAATATTTTCCTACTTTGAAACCTTATTACAACGCCAATTTAGAACGCATAAAATTGATTAATGTCAGAAAAGATGGCGTGAGATGTTGTTAGTGCAACTATATAAAAATCATGTCGATAGGATTATTGGTTCAGAAATTACAGTCAAAAACGAGAAAAAAGCCGAGGAAAATTCGAAAAAGTGACACGCCCATTTTTTGCGAAAACTAGAGCTGTTACATAAAAACGGAGTATGGTTTTGAAAACAGCGTGGAAAAACGATTCAGATTCATGTAAAAAACTCCATGCAACAGACATGCTGTTGTGCAGTGTAATTCATTAAACGTCGAAATTGAAAAGCTAAAAACACGATTCCGAAGACCGCTTTGAAATATGAGTTGGTAGACTGAACAAGGTAGGTACACCGAAATCAATGGAGATTATATAGATGATGATTAATGATGGAAATTCAGTCCTAAAATATTGTTTGGAAATTGCGAAATACATTCCAATTCTTTATAAATAAAGTGTGTAAATTTATAAATAAAGGGTTTTTACCAAGTTTAAGTGAAAATATATAATATTCAGCTTCTATATGGTGAAATACTGTATGTAACATTTCTGTAAGAAAGGACGTTTGTTTTTGAATAAACGATTTAAAAATCCGTAAACAAAATTAAAAAAAGGTGGTTTTTTTAATTAAACAGGAGCTTAAGGAAAAAAAAACGTTTTGGTTTAAAATATTTTATTGACCGATAAAAGGTTAAAAAAAAAGGAATATGTTGAAATGAATCAATGTCGCTTCATTGCGCTGACCTTCCTCCTCGAAAACGAAGACCGCTTTTTTAGAACGAACTGTTAAAACGGACCAATTGTTTTTTTTTTTTTTTATTAAATATTTATTCTTTTTGTTCTCATTGTAATAATAATAATAATGACAATAATCGTAATTTCAATTTTAATAAATAATAATAATAATAATGATCATACATACTTTATTATATATATTTATTACTATTTTTTTGTTATTGATCAATACGTGTTTGTATATATATGTATGTATGTATGTATGTATGTATGTCCCTATATATGGTGTTTTTCTTTTTCGCCCTTTCGAGCGTCATCTGCCCTCTGAATCTTGCCTTCAGTCATCATCATTTAAAGTTTCTCACTTCAAATGCATTAACGGTTAATATGTGTGTCGTGTCGGTTGGTTTGCTACTTAGTCTAATACAATTTACTTGCAATTTTCTGTGCTCTTAAGTACGACAAGCTTTTCTGTTCGTCCTGTTGCATTTCCTATTCGGGCATACATACACTACATGTCTCGCCTTGATTAATTCTTATTAAAATCAAGTTGCAATTTCGCTACGATCCGTTCCTCACAAAATGCTCAGTTAACTCAACAGTAACGCTCTACTGAAACAATAGTCAAGCATCCATATGTATAGGTATAAGTAACACTTTCGACTTTCCACAATCTGCTATGCGCTAATCGTACAAAAATGCGGAGCGCGAGCAACTCCCCGGTGCAGTGTTCGATTAAGTGTAAATGGTTTTAATCAACAATTAAATGAGTTCAACAAAAGCGTTCAATTGTTGCTTGTTCTGCTTCGATCTTCGGCTTTACATCGAGTGTAAATATAAATTTCTATATTCAATTTTAGTTACAGTATTTTATGTATAAACTAAACTTCACTCTAAATAAACAACAATAATTGATTTTAGTTTTCGTTATGCGTACAATTGGTATGGGATCCATTTTTGGGGGATTTCTCATACATACATACATGATTTCTCGTGCATGTGTATGTATGTTGTATTGTGTGTATGCAGATGTCTCTATGCTAAGTTGTGAATTGCGTATGCTCCTTTTTTATATAAAAACTTCTCTTTAGCTATACAAGAATGTGTACGTATGTGACTAAGTAAGTTCCCCCTCCAACCTTCGGTTGGTGCGTAGAGATGCTGTGTGGCGAACGTTTTACTCGTATAATAGCTCAATTCAGTATAGACGTGTGTGGCGGTGCGTGATTAACTCCTAATAAGTGGTCGACGACAAAATGTGCGAGAATATGCTAACAGAAGGGCCAATGAGTTGTTGGTGTGACAACGATACGCAACAGTTCGGCATTATAAAACTCAGCACTGTTCAGAAAAAAAAAGGCCGGTAATATTTCAAGTGTTGCGATCAGCTCAAACAGGAGCAGATTCGGGGAAAGTGTGAATTAAAGCGAAAAACAGGAATCACACACTCATGATTTTCACGATCACTGACGATGCACATTGTGCGCTTTTGCCAATCTGGAGGATTTATAATAACTAAAAATACTATTTCAAATTGATCGATTATTACGAAAAATGCACAAAAGAAAATGGGGGGAAACCAACGCTTAGAAGGATAACAGTTTTCAAAGGCCGATTACACTGCACAATAAAATCAAATCATTTTTAAAATAACAAGGTTCTTGTAGGACATTTTAGTACCAATTTTGTATAAGGGCGAAATAAACACTGAAACACAGTTTCAGTTTTGGCTTAATTCTGGCGTTCAAGTTAATTTATGAACTTTGGTGTATTCAGAGACCTATAGTAGAATTTTATGGCGAATATTTTCGTGGTACATTTTGTCCTTAAAAAGTCCTGTTTTACAGGACGTTTTTGGCATTTTAGAAAAAAGGGGCAAATTGACCCATACAAATAGGAGCTACAGGGTTAAAATGCTCCACAAAAATGTTCTTTGTAGTATTTTACATCAAACTGCTGAACACATCATATACCTAAAATGTGAGGTTACATGGTTTTCGTATGCCGATTCACCATAAGAATGTGCAAAAAGGGGAAAACTTTGACCCCTTAAAAAAAACTCAGACGTAAACTTTCAAAACGCCGATACAAATATATTTTTTTTTGACCCCCTCTACCAGAATCCGTTGTCAGAACCTTGTTATTTTATTTTGTGTTGTACAGTGTTACCAGCGTTTCCTACATAATTTTTATCTCAATTTTTTCGTTCGCTGTAAGTTTTGCAAAACGGTTCTATGTATGTATATATGTAGTATAGTATATTTTTTAAGTATTAGTAGTGTTCTGTTGTAATGCAATGTTTTTCGTTCTGTGATACTTTTCATTGTTTACCGCGCAGTTCATTTTGTGGTCGTTGCTACAGGTAACTAAAGTTTACTCAAACAAGTCAGTTGCTTATACGAAAATGCTACACTTGAATGGAAAAAAGGTTCTTATAGTACAAAATACAGTCTGCGGACGAGCATTGGCGAGAGCAGGGATATTTTCTGATTAGGCTGATCAACAAAAGTATTGCCGCAATTTGCCAAAAAAAATATATTCGCAAAATTAGAGGGTTTAATGAGCTTTGTGGCTAATCAAATGGTAAATAAATCTTAAGAAGTAAACAAAAAAAAAAGTAATTATTTGAACCAAAAATGTTTTTTAAATTAATTTGTAAGTACATATAATTTTTTGTTTAATCTTTCACAATCAATAGGACGCAGATCTTGTCTGCAGCAATGTCTTACAATATCGAATCAAGTCCCCGCAGATTGGCAAAATCACACACTGTGCGATGTCTTGAAGTGTCTGCAGCAAAACAAATGCAAAGGATTAGTTTTGTAGTCATTTGTAGTCAATTTCATCGCAGTGGCACGTGCTCTGAAGGTAGTCTCGGTCGTGACATGTTCATTGATCAGATGTGTGCTTGGTTTATCTGTGGTATATGTTTATATGAATTGCTATTTTGAGCACCGTATTTTAGTTATTGTAGTAAAATTCATACATATTTATGTGTATAGTGGAATGTGACTCAAATAAAACATTAGCAAATATATTATGGCTTGCAAACATTTACATTTTAAATTTGCTGGTTTGATTGCGAAAAGGCAAGATCGACATTGACCGAAAGGTTGTAAAGGCTAAAATATATGGAAACAAACGTATAAAGTTTTTCAACAGTTGTATCTGAACTTCGACCGCTATTTCGCTGACTTTCAAGTGACAGTGCTCTTCTATGTTGGTTTCTTGAAGTTGGCCAAAAGTACGTTGACTGGGGCTATAATAGAATTTATTTGCAAGAGACTATCAACGGTTGAGTTGAGTGAATCTTTGCTGATATCCAGCGGGAATTTGGCCCATCGAATCGATTTTGAGCCCGATTGAGTTTAATTAAATGTTTTCTATTTTATATTTCAATAAGGTTAGTGGAAAACCCCTTAGTTTATATATCCGGCGGGCTCGGATATGGTTTCGAGGTTCAAAATTCAAGAATTCAGATTTACGCTTTTGGCAAATCCATCGAAGTTTGCTTAGTTATTGGTATGAATTAAAATATTCTCAGAAGCTTCAGTTAAGTTTTTATAATTCGCTGCAGTTTTAAAAAAGTTTTAAAACATAATAAACACGTTTTCTAGAATTAATAATAATTTTTATTGGGAACATTTAAGAACATACGCGACCTCCAAATTTCACTTTAGCTTCTTTACAAAGTTACTCGTGTGGGATTTGTAAATGTAATAAAAGTAACAGCGATTGGTAGTAACTGAAGTACAACTAAGAGAAGCGCAAAGGTGCAATGAAGAAGAGCAAAGCCCGAGTTAATTTGCTTATAAGCAGTTATTGTGTCTACTTGCCGAAATGCCTTCGGTTTTTTATTTTTCATTTTATTGTGTGTAATTATTTAGTTCAAGTTCCGAACCAAGCAGCTTTCACTGTTAAAGTACCAACGTGGTTTTAGATATTCAGCAATATTTCTTTACAGTTGGATTCGGTTTAAGTACTTTTGTGTGCATTTTTAACTTAGTCGGGAACATCTTTGTTGTCTTTGCTTTTACGTTTTCCCCAAAAGCCGCTGATGGCTCCGACCTAAACACTAGAATTTGCCTAACTATTTATGACATAAAGTCTAAGTATGTACACGATTGCAAGTGGCAACTGTCGCAGCAGTCGTGCAACAGCTTTTGGCCTTTTCTGTCATTCTTATTCAACTATTTTTGCCCCTAACCTGCCTTGACGCACATATTGGTGGTTCTGCTCTTTGGATCAAATTAGATTTACCCATTCGAGTGTGAAATATGAGTAGGTTAACACGTACGTAACGTAGGGGATATCTTAACGAGTATAGTATGAGGAACTTAGGACAGATGAGTGATAGTTCTTTGGATTGTAGGAGCCGCGCGCTCAGAATGAAATCAGCTGTAGGTGAAGGAATTTTACAGAATTCAAAAGCGACTATGAGTTCTCTTTCAAACTGCGGCAATGCGAGGCACCCTGTACTTCCACAGCTTTGTGGTGCTCTGTGCTGTTTTCTTTCCGCATTGTCAATTTGAAGCTTTCGAAGCTCTCTGTTCGTCTCAGCGTTCGGTCTTATGGACACGGTTGCCACTTGACCAAAATATAAAAAGGGAATCGAAATTTCGGCCGCTCTTCCTTTTCTCATCTAACATAAAACATGCGAGCAAAAAAAAGGTTTTCAAAATATGTACAAAAAAATTTCCTTACAAAAAGTCATCAAACACAAATAAAAGTAACCAAGTGCAAAAAAATATACCCATTTCGGTTAAAAGTAACCAAATGTGGCAACCGTGCTTGTGGATGATCTTTGTTTTTTTTTTTCATTTGTATTTACATACACTCGACCGAAGTGTTAAGATTTGCTCTACATACATATATATTTAGTTCTCCATTTGCAATCAATGCCTAAGCCTTAACTACACTGTGCAAAAATATGTGGATCTGTTTCAAACTGCATCTCATCTCTCTAATTACTTTCAATGTTTTGCTCGTACCTGCGGGGGGGTACGAGGCTGCTGTGACTACTTTTATTTTCTATTTTATGCTAACTTTACAATTTCTGTTACACTTTCCAATTGCTGTTGATTAAAAGTTGAAAAGTTCTCTCTTGGAATTGTTTTAAAACACTTCAAGGCAATTTTTTATCAGACTTGCTTCTACGCTCTGTCACCTGTCATCTAAACATATCTTCTACTTAATGTTTTTGTGTGGCTGTGTGTATGGGTATTTATTGATGTAGTTAATAGAACGAAAGTGTTTTTGAGGAGTTTCGCAGTTAGTACGTTGCTTTCTTGGTGAAGATACACATCCCTGTTGCAGAATCCGAATCGGATCGGAAATGGATTTGATTCCGACCGTCGGTGTTCCACATTCCGATTATTGGAAATATTTTCCGAAGCAACCCTGTTCTCAAATCCGATTAAATTCGAAAGAATTTGAATCGGAAATTTGGTGTTCTGCATTACGATTGTCGGAAATGGTTGTCAAAAATATTCCGTTAAACAAAAAGCTGGTGGAATTGAAATCGGAAAGCAGCAAAACATCGTGTTAAATAAAACTAATGAATTAATTTTTAATCAAAGGAAAGCATAAGACTGCTGACCAGAGCAAAATGCTTTTGGATTTTATGGAGGAGAATGCGGACATCGTGAAAGGTTTATGGAAAGGCGACAAAGTCGAATTTGAAAATAAGTGGAAGCATTTAACGCAGTCGCTGAACGGGCAAGGACCACCAACAAAAAGTGTAATGGAGTGGAAAAGGGTCAGAAGTAAATTAAATCGATTCATTTTGTAAAATTTTCTTCAATCATAGACCTAAGTTAATTGGAAAAGTGAGGTAGGAAGGAAGCTGGCGCATAATAGAAGAGAAGCCTTAGCGACCAGCGGTGGACCTTATAAGAAGCACAAACTTGCCGAAGTGGAAGAGGCGGCTGCCTTTTCTACCGATCGTTGATAGCCTCCTTTGGCAGGAAATCGCAAAGCCGTCGCCAATTTCAAATCTTTCGGAATGGAGTACTGCCGAAGAAATGGTTTCACTTCGGTCAAGATCATGTAGAATGCTTCTTTGTTAAGGCGGTACTGAGCAATAAACCTTAAATAGGAAATTTTGAACGTAACTGAAATAACTTGTACTAGTTACGAAGAATCTGGCAATTCCATCGGATTGCTGTGGTCTCGCAAAATTCTGCGCTTCACTTTTTCAACGGTGGACAGTTCGTTCTCAAGCAATACTGCCAATAAAATAACCAAACTCATTTAATAAAATAAAAATCTCACAAAATTTTACAACTGACTTTTTCGTTTGAACATTTCAAGCCAACAGTTGATTGAAGGTTTGTTTAATTTGCTAACAATCGGATTCGAAATAAACTTCAAATGTGACAATTCCGTTCGGATTGCAGAACACCTCTACAAATCGGAATCGGATTTCATTTCGAAATCTGTGTTCGAATCCGATTCGGATTCTGGAACAGGGCTGACAATGTTTTGGTTTTTGTCTTGGAGGATTTGTGCGGGGTCGGAGTGTCTTTGTGCGGTAGTGGCATTCTTCACAAATTTGGAAATACTGTGATTTCAAATGTTGAAGGAAGTAGCAATAGCCATGCCTACATCTACAGTAACAGTTCACTATTTAAAAATTATGGACTTTTATACTTGACGTGACAAGTTACAAATATTTTCTTTGATAAAAGAGAGACATTTTATTGCTTAAAAACTGGCTACTACAAAGTCTAAAGTGAGTTGTTCCACGTGACTGATCATCTGAAATCTATTAAGATTTTGTAATTTGTGTTTTTTTTTCAGGCATATTTCTTTCCATATTTACCTCTGCGTTGTATTGCTTTTGGAATTGAGATTATAGATTTTGAATAATTGGAACTTGTGAAGGGGAAAAAATGATTCGTTAGGAATCTATTCGACAGAAGTAGATCGAAAGTCCTTTTAAAGCAGATTTACTGTTTTGCATCGTAAAGAGAAGTGAAAAAACGCAGCCAGACACTTTTCGATGGTATTTTAGAGTTCTTTTGTCAAAGTTCTAAGTATTTTGCTGGAATTATTTCACTTAGCTCTCGCCTCCTTTCTTTAATGATTAATACATACATATCTAAAATGTAATTTTCTTGCAGGAGAATATTGAAAATCTCAAACAACAGTCGTGGACTCTGCTTGGCGCTGTTCCCATTTGGATTTGTCTATTATTTCGAATGTAATAGGACATAGTGACACCTTGCTAAGAGCCCAGTGCCGCATACAGGATTGTATTTTAAGAGGGACTTTTTCGTACACAACTTTCGAACTTAATACCACTTGAAACCATATTTCACTCACATTACCACTCAAAATGCTTGCGACAAATATATATTTTGCATCGCATTGCAAATTTCAATTGGCAACTGTTCAAACTATGGAACGAGAACACAAAAACTGCAGCCGTAACCATTACCAATCATGTTGTGAATTTAAAAAATTACTTTCTTCGGAGTTAAGAACTAATAAGGGACGCCAAGAGTTACTGTCAGAAATGTATAAAATATGTATAGAGATAATGATAATTTTAAGAAAAGAAAATAAGAGAATTTAAATATTCCATGCACTTAACTACAGATTCAAGTGAGCCCTGAAAAGTCGAAATTGTCTGAAGTTAAAGTTAAGGTGAACACTGCGGAAGCACTATAACTAATTTTAGTTAAGGTTCAGCATTGTGGCAATTGAACTTTATTATTGCTTCTTATTGCGTTTGTAAATCTACATATTTACTTTTTCCCGCTGAGTATTTTCAACGATTCTGATTGACAGATTCAATAGTCTGAAATTTAGAATGGAACTCGTTTATTACTTGATTTTACGTGAATACTTGTATTAACGAACATATATACACTTACAAATGTATGCTTTGCTAAAGGCATCTCATGATTCTGCAAGAAATTTCACGAGAAATCGAGCTCGCCCAGTAAGCGTCGCAAAGGATGCGAGCTGGGCACAAGACGGCGCTTGTTAGTGCAATCAAAAGGAACTTTGTTTGTGCCACAGGGGAGGCTATAATTGCATTAACCTCGTCGTAATAGCCTAAAGCCGAATAATTTCCCTTCTTGGCGAAAGCCCTATGGGACACATGGACCGAACTACCCGAACCATAACCATATTTTTCGTTGACCTTATACAAAAATTGCAGAGACACCCGTTTTTGCTCACTATTCGAAATTGTTTATTTATAAAATATAACAACTAAAATAAAATTTAAAAATTTATGTAAACGAGTGAATGCGCGAACCTCGAAAAGACTGTTTGTATTTTTATTTTGGCTGCGTCAGGATGCCTTTTTATTCACAATGCCGCTTTGTAAATGTTATTATTTTAGACTATCTGCTACTGTTGGACAGTCACACTGGCGCTCGAAAGGAGAGATTTGGATGTTCAAATGAAATTCTGTGTGCGCTTCTGATTGTGACAATGCGTGTGAGTTCCACTGTTTGCAGTTCAGTTGTTAATTGGCTCCGTCTATTTTATTCTTTGGCGGATTTGCGTAAAGCTCAAGTAGGCAATTAAATAAAGAACATAAAAAACTGCAAATGATATTTGTAAAAATTACACATTTATTTTTTGCTTCTTTTCTGTTTTCATTTAAATGTAAATTGGTAGAAAAAATTACACAAAGACAAGGGGAAACTAAAAATATGCAAAAAATACAATACAAAAATGAAAATGATGTTTTAAAATTAAAAAAAATCAACAAATTACTACAATTACATATACGTATGTATATTTATGTATAAACACATACAAATACAACTACATACATATGTAAATATGTAAATTCCGTACATGTATCTATTACACACTATAATTACGGATAAGAAGGGATGTGAAGTGTAGTGCGGGTGAGTGGGACCTATATGAACATGATGTAGGCGGAGGGGAGGAGGAGGAGGAGGTAGAGGACAAACAGTTGCAACGTTTGTCGGTCTAGTAGTTAGTGCGAAGCTAATAGCAAGTTTCCGCTCGATTTTCAGTTTCCTTTTTTGTTGTAAATGCGAAATTCAACAATGGACTTGGTGATTGGCGGTGAAGGGCCGGCGTTGGAAAATGCTGCAGGTTGTACACTTAGAACTAGCGTAAAAAATTGTAAATTGGTAAGATCTGAAAATGAACCGACGATGGACTTAGAACTTTACAAAACTCCAACTGAACATACGAAGACGTAGATGTATGTATTTAGTTTGTTTGCATGTTTCTTTCTCAGAATGGAGTATACGCATATAGGTAATGTATATATGTTTGTATGTATATATATATGTATACATATGTGTGTGTGTGTGTAATGTATATGTATGTGTGTGTTTAGTTAATAGGAAAAATGTTTTCTATGTACACATACACTTGCATACATATAAATATATGTGCACGTGTATGTGCATGTATGGGCGTGGTTTTGCTGGTTTCATTCTTTTCATTTAATATTGTACAATTGCTTAGTGCCATCTAATTCATTTACTTAATGCCAAAATGCATTATTCGTCTAATGCCTTGCTTGCTTAATTATCGGCTTAGTGGCTACCTAACATTTATGTATTTAATTGCGCTTAATTACAGTTACTTATACCTAAACGATTAACAGTTATCAATTACTCGTAATTATAATTTAATTATATAATTAATTAGTTGCATTCATTTCATCGTCGTCCTGCATAAAATCGAACACGCTACATTTGCTTTAATTAGTTTTTTACACATTAGATTTTTTCATGCTTTTGGTTTTTTTGTTGTAATTTCTTAATAGGGCATAGGTGGCAAAGCAAGAAAACAAAGAAGAAAAGGAGTTTCGTTACACGCTAAAGTTAAGTGGTAACAGTTTTCAGTTATTTAAAAAAGTATGTTATAATTTTGCAGCTTCGCTTTGACGCCTCGCCTTATCCACTAAATTCTCAAAAAAAAAGTGCCCATACAGGTTCAAGCGATGCACACCTCGCATAAAAACTGTGGGCGCTTAGGTATATATAAAGTCGATAAAAGTAACAAGTCGAAACTACAACAGCGCAAAGTCAGAGTAACTGCGAGGAGTTTGGGATGATGACATTTGGTTAAGAGTGTAGAACCACGAAATGAAGAAATCAAACGCCGGTACAGAAAGTGCTGCAGAAATATTTAAACACACTTTGCTATCTAGAACTGAAGATTGTTTCTTTACTATTGTACATTACATTTATTGTTGTTATTGACTGAAATACGACGAGTTGACGACTCAAGTTTGCGTATTAAGTTGAAGAATTGTTCAAGGATTAAACCCATTTAACAAATTTTCACTGCGGCAAAGACATATCAACTGAGCAAGAAGATTTAGAAAAGGAAGATTTCCAAGTGTTTGCAAAATAATTTTGCAAGCTCCTTTAACCAACGCAAAGTTGTGTTTCAACTTTGGTTGCTATGAAAATTATTACAGAACGCTTTCTCATAACGAAGTCAAAACGATGAATCGTGCCATAGTTTACGCGTTATTTTACTATGGGTTGTACGATCTAACAGCCTTCGCAATTGCCACCAATGTGGGTTGGTTTAGAAATTACGTTCTGAAATGTGAAAAATGTCAATTTTTCGCGAAAACTCGAATTAAGTTATGAAAGCAGTTTGCAGATTCGAAGTTAGCGACACCTAATTAGCCCAGAACCGATGTCAAAACTAGAAACGGCGATATAAATTGTGCTGCCTTGTGAAATCGTCTAATAGGTTCAATAGGATACTAATTTAATCCTTGAAAAATGTCTTAAAATTTTTGCAAAACATTTTTTGTCATGCTCCAAAATGTATACTTTTCGGGAAGTTTAAATGCAATTATGGGAATATATTCTTAATAAAAAATCTAAAAATAATACACATTTTGATTCAATGCTCATAACATTATAGAGGGAAATCTTTCCAGAAATATTTGGAAGAAAAACTTTAGTGGGTGCAGGGTACAATAACTAAATCGTACGGGAAAAATACTTTGCTAGAAAGTGGGCAATACTTTTTGAAAATATTTAGTTTTGAATTATAAGAGCTTTTTTTAAGTTACATTGAAGGCGAATAGACCTTTGGCATTATTCTGCTACTTGAATCAGTTGGGCTTCCTTTAAATGTAGTTATAGACTTATAGGCTTATTTTCCTCTTAATATCTGCAGAGAGCTCTGGATATTTGAGGTTCTAGTATTTTTTTTTTAAATGCCTATCGGACACTGAGCTCTGACAAAGGGGGACAATGCAAATATTAGCGTTCTTAAGAATACATCAGTCTTTGTCTTAAGCCATTAAGTTCTTTAAAAGAAAAACAAATGTATTGTTCTAATTTTGATGTTGTTTAAAAGTCTGTACAGTTTTCTCTACCGGCATGCGTGGAACAAGAATGGTTGTGGAAAAATTTTGGACTTTGAAACAGAAAGCGCGACATTATTCTTTTACATATAAAAACTAATTCAGTCATCAGGTAACATTGTTTTGAAAACAACAACAGTGACGGCGGAGGACGTCGTTGGTGCAGCAGTAGTTAAGTTGTTGGCAGTGGAGGGTGTTGGTGATGGAGGAGATGGCTGGGCACTGGCCGACCTAGTGGCGGAAACTTGGTGCGATATTCCAGCATTCGTTGGCAGTATTTGCGCGGCAAGCTGTTGTCGCTCGGTTGCCGTTGCAGCACGGGCCACTGTTGCTTTTTTCGCGACTGCACCACAAGTGCTCCCGGTGCTGCTGACTGCTGTTGCAGAATGCTGCTGATTGCACATTGCTGGCGCCAGCAGCTCGTCGGTCTGCGTTTGTGTGGTGACTGTGGCTGTTTTGACAGTTGGCATGCGCACGGTTTGTGTAGCGATGGCTTGGCTGGTGCTGCTGCTGCTGCTACTGGTGCTCTTATTGCTGTTGCTGCCACTGTCGATTGTTATGGTTGTTGTTGTTTTAAATTTGCTAGTTGTAGTCGTAGTCGTTGCAGTCGTACCGGCGCTAGCATTTGCTCGGCGTAAAACCGTCACTGCTGGCGTTGTTGCTGCCGTCTCATTATCAGTTATTGCTGCTTTTGTACAAATGGCAGTATTTGTAGGTATGGGCAGAATGGTGATTGCGTTTTGCTGTTGTTGTGGCAGTAAGGCTTGATGTTGTTGTTGCTGTTGCAATAATGTCGCCGCAGTTGTCAGCATATTGCAGGTTGCAGTTAGTTTTTGTTGAAAACTTTTCTTCTTCAATGGCAGTGTAATTTGCAGTTGTTGATGTTGTTGTTGCTGATGCTGTTCCAGCAACAGCGTTTGTTGTTGACGTTTTCGTTGTTCTTCCTCTTGCTGTTGCCTGGCTGCATCAATTTCGCTCAGGCTCGCAAGTGTTACGGCAGTCTTGAGTACATGCGCCGGCGGCATATTGCTGGCAGTTGTTGCTGTTGCTGCAGCTGCGGCAGGCGAACGTGCGGCAGACATGCCAACGCGTTCCCCCAGCAGTGCCGTCTGCAATATGGATGTGTATTGTGATGACTCCGGTGAGCGTAACACTGACAGTTGCTCTTGCTGCTGCTGTTGTTGATGATGATGATTATGATGATATTGTTGTTGTTGTTGTTGTTGTTGCTGCATAAATAGTTTACCCTGCAACATCGTGGCTGTTTTGGCGGTCAACGTCGTCGTTGCTGCGGTAGTGTTTATGACTGATGTGGCAGTATTTGACGTTGTCGGTGCAGTTGAAATTCTCGCAGATGAGAAAGCGGTGTGGGAATGATGTGGTTGCTGCTGCTGTTGTATTTCATGGTGTGATGACGATGTTGATGCTGTTCGATTAATTTGTTCCGCTGCTGCGGACAACGTGGCCAATGTAGCTGCCGCTCCTGCCAGCAATGAAGTCTTTAGTATCGACGTGGTTGACTCCATGAGCTGCGGTATTGGCAAGTTGAGCTCCTCGCCCTTCGCTGCCGTTCCTTCCTCGTCCTGGTCCTCTTCCTCAGATGGGTCGTCGTCCTCCTCCATGGGTTGCTGTGAGTCCTGCTCTGCTTCTACTTTAATTCGGGGTAATTCCAGCACTGGTAGCTGGTAGTGCCCTTGTTGGTAAGTCTGCTTTAGATGCATTTCGTGTTGTTGTTCGGCCATATCCACCATTACGGCTCTTTGGCCTTTGGCTCCATGAATTTGCTGTGGCTCCAGTTGCTGCTGTTGCTGTTGTATCCGCATCATCGTCAAAGCCTTTGGAGGATCATCGTCGATCGGCAATAGACCGCGCTCAAGCATTTGCTACCTTATACTCGCCGAGTTCAGTACAAAGGGAACGTAAAACATTTTGCTTTCAAGTAATAAACCAGCAGCCGCTTGGATCTGTACCGTCCAAGAGAGAGAAAATAGATTTAGTAATCAATCGTAATTGGTATTTTTGTTATTCATATTCAAGGAGTCCAAACTAAAGATGACTTAAAGTGCTTGAATGTTACTTACTTCCGGTATATGTGACAGCAACTCACTCAAGCGCGCCTGTGGGTTTTGCGGCGACGAGTGCTGCAAGTAAGTGCGCAGTACCTGCACGTATCGCTCCTGTATACTCTCCAGTTCCACTTCTGCTGAAAGAGGAAGGGCGATTTCACGTTATAACCAGCGCGTAAGTGGTGTTCGCAAGGCACAACTACTCACCTTTGTTCAGCAGAATGTACACCTTGAGGCAGACGTACTCCTCCATTTTCAGCTTTATGCGTCGGAACATGATGGTGATCTGTGTCATCTTGTCCACCATGTGGCCGACGTCTAGCTTCAGCTGCTCCATGGCAATCGGCTGGCCCATTAAGGTTGTGAGGCAAGTTTGCAGGGTACTAAGGTGAGCATTCACCTCGGCCACAAACTCGGGATCGTCCCTGGGCAGCAGTGGCGGTGGTGACGCCGCGTGCATATGACTGCTGCTGGCGGCGGTAGCAGCAGGAGTCGCGGTGGCGCTGTTGGTGGCATGTGGAGACGTTCGCCCACTGTTACCGGGCCCCGCCGCAGTCGTGGTCTGATGGTGGTTATGGTGGTGGTTGGAAGGAGCGGGTGAGTGTGGCGGTGGACCGGGCGAGGAGAGGTTCCTGTTAGGTGCCGAGCCGCGCACTGTGGTGGTAGTAGACGTTGCGGACGTCGGATTGTTGCCGTCGCCGGTGGTCGTGGAGGGTGGCAGGGAGCAGCGCTTGCCGTGTAACGCCTGGTAAGCGGCTGTTGTGAGGATGAGGATCTCGTGCCACTTGTCGGTAAGCAGCTTGGTGTGTATCTCGACGGGTATCTCCAGATAGAAAGGGAGCTTCTTCGTCCACGACACCAACTTGTGAACGATAGAGTCGCCGATGTTGCAGAGCTTTTCGCTGATCTCCGACTTGTCCTCGAGGAACTCGGAGAAATGTGGCAGCGTGGCGATGTCCTCCATGGCGTCGCAGTCGATTAGCGTCTGGATCATGGCGAGCGCGTGCTCGTACGAGATCTGGCGGTCCTTCGACGAGCTAACGGCCGAATCAAGTCGATGGCGTAGGTGCACGATTTCGCTGGGATTCGTGAGGGCAGTCTTAAGTATTGTACCGTTAACCAAATGCGAGGGCAGTTTGATGGCAGTCTCCTGCTGTTGCGTTGAATGTTGAGAGTGTTGTTGTTGTTGCTGTTGCTGCTGTTGCTGTTGTTGTGAATGCTGCGAATGCTGTTGCTGTTGATGTATGTGGTGCAGGTGGTGATGATGCGGAGAGTGGTGTGCGTGGTGTTGCTGCTGCTGTTGCTGTTGTTGCGCGGATGAGGATGCTGATAAGGGAGAGGGTACGGCGTGTGGTAATGGACTGTGCAGCGAGCCCGAGGCAGAATTAGGAGGTGGCCCGTGTGGTGAACCATGCAACGAGTGGTGTGGTGATAGCAGTTGTTGCGCGTGGTGCGGCGAATGAAGTTGTTGCGGCTGTTGCTGTTGCTGTTGGTGTTGCTGTAAGTGCTCCTGCTTCAGCGCTGGTCCTAAGAACATGGGCTTCATTTCGGTTTGCCCCAATGTGGCGCTCAACAATTTGGATTGCTGATGCTGGGCGGCCGCGGCTACCGCAGCCGCAGCTGCCAGTTGTTGTTGATGCAAGTGCTGCTGCGGCGAGAGAAGATGCGCTTGATGGTGCGGCGACAACTGCGATTGGTGGTGCGGATGCTGAGGCGAGTGTAGGTGCTGCTGCTGCTGTTGTTGTTGTTGTTGTTGCTGCTGCTGTTGTTGTTGCTGGTGCTGTTGTTGTTGTTGTTGCTGCTTTTGTGCAGACTTTTTGTGTTTTTTATACTTGACCTTGTACAAGTTGTATACGGCGCCACTATTGCGTCCCCCCGGCATTCGGTCCTCGCGTACAGCTGTGTACAAAGAGTAAGACAGATATCATAAGAAGTATTCCTATCTACATCTAAACTACATATATATATTTGTTTCTAGTTGGCAGAACTGACCTTGCAGCACCATCCCCTGCTCGATACATTTCTTAAAACGACAATACTGACACCGGTTCCGCTGTGCTTTGGTTATTTCACATGTGCCATCGGCTACGCAGGTGTAGACGCGCCGGTTTTGAACCGTTCGCTTGAAGAAGCCCTTGCAGCTGTGAACGAGAGGAATTATACATAAAGTAGCCGTTACTACGCCGTGGGTGTTACGTGGCACACTTACCCCTCGCATGTGATGATGCCATAGTGCAGACCCGTGGCCTTGTCCTCGCAGATCATGCAAACCAATGGCTGCTCGTCCTCATCGGTGGGTTCGTGGGACGTGTCCAGCGGTCTATGTAGGCTCGTCGTACTTGACCCGCTCCACTGCTGCTGGGCGCTAAGATTGAGTGCATGAAGTTGGCCGGGCGGTAGCTGCGAGTAGTCACCGGCCCAAAGCCGTTCCATGTTCAATGCGTGCGGTGTGCGAAACTGATGGGGCCGTGGTCGCGCCGCATCCTGTATGCGTGTTTGACCCAGCGACAGCAGCAGCTGTGCAGCCTCCTCGTTGTTTTGAGGTGAGGGCCCTGGTGTGTGAGTGGGAGTGATCGACCCCGCCGACGGGGAAGAGGCCGACTGTAGTGAGGACTGTGAGGAATGGTGCGACTGTTGCGACATGGACGATGAGGACGTTGGTGGGGCTGGCTGCTGCTGCGAGTGCTGATGATGTTGTGGGGGCGTCGGCGATTGGTGCGACCCACTGCTGGAGTGCGTGGGCGATGGGCCTGATGACGCAGGCGGTGGCGGCGGCGGCTCATAACCCCAAACCATAGTTCGCACACCGCAGCTTTCGCCCATGATGACGGTGGGCGTGCCACGTGGCGGCGTTTGGGAGGGTATCTGAGGCGACAGCTGTGACGAGGATGAGGAGGACGAGTGGGAGTGGTGCGGCGACGGTGACTGTGGCGGGCCGCCGGGTCGCAAGCTACCCAGTGGGCCACCAATGACTTCCGGTTTGACGCCGTTGATGCGCGCGTTCGACACCCAGACCATTCGTTGCGCAGCCGCTGCGGCGGCGACAGCTGCACCTGGCTGCAGAAGTTGTGCTGCCGCAACCTGTTGTTGTACTTCATTCTTCACGCGAAAAAGTATGGCCGCGTCGCGATTGGGATGTCGCAACGATTGCAATGAGGCGGGATTCATCAGTTGTGCAATGTTGCCCAGCGCCTGCGGGGGCAGTTGAGACAGTGGCTGCGGGTGCTGCTGCGACTGCTGCTGCGGCAGCGCCTGGTGCTGATGCTGATGCTGGTGCTGATGGTGGAGCGGTGAGTGGAGGTGACGCTGCACGGAGGCTCCGGCGGTCGCCAGCATTTGCGAGTTTGGCTCTTTTTTGACACGCACATGTTGTTGTTGTTGCTGCTGCATCATATGTTGTTGTTGCAGGTGTTGCGGTGAGGGTGTTGGCGACTGATGTGACGAGGAAGAATGGCGCGCCGAGGGCGACATTTGCATTGGACGCGACATGGCGGCGGCTTGCTGCAACAGTTGCAATTGCTGCTGTTGCGTCAAATGTTGCATGGATTGATTTAGGAGATGCTGAGGCGGTAGCTGCAGGCCGCCAGAGGGGGGACTGCTTTTGCGAAGCTGCGGTTGTGTCAGCTGTTGGTGCAGATGGTGTGTCTGCACAATTGGTGGCGGCGGATGATGCGAATGGTGTTGGTGCGATAGAGGGGAGGGTGACGGCGAACTCGTGTGTAAACTGGAGACGCTGCCACTAGTTGTGCCTGTTGTTGTTGTTGTCGCTGACGATGAGGACGATAACAAGGCGGGAGCGGAAACGGAGGGGTACGATAATAGCGAGTGCTGTTGCTGGTGCTGGGCTGGCTGCGGTAGTTGCTGTGGTTCAGACTTAATACGTGATGGCGTCACAAGCACTGTGACGTGTTGCTGCGACTGCGTGAGACCTTTGGGCTGTGGTGGCTGTGGCTGGTAGGCCATTAGTTTAGTGGGTGAAGCTAGTATGCGCTCCTCTTTCACCGATCGTATCACACTCATGTTTCCACTGCCGCTCTCGGATGCAGCACTGCTGATGCTTACGCAGCCATTCCCATTCCCGCTTCGGCCAACTTCTCCTCCGCTGCAACCCACATGCGCACCATTCGTTGGCATTTGTGTGGTAATCGTTGCTGACGTCGTTGACGGCTTCTCGTCCAGTGAATCCGGTGATGCGCGGCTGTTGCTACCCTCATTGCTGCTGGCATTGCCATTGTTGTGTGGCGGTGTAGGCGTCGCACGCGACGTCGTGGCACGGCGCTCTGCAGTTGCCACCGTCATATCGGTTGGCACGGGCGACATTCGCACCGTTGTTGTTGGCGCTGGCGTTGTTGACGGCGGCGACATTGCAGACGATGCGGATGCCGCACTCACTGTACTGCTGGACGAGTGAATTTCAGTCTGTTGTTGCTGTTGCAGTGGCTGCTGCTGTTGCTGTTGCTGGTGGTCCCTCTTGACGGCCGTGGCTACAACGTTGGCTGCCGCTGGTGAGGCTGCGTTAGGACTGGTGGTGGTGGTGGTTGTAGCATTGCTTGAGCACGTCGACGCGCTGGCAGTGGAGGTGGCGGTCAGCGTCACAACGGCGGTGGCGGGCAGTGGCAAATGGGGTGCCGTGCCGCCACCGCCACCACTATCACACATTTTCGGCGACATCGGCGCTAAAAGATCGGGCGACGACGTGGATGTATCAGCTACTGATTCGCCATCACTGCTGCATCTTGAATCGATTTTGCGTCGTTTCAGTTTTAGATCCTGAAAGAGGCTCATTTTATCGAGCTCGCTGTACGGGCCACGGCTCAGTGTCATAATTCCTGCAAATACAAAAATACAAAATTATTTCAACACTTGTGTATGTATGTATTATCAAAGCAATGTATTTCCATGTAAAAAATATAGCAGTATTTAATTAATTGTCTGAGATACTAAGTAAGTTGTTATATCTTGTATATACATACATACATATATTAGTACTATGGCACATGCATTTGTACGCCAGTAAAGAGAAAATAAAGATATATTTAGACAGTTTGAAGCAAAACTCTTCTATGATTTATTTGTATGTATGGGTTTCCAATGAAACGGTTGTCCCTTTTGAACCCTAAAACATTTTTTGCCATGACTTGTCCGTCTATCTGTCCGTCTACAACATTGAGACATCTGATATCAAGTCGACACACACTGGGTTCGTGTCCACTTGACGCCAACTGTTGCCATATCAAATAACCAATTCGGTTATTGAACTTTAGACATTGGTTAACTTAATTGTTTTTTTTTTGGTTTGGCACTTTGCTGCACAGATTTTTATCATCGGAAATGCTTCATTTCGTGCTGAATTCTTCATTGCCCAACCATAAAGTCTAACAACGGATATACACACGGAACATAGATGGAATATATACCTGCATGCAGGCTTCGTCGATTCACCTCTGCCTTTTTGAAAAGAAATTGAGTAAAAAATTTTAAGGACTAAGAGTGGAGCAGAGCGGTGTTCGAATATAACAGATACATTTATTTTAATAAACCAAATAAGCAATGCAGTTATGTAATTAGAAACGCACATTGCAGGGTTAAATGTTATAATGTATAATGTGTCGCATGCGTCTTTTCGCAAAACCTAACCAAATACTTTTTGGGAGTGCGAGTGAAAGTCTTTCCTTTTGAAATGACACGAGCTAAAATTTGTTGAGAATTAGTATCCGATGATACTAAGCACATTGCCATACAGAATAGGTGGGGTAGCAATAAATCAATACTTGAGGTTACAAAGCTGCCCTAATATGACCGTGCAACATGTGGCGCGATGCCGGTTTTGTAGATAAACAATTTCGAGTTCTTGAGTGAGTCAATGCAGAGCGTTTTTCCAATTTCTGGATTTAAGTGTATGGTGGATTCGAAAGAGTACTTCATGTTAAATTACCAAATCGCCCTTGCACAGTAAGTTGTGATCAAACCGCGGGGATGTACGCTGAAGCGTTATCAATTTCGTCCTCGAAGTCCTCAGAAATCAAAAGGAGACAAGCGATGAGACAGATTATAGAACCTTGTTTGCATGTATTTGTATGCGTGTATTCGTGTTTTTGAATGTAATCCAACATTTGGAAACCTTAATTTACATAAACTTTTGGAGTATGAAAATATCCGCACGGAACCATTTGCGAAAATAATAGCCTGCTCACTTCTTTACCTGGCATGCAGCCCCATACCTGACCCCATCATTTGCTACGTTTTACTATCAATTTCAAATTTGTGTTATTAGCAGGATCCTCTTCAAGGTAGTTGATGCCTTTTAATGCCAAATATGCAAAACCTTTATCAGAGAATAACTAATATTCCCACTTTCTATAGAAAACAACACACCATCTCGTAAATCCGGGTCTCTAGACTTTTTAATGGGCTCTTTCACAGAAGCAATTCTCTGCTCCTGGTTATTATTAAGCTAAATGAGAGCTTCTTACATGCTGTTATGTAGGGGAAATATGTTATTTCAGGACTTTTCTTATTAAGTCACAGCTACGGAGTTTTATCAAATATTTCTGCACATTTCTGAAGATATTGGATGCAACTAGCCAAAGATTTGGATGCACTCATTGCAAATTTTAAATGGATTTTTAAAAGGACAAATGTCAATGTTCAACAGTTACCCTAATTTCACGAAATGTTTTGTTAGTTTTTGAAAGAATTAGTAACATCATTCTTGTATCCATTTTTAGTTATTATTATTTTATTGTTCTATAGCTTTCTTTACAATGTCAAGCACCTACAGTTTGTCAAGTAAATGTTTGCAAACTTAAAAAAGGTAGAAACATTATTTTGAAAAACTTATAAATATAACAGAAATTGCAATATTTTGAAATTTTTTTAAGAGAACTTGACGCTGTCAACATGTGGTGCTCTCGCAATCGTCTGCCGCTAAACATTAATAAATGCTTTCAACTGTCATTCTCTAAAAGCAACTCTGTCCTTCAGACTTCCTATCGATTTTCAAATACTTATTTGAAATCTCTTACCGAGACTAAGGACCTAGGGGTAGTTTTTGATGCAAAGTTTTCCTTCTCAAGTCATATAAATTCCACCATTGCCAAGTCCCATGCCATGTTAGCTTTTGTGAGGCGCAATAGTTCCGAGTTCTCCAATCCCTACACTCTCACACTGCTTTACACCTGCCTTGTCCGCTCGAAGTTAGAGTATGCCTCGTTTATTTGGAGGCCATATCACTATTGCCACGTTAATCGCTTGGAACGTATTCAGAAGGTTTTCCTACGTTTCGCTCTGAAATCACTGCACTTCCAGGATCCTGTTCCATCTTACTTCTCGCGTTGTAAGCTCATAAATTTAAAAACCTTTGCAGGATAGAAGATCCATCCTATCTTTGTCATTTGTTTTTGATGTTATTTGCGGGTTGGTTGACTGCCCTTCTCTCTTAGAGAGGGTTCACTTCAACATCCCTTCTAGATCTCTGATTTGTTTAATGCTGGTTTCGTCAACAACAACAAATTATGCTTTAAATGCTCCTCTTTTGCGAGCTCTAATAGAATTTAATAAGATCTCAAAGAGCTTTTCGGCGGACTTCACTACTTCTAAAGCAATATTTTTGAACTTGCTGAACTCTGTTTTTAATTAAGTTATCGATTGTTATGTAATATTATTTTGTTACTAATCCTTTATCCTGCTGTTCTTTATTAGTCAGTGAGCAAACAATTGTTCTTTGACTGATTATTAATAAATTAAATGATACATTATTCCTATCCGACTGCAGACCATGGCTTGATGGACAGATCGCCGATCAACTAGCATAGCTACTCGCTGGACACAGTGCAATAACAACTAATGGTGCATAATATAGCAAAATTTGGTTGTCTGAGTGAAGTTTAAATATTGTCAGGAAATAATTATAGTATTCTTTACGTCCTCCTCCTCCTCCGTTATGTTGTGCTTCCTCGTTGTTGCATACTGTTATTACGCGTAATAAAGTTTTAACTAAATTTTTATTCCGCCCCGCGAATGCACTCACGATGCAATTTCATTCGGTTTTGCAGTATTTTGTAGCTGTGGCGCAAAAACATAAAATGCGAAAATATTAGAATGCTTTGCAAATACTGTGTGACGGCAGCAACAGCGCAGCCACTTGTTGTTGTGCATAATAGTCGCATTTTGCGTTTTATTCGCAACAGTATTTAGTCTTGTTTTGAAGCGAGAATTCGCATTTTACGTGTTTTGCTTTCGTGCGTTTTCGGCACTTAGTGGGCAGACGCAGACGGCATACAATAAAAACACCAGCCTCCATAAGTTTCTGTACGTATGCACATGTATAATGCGAATAAGTAGCAAAAACGTGAAACATAATAAAAACTAAAATAATGTGTGGCTTTTAGAGGTCAGCAGGAAAACACCGACACGGGCACAAGCTGCCGTGCGTCCCACGTCGCGCGTGCCTCGTCCCTCCCTAATCAGTCTTTCGCAGGTTAGACGATTGGTACGATTTCAGAACTGAAAACAACAGAACTGAAACCAAACTGAAAAAGCAATGTGTGTGGGCTGAGACTGTTAAAAATGTGACAAATTCGATTGATTTTTTGCGAAACTTTTACAAAAGCGACGTAGTACGGAAGTACTACTTCCAGTCAATTGTAGCACACAGATTAGAAAAGGTGGAAAACAGAAGTAGATGTGCCCCACGGAACATTGTTGAAATGTGTTGCGAATGCACCAGTTGACCGGGTTGGAGACAAAACTATTGGAGGTTTCTTTAGTTCCAAGCCAGAAACAAACTGCGAGATTGGAGCTTCCCAAAGGTCGTTATTTTACTATTTATCAGATAATTGCCATTGGCTGCTGAGAGCAAGTTCGGCAACTATCATCCACGTCACAATAGCCGCCGTTTAAATCATCTACCAAATTACACGTCGTTTGTGATGTGAGGGTTCTTTGACATTGTACACACACAGCAACTACTTAGTTATGAAAACAATTCAACTATGTCGCATGCTTTGGAGTTTGCATAATTCAGCACCCGATGTGGAAAATTTGGAAAATAATGAAGAAAGTTCGCCATTTGATTTTACCGCACACTCTAAAACCATTCTGTAGTACGTCAACCTCGTTTTTAGTGTTTAATACACGAGAGGGTGTCAATAAGTCGGTAAAACCTGACCAAAACACTCGAACTGACTAGCCTAAACATTTTTGCGGAAGTTGATTTGCTAACAACAGATAATACGATAATTAGCAACGAAAGAAGAAACTAGCCCAGCAGAATCAGTCACTACGTTGAAATAGTCAAAAGCCTCAAAACCACAACAAAACTGTGAGACACAAATTTGCATTTGCTTCCCGAACTAAAATCTTACTGAAATTGGCATAAACTGACCAGTCTCTTCAAAATTTGGTTAACTACGCTAAATTGTTGTTGTTGCCGTTGTTGGTTGGCATTTTTATGGTTGTTTGTTTATGTTGTTTTTACTTTTGCTGTTTTGGATCGTTCATGACTAAGAGTTTCTGTGGCCGGCTAGTTAGAAGCTAGCAAGTGACACAAATACCGCCAACAACAACGACAACGTCGTGCGCGCAGCCATAATCGCTGTCAGTATCGCTCTTGACGTCGACTGCAGCGGCTGCACACACTAAAAGGCGAATGAACGGAGCGCGGACACGTGCTTATTAACTCATTAACTGTGGCTATAATGGGCAAGGAAACAACAACGTAACTCATTTCAAAAGAATCGGTTTTGCATTTGCTACCAGCAGCAGCAGCAGCAACAACAAACACATGTATTTCCATTTAGTTGAAATAATTTACCGCTTTCGCTCCCCGCCGACATCTCGCTTCGTCGTCTGCGCTCAAACAAAAGTCTTGCTAATTTATTTTGGCATACGTTGTTAATTTTGGAATTTAAACAGTTGTTGATGTTGTTGTTGTTGCTTCGACAGCCAACGCGATTTCACCGCTTTGTCCGATCATTGCCAAGGTTTTAGTAAATTTTTAGATTGCTGTGCTTTCAGGTGTTTTGTTGTGTGGCGTCTTTGCAAGTTTGTTGTTTGAGTCTTTTGTTGCTCTTTTTCATACCTTGCACTGGGGATGCTGTGCTATATTCACTTCGGTCTGGGGTCTGCAACGCTCAAAGCGCGGTAAATATTGAACAAGTCAGCGTTCGAAATACAAAATTCAACGATGCACAAGTCGCATGGCTATGGTGCAAGGAGCATCGCTCTGAGACGGGTTTACGACAATAACAAAAATACATTTTGAATGTTTAAAATTATAAATACCTTCGATGTTACTTCAGAAAAATATTGTCGATTCTGTCGATGGTCACGTTATCAATAAGATAAAACAGATTGGAAGCCAACAAACAAAATTTGGTTCAAACTAAATTTTCTATCTAGGATTCACGCCGAAAACTGAGTTTCGAATTAATGCTCATGCTAAAGGTTGATGCAGAATAAGGATAAGGGTTGGTAATTTTAAGGATGTCATTACTTGCATGAACTGTAGTCTAACGGTGTTATTGTTGCAACATAGTAACTGCAGATAAAAAAACTAAGTATGTCGAATAGAAAGCATCTAGTTACCCCCAACTTCTTTTAAGCCCACAAAAGTTTACATTGTAGCAACAATATTGTGTAACTTCAACAGCGACTCAAACAGAGACAAAACACAAACAAAGAAAGTTCCAAAAACGAAACAATCATGGTTGCAACTAAAACAATGAGCAAAAAACAACAATACCCATGCCGCCGTTCAGCCATCAGCAGCAGCCTTTTGAGGGAGAAGTGCGAAAGGGGCCAGTCAGCGCAGTTCTCTGTGCACTCGAGTGCACTGCCAGGGTTGTTGGCAATGCACACTGAACAGTAGGACTCGTTCACCCTGTCACCGGCGGCCCAGCGCACTCATCACATCGCCATTCCGCAACTGCGCTCAAATTAAATACTGCAATGAAATGTGGAGCTGTAGTTGATGCGACTTGCCCAGTTACTAAAATAAAATGCTGGTGAGTGGTCAGACAGACAGGTAGGCAGGCAGGTTGCCACCCCAAAGGCGGCTGAGTGCAAGTAGGACCAGTGTGGTTGTGAGTTGAGTGGGCAGCAAGTACAGTGTGCTAGAATGATTAGTATTGAAGACAGCACCTCCCGTGCTGGCGATTTTTGTAGGAGCTGCGGAACTGAGAAAGAAGAAACAAAAGAAAGCAATACACTACTTCCTGAACCATTTGCCAGTTCAGGGTCTGGGTTCTTGACATGGAAACTAGGCGCGAAACGCAACTAAAGTCTCAAAATTTCGGGCCAGCATGATTTCATTAAGATTGGCGTCGAACTGGAACTAATGCATATCTCTACATGAAACAAATAACTATGAACGGATTCACAATTGGCATTGCAGATCGTCACTTATAGCGGCCTTGTGCTCCTCCAGACTACACCCTATCGCTTGCTGAAGCCGCACAAACAGCGTGTGTGAACCAGCTCTAGCTAGTGCATAGGCTTCCTCGCGCCCCCTTACATTGGTGTGCCCGAGGATCGACACCTTCATGGGTAAAAATAATTCATAAAAATCTTATGAACGGCGTTCATAAACCTTTATTTTGAACTTTTTATGAAAAATGCATAAATTTTGTGATTTTTTTCTTAAAATTTATGAAACAGTTCATACATGTTTATGAACGCGTTCATAAAATTTGTGAAACTTCGTTCATAAACAATTTCATAAAAGCCGAATCTCACAGTTTTGGTTCGGGTATGAGTTGAGCGGGCAGGCTACCTTTATTTTGAACTTTTTATGAAACATTCATAAATGTTTTGATTTTTTTCATAAACTTTATGAATCAGTTTTTGAACACGTTCATAAAGTTTCTGAAACGGCGTTTGGCAGTTTTTTCTTTCACACTTCGAGGTTTTGCCATTGCATGCCAAGAGCGATTCTTGTAATTCTCATCTGCTTCGTGTGGTTAGCGATAGAAGTAGATGAGCGTTTTTACCAGCCAGCGAGACAGCGAGACAGGTAAGCGAGACAGGTAAGTCGAATTCAAATAAATAAATTCTTTAATTCTATTAATTGTCAATTTCTTTTTAGCAGTCACAGATGCGGGTGGCGGCCATATGCTGTTTGTTATAAAACGAAAATTTGTTCAATTTTTATATCATTATTAATAAATTAATTATTCATATTTATAATTAATAAACAAAATATGCATTTGTAGAAATATTATTCATAGTTACTTAACATGTTTACATATTACATGTTTAAATCACTTTCATATTTTGTAAGTTTCCATAAAAAGTATTATAATTTTTCAAACAAACTAAAAATTCAAAAATATACCAATGTTTAAAATTTTTTAGGAATTTTGAATTTCAGGAATTTTTTATGAATAAAATCAAACATTTTATGAATTTCGTTCATAAACGTATGGGTTTATAAACAAGGCTTAGGAAGGCGTTCATAAGCTTTTTGAATACATGTATAATTTTTATGAACGCATTCATGAGCGTTCAGTAAACCCGAAGGTTTATGAATGCGTTCATAAACTTTTTATGAACGCGTTCACTGGTTCAAAAATTATGAATATTTGCATACAGTTTATGCACAAATTCACAAACTTTTTGAACGTTTTTCGTTCCGTGTTGGACCTCTTGGCGGTCACTTGCAGCGTGTAACAGGCCTTGTCAGCCGCTTGGCTATCGAATCAGTAAAGCTACCGAAAATAACTAAGGACATATTAGTGCATACAGTTAACAAATTCACACAAAGTCCAAATGACCATTGTTTTTGTAACATTTATTGTGCAGTTAAAAGTGGATTCGCACCACTGTAGCGCCACAAGCAGGGACAAAACAGAAAGAGGAAAAAGGTTGTAGTTCAATGATCGACAGAAAGGTGAAGGAATCGTTACTCCATTTATTTGTGCATTTGTAGTGGAACAAATGTGTGTGTGTGTAGTCTCCGCAAATGTGTATGTGTGTGTGTGTGAGAGCTTTTATATAGGTTTTTGTCGTTGTCCGAAGTGGTAAGGTGCATAAGCGTTGTGTGTAAATGTAAGTCACCCATACACGAAAAACACACAAACTCTCTCATACACACACACACACACTACCGAGTGGCAAGGCATGCACTAAGCAATAAAAACGCGCAACATTACCCTGCGGCAGCCCATCACCCGCTCGAGCACTCACTGACTATTGTTTCTGTGTTTGTGCGCGCACGCAAACAGTTCAGTGATTTGTGTGGATGCGGAAGCAGTGCAAATGTAGGACAATTTTTTGTATGCGTTACTATATTTTTCTGCCTTTTTGTTGCCACATTTTCACACAAACTGTTCAAAAGTGCTTCAAGTTACTTTGACGTGGCTTAATTGACGCTCGCTGCAAAATGTTTAATGCTCGCTAGTGATTTCTACAAAAAAATACAGGGAATAGCTCAAAACTATTTACAATCAAAATATAATTTCCCTTAACCCTTTCGCTATTTTGTTGCCATATGGCAACATGCTACTTTGTGGACGTCTGAAGAATAAATTTTTTTAATGGTCTTTAGAATAGTTTGAAATTTAGGGAAAAATACGAAATTAATAAACTGAATATTTAAGTTTAAAGAAGAGAAGTATACACGTTTTTTTATGGTATATCTTGACATAGTAAAGGAAGAAGAAGCAGACAAATTTAGAGAACTTTTTCATTTGACGTTTTCTTTTAATTTAGATACTGTTTTTTTTTAATTTTGGCTGAAGTAAATGAAGAAATATTCAAATTTTCGTTATGCGTAAAAAGTTTTATATTTAAGTAATTACAGTAAAACTACAACGATGTGGTTGCTCTCATAGAAAAACACTCTAAAATACAGGCTCCGAGTATAAAAATTTAAACATTTCTTATGGAATGTTGCTAATATAACCACATAGAAGCGAAAGACGTAAAATTTAAAATTTCAACTTTCCCCAGTAAAAAGCTGTAGCGAAAGGGTTAAACTCACTAACTCACTCACACTCTAATTTCGTGAAGAAAGAGTTGTGATTTTCCCGTGACTGCATTCAGTGATCATATGAGTTCTAGTTGAAGGGCGTGTCTACGGATGTACCGTCTAGTAACTACTCACTTTGAGAGCCCCTACAGAAGTACGTTTAGATCGAGGCGAGGTAATCAGACGTCTTAAGGAGTCTTATTGCGGAACACCTACCAAAAGGAAGTCGTAATGAGTAACTTTTAGGTTTCAAAATGGATAAGACTGGCGTTTCGAGCTCTAGAGCTCAGAGTTTCTGAGCTACATAAACTCTCGTAGCAAGTCTGTGTACACATGCCTAGAAACATTCTGCGTGTATAGCAACACAATATAAAAACCTTTGTGCCATCCGCAAAAGCTTTGTGCAAAAACGCAAATATGCACACACATGCATGTAAGAAGGGGAAAATGAAATTCGACTCTCTATAACACGACGTGTTCTCTCGGCTGCTCTGCATGTAGAACGTTCTTTGGATGCTCAAAGTTCTGAGCAATGTGTCGCGATTCTCCTTTTCGTTTCTGATACATTCAAAAGAACGTTCATTCTACCACAATCGGTGCTGCCGTTGTCAGCTTGATGAGTGCGCAATGCGTAAAATGTTGCCGTAGGTCGTGACTTTTTCGTACTGAAATTATCCCCAGCAACGAAGAACTAGAATCAGAAAATTGAGAGGTGTGGAGTGGACGGAACACAACGCTAACGTGAGTGATTGTGTAGCAGTTTTTCTGGGAGGACGACAGGAGGTAGAAAGACAAGCACCACCCACACTTTAAGTTTTGAATGGTTGTTGCATCGAGTTGATCGGGTCAATCAAAAAAACTGTTCAATATGTGGCCTTGTGCGCGGTTTGTAAAATTGTAAATAATTCTCCATAGAATGTGTTTAATAATTATTTTGATTTGGTTTAAATCCAAGGAGGTTTATAGAAATCCTAAACAAATCCTGAGCTGAATTCTTGTGCATAGACGCTAACATATTAATTTTGATGGTAAATGTACTTAATTAAGACTGCGATACGCACATATAACGGTAGTTAGAGTCAGAGAAATAGCGATAACTAGCTTTAACCCATTGCTGCCTAATGGGTAAAAATTTACCCATGAAAACTTACTTTTTAAAAAAATCACAGAAAAGTTCGTGGTAGAGATATCTCAAAATCATTGATAGGGATGGTTGGGGTAAGGATGGAACTACCGTAGTCTAGTAGAGGTCACCCTAAAATTCCGCCATCTAGCTAGAGTTACCAGACTCCAAAAATTGTGAATTTTCCGGAGGTGGAAAATGTGGCGAAACGTAGTGGCCTTAGAACTTCACAAAAATCTGCCTTCTAACTCGCCTGTAAACAATACATCTTTTGTTCACGTGTTTAGCTGATCACTTTAAAAAGTATGGAAAAAAGTTACCATTGCTACCTAATGGGTAGAAAATACCCAATATAATATAATATCTCTTCTAATAATATCTCTTCTCAACGTGCAGAGATAGAAAGCTGAAATTTTGTTTCTGATCATTTTGGGTCAATTCCAGGTCGTGTTTATAAAAATCGTATGGGTGGAACTGGTACCCGGCTTTAATGGGTTAATCACAAGCAAACCTTTGCTACTTTTTACACCTACTCCTACTACTACTTTCGTCTCTTCTGGATGAAAAATTGTTGCTACTACCAGCATTGCCCGAATGGCAACTTTGCATTCCAATGGCATTGCTTTCATTAATTGTTTCAAAACACTGACAAATACATTAAATATACATAAATTTACTATGACGATTTTGTTTCACAAAAATACATTTTCTAAATTTTTTGACACTAAAGAGGTTTTCCTTCTCCTTTGTCATTTTTAATGGAAACAAACTCTTTGAACTTCTTGCACATCGACTATTAAGAAATCAAAATATATTAACATTGCTCTTTAAAAAATACGACTATCGAGAAAAGAGACGAATTGCTGCAAATTATTGACGCATTGACACAATAAAAAAATAAAAAACCATAATAAGTCTAAGGGGTTTCGTTTAGACTCATTGAATCAATTTAAATAAATAAATAAATATTAATTTAGATACATTTTTCTCACGAAAAGTAAAAATTCTCGTCAAGTTGAATTGGCATGTGCTCGCGTTCTTTGGCCAAATAGTCGAGTGTAGTTCTGGTGATGATTTTTTTTTCAATAATTCTTACTTAAGTCTTCCAAAATAGCCAATACATTCGAGTATATGTACATACCACTGTGACAAAAAAGGTTCCAGAATTCACTCGCAAACTTAAAATACACGTTTATTGTTCAAAAATTGCTATCAACTGCAATGCACATATGCCAGCCTTTGAATTAGTTTTTAAAACAATTAGAGCCGTCTTCGCATTTTGTGTTATCTCCTCTCGGCTTCTGAACCCCTTTGCCATTATGGTTTTTTTTCGGGGCTCACAAAACAAAAAAATAACGGGAACTTTTTTGATCAAGGCGGTAATTTGAGTACCTATATAATTTATTCTTTTAGCATGCGTATCAACCAGTTGGCTAATAGACAGCCAACTGACCGAGAAAATACTGTACTAATACTGTAAAGATGTCGGAAATACTGTAAGCTCCTTTTTATGTAGCAACAAAATACAATAATTGTGTAATAATAATTTTATCAACTAGTTTTATCTTATTTCAAACCATATTAAGTATACAATTTCAAATAAAATATAAATGAAAAACATTGCATAAATTATGAATTTATATACTGAAGCAATCGCAAGCCTCCACAAAAAAGAAAATATCGAACTTAAAGACAACAGGGCACTTTGGGCCAACAGTCGGAGGGTTAAGGTTTGACCTCCGACTCTGCCAGCGCACAATATACAAAACCAAAATCGTTCATTCAGTGGTTGTGTTCTCAGCAGGAAACGACAAATCGTTAAGAGTAAACTAATTTCCTATGACGAAGCTTCAATTCCGATGTTAAGAATCAGCATAAAATACTAAATTACCATTCGCATCTAATTCGCACGCCCCACAAAGTTGGAAACCCGGCCTTAGTCACTAAACGGCCCAGTCTTATATTCTATATATTATAATTATCCCTTTATCTGAACCGTTGAAGAAACTTTTACTTTACTTTTAATTTTCAAAAAGTTTGATTGCTTGCATATTTCGATCACTTGCAGTTGGAGGTCAGCTTTGAGACCTTTTGAGTAACTTTTTCTCCATGGATGGTCCAGAATGTTCGGTTCATCTGATTTTCATAACCAATCTGTTAGAAAATGCGAGGAGTGAACAAATCTGACTTTCGAAAATTACATACATGTATGTACATACCGCTCCTTCGCTGCAAGAACGTCATAACTCAAAACTACATCATTCCGAGAAAATTCAACTTTTAAGTTTACTATTACAGGCCGTTCAAGGTATCAAAAAATTTTTCATGTCGTCTTGTGAGCAAAGTATTGAATATTTTACAATATGGTTTTGACAGATAAAAGATCATATGCAGATACACACAGGGTTGCCATAAACTGAAAAAAACTTTTTTTTAGTTATGACGTTCTTGCAGCGAAGGAGCGATATATTTCGTGGGCGCTTTGATATAACGTGTAATGTGTAGTTACATAAATATTTGTTTATATATTCATGTGAACTTTAAACCATAGCTAATTAACCATTTTCAAACTGACGTTCAATGTGCTTTGTTATTCACTTCTGCAATAGAATATCATTGTCAAGCTTCATGCATGCATCCCCTCGCGTCTATCGCAGGCCTTCCCCACACCGATGCGCGCCTCGCCCCCACCATGACAGACAGTTTAAATGGAATTTCGTAAACGCTCAATGAGACGGCAGCGCACGCTCTCAAACATTCTTTCCAATTTATTTGAACAAACGGACAGACGGACGGACGGACGACCAGTTGGGCGATACGCCACGATATGGTCGGGCACACAGACAACACACGCCCAAGCAAGCGAACGAAACGAACACTTCCCCAGCAATGAGTTGGGCGAGTGCGTGGTTGGATATGTGACTGTCCGCGCACAAATCTACATGCAGGCAAACGCACATATGGGCCTACCAACACTCGTACATATGTACATACATATATACAAAACTTAACGTGTAGGTAGTTTTTGTGTGTACGCGAACAGTTCGCGCTATTTACCGACACATGTGCGTGTTTGTTTTATTGTTGTTTTTGCTATGATGTGTATTTTTAAAATTTGACCTATTTTCATTATCAAGCGCAAGATTATTCTAAACAATAAAAATCAACAACAACAAAAACAACACCATTAACGAAGTGAAACAAATAGCAGCTGACTATTGATAGCGTTGTTGTTGTTGTTGTTGCGCATACGCACGCAAACGGAAGAAAATGGAGAGTTAAAAGCTAGCGGGAGTGATGATCAGTTAGTCTGACACCTCAATTCGACATCCGACATCCGACAACTCGATACCCGGTACTTAATTCTGCATTGAAGATCAAAGGGGGAGGGTTCAAAGGGAGAGGCTGTTGAATTGTAAAATTACTATAAAAGAAGGTTGGCTTGATCCAAAAGCCCCTGTTTTCTAATAGGAAATGCCGTATACACCGCAAGGCTTCAGATAAAATTTTTGAGATATATTTAAACTGACTTTGAAACAACAGCTTTTAATTCGTTCTTATAGTCGGCAGAAGAAGAAATTTCATCGATTTTATTGCTTATGAAAAACTCATATTTTGAAATTTAACGTGCACTGCTGATTGCGTGGGTACACAGGCCCCGGTTGTGCCAAGTTTGATGCGCCCTTGAGAGCGATTGCGCTGCTACTATAGTTTCTCTTCCTATTTTACTTTAATTTTTTCGGTTGCTCTCTGCGCTCGGGAGTTTTTTGTTGCTCTCATGACAACAAAGTTTTTGCTAATTTAAAAGAATCAAGAAACATTTACTCAAATAAATTTTGATTTTGATTTATATATATATATACATATATAGTACATAGCAGATGACGATGCGAGTATACTCATTGTTGTTGTTTGTATTTTCATTCAAAAGTGTGTCAGAGGCAAATTAACTTTGTACTCTCCGCACAATTTGTACATTTGTACTCGTTCGTCCGGTGGTTTAGTCTTCCGCATTTTGGAAAGATCTTGTGCAAGTTAATGACTAACTAGTTCAAAGCAGGATCGGTTAAATATATACGTGTAACTGTCGTGTCAGTTAACCCTTTCGCTACAGGTTTTTACTGGGGAAAGTTAAAATTTTAAATTTTACGTTTTAGGCTTCTATGTGGTTTTATTAGCAACAATCCATAAGAAATTTTTTAATTTTTATACTCGGACCCTGTATTTTAGAGTGTTTTTCTATGAAAGCAACCACATCGTTGTGGCTGTAATAATTACTCAACCCTTTCAATACTGCGTGGATATAAGTCCCAGATAATGTTCAAAAATTACTTGTGCGAAAAGTATTCGCTTTTAAAGTGCTGGGATGGGACTAAACAGTAGTCTGTAGTCAGTACTTCACAACACGTGTTGTGGTTAGCATAACCTAACTAATTCATACTTGGTATACGTTCAGAAGTGTAAGCGTGCTTTGTGCATAAAAAAAAACAAAAAAAAATACGAAATTATGTAAACATGTTCTTTTACTTATTTACAGCACATTTAGTTCAATTATACAGAAATATCTTCACTAACCAAAAGTCGTATTGAAAGGGTTAAACATAAAACTTTTTACGCATAACGAAAATTTGAATATTTCTTCATTTACTTCAGCCAAAATTAAAAAAAAAGAGTATCTAAATTGAAAGAAAACGTCAAATTTAAAAGTTCTCTAATTTTTCTGCTTCTTCTTCCTTTACTATGTCAAGATATACCATTAAAAAAACGTGTATACTTCTCTTCTTGAAACTTAAATATTCAGTTTATTAATTTCGTATTTTTCCTAGAACTTCAAACTATTCTAAGGAACAACAAAAAAATGTATTTTTGCAACTATAGAGGATCCAGACGTCCACAAAGTAGAAAATAGCGAAAGGGTTAAGGGGATTAAGTTTTCTGTGTGCTTAGAAGTTTTAGGTCTACTCTGAGTGGCGAGTTGGACACTTTCCATAGGCAACTATTTTTATTTTCAAAACCCTCTGAATGGTGGCCAGTCACGGTCGATCCCATTACAGGTATCTCAAATAAAATGCGTTGTTTCTTTTTCAAATCATGTCGTGAGGCACCTCATCCCTCAGTTTTGCAACAGAAATTAGTAGAAACCCTAAAGGGATCCCCCGCGGAGAGTGCAACCTACGCACTTGAAGAAGCGTGAAGAAGGCCACTCAAGTTTTTCAAATCTTATGAAATCCGTCTGCTCGAAAGCATAGTTATCTTTTATATTTGTACACAATTCTTACACCTATTTTATAATATTTACGATAAATCAAATAAAACACACAATTTACCTATGGAAGTCATAATTTTGTTGTCAAGTTTTGGATCGGTTATTTGCCAAAAAGATACTGAAAACGGAGGGGGAAATTTTCTGCTTTCAGGTGTTTCAATTTGGGTGCATCTCAAAATGTGCTAGCTGCCACTTAGCCAATAGTGGGGTAGCTTTTTAGCAAATTTGCCGGGTTTGATGTTGAATGCCAATAACGTGTGCGGAATTGTGTTGGGGTTAGCAAGTAGTTCCGGGAGCTTTACAATTTTGTAAAAGTGTTCAATTGTGTTTGTTTTTAAATTTGGTATGCGCACTTTTTGTAAAAATTTTTTGGAAATTGTATAATTTTCAATTGTTGGCATTCGTCGAAAAGTTGAATGTTCGCAATTTTGATGTGGGATTTATGTATTTGTATAATTTCGACCAATTTCAATGATTTTGTTAAGAATCGCATTTTCTCCAAGGTAAATTGCGGTAAGAGCTAGAATGAAATTGAAATCAATTATAAATATGGCAAAATTCATACTAACGGCAAATGGGCATTCGCGACTTTTTACGGTAGTAACAATTGTAATTGTTGTAGTGTATGTTGTTGTTATTATTGCACTTATTACAGTTTGTTACGTTTGCATTGGCATTAGTTGTTGTTGGCGTTGCTGTCGGCAATTTATTAAAAAAATCAGTCGACATCGATTGCGGCTCGTCGCCGTTGAAATTGTTCTCGCGCTGTTGTCGATGCTCGTGGTCTGCGTTGCTGGCGTGACGATGATTGTCACTTTCGGTGGCGGAAGTGTCGCCGTAGCTGCTGTCGGCGTTGCCACCCTCGCTGGCCACGTTTGGCGCCATTGTGTTGCTGCTGCAACATGTTGGGGCCGAGTTGCCGTTGCTGCTGTGTGTGCCATTGCCATTGCCGCTGGCGTTGCTGCCGATGCTGCTGTAGCTGACGCTCGAGCGCTTTAGCAGTGTCTTTGTTAGCGGCGTTTTGATGATGGCGGCCGTTGTCAACAATGCTGCGGCAACACTGGCCCTCCCAACCACACTGTCGTCGTCGTCATCGTTGCCGTCGTCAGCAACATCCGCGGCTGCGTTGTCGCGCCGATCCGTCGCATCAGTATCGCTCTCGTTATTGTTGTTGTTGTTGTTGGTAGTTCTATGGGCTTTGGCGTTTTCTCCGTTTATGCGCTGTTCCCCCGACTGCTGATGCTGCCAGCTGTTGGGGACGCCCTCGCGCGGCCCCAGCGCTCTTTCCACCTCGTCAGCATGCGGACGATGCTGGCCATTCTGTTTGGGTGGCTCGAAGCCGTTGTTGCCATCGTCGTTAGTGCCGGTCGCAGTGCACTTCGCTGCCGACGTCGCACTAGCCGCAGCACTATTCACATTCTCGCCAGCTTCCGGTTTGGCCGCTAGGCTCAGATTCAGGGTTTCCGTGCTGGCGTGTCTGCTGCTAGAGTTGTGACTGCTGCTGCTGTTGCTGGCTGTTCTTGGCACTTCCGACGCCAACTGGTTGGCATTCATTGGAAGTGCTTCTGCTGATTCGCGACGTTCGTTTTAATTCAGAGGACTCGACTGCTTACTGAAAGCTTAATGTGGCTGACGGTTGGCGGCTGGCGGCTTGCAGTGCTGTGCTGCAAGCTGCCAATGTTGACAACAATGCTTCAACATTAACGTTCAAGTGGAATGGAAAGCGGTGCGGCAGCGGAGCACATCTTGAATCAGTTTCAGTCTCTGGATAATTCGATTCGATGGAATGGATATCTGATGGACTTCCGATGGAAAATTTCTCATCAGTATTTTGATATTTGACTAAATGAAATGTTTTTGCTCCGCGAAGGCTGTGGGTTAGTTCATATACATTCTTCCTTTAATGTTTTTTTATTAAAACAAATTAAAACAATGTTATTTTGTGGTGTTTTTTTTAATCTTTTTAATCTAACTTTGATTACCTTTGAAGAGAATATTTAGCAGGACATTTTTGTTTTTGATCGAATTTTTTTAATTTTTTTTAAAACTTTTGGAGTTCATGTACTTTCAAGTTTTTGAAAATGTTTCAAAACTCAAGACTTATATTTTCTTTCGTTTTATTTATCCGCGTTATTCGACAGATATTGTTTGCTTTATGATTTCAGTATTGTTTTAAGGCTTTTCGTAGTCCTTTATTTTGAAATAGTTGTTGCATCTTTCATGAACATTTAAAAATGAATTTCTGCACGTGCACTTTTTAACTTTGCTGGATACTACGTGCTTTTAAATGTTTCTAATTTCAACTATTAAACTGTAGTTTGAAATGCTAGTCACTTATTTCAAGTTCTTCATCTTCGCACAAAAACAATATTCTTCAGAATTGTTTGGGTGTTTCCATTAATGTTTTCTAATTGTTTCGTATTAAAGGCTTTTAGTTCCGTGTTCCATAAAATTCAGTTTTGCTGACAAAGGCGTCTGGCGATTTCCCTCTCTATTTGTTAACTTTTTATGTCACCTTTGCGCGTGGTTTTAGTTTATATCCAAAATTTTAATGTTTCATATTATAAGTAAATTCATTAAAATTGTTAATTATTTAATTTTTTGCGTTTGTAAAATTGCAAAAAATTTGTTCAATTGCACTTCACTTAGACTGAGGCTCTGAGGGCCCACAGAAATGCACTTTATATGTTAGACCTTAAGTTGTTATGTTAAAATTTCATCAGTCTTTAGCAGCATTTTTTTCAAGAGAAAAATTCCAAATCATTCCCTGAAAGCCCGGCTTTTGCGAAAGCTTTGCATGTTGATGAGGCTGAGGCTTTACTTCACTATACTTTTCCTGATTTTACTCTTGGAAATCATCTTTTTCACGGCTGTTGTGCGACAAAATGCTGTCAGTCTTTTTATAAGTCTTTGATTTCGCGAAAAACGAGCTAAGGACGGATGCAATTGGGACGCAGTCGAAAATGTGCCCAGAGAGAGGCAGTTCCTTTTAGAAATGAAAGTTTCGAATTTTACAGATGTCGGTTTGTCACTGCCCTTTTCCACTTTTGCTGAGGTTTTCACAGATTGTTCCAAATGGCCGCCTTTCTTTGCTGGGAAACTAATGCTTGCACTTTTAGATTGATTCAATGTCCGCGCTGATTGTGCGCTTTTATCTCTAATTTACATAATTCTGAAAGACTTTTGAGAACAAAACTGCTATTGAGGTTTTCAAACTCTTTAAAACGCTTTGGTTGTTAAATTAATATTAATTTTTTAATTTAAAACATTCGTTAGAAAATAGAACTTGAATTTAGGTAATCGTTTCGTTGACATTATAGTTATTAAAATTTATTTATTAGTTTCCCTTTACTAAAATTTCTGTACGTCATGTTGTTCAGATATCAGTATATATTCACACAATCGCATTACAATTTCTCGATGTTGTTCTACAGTTCAAGTTCTGAATGTACTAAAAATAAAATAAAAATATATACTTTTTAAAGCCTTTTGAAATTAAATTGAAATTTATAGTAGTTATTGTAATGCTTGGTGTTTGTAAAATTAAAAGTTCCAAACGTTTCTGAAGTCTGCTAATTTCTGATATTCACAATTTTACAAATTATTGTCCCTGCTTGCGTCTTCGTTGCCAGCTGAGCTGAAGTTATTTAATTCCTCACAAGTCAGCGCACAGTAATTCAGCTGTTTTTTAGACCTTTCGAGTTTTTTCGCACTTCACACAAGCGGAATATTTTTATTCACGAGCCAACAACTTTTGTTTGAGTATCATACACCGCCAACAACAACTTTACTTAAAAACTAACTTTATCTTTCGCGACTTTAAGTTGGATTTTTTTGCAGTGCATTTCGTTTTGTTTAGTTGGTGTCCTTTGGCGCTGCAAAAAATGCCGACAGCAAACTTTGTCGACCACGTACCACACAGTAAAAGCACAAAGATCCGTGCGTTCTCGATTGATTGATCTCCAATTTTTAGCACAAATTCGTAACACACACGCACTTTTTGTTTCGGTCGCCGTTTAATTTTTAGACGCGCCAAAGTTCATATTTTTGGCGGTAATTGTCGACTCTCGTTTAGCACACCGTCGACCATTTAAATAAACGGGAATTGGTCCTTGCGACATGTCTGGCCACACATCGATCGACAGCCGGCCAGCTCGCAGTTGGATAATGCGACGCGCTACTAACTAACGCAAAGTGTTTGGGGCCAAAAACACCGCTCGAATGTTCGCGCGTCGTGCCGCAAACAATTGCATTGCGTTGAAGTGCAAGGCGCGCGTTTGACTCTTTCGGCGTTTCTTCGAATGTTTATGTTGTTGTTTGGGGTCTCGTGCGCGCCAGTTGGTGGGTCGGGTGATTGGTCGGTATCGGCGTTAGTCGTAGCGCGCTACTCCGCGCCCAGCGTGCGTACATACGAACGGAATAAAGTGAAATGAAAGGAGTAGACGAAAGAAAGCGACCAACAAGCGCCAACTGTGCTCGAGCGGTCGTCGAGTTCGGTCGACGTCGCTGCTATTCAAACGGTCGAGGTGGCAGCAGCAGCAGCAGCAACGACAACAACAACAACGACTGTGCGCTGTCTATGACTAAAAGTAAAACTGTCCGCGGCAACAACAACCAGAAGAAGAAAGAAAATCAAACGCACAGTGGGCCAAACACATACACCCACAGTTGCACACGCACATCGAGGCAAGCGAGCGAACTGCGAACGAACGAACGACCGACCGACCGATAGTTTCGGAGTGGAGCCAACGAACGAGCGCAAAGTCGAATGCGCCAACTACCGCTATGTTGGCGGCAGATGTGTGTGCGGCCGCGAGCTTTTGAAGTTTGACGCGCTGCATTCGGGAGCGAAAAGTGGTCAGCCACCCAGTGGTGGCATAACAAAAGCAACTTGAGCCAGGAAAACATTGCATGCACTCTCAAGCGAAAGGGCGAAGCAAGACGGCAGGAGCAGGGAGCTGAAAAATTTACTCTTTTCCAAAAAAGACAGCCGCCAGTGCTGATTTGGCTCCATACAGACAAATTGCAAACGAGCGTGAGAGAGAGAGAGAGAAAACGAAGAAAAGCATAAATCGCAACATAGGTAGAAGCGAACTGCATCAGGCAAGGAAAAACTAACGCACAAAAGCTTTCGCATAAGTCGAATGGCTTCCCCGTCTCTCGCTCGCGTACTCTGCGCGACCACGACAAGCAATCGCTCGCATGCACTCTCGCTGACATCACGAAAGTACATCTAAAAAACCGGTCTGTGTGAGCTTATTTCCTGCTGCTCCTCTTTTCAGCCGGCTAGCAAGCAGCCTATTGCTCTGTATGTGGGCCAATAGCCGATAGAAAACGAAGAAAAGCTTTCTCGCTACACACAAAATAAAAGTGAAATTTTCGTTGTGGGGAGCGTCAGCTGCCCACACAAAAGCTCCCTTCAGTAGGCAACTCTCTTTCCGTGTTCGCTGCAAATAATGACGACTGATCTTCGTCGTTGTGTCTTGGATCCTTTTCGAGTGTAACCGATTTAACTGTAAATGTGGTTGCATTGAAACGAGAATGTGGAACATTTTCGTAAAATTGTTGAACCACACTTTTTTCGGATCTTAATTATTCTCTAACGAAGCCAACACCAAATGTAGACTACTATTTTCGATTTTAAATTCAGTTTAACAATTTTTTTTATTTTCATTAAAGTTACTTTGTTACAGTTGCTAAATGCTGTGCGACATTTGTTATTCCTACTCATATGTACATACATAAATAAATATACCAAATTATAGACAGGGACATATAAAATAAATTTGAAACAATTAAAACAGCTTTTAGGAGGTTTGAACACCCCACTCTCGCGGCTATGCAGCTGCCTAGAACTACACTCGCTCGCCGTGATATTGGACTCTTTACACTCTTTAAAATTGCTGAAAATAGGATTTTATGTAGAAATATCACAAGATGCCATATTTTGACTGTCAGTCGTTTCGTTTAAATTGAATCCAGTCACAAAATTTCTGTAAATACCGTCCGTACTTATATGTATATGTACATAGATACATACATACATGCTTATTTGCATGTATGTATTTGCATGTGCATATGTATGCATACGTAGATAACTTACATACAATGGGGGTATTCACACCGGTTTTGTTGGTTTGATAATTTGTTAATGGGTAAAGCGGTAAAGGTTTTAGCTGCGAGTGCACTTTTTATCTGCCTTTCCGACAGCCGATTTTTACATACATATTTGTTGAAAAAACTCCAAGACAAAATGCCAGTTCATAGTTATTTTGTTGAGCAGCGCTTGCTTGTATAATGATGAAAATATAAAAAAGCATAAAATCAAAACTGCACTGCAATGAAGAACGAAGTAACGCACTCGATGTGAATACCATCAACATGTTGTCTGCGCCTAAATTAGTGCGTTATTACATGCAACATACACGCATATGCACATAAGTACTATTATGTTTGTATTATACGATTGTATCTACAGATGTGTGTCTCTATAGCCCAGCAAACTATTTCCCAATTTTAGAACTCATTACCTAAACGATAGAGCGACGGTTCGCAGCTGATTACTTATAATGCAAAGAATAATGGGATGAAAGCTATATTCAATGTAAACCACGTAGGGGTTAAGTGAAAAATTTGGGCAAACGAGCAGTTTGCGTTGAGAAGTTTTAGAGAGAAGTCGAAGTAAAGTTATTACCAGAAGTTATTATGACTTTTATTTTCTTATTCTTGGCGATGAAACACTATCAAAAATTGACAATTAAAATTATTTGTACATATTAAACCTTATTTACCTACGTACATATGCGTCTATTTTAATGTAAAATATTATTATATTTATTTATTTATTTCTTTATTTTATTATTATTTTTATATAGGTATATGTGATTTGATTTTGTAATAAAAGTGAATTTAAGGTATCATCGATAATACCTCACTACATAATTTGTAACGAGAAGTGGCCATTACATGTAAGCGATTACTTCCAATAACATGCTTTTGTTAATGTAATCCTTATGTAATATAGAAGGTAAGCGATAAAATGAGTAGAGTCCGACCGATACCAAATTTTTTGGCCGATGCCGGAATGGCGAGTTTGGCCGATGCCGATTAATCGGCCGAAAGGGCGAAAATCGGCCGATGCCGATGAAGATTACATAGAAAAAATAACAAGAATAAATTCAATCAAAAACACATCAACAAAAGGAACTCTTACATATTGCATGTAATATTCTTTACAAAATAACAAAACAACGAGAAAATAAATAATTTAAAACAAAATTAAAAATTAAATTAAAAAAACTAACAAGAAAATTCTGAATTCCAATACATTAACATGTATTAAAAAAATTATATATACATTTATCCACTAAGAGAGAAACAAAAATAGTGACGTAAATATTGCATACAAATTCAGTTTTTTATTCAACTTACTGTACTGTACTCTCAAATTGCGACTCGTTGTACAGATGCAGTGGGAAGAAGTCAGAAAACAAATTTGGAAAAAATAAAAGGCCTTTGAAAAAAAATGCTTCCAATTAAAAAAGAAGGATAAGATTGTAAAATTAAATGCCCTTTCTTTTGATATGCATATTAATAGACAAAATGCATAGACATTTCGAGAAAATCTGTGTTTTTAAGAATACTTAGTTTTAATAAAAACATTTCTAGGAAACATTTATATTAAACAGTATCTAAAAATACATTACTGAAAAGGGATATAAGAACCCGTTGGTACTAAAAATAAAAAAAAAAAAATTAAAGCAGAAAAATGGGCCGATGGCATCATCGACCAAAAACGGCCGATGTGGCATTGGCTAAAAAAGGCCGATACCGATACCTATTTTTTTGGCCGATGCCCATACAATTTTTATTGGCCGATAATAGCCGATGCCGATTAATCGGTCGGACTCTAAAAACGAGTGCAACGAGTTTCTCGATTACTTCAGACACTACATGTTTTTGAAGTTGTTTGCTGGGAGCGCATTCACGCTGGTTATCTGTATTCATTAGATTGATTTTTTTTCTTGCTCGCGCCATTTTGAGTGCACTTCCCTCCCATTTGCTGTGGATGTAAACAGGTACACTTGCAAAACCTACACACACACACACACACACATATATGTGAACTTAACACATGGATATGTATGACAAATTTCTTTACAAAGTTGACTGACTGTGCTAAATTATAAGGTGCGTTGTTGTTGTCAATAGTACTCATTGCAGGAACAGGCGAATGAACTACAACCAGAGGTGAGAAAGCTGAAGGCAAATCGTTTGTAAAACTGCTTAACAACGAGTATGTTGTCTGACTATTGGTCGGCAAAGAAAATATTTGCAATGACAAATTCAAGTCACAATCTGGTATCGATTGTATTTACTATATATACCTATGAACTTATATGTACATAGTTTTAATCATAAACCATACCACCAGCCACTAACGCCAAGCGAAATGTGTGCGTTGCAGTGCGCACATGTGCCAACAATTTTGCATGTGTCTCAGGGAAATGCTTGCAAATGTCATGCACCCTACAATACCAATTTTTATGCACCTCATAAAGCGTAACACGTTCCCAACACACTGATTGCAATGCCAACAAGCAGTGCCTACAACAAGAGCCAGCGCGAGTTTTCCGTCTATTTGAGACGTTGAGCACTGCATATTGCACATTGCATGCCTCAACGTAATACATAATAACAAATAATACAACAACAACAACAACAACGAAAACAGGAGTAGCAACACAACACTGGCATAAATTATGGAAAATGTCGAAAAAGGAAAAGCACACATTTTCAAATAGCAACACTACAAACTACCAAACGACAGGGACAGCGAAAAGTAAAATAAAACAACAACATTAACACACACACAGACAAAAGGAAAACACCAAACACCGGCAATTTTGTGTACAGTAGAGAGCGGCTCCACACTCCACACTCTACTATGCCGAGAGCGATGGCGATGGCGATGGTGGCGGAGACGAAGTGGAAGGCGACAAAAATAGACATGAACATTTGACACAGTTAAAGGCCAATTATGCAAAGTGCAGTGGCGCGAGCGCCATCGAGAGCGAGACATAAAGCGCACGCGAGTGCGCGGCCGGACGCGAGTGTGAAAACGAATGTCGCGCATACGCACCGTAGTTCACGGAGTGCGAGCTCGGCATTCGCTGCACACACGTGCGTTTCGATATACCTACATACGTGCATACTTATATCGACGTTGCAGCTGGCCAGGCACGGTTGTTTTTGTTTTTCGATTAACTTGTCTTTCTCTTTGGAAGTTACTACTCTCGCCAGTTTGCGATAATTCAGTTTCTAGTCTCTCACACTCGTATCTGGTGTGATGGAGCGCAAAAGCTTCTGCGATTTAAAAACTTGAGTCGGGAATTGTAGGTGGAAGCTTTCGGAAAATATTCACAAGGTGCAAGTTGCTGTTTATGCTGACAATCTTATTACCATTATTATTGTAGCTGCAATAATGAATTTGAATTTTGCATTGAGAAAATAACTAATCATTTACTAAAGTTCGAACAACACAACGAAGAGTATAGAGACTCTAACTGAAACAGAATAAACTGAAAGTTAAGAAACAAAAACTGATTGATCAAATCAGGCAACGCTATTATAAATTGTACTCAGTTTGGTTTGCCATTTCATCATAAACTAAATAAAATAGTCTATTTCATCATCGATGAAAACGCTTGCAAATTGTGCAAATTTATTACGAAAATCATGGTTTAATTCAGGAACTTTACGGTCGACATAATCGCCCATCTTAGCGACTGAATCGACTAAGCATGGATCGTTTTCGTGCCACGTATACTCTTAATGAGAGCGTAGATACCGAAGAAACATTTGCTGCTGCTCGAGCGTAGTAGTGAGGAGGTGCAGGAAGCTGGTGCAGGAATTAAAATGATAACACTACTCGACACGAAAAATGCTCCTAAAAATAAATGTATTTTTTAGAATAATCTTCGGCTGCTGAAGACGAAACTGAAAATCAAAAAATTTTCTTTAGAAGCGTTTGCGAAAAATCTTCGAAAAACAATCTTATTTCAGTTATTAGCACATATCTCGTAAACCAACCATCCGACTAACGCAAGTGTTTTTCGTTCAGAAGATTAACTAACCTTTCCAACGATATATAGATTGAGATTTGGGAAAGTTACTGACGATGAAAGCTGTAAAAAGTGAATTTTTCGACCAATTTCACAAATCATAAATTTTCGAATACTTTTTTTATATATAAAATAAATGATCTCCTCTGGTTTCAAAATCTAAGATGAAAGATATATTATTTGAGCAAATATTAAGCCTAACTTCTATAGAATTGAAAGAAAAATTACAAAGTTATGTTGCACTGAGTGAAAACACCAACTTTACATTTATTACACCGTGCGAAACAACAAACCGTGAAACTAGAGGTCATTTATAGTATCTTGGCATAGTCAGTTTTTCATTTTCTGGCCCAAAGACCATTTTAAAGGACTTTAAAATTTTAAGGACATACGCATTTCAAATATTTTTTTAAATATTTGCGATTGTGCAATGATGAAGATATGGGTATCAAATGAAAGAGGAAAATTGTCTCCTTTTAACTAAATTTTCTATTTTGAACATTCAGAACTTTGAAATAGAAAAAAATTTAGATGTATGAATCTACAGACTGAGATCCAAAACATTTATGTTTTGCATACCTAGCATATTTTGGTCCTGAAAGTTAAAAATAAAAAATTGTAACCGTTGTGGTACCACAAATTCCATCCGTTTGAAATGAGTATGCAACACTGATTTTTCAAAATGTATACATTTCAAACCGACGGAGGAGGGAGCTACTAAAGCCGGCGCGCTACCCGCTGGACTATCGAGGCCGGCATGTCAGCTAACTTGGATGCTTTAAGTACAATAGGCTACCTAGTCTGAGTGCTTCAGAAATTGGACCTTCTAGGGTTCACTTTCTCGGCTCCTCTCATACCTATCCATCCAACTCAAATGCGATTAGAACACCACTTCAGATGTTGCTATATGTGCAGCAACGGCTGGGTGCCTACAGTTAAAGTTGCCTAAGCCTGAGCTGGTTTTCACTTTCGTCTTCCGCCGAATGTAGGCACTATTTTTTTTCACTTCCAAATTTCGTAATTCGAGTGCAAATCACGACTTAAAGCGGAAATAGATAAGCACATGCCACTAAAAATAAATAAAACCTAAGCGAAAATAGAGAAAGAAGTAAAAGACATGAAAATGAAATGGATTTCTTTTCATTTTTTCCGCCAATTCGAGGAGGTTTGCTTTCGTTTTCAAATGCTCTAAACTTTGCCTCACTGCTGCTGTTTGCTGTTTCTTTCTTTGCATGCAATAAAGTCAACTGCCAGCAATGTGGCTACCAGCAATAAGACACCACAGCCCTGCAAACCTCTTCGGCGGCTTTGCCAGCCGCTGAGACGAGCGGCACCCGAAATGTGCTTGCACTAGGCGCCGAGGCTTTAGAAGACGCACAAAGTGCGAATTCAAAAATTAAAATCCAACAACAGGAAGCCAACTCTCTGACTTTGCCTCTTTTGCGTCTTTCTCCGTTAGTCGTTTTCCATGCTGTGCTGCATGATTTTGCAATCTGACTTCGTTTTGGGCCACTGACACCTCCAGCTGTTCGTGCTGCATCGACTTGCGGCGAGCTCGTTACGTATTCGGCGCCAGTCGCTGCAGAGTTGAGTATGCATTCGGCGTCTGCCGACGCGGCAGCAAGCAAAGTTGCACAAGTGAAAGTTCTTTTGGCCGTCCGTGACACCGATAGCAATCAGTGGCCCAAGCGCTGCACTCTCCCCCTCTCACTGAGCAATGTGCTGACGACTGTGGCTGGGCGCGCCTAAGCGCACAGCCAATGTCGATCGAGTCGCTGCGGCTTAGTGCCGGCTGATCGGCACTGAGTGAAAAAGAGAGCGCACGCGGAAGAGAAATGCCACTAAAGTGTGCAAGCAAAACAAAATTCAAGAAAATGCAATGTGTAGAAAAGAAAGGCGACTGCAATGAGCACAGCGAAACTTGGCCAAGGAGAAATAAAACGGTGCGCAAAGCAGGCAAAATTGGCAACAGAGCGGCTTACTGAGAGAGGAGGATAGCTGAGGTGGGGCGAAGTGAAAAGGATAGGCAGTGGACTGACGCAAAATGCCAGATGGTGTGCTACATTTATTTGAGCACAGGGTTGTCAAGGAGGAAGGAGTTGACCAGCGAACTACACTGTTCCATCTCATAAGCATATTTTTAAGATTTCGATGTTTCAATTACACTGCACAACACAAAAAAAAAATAACAAGGTTCTGACAACGGATTCTGGTAGAGGGGACCAAAAAAAATATACATGTATCGGCGTTTTGAAAGTTTACATCTGAATTGTTTTTTAGGGTGGTCAAAGTTTTCCCCCTTTTGCACATTCTTATGGCGAATCGGCATACGAAAACCATGTAACCTTACATTTTAGGTATATGATGGGTTCAGCAATTTGATGTAAAATACTACGAAGAATATTTTTGTGGAGCATTTTAACCCTGTAGCTACTATTTTTATGGGTCAATTTGACCCTTTTTTATCTAAAATACCAAAAATGTCCTGTAAAACAGGACTTTTTAAGGAAAAAATGTACCACGAAAATATTCGCCATAAAATTTTACTATAGGTCTCTGAATACATCAAAGCTTAGGAATTAATTTCAACGCCAGAATTAAGCCAAATCTGAAAATGTGTTTAAGTAAAACCTTGTTATTGTTTTGTTTGTTGTGCAGTGTTATGAGCCAATGTAATAAACAAATAAATAGAAATTTAAAATCTCGTGCCGTGAAACCTTAAATTCAAATTAATTTCGATATCTGTCGTGTGTACCAGCCGGTCCATAGACAGACAGACAGACAAACGGACATACATGATGATTCTGGATACAGGGATACCTTAAAGAATGTTAAATGCATTAACCCAGTAGCGCCTAGCGGGACCATCCGGTCGCAATAAACATGCATTAAATAAATGTAATTTTTCAAATTTGCTTTATATGAAATCGCGCAAAAAAGTCTTTTTCTTTCGCAAGACCCGAAGGAAAACGAATTTCCTCATATTCGGGTTAATATAAGCTTATTAATTATTTTCTCTCACATTACTCATTGCATTTACATTAATTTGCAATATTTTTGTGCCTGCAATTTCTGTTGCTGCTTTTACCAACGTGTCCCACATTTGACACTTTTCGTTATTTTTGACAAGTTCAACGACCGATTCTGCTGCAGTTTTTGTATACTGTCATAAAAGCACAAACGTCATCAACGCTAGCACTTCCCCCAAAACAAACCGCAAACCCGATTTCCTCATTCATCTGTCCACCACGCGAACATGTATACAAACATAGCGTTTGTATTTGCATTTTAAAGTGATTTGCGAATTTTCGTCTTCAGGTTTTATTTTGCTCATCGATCAACGTTTCTTTCGCCCCTCACTCTTGCTCCAGTGCGCTCTCTGTGTGTTCTTGTTTCGCATAAAAATTGCTAAATATTTATTTACATTTTTTGTGCCAACATTTCGTATTGTTGCCATTGTCTTGACGTAATTTAATTCGTACACTTTGATTTCCGCATTTCGTTAGCAGGTTCACAGCATAGGCGAACGTACAATATTCAAATTGAATTTGAATTTTCAGAATTTTCGTTTTCATAAATATTGTTGCTGAACGACCGATTGTTGATATTTAGTAATGTGATCTTACATGTCAGTTTTCAACTAATTTAACAAATAACAACGTCACCCCATAGCGAGGAGCCAAAGCAAAACTAAAGTAGACACAAACGAAAACCATTTGGCAACAAAGAAATACAACTCATGTGTGTACTCACCGGACCACACTGCCGGGCCAGGCATAGTTTGAGTTTCTCTTGATACTTTGTTGGACGTAATTTTGGTGTTTTTACTGCTACTCGCCGAGATTGGGCCCCTATGGCAGTTGTGCTTGTAGCTCGCAGCTTTTCGATTTATTCCGATTTGATGCAAATTCGGTGCCTCGGAGAATTGGGTCGCAGATGTTACACTTTAGGACATAATTTTTAAGGCCCACTTCACTGATTAGTTATCGTCAGCACTTGAAAGTTTAAATGTCTGCCCGTGACTTGTATCTCATTTTCTTATGGCAATCGAACTTCTCGTGACAAACCTAAATTTCCGATATTCGATATTAGTAGTGTTGGCGCCGAGCATACAGCATGTCCGCACACTCGTACTGACCGATTCCATGACTCATTTCCAACTTGAAACTAGTTGGAGTTTTTAGTTTCAAACACCAAGTTTCTTTTAACGTTGTAACGACAGTTTGAATGTGCTTTGTCTTTAGTAAGCTTCTAGTCTAGCTTCTAGTTGACCAGCGCAATTATTTAATTATTCTAGAAAGGACACTTTCAACTACTCAAAAAGGGTATTTTCTAAAATGCTGTTGTTGTTGAAAATTTTCCTTTTTTAATGATATTCATATTTGATACTTTTAATTACCAGCACTCTTTGACTGGCCACGCTTTGTGGGCATCTCTGAAAAGATATTCAAATTTGACTAACTTTTAGTCTTGATGGAGCGATTGCAGGTGCTTGACACAGTCGGTTTGAATTGTTGCAGAGTCTCGTAGGATTGGAGACACACACATCGGGTTGCACGTAGACAGTCGCACATACATAACAACAACAGCAACAATAACAGGCACAGCTTTGTTTCACCCCCCAAGCGAGCACACAACACACACACTCACACCCAGCCACACAGATCCACTCGCGCGACTCCTCTTGCCCCCACCCCCCGGAGTGTGTCCCGATCGTCTCGTTGATTTCAAACTTTAAACTTCGACTCTATATTTTCACTCACAAACATTGTCACCCGTCGCAACTTTATACAATTTGGCCGCCTTTTGGCTGTTTTAAAAATTCTCTGTTTGGCCGAAATTTGTGCGTAGTGTTTCTTTCAATGCATTGAAACTGTTGCGGTTTTTACGCCATTTTTCGAACACATCGAATGCGTACGTTTTCGCGGTCGTCATTGCGGCCGCTGGTAACTGTTGTTTCGTTGAGCGCTTCACAATTTTAATGCTGGCCGATGCAAGCGTTGAACTGGGCGAGCGCGGCGCGACTACTTTTTTCGCGTTCATGCCAAATTGCACCGAAGCAAAAGCAAGAGCAAAGGCGTACGAAAATCGTTTTTTACTGACGACTTGATTTTTGTGTTGTCGTTGTTTATATAAACTTTGAAAACTTGCGCATAGTGTGCACGTGCATGTGTGCGTGAGCGCTGCACACTGTATGTATGTCACCAATGAAGAGGAATATGTGGCGCGCAATAACAAAGTAACAATAAATCAAATTTAATTCATTTAAATTAGGAACTAGCCAAAGGCGTATCACGCCCCTTCTACGCACGAGCTCCTGTTTCCTATGTCCCCATTCATTTAGAATATACATTTCATTCACGATTTATGCAGCAACGCTTTAGTACTCGATTCAAACAAAATCAAATTAAATATTCGTTAAGGAAAATATACTGACAATCTGAATTTTGAATATCATTCTTCTGAGTTTAAATTATAACTTTTTTCAACGTAGCAGTTTAGGAGATATTCAAAGCCTTATTTAATCGTATCCTGTTAATCATATCCTTTCAATAGAAATTGTTCAGCACAATGTACAAATAAGTAGAACGCATTATAGCTGTTCAACTTTACTTCATGAGTTATTTTATTTATTACATTTGTTTTTTGACCATTTTTTGAATGCACAAAACCGGTAGAAATTGTTTGTTATGTTTGTGTTTTTAAAAAAATCCACCTTACATTTATTTCATATAAAATTTAAATATGTCTTTTAACGCTTTTCATTGTTTTGCTTTTTGTTTAGTTTGCCCTTTTAATACGAACCATTATTTAAAACCTATTAGACCTGATTAGATACGATAATGCTCGCTTTTCTATTTTTGATAATAACGTAAACATTTTTCATTTATTATTTTGCCGAAAGTGGACTATTTTAAAATTTCTGTTGGTTTATTAATCAACGAGTTTAATTTTATTATTTTTAATTTACAAATAGTAATTAAAATATATTTGAAAATATTATTATTTTGAAATATGTAGTTTGGAATTTTTAGCAATGTTATTTGAGTCCTTTCGCATTAGCCCAACTGCAATTTAAAAACAATTGAAAACACTTTCGCACCTGCCGTCACTCTGGAACGGCGTCCTATACTTCACTTCTCAATTTTCCACTGTATTTTTGCCTATTTGAGACAGTTTTCATTAAAGAAAGCGCAAAATTTCTCACTTTTTGGCCAATCGAGTGGCGCGACCCGCTGACGATTTCATCCAATACGGTACGATTCGAGTTCAGATTCAATTCGATTCGATGCGATGCGAACTCGCATCGAGCGCGATCCGGTCCGGTTCAGATTTTTCACAAACGGAAATTGCAACTGACGCAGTCAGCAAAACTGCAAAATTTAACAAACAACAACAAAACAAGTAGCAGTAGAAGAAGAAGAAGACGGCGACAGAGCACTGGCAGTAGCAAAACACGGCAGCACATTCTGACCAAAGCTTTTGCTTTGGCGTTGGAGAGGGAGGACAACGTCGCCGTCTACTACTAATTCTACTACCATTTGCTGCCGTTCGTGCTGTGCGATTCGTCGCTGACACGCATTGCGTGCGCATCGCGTCCGAGCCGACTACGATTTTTACTACTTTTTTGGTCTACTACCTTTTGCCATGGTGCCCGCCATGTGCTGCAGCTGACGCGCACCCGAATGCATTTTCTGCCACAGGTGCGCGCAGGCAGCACAGAACGCTGCCGCTGCCGGAGCCGTTGTTGCCACAAAGTTGTTTTTGTGAGACTCTCAATTTTGCATTCTCGTCGCTCGCTGCGCTTGCAGGCGGGCGCTCTCTTCCACGAAAATCGCATGCCAGTTTTCGGCTGTTGTTGTTGTTGCTTTGCATCTTGCAGCTTCTGTTGCTGCCGCTGACAGCGATGCCAGTGTTGCCATAGTTGCCTCGGTTTTTGCCCAAAATCGTGAGTTGTTGTTGCTATTACTGTTCGTTTTCTGAAATAGCGCCCCCCCTCCCTCTGACACACAATTGCCCCATGGCCCGCCCCGCCTCTCTTACCGACCAGTTTAAGTGAATAAACTCTGGAAGGTCAGGTGTACGCTATGGGCCCATATCCTTGAGCTGAAATGTGTTTTGTTGCCTGCGCTGTTGTTGTTATGGTAGTGGAACGGCACACACAACGCCACAGCCCAGTGAAAGTGCAATGAAAGCGAGACATTTCGCGCAGGCAGCGCTGCGAAGGGAACAAAGAAGAGTAAATGCAAATGTAAGCGCTGCCAGTTCGAGTGATTTAACTTGCATAGCGCCGAGGCTTGAACGAGGAAATGTTCCAGGTTGTGCAGCCAAGATGCGGCAGCCATCCATGGGTACTTCGTGGAACCTTTATAGAAAAGTCCACCTTAACCAATCCACTTCCACTTGACGCAATCCGCAATCCGAGTCGAAGACTTTGCTTTTAGCGGCCGAACTTTTCATTCGCCGATGGCGTGGCAACTCTGGCTAATGCATGTGCAATTGCAAGGCGAGCTTTGCAATTGCAACACACTGCATTGTGCTCGCTGTCATTATACAAACAACAACAACAACAACAACAACAACGATGATAGGAGCCATACGACTAACAACAAAACGGGGTTCAACAACACTTTTCCACAAATCCTTGAAATTCATTGAAAAACTGCACACACACACACAACCACACATTCACGAAACTAACGAACGGCCGCACGAACGAGTGAACGACTGCGAACGAAAATGCGAATAGATAGATTGATAGATAGTTGGCGGGCATTAAAAATAGAGGGCGGCCAAACCGGGTACCCAGCCGACCGACTGGCAGCGTCGGCATTGCCGCACTCATGCGGGCACGCGGCAGGCGGGGAAAATGTCAAGATGACAATTAGTGCAAAAGTGCAGTAGCATTTCTGAAGGTAAAAACTGATAAACGAATGTGTGGGCGGGGGTTTTTATTATTTTTTTATAAAAACCGACGCTAAAATTCAAATCAGTTTTTGTTGCACATTACATTTCTACTATTGCAAACTGCGGAAGATACGAAACGTTTTTCGAAAGACAAATTTAACTAACTATTTTTCTCTTTTTTAGATTACATTATTGCTCTTCTTGGAAAACTAATGAATTTTAAAAACCATGCTAAGAATCTTGTCTGCTTTTCAGTTATTTATTTATTTATTTATTTATTTAGTATTGATTAGCCAATGAATACAATAAAAATTCGTATAGGCTAAGTTGAACACATGAAGCTACTTATAAAAAAGATTTAACGAATAAATGAAACGATTTTTTGAAACTAAAAAGTCAATGTCAACATTTTTGGAGATTCTATTGAACTCAATTAAGGCTCTGGTGATAGGTGCATTTCGCGCATACAGAGCCCTCAAAACACCAACATGGAAGAGCTCTGAGCAACGAAGAGATCTAGCTGGAATATTCAGAAAAATCCTCTCTAGGAGTGTGGGACAGTCCACACATAATTTCGTCCCATTTGAGCTTTGCCTGACTGGGTGGAAACATTCTCAAACAGTGTGCACAAGTTGGTGTTCTGCCTCAACTGCCGACTTGGTGTTTCAGCAAAGCTTCGGTTTCGGCGGAAAATATGACCGAACTGAAACATTTTCAATGTTGCAGGAAAATGCATTGTCAAGTCGTGAAAGGCAGCAAATGTATACACAGTTGTGTTCACACAATCTATCTACCTTCAATTTATTGTACTGAACGTGTTAAGTTCAGAAAAATACATTTTGCTTTGAAGACATAATTGTGACAGCTAATTTCAGCAGTGCATAAAATTGCGAGTTCAACCGTCATTACAGTTTGTCAAGTAAATGTTTGCAAACTTAAAAAAGGTAGAAACATTATATAACAGAAATTGCAATATTTTGAAATTTTTTTAAGATATAGATTAATAGTAATGTCTATTTGATACGCGAAAATAGTGTAAAAAATCAAAAAAGAAATGAAGCTATACTTCAAACTGTCCAAAAATTCGTCTTCTTTCAAAACCAAGATTGCATTGAAAATTTGGCGCCGTACAGTTCCGAACAGTTTCATGAGATACATCAGTTCCGCATTCTATTTTTATATCCAAAGCCATTTCCCTTATTGAGATACGGGGGTTTTCACGAACTTTTCGGATGATTTTTCATTCTTCTCTGTCAGACAGTTTTCTGGGTCGTCCATGAGATACTTTCAAATCAATTCGCCCTTCAATACACGAATCAAATAGATATTACTTTGATATTATATGAGAGTGAAATATTCAATTAATCTATATTTTTCAAATAATTTCAAAATATTGCAATTTCTGTTATATTATAAGCTTTTCAAAATAATTGTCTACCTTCTTTAAATTTGCAAACATTTACTTGACAAACTGTATGTACATTTTTCTTTTAGTTGACACATTGATATTAATGTATCTAGTACCTATAACACGTAAATGGTTAATGCAATTAATTATTTTATTTTTTATTAATTACTTTTTCGTTTTTTATATCTTTACTACACCTACTAACCGTAATGTGAACGAAAATGAATAGCTTTGTATTTATTAAAGTTTTATGTAAGCATTCATGTACTCTATGTAAAAAAATAAACTATTTAATTTGTTGGGTATAAAACAAGAACAAATCTGATGGAACCATTGGAAGAACAATTTGTTAGTTGTATATGAACTCTTTATTAAAATAATTGAAATCATTGTTATTTAAGTTTTCAAATGAAAGCAATTAGATTCTACAATGTTGCAATAGCTCATGATTTAAAAAAGAAAATATAATAAAAATGTATTGAAATGAGTAAAAATATTCTTCCTTTTGACATTCATACGTACATCTTATGTGTGTATGTGTGAGTAATTATTGAGTACAAGAAACTCATTACTTGGATAAACTGAAGGATCTCGGTTGAGAATTTCACCTTACTTAACCCATTGCTGCCGGGTACCAGTTCCGCCCATACGATTTTGATAAAATTTCATACACGACCTAGGAGTGACCCAAAAGGATCAGAAACAAATTCAAAATTTCAGCTTTAGGAGGCAGATTTCAGTTAGGAGGCAGATGTTTGTGAAGTTCTAAGGCCACTACGTTTCGCCACATTTTCCACCGGAAAATTCACGATTTTTGGAGTCTGGTAACTCTAGCTAGATGGCGAAATTTTAGGGTGACCTTCACTAGGTTTAGGTAGTTCCATCTTTACCCTAACTATCCGTATCCATGGTTTTGAGAGATCTCAAACATTGACTTTTTTGTGATTTAAAAAAAAATCAATTTGCATGGGTAAAATTTTACCCATTAGGCAGCAATGGGTTAATCTAACCTAGGGCCTTGAGTGTTATGCCGATTTCCAATGTCGCGTCCAATGGAGCTTGAGCGAGAAGCAGTTATTATGAAATGTTGTATACAAATAATGCTAATACTTATTTAGCAAATTTGTAGTGGTTTTGTAAGATTCACGAGATCCAGTCTGATTCATTTGTATTCTAAACTATTTTAACATTTTCAAACTGTTAATTCATCTCCGCCTTCGTTATCCCCAATTCTCTCTCTCTCTATCTCTTTGCAACTATTTATTTTGCCCCTTTTGAATTTTTCTCAATATTGACTTAATGATTATTTTTGTTTCCCCGACGTTATTTTGCTTCAGCTGTTTTGCAGTTGTTCAAATGCACTTAAGCCACATTTTCTGGGTCAATCTGTCACATTGGTCATTGTACTCGTGGCGCTGCGCTCTTGGGCTCTCCCTCTCGTGCCAAGTTTCTGCATTGCCATTGAACGGCCCCCACTCCCGAAAGCAAAACAGCATTTTATGCTCCAAACTGCTCCACCGCCTCTCTTTCGTTTTCTTCCACTTTGAGCTAAAGCGGCACCCGCGAAAATGTCGATTGTTGAGCTCTCCCGCTCGCGCTTATGTGATTACGTTACCGTTGAAAATAAAAGTGCACTCGCCATTGCACCGAGCACCGACGCCCAGCGCCCCCATCATTCCCTCTGTCCCATGCGACAAATGCGTTGCTCGCTCTTATCAACATTGCTTCAATAGTTCGGTTCGGTTCTGTTCTGCTCGGTTCGTGTTGTTTGTGCGGTTGTTGGTATTTGTCACAGTTGCCGCACACACACACACACATAAATATTTCTATTGTTGCAGTCACTGGTTCGTTGCTGCTTTTCGCGTTAATTCATCATGTTTACATTTGGCTTGTTCGATATTATTTGCAGTCTTGCGCTGTTTGTCGTTGTAGTTGTTGTCGTTATACATAGTTGCCAAGTGCTGTTCCCCACAATTTTGACAATTTCTTAGGTCGCGGATTGTACGCTCGTTTGCACTCTCCTCGTTGTTGTGGTCGGCATTCCTACAATGAGATCCTAACCATGTTCAACGAATTTCTCGGGTCTATTTTAGCCTAAAAATAAGTCTTTCTGGCAAAGACGAACCGACTAGCAAACCAAAAACAAACAGCAGCGTTTGCCGGACGCATGAAGAAAACAACAAAAATCGTTGAGCTAAGCTTCTATCAAGCAACGCGTGCGATCATCGCTGGTCTCTGTCCATAATGTCAGCCAAGAAACAGATCTGTCAAGTTTCGGATCGAAAATTCGACAGCCGCACCTTTGAAAAATGTGCCCCGGCCCGTGAAAGGACAGTCAGCTTGGTAATTTTAATGCTGTTGATGATGATTTAACTATTCGGTCTGCTTACACAGTGTTGAACAAATTGTTGAGAAAAATCCATATGGGCGTGAAACTAGAGACCAAATATAGTAATACTGCGTACTAAGTTTTTCATTTCTACATCCTTTTAAAAGGACTTCAAAATTTGGAAGGGATAAAAAATAAAAGAAAATATAACAAATACTTAACCCTAGAAGGGTAATCATATTTTACATACGTTGTTGGTAATCTTCGTCGAATCGACGAAGTCATATTCAACTCCGATTTTTGGAAGTATTAGAAATCGTTTAACTCCAACTTCATTACATAATTATACTTAGACATATCTTTGTAAATAATTCGCACCGTATATATTTTTAAAAATTATTTGTGTATTTTTCAGTAACTTGTGTTGAGGTACATTTATTTTTGAGATCGGAATGAGTATCAAAAATTAAAATAATAATTAAAATTAAAATAAAATGAAGAACAATACAATACACCGCATTCTCGCTATATTGATTTTGTAACTGTTTATTATTTAAAATACTGATACTCAAATAAATTAGAATTTTTGTACTTCATTAGAATTGTAGCTTCCGCCTTTTTTTTATAACTTTCGAACTAATACAGTCAGAGTAATGAAATTTTGACACATGATCCGGGAGATTTTGGGTTTTGACATACTCACTTTTCAAGAAAATTCTATATAAATTTTCAAGGATATAAAGGATTAAATATTTCAAAGGACCTTTTTCATATCCTTGTTTTACAAATAGATAAAAAATCAATATTATTTACATTCTTGACCCTTTCCTCTTTCATTTGATATACATATTGTCATATTCTAACGAGGTTAAGTATTTTTTATATTTTTTTTATTTTTTATCCCCCTTCAAAATTTTGAAGCCCTTTTAAAAGGACAAAGGATGTAGATGTGAAAAACTAAGTACGCAGTATTACTATATTTGGTCTCTAGTTTCACGCACATTTGGATTTTTTCCGGTGTGAAAAATGCTGTTGCACGGTGTTATTGTCGGACAAAATGCATTATCGAAATTCCAAAATTGATACGGCAAATTCACAATCTGTAATGTGGGGCCTTCTCCTAATTAAACACGTTATGGGCTCACTGCTATTCCGCATTTGAGGACGGCTAATGTAACTAGTAACTTGTTGTTGTTGTTGGTGCTCAAATTTTGTGGCTATTTGCGCAACTTTTGCAATTGCAACTGTTATTCTTGTTGTATGCTGCTTACAATCGGTTATAAAAAATTTATTTCAATTCCATCGTAAACGGCTCAGCGCTGTTTTAACTGCCGACATTTTACAGTATTACAGCGTTTTTACGGTATTCACAGTTACTTAGCAGCAGCTTACATTGCATTTGACTGTATATTATTGTAAAATGCAAATTTTCTTCTCTCATAAATTGTCTGCAGTAATAGCGCACAGGGCGAGAAAAACTTCCGCTTCACACCATCGCTTGCCAACTGTCGATGTGGCAACGCCTAGCAATCCCACTACACACAATTCCAATTACACACACGCATGCGTACATCCCTGAAGGCACACTTTACCTTCTTTTCCGATCGTGGTTGCACGTGCGAGTATGAATAAATAAATACGATGTTGGCACGAGGCGTTCGTTGGTCGCCTTTTGTACGCCTGTAACTTTTGTTTTTTCTGAATATATTTTTTAAATTTTTTTCTTACTTGACTCTGGGTCCAAGGCCATTTCATATTCACCTTCGCAATCAATTTAATGTTAAAAAATATATTCAGAAAAAACAAAAGTATACATTTTTATATTTCATTGTAAAGGGAATTTCACAGGCTACAATATGGTAGCAAACTTATTGTAACTTAGTAATGGATGTTTACCAGAAAAAATTTCAATTTCAATTTTCAATTTTTAAATTTTTATAAATAATATAATAATTTTTCGCTTAAAACTTTTAATTAGTACATATTACGTATCTAATGTTGCACATCAAAAGAAAGGTATGAGAAATACCTTTCGTTTGATACCCATATCGTGTAAATCAGTTGGAGATTAATTGAGCTTTTTCGATTAAAACTTTGAACTTTGACGCCGAGCCACGCCTTTTATGGGCGTTTCCCAGGCAAAATTTTGAGTTTGTTAGATGCAGGAGCCAATCTTCTGTATAAAAGCATACTCATTTATTTTTTTCACGAGGGTTCGCTATACTGTTGTTATGCCTCGACGAAAGTGGGGTTTTTGGGACATTTTTGTCGAAAACACAGTTTGAATGTATTTTTTTTGGATTGGTGTCTGAATCAAATTTGTTGGTCGTTAAAATATCTACAAACTTGCCGAAGGCAGTAAAGCGATATTCGAAACGATCTAGGACCTATTACCATTTAAACGTTCGAAGACTTCAGCGACGAACTCGACTAAAATGAGCAAACTTCAAAGTCGGATTTCTCTTAAACTAGAGCCAAACGGCTGGTGGATCTCAACTCAGTATACCTATAGAAAGTCGGTCAGTAGGTCCCCCCATGTCTAAATTTTCGACTTGCACAGTGTAATTAATTAGGAGGACCGATCTGATATTTTACCTCGTAAGGAGCGCCTCCTGAGTAGGATTGAATTGATTTGTTGGTTTTTCTTGAATTTTAAACTCGATGCACTGTCGTTTAACTAACTAATTTTCCTGAATCACCGAAGCTCATAAAATGAGAAGCTCTGACGTAGGCCAAACGTAGTGATTCATGTTGGCAATTCGCAATTTGCATATATTCAATGTTACTTTCTCGTAACAGCTTGGTAACTATTCTTTCCTCAACTATTACAATCGGCAACTATTCTATGTATTTCAGGCTGTTCCTGGTTCGATTGTGTACTTTATGCTAAAACCTTTTATTTCTAACACAATTTTTAAATACATTGAAAGAATATGCAAAAATATCGAGGAAATAACAATTGTTTCCAGTGCGTCTAAAACTATTTTTATGAGATTACACCGTGCGACATAAATTAAAAAATTATTCACACCGGAAAAATCCATATGGGGGTGAAACTAGAGACCAAACATAGTAATACTGCGTACTCAGTTTTTCATTTCTACATCCTTTGTGCTTTTAAAAGAACCTCAAAATTTTGAAGGAAATAAAAAATAAAAAAATATATAAAAAATACTTAACCTTGCTAGAATATGACGATATTTATATCAAATGAAAGAGGAAAGGCTCAGGAATTTAAATAAAATTCTTTTTTTATCTATTTGTAAAAAAAAGATGTGAAAAAGGTGCTTTGAAAATTTTAATCCTTTATATCCTTGAAAATTTACATCGAATTTTCTTGAAAAATAAGTATGTTAAAACCCCAAATCTCCTTGAACACGTGTCAAAATTTCATTATTCTCGCTTCATTGATTTTGTATCTTTTTATTATTTAAAAGCTGGTGAACTGGGTGGATAAGCTTCTGCGTAGCAGAGTTATCTGCGCTGAACTGGGTGAATCGTCCATCTCAAGAGCGGTGAGTAGGGGTACCCCACAGGGTGGGGTCCTCTCCCCTCTCCTTTGGAACCTTGTGGTAAATGAACTACTTCAGTCCTTAGGAGGGGGTGGATGCAAGGTGACTGCTTACGCCGACGATATAGTTCTCGCCGTCTCAGGAAAGTTTCCTCACTCGATCAGAGACCTCATGCAAGCACTGCTAAACAAGGTCAACGACTGGGCAACCTGTCGTGGGCTAGGCATCAACCCCGGGAAAACAGAAGTGGTCCTCTTTACGAGGAGGTACAAGCCACCTTCCATACCCCCTCTAAAACTTAACAACACAGCAATCCCATATAAGAATGAGGCTCGTTTCTTAGGAGTCATTCTCGACAAGAAATTAAGTTGGAAACCAAATATCCTCCATAGGGTTGAAAAGGCAAGGGTTGCCTTATACACCTGCAAGAAGGCACTGGGTAAAACCTGGGGTCTAAGACCAAATCTAACATACTGGGTCTATACCGCCGTAGTCAGGCCTATCCTGACGTATGGGTGTTTGGTTTGGTGGGAAGCCTTAGAAAAGGTCACACTTCTCCAACACCTTCAGAAAGTTCAAAGGGCAGCCTGTGTCATTATCTCAGGCGCTCTAAGAACTACCCCAACCTCAGCCTTAGAAGCTTTACTTCACCTCATCCCACTAGACCTCCATTGCAAAAAGTCGGCGGCAATTACAAGCCGAAGACTTCGTGCTTTCGGCCATTGGTCGGAATCAAATACGGGTCATAGCAGGGTTCTCTCTCTCTTAGGACAAACTGGAGAACTCGATTACTCTCCTCCTCAACTTCTCTTCAACAAGAAGTTCCTCTGTACCATCCCAGATAGAAGCAGCTGGGAGGACGGCTCAACACCACTAACAGGTAGCTCATGTCAGGTCTTCACCGACGGCTCCAAGCTAAATGGAGCGGTCGGCGGAGGCGTCTTTTCGGACTCATTGGGTATAGACTACTCCTTTAGACTACCGGACCACTGCAGTGTGTTCCAGGCAGAAGTGACGGCCATTGAAGCCGCCCTGAAGCTGATCAACGAGCGCAACATCTCAGTACGAGATGTTAGCATACTCTCTGACAGCCAAGCGGCTATCAGGGCCCTAGGGTCTCATGTCCTAACATCAAAAACAGTGATCAGCTGCCGCAGATCTCTTGACGAGATGGCTGAGCAGCTCAAAATACACCTATTATGGGTCCCAGGTCACAGAGACATCCCGGGGAACTGTAGGGCGGACGAACTGGCCAGACTAGGCACAACTAAAAGGCTATCCGCAGAATTTGCTGGCTTGGGTGTCCCACTAAGCACTTGCAAGCTGATGCTGGAGGATGCTGTGACTAAGGCCGCCAACATCGCCTGGGCGGCCTCGGAGACAGGCAAGACAGCGCAACAAATCTGGCCAAAATTGGACTGGATGCGCACCAGAAGTCTGCTAAACCTCAAAAGGGGCGCGCTCAGGGCTGTTGTCGGGGTAATCACTGGGCACTGCATCCTGGGTAGCCACGCAAGAAGGCTAGGGCTGGGCCATCTAGCCAACGATTTCTGCCGTAGCTGCAGAGACGTAGAAGAGGAAGAAACCATCCTACACTTCCTTTGCGCCTGTCCTGCTCTTTGCAGGACTCGCAAAAAACACTTAGGTTTTTACTACACCGCCAACCTAGCCGATATATCAAATGTCGACACCAAAGGCCTAATACGCTTCATTAACTGTTCAGGTTGGTTTGAGACCTACTAAGATGAAGGGGACAACGATCCAGTGGCATCACAATGGGCCTAATTTTGGCCTACGTGCGCTCTCGTAAGGGCCGCCACATCTACCTACCTACCTATTATTTAAAATACTGATACTCAAATAAATTAGAATTTTTGTACTTCATTAGAATTGCAGCTTCCGCCTTTTTTAATAACTTTCGAACTAATAAAGTTAGAGTAATGAAATTTTGATACGTGATCAGGGAGATTTGGGGTTTTAACATACTTACTTTTCAAGAAAATTCTGTATAAAATTACTAGGATATAAAGGACTATAATTTTACAGAGGACCTTTTTCATATCCTTTTTTGACAAATAGGTAAAAAATTCATTTTATTTCAATTCTTGAGCCTTTCCTCTTTCATTTGATATATATATTGCTATATTTTAACGAGGTTAAGTATTTTTTATATTTTTTTTATTTTTTATTTTTTATATTTTGTATCCCCTTTAAAATTTTGAAGTCCTTTTAAAAGGACAAAGGATGTAAAAATGAAAAACTGAGTACGCAGTATTAATATATTTGGTCTCTAGTTTCACGTACATATGGATTTTTCCCGGTGTGAAAAATGCTGTCGCACGGTGTTATCATTGCTCGATGAGAGAACAGCAATCGATTTGTGGTGCGGCGGCCTGGACCAACATCAGAAGATAGGTGAACGTTTTTTTTATTTAGAGTGTAATTATTTCTTAGCCGACTCCTGGTGGAGTGGCGGGTGTCAACGTCCAACCCCACAACCGGTCCCGAATCGTTCAAGTTGACACATTACTTACCTTATAAAAAGAAAATCCAACGCTGCAAAAGAAATGCTCGCGTCATTACCCAATAGGTCTGAAAAGACAAAATGGAAAATGCACATCAGTACAAATGATTTTTGATTCGAAATAAATTGCAAGTAAAGCGTTGACGATGACGTAAACCAAATATTGGGCTTACTTGGCGGGTCGTGGCGCCAGCTCTCGCGGTAACGCACTTTGTGTATGGGACTCGAGCGATTTGGGAAGTGCGCGCGGATTTCCGTCTGAACTGCGAAAGACAGCCGCCCGACAGTGTTTTATGGAAAACCGCGTTGAAATGATAATGAAAATGCCGACATTAAACGCATTTTGCGGTGTGCGAGAGCCAGTGCACAGTGCACACCGACAGCGGAGCGTATGCGCAGATGTTGCCGCCGCGCATGCGCGGCCACCAACCTCAGTATTTAATTTATTCTCTCGACTAATTAAAGTCAAGAAACGCGCGACGCAATAAAAGAATTTCATACATAAAACAGGAAAGATTGTTTGGAAAAAGTATAGAAAAATGCGACGTAGGGGTGGGCGCAGCCAGAGCTGGCGCGGGCGAGTACGAAGGAAGCAGCAGCAAAACAAACGAGAAAGAGCTAGACGAAGTAGAAGCAATAAAAATAGCTATAGTGACTAGACATGGCGCACACAATAACACATCGTTAAAAGTATGACAACAACAACCAACAACAAAAATAATAGCAAAAGCAACCAGCACGGTTGAAGGTTGCATACCAAAGCGGCAAAGTGGCGAAAAGAATCGAAATGGAAACAAGTGGAATTGGAATAGCGGTAGATGATTGGCCGATGGCCACACACACGCACGGGCCGTAACAGCAGCCAAGTCCAAGGATAGCGCTGCTGATAGTTGACCGCTGCTGGCTCACATGCGCCGCAACGGGCGCGCGCGCATGCGCAAGCAGCCGCTAGACGCCAGCGGCGCCTCGTACGATCGGGCGGGTGTGGGAAGGTCAGCCGCGGGTGCAGGCGTTGGTAGACGGCTGAAGTGGGCGAAACCGAGTGAGCTGTTATGGGTGGTGGTGGGAGATGTTAGGCCCAGAGTGCGGGAAAAGAGTGCGCCGAAGCTGCGGCTGCGGCTGTGAGCGGGTGGCGCACTTTGTTCCTATTTAGTTGTGTACGATATTTTATATCATTGCTGTTGTTGTTGTTGTTGTAGTTGTTGTCATGACGCATTAACAATTAATAATTTATTACTTGAGTAACGGTACATCGTGTGCATATTAGCGATAGTTGTTCGCCGTTGTCGTTGTGGTTTTCAAGTGAACGACATCTTAATACAGGGTGTACCGCGATTTTGTTTAAGGTTAGTGACTGTTTTTGAGGGACAGGTGCTTAAGGTCCCTGCTATTTAGTTACTAGCATACCATGAATTCAAATTACTTAACCCATTGCTGCCTAATGGGTAAAATTTTACCCATGAAAATTGATTTTTTTTTTTAAATCACAAAAAAGTCAATGTCTGAGATCTCTCAAAACCATTGATAGGGATAGTTAGGGTAAAGATGGAACTACCTTAACCTAGTGAAGGTCACCCTAAAATTTCGCCCTCTAGCTAGGGTTACCAGACTCCGAAAATCGTTAATTTTCCGGAGGTGGAAAATGTGGCGAAACGTAGTGGCCTTAGAACTTCACAAAAATCTGCAACCTAACTCACCTGTAAAAAATACTTCTTTTGTACACGTGTTTAGCTGATCACTTCACAAAGTATGGAAAAAAGCTACCATTGCTGCGTAATGGGTACAAAATACCTACTGAATATCTCAGTAACGTGCAGAGATATAAAGCTGAAATTTTGTTTCTCATCATTTTGGGTCACTTCTAGGTCGTGTATGAAATTTTATCAAAATCGTATGAGCGGAACTGGTACCCGGCAGCAATGGGTTAAGGCGATATAAGAGGTGAAACAGACAACATTTTGAATTTTTAAGGACACATTAAAAAAAAAGTAATAGTCTAATTTGACTAAGATATACTGCAGTTTATTATACATTTCTTAATCTCTAATTCACAAAAAAATTTTATGAAATATAATTAGCGGTTGCAAAATTATTTTATATCTTTCTTAACGTTCTTAGTTAGAAACTGGACAGTACGTTCGGTGACTATTGCATAGGCTTGCTTCCATCGATTTCAGAACTGTACATCATTTTTGCAAACCTTTTTGTTTTTCTAAGGGTTTGCTTCATTAAAGCCCAATATCTTTCAATAGGCCGAAGTTCCGGGCAGTTGGGAGGATTTGCGTCTTTTGGGACCACCGTGACACAATTTTCTTCATACCATTCCATAGTTGACCTGGAGTAGTGGCTTGTCGCTAGGTCTTAAATTCTAGACTTAATTTTTCCTGTCGTAATGAACGCCTTGTTCCGTAGACCGCAGGTGCAAATAGATTACCAAATCATGAAGCATTTTGGAAATTTGGTGTATTTCACTTCAGAGTATTTTCTATGTGTTCCATCCTTATTCTTTGTAGTGAAATATATATTCCCAGACAACTGTTTGAAGTCCGCCTTGACGTAGGTTTCATCATCGAGAATCACGCAATGGAACTTGGTTAGGTAATTGTCGTACAGTTTTCGAATTTCCGACCTGTCAGGCACTTTCTGCTGTTTGTAGGTCCTTAATCCTTGACTTCGCTTATATCGCATCACAGTTGATTGCGATGTTCCTGATGCAGCTGCAACATATCGAGTCGACCTCGTCGGGTTATTCTAAAATGTGCTTACAACCTCTTTCAGCACTTCTGGGTTACTTGGACCCTTTTTCCTGCCTGATCCTCGGTTCTCTAGATGGAGTTTCCTGCGTTGTTATTGTTTATAACATTATAAACCGTCGCTACGCTCGCTTTGCTTTCCCGTGCAATGCTTAGTCTAGACCAGTAGCGGCTTAACGGGGGGGCGGAGGGGCGGACCGCGCCGGGCCCCGGGCTGTGGGGGGCCCCCGAGAGAAGCTTAAATTTAAAGTTTCTCAAAACTGAAACTTGTAAAAAACTATTTGCGCTCCACAATGGTTGTTGAAAGGTTGTTTGTCACTTTTATCAATTGAAAGAGACACAGTATCGACAATTGACTTTGAAATTGCAATAACAAATTCAGTTCAATAAAAGCAAAAAAACATCCTTTCTAAATAACAATTGTTTGCAAATTTTCAAAAAATTTTCCCTCGAAGATTGCAATATTCAAATACAATATACAAAATTCTAAAATTAAAAATTAAATATCGCAATCTTAGAGTTTGCTTGTAAACTAGTGGGAATTAAGTAATTACTTAACCTCATTAAACTTTGTAGACGTCAAACAAATTTACAGTTATTATTATTATTTTTATAATTATTAGTTGGATAACAACACAACGTCCCGGAAATCCGGGTTTCTTCTTGGTAGACTCTTTTACGAAAGCAATTCTATGCTCCTTGTAAGTAAGCTACTGCTACTGGGTTTTATAAAATATTTCTGTACTTTTCTAAACTACTCGACACGAAAAAGGCACCTAAAAATAGGAGTGTTTTGTAGACTGGAACTTTGAAATAGAATAAAATTTAGATGTATGAATCTACAGACTGAAATCCAAATCATGTATGTTTTCCATACCTGACATATTTGGTCCTGAAACTTCAAAATTGAAAATTTAGTTAAAAGGATGTCTTTCATTTGATACCCATATTTCCATCATTGCATTTCCAAATCTCATCTGCTTTGAACAATCTATATATCACTAAAAAGGCTAAGTATTATCTTCTTCTTGAACGACGGACAGCTCGTGTTAATCAGATAATTCTTTCAGGAGATATGTGCTCATAACTGAAACAACAGGAAAAAACTCGTTTTTCGAAGATTTTTTGAAAACGCTTCTTAAAAAAATTTTGTTATTTTCAGTTTCGTGTTCAGCGGCCAAAGTTAGTCTAGAGAACACTTTATCTATGCACGCGATTGGCCCATTTTTTGTCGAGTAGTGTAATGATGCACTGATCGCAAAACAATCTAATCCTCCTGCTCGGGTTGCTTAAAATAATGGCCAAATCGTAGTAACGAAGCAAGATTTTCTGTTTTTTTCTGAGTTTTAAGATGGTTTCTGAAATGACGAGTTTGCTCTCCCAAAAGTTTTCCTAATTTCACGAAAGTTTTTATCAAATTTGGAGAGATTTAGTAAGATTATCCTTTTATCCATTTTTCATTTTTTCTCTGGGATTCTATTCGCAAAATAATTTGTCCCTTTACTGTTCAATGGAATACAAATTTTCAAAAAAAAAATTAAAAAGCATAACCGGAAATTCCAGTTATTAGTATTGTACGCAAACTTATTCTGCGTTTGTGGGGGCCCCTCAGCCGTCGCCGCCCCGGGCCCCGGAGCACCTTAAGCCGCCACTGGTCTAGACTTCGTCTTATCAGTCAAGTAAATGTTCAGTATTAATTTGCGGCAGTGTTCTTGTGGGTTGGACATGTTGACTAAAGTAGATCCAAGATGCAATTGACTAATTTAGCAAGAAATATTTGAAATATTTATAGATACTTTCACTCGAAAATACCAGGCTCCTAACTCTTGACATTTTCGTATGCTGGTTGCGTAAAAATTCTAAAATTTTTCTGATTCACCCCTTACACACAATTGAAATTTTTGCATGGGTTACTCTTTCCGGAAATCGACCCATTTTAAGGGTAGTTGTTATATAATAATCCGTCATCTCTAACTTAAATGTGAAGGGCTGTTGGTGAAGCTAACGTCTTAATCTAAAAAACTTAAATCTAAAATCCCACACATACTCGGTATTTGTGCGGTTCAACTTTTAGCCCAGTCTGGTAAGTCTTTTCTAACATTTCTCTTCCAATGGTCACCGCTTTGTACCCAACAATTTTTGTGCACTTTTGCTACCTCCAGAATATCATTAAGTCGATTAATGTATTCCTAAGCGTACTTAAGCAAAGCAGTGCTGCGCCATCAGTGATTTTTTTTAATGCTATTGCGATGCTTTGCATAAATCAGGTTGGCAATGTTTTTTTTGTTTAGGAACTGAACTCATTTGATGCGCATTCATTTGATTGCTGTGAAGGAAAATGGAAAACGTAAACAATTATATGTTTAACTTATTTTTGGAACGGGCAAGTGACCCCATATACAGCAATGCGAAGTAATATACATCGCAAAACTGAGGAGCCCAAAATCGAAAACGATTAATCGCTGCACACAAATTCCAGTGCCACACGTCCGACTGCGCCATCTTGCACAAAGAAACATGAACTCATCGCCAAAATTTGTGATGAGCAGTTTGCGCATTTTATGCTTATCGACTACACCGTGCAACAATAATTAAAAAAAAAAATAAAAATTATGATACTCAAATAAATTAGAATTTTTGTACTTCATTAGAATTGCAGCTTCCGCCTGCCTTGTTTTTAATAACTTTCGTCATTTTGGCAAATATTTTATGGGAACCCTTTACAGATCTGTACGCTCAAATGTTGGTAATTTCCTTAGCATTCTAGTTTCTTCTTATCTCTTAACTAAGTAGTTTACGCAATACCCAATGTAGTTGACATGGCTTGGTTCGGCCATCTCTCTCGATGAGTTTTATGCGTTACTGACTAACGATTTGTCTGCATACGAGTATTCATTCCTCTTTGCATTTTGAGAGATTTATTTTGCTTCATCTCTCAGTAGTTGACTGTTGTGTGTCTGCTGGTTGGTTTTGCGTTTTCTGCTTCGTCTAAACTTTTTGCAATAAATTTAAATTTTATTATAATTTTCAATGTCAAAGTGACGCCTAAGAGTATAACGGTTAATAGGCAAACGAAATTGGCATTTGAGTAGGAAGCGTTGTTTTGAAATGGGCTTGTTGTTGTTGTTTTTGTTTTTGTTAAGCAAATGAAAATATGTAAATCGTACACAACCAAATCATTTCATATTAAGATAATGATTTTTCTAAAAAAGTTGAGTTACCCTTTGACTTATCGAACCCACTCACAGTGCTACGAGAGTGGACAAAAATAAGAAAAAAAATTATCGCAGATTTTGACAAAAGTAGTATCATGTTAAAGGTAATTGTTTAATTAAGCTGGATCCGAAATACTTTCTCAAACAATTTTCGAGATTAGGAGATATGGCTTGTCAAAGTCGGATATATTTTTACAAAAATGTATGAAGGGGAAAAATTAAATTTAGGTGCTTGTATAAAAAAAATTGTAGAAAATGTGTTGTTGTAGATAGGCTACTAATTTCTTTTAATATTAAAACAACATTGATAGGAGCGAGACCGCTGATAATTTTTTTTTGTTTAGCATAAATAATTTTTTTTACGAATTTTTAAAAATGAATGTTTTTTAACCAATGAAAATTAAAAATAACCAAATTTAGAAAGGCAATTTGAATCGAATGGCATGAACTGGCGTAAATTATTTTTATGACCTTTTTTAGATGGAGTTTCTTCTCTTACGTCCGTAAAAAAAATGCTGCGTCTTTTTGCGCCTTTGGAAAATATTAAATTTTTTCGAAACTAGTACTGTTGATTTTTTTACAGAAATCGCTTGAGTTAAAATTGCGACCAAAATGTGTAACCAAGTCAATGCCACGAACTATGAATGTTTTTTTATAGAAATAGGTTTGGCACGCCTATTTAACCCATTATGAGCCAAATTATCAAATTTTTTCATTATTATGGAATTTGTTTGATGAAATGTGATTTAACGCGTATATATTCTAAAAAAAGGAGGAATGTCTAATTTTGAAGAAGGTCTAATTTTGAAGAATAATTTTTATAAAAGTCTCGCCGTTATAAATTGAGCGGCATTGCATATTCACCTGTCTTATCTCTCTACGCTCTACGGATATCATCGGATAGCTCTACGGATATCAAATAAACAAAAAAAATATCCTTTAAGCAACTTTACCGCCCTCTTTCCACCCTTTAACTGTCGAATTAAGAAAAACGCTAAAATACGTATTTTGTTATTGCTTTTTTAGTATACATATATTTTTAAACAATCCGACCAAAAAATAATGTCCGTCCATATAAGCTTCTAAACCCCCTTTCCGCCCTTTCAAGGTCGGCGTTTTTAAAATTGCTTCTTTTTAAGAGTTGACTTTCTAAAATACAACTTTTGACCAAATTTCATCATTATAGCTCCAGCGGTTGGGGTTCGGTGATGGTAAAATAATATATAACCATACATATTCGATTTTTTTTTAACTATATACAGTGTACCACTAAAGTCTTCGTACATAGCTTAAGTGTACGAAGACTTTATTGGAAGTAAATAAGCGACTTTTTTTTATTTTTGGTTTAAAACTTTTAAACTATTTAATGAAATCTCTTAGTTTTTGTTATTGAATTAAAAATAAATGCTAAATAAACAGATCTGCATCGACACTTTTTCTACAAATATTTAGTTTTTTTTAATAATTAGTTCTTAACCAGGTGTTGTACGAAGACTTTAGTGGTACACTGTATTTTTTTTGGAAACAAACACACATTTTTAAGTCAACAGCCCAAAATGACTTAGACTGCAAATTTTCAGCGAATTTCACGTATTACTTCTATTTTTGCCGCAATTTTGTATGGAGTCGAAGCACTGTGCCACTGCTGAAATCTTGTAACGAAAAAATGTGGCTAAATAAAAAAACAAAAAATTACAAAAATCAATTGCAAGAAGAACTGTCATTAGGTCTGTTAATTTGTACGAATTTGTACAAATTTGAATACATTTTTAGTGGATCCTGTTTGTGTACGCCAAATCTCTTCCTGTTTATAACCTTTTTACTGTGTCGTAGTGTAGTGTAGTAGTGTAACCAAGAGTTAAAACTTGCAAGTTCTTACAAATTCCTGTTTGTGTACCCTTTTGGATAGTTTCATTTTTGGGAGCGTAAGCTCGATTACTCTCCTGATAATTTTTACTGGATAATTTTCACTGAAAAAGTTTCCAAACAGACCTATTGTCTGCTTGTATAGGGTGTTTTTTTTAGAGGTTTGTTTTTCGAATAGAGATAAAACTGGCATTTTGTGGTCAAATCTGGCAACTCTAATGTCATTTATGTTCAGTTTGGTTTGCCATTTCATCATGAACAGGTTGACAAAAGAACAACGCTTGCAAATCGTGCAAATTTATTTCGAAAATAATGGTTCAGTTCGCGAAGTTTACCGCAAGCTCCGTCCATTTTATGGTCGACATAATCGTCCATCAGAGCAATTAATTCGGTTAACCATGGGTCGTTTTCGCACTACGTTTACTCTATGTGATAATACGCATCCGCAGAGACGTCGAACAGAGCGCACCGAAGAAACAATTGCCGCTGTAGAGCAAAATGTTGAAGAGGACCCAGTCAGAAGAGGAGTCAGTTACCGTTAATAGAGACAGGTATAGAGCCATGATAACCGACTATTTTGTTCCCGAATTGGATGGCATGAATGTGGATGAGTTGTGGTTCCAACAAGACGGCGCTACATGCCACACAGCGCACGTCACAATCGATTTATTGAAGGAAACATTCGATGAGCGCATAATTTCGCGGAATGGACCTGTCAATTGGTCACCAAGATCGTGTGATTTGACACCATTGGATTATTTTCTTTGGGGATATGTGAAGTCGCTCGTCTACGCCAACAAACCAGAAACGTTAGGGGACTTGGAAGCCAACATTCGTGGCGTTATTGCCGACATACGGCCCCAAATGCTCGAAAAAGTGGTTGAAAATTGGACCTGTAGAATTGGCTTTATTCGAGCCAGCCGCGGCGGCCACATGCCCGAAATCATATTTAAACATTAATGGCATAAAATTATCCTTCCAGCAAATCCAAATTGATGGACATTAAAATGATTTTCTTGTGTTTTATTTCAATTCGAAGTTCTATACCTCTAAAAAAAACACCCGATACATACATATTTCGCAATTGATGAAATGGACTGGTGGCCCAATTCAAAAGCCAGCGAGCCATTTTATGGGATGCCACTTTTCTGCCCGCGCAGTTGCCACCTATTGTGAAATTCCCCAATGATTCATGTGGAATGACAGTTTTGATGTTTATATCATTTTATGAAATAATATAATTGGATTGGAAAGATTTTGTAACATCATAAAGTGTTGAGTGCTAATAAAAGTTCCTACAGGAACGCTTCTCGTTTAAAAATACCTATTTCTGAGAAGTATGACCACGTTCCATGTTTCGCTCGCTGATGAAAAGCGATTTTGAAATGTATAAATATGAGGTCGCACTTGGAATTGATGTCATGGCTGCTGCTCATCCACTACTTAGATGTTCATTCAAAAAAAAGATCAGTGCAATTTTTCACCTTAAATTTGACAAATGTGTTTAATGTTCCGTACTGAAGAACAAACAGAGCAAACGTTTTCAGTGGAAAGCAGTGCAGCGCGCCTAGTCGCCAACAACGTCATCGGCGGCCGGCGGCGCTCGCGTGTATTCTACGCATTTATTTGCGTCCCCATTTCTGGGTCAATTTTGACAACGCGCTCTGTAGTAACAAACAAAACTTAGCAGCACCGAAACGCATGCTGTCGCTTGACAGAAAAGTTGCCAAGAACTTGAAAGAGTTCCTAAAAAGCAAAAACAAAAACTAAAATCGAATTCTTGAGGACGTGAACGTAAATTACACAATGTAGCATGTGCTGAAGAATTCTCCACAGAAATTTTAGGTAAACGGAAACGTGAAAGCTGTCAAATCTAATGATTTAGCGGATGGGGCGGTTCGACTATACGTAGACTATAGTTGAAGGTGGGACGGAGGCGTGAATGAAATCTGGAGCATTGTGGGCACATTGGGAAATCGCATTGACAGTGGCGACAACGATCACGACATCCAAAGCAAAAACAGAAAACAATAAATTCAAATGAAATATGGTCGAAAGGTGAAGCTGGCTGGCTGTCGGATATTTCGGCTGCAATTTTTCAAAATACCAGAACTGGGACAAATGTGATACGCACTTCAACAGGTAAGCGAGGCTAGAAAAGTGGTGGAAGGGCATGTGTGGCAAAGCAATGCTAATGCAAGAGCTGTCAAATGTATCGGGTGTTTTTTTTAGAGGTATAGAACTTCGAATTGAAATAAAACACAAGAAAATCATTTTAATGTCCATCAATTTGGATTTGCTGGAAGGATAATTTTATGCCATTAATGTTTAAATATGATTTCGGGCATGTGGCCGCCGCGGCTGGCTCGAATAAAGCCAATTCTACAGGTCCAATTTTCAACCACTTTTTCGAGCATTTGGGGCCGTATGTCGGCAATAACGCCACGAATGTTGGCTTCCAAGTCCCCTAACGTTTCTGGTTTGTTGGCGTAGACGAGCGACTTCACATATCCCCAAAGAAAATAATCCAATGGTGTCAAATCACACGATCTTGGTGACCAATTGACAGGTCCATTCCGCGAAATTATGCGCTCATCGAATGTTTCCTTCAATAAATCGATTGTGACGTGCGCTGTGTGGCATGTAGCGCCGTCTTGTTGGAACCACAACTCATCCACATTCATGCCATCCAATTCGGGAACAAAATAGTCGGTTATCATGGCTCTATACCTGTCTCTATTAACGGTAACTGACTCCTCTTCTGACTGGGTCCTCTTCAACATTTTGCTCTACAGCGGCAATTGTTTCTTCGGTGCGCTCTGTTCGACGTCTCTGCGGATGCGTATTATCACATAGAGTAAACGTAGTGCGAAAACGACCCATGGTTAACCGAATTAATTGCTCTGATGGACGATTATGTCGACCATAAAATGGACGGAGCTTGCGGTAAACTTCGCGAACTGAACCATTATTTTCGAAATAAATTTGCACGATTTGCAAGCGTTGTTCTTTTGTCAACCTGTTCATGATGAAATGGCAAACCAAACTGAACATAAATGACATTAGAGTTGCCAGATTTGACCACAAAATGCCAGTTTTATCTCTATTCGAAAAACAAACCTCTAAAAAAAACACCCTATAGGTATAGTCAACAGAATATGAAGGTGAGCGGGTAGTTTAACGATTAAAAAACGTTATTATGATAATATGTGTGAAGGTTCATTTTCAAAGCATTCCTTTTTTAATCCTTCGCTGCATAGCATTGCATGTATGCAATGTTAAGTTTTCATGGACTTGGGAACTATTCTATTCAGCATTTTACAGTCGTTGATTCTTCAATTGCGTCTGTTAACCCTTTCGCTACAGGTTTTTACTGGGGAAAGTTAAAATTTTAAATTTTAGGCGTCTTAGGCTTCTATGCGGTTATTTTAGCAACATTCCATAAGACATTTTTTAATTTTTATACTCGGACCCTGTATTTTAGAGTGTTTTTCTATGAGAGCAACCACATCGTTGTGGCTGTAATAATTACTTCAACATAAAACGTTTTACGCATAACGAAAATTTGAATATTTCTTCATACACTTAAGCCAAAATTAAAAAAAAAGTATCTAAAGTGAAAGAAAACGTCAAATGAAAAAGTTTTCCAATTTTTTCTGCTTCTTCTTCCTTTAATAAGTCAAGATATACCATTAAAAAACGTGTATACTTCTCTTCTTTAAACTACAAGATTCAGTTTATAAATTTCGTATTTTTCCTAAAACTTCAAACTATTCTAAAGACCAACAAAAAAATTTATTCTTACAACCATAGGGGATGCAGACGTTCACAAAGTAGCATGTTGCCATATGGCAACAAAATAGCGAAAGGGTTAATGTTAAAACACTTGATCACTAACAGAATTTCGCAAATAACATTGAAAATATGTGCAAAAGTCGAAAAAACCACATGTATTTCGATTTGGTGACACAATTTTGGTTATTGATGGCGATGGTGATATGGCGGTCGCCGTCGCTCAGCTGTTTAGTGCGTTGGATTACGAGTAGACACTGTCGACCGACCCAGGTTCGACTCCCCGTAGTAGCTAACTCTAAAATATAGACAAAAATTACTTTCCTTTCGGCGGCAAATTTCCGCAAAACTTCTTTCATGCACACAGGAATTCAATAAATTTCATTTTTACCATCAAAACTTAACAAGCAACAATAATAATATGGCAAATATTAGTTTTGTTCCCGGAAATTAAGTAAATCATGCCACGAAGGGTTAATTATTTGAAAATGCCAAAGCTGGAGTATGATTCTTTTGAGTGCATATTGTATACACAAAAATACTTCAAGACTACGCTGCCATTGCCAACACAGTTTTCTTCTGCATTTCAATATTTTTCCATTCACCCCGATATTTGTTTATATTTCTCAAATTTCTTGCCGTTACGAAGTGGAGATAAGGATAATTTTAGAAAATTAGGTTAATAGACTCGACGCGTGATATGAAGGTGTACGAGTACTGCGCACACAATGGCAGCAAACCGATAGAGCAGTAAAACGTTGGTGAATCGAGCACTTAGGAATTGCGCCAGAATTCAAAGTAATCGGCACTGCGCCACGGAGGGGACCTCTTTGAGTTCTAGTGTGGCATTTCGCACCTTGTAGGCAAAGTGCGCATGCAACGCACAAAAAGATTTCATCTTTACTTTCATTTTTACTTTCCTCCCGAGCTGTAACATATATAAAGCTGACATATTACTCTCGGAACTGGGATGCAGTGTCTTAAAATGTCTTAGCTGAAGTTCGGAAGGCAGAGGAAATTTGATTGAACTGTTCAGCGTGTAAGTGATCAATGCCGTCGTGGGTGTATGTGATTTTTGACTGCGAACGATTCTTCCATCTGATTGGTTATTCCAAGAAGTGCTGCCAGATGTCGCGTACTTACAAGGATGTTTTAAATTTGGCGTTCGTTTACAAATGCTGGGTAAGAAGACCTTTTGTTAAGGTGGGTAAGGGTTTGCACTTTCGAAAAATCGAATTTTTTTGTTTGTCTTATCTTATTGTTAAACATTTCAAGAATATATTCTCAAAATTTTAAGTCGATCGGAGCAAAACTCTTGAAGTTATGGTCTATAGTTAGTCCCCTGTCCTTTAGTGCAGGTATACAGCTTATTCTCTTCTATTGTTCTGGTCTCAAAACTACTTTTTCAAAGTCCGTGTTCACTGTCATTTAAAAACTACTAAACCGATTCATTTGAAACTTGGTACACATTTTCTACATATAACCCCCCCCCCAACGTTTAGTAAAAAACGTTTTTTTACATTAAGGGGGTTTCCCACCCACAAAATGGCGGCATTTTTCGTGGAAAATAGAAGTTTACACTTTAGATGGCCACCAAAAATTTTTAAATGAAAAAAAAAATAATCGGAGAACGTTGGGGAGAGGATTTGATAATACTTTGACTAAATTTTAGTGGTTTTTGATTTCAGATCATTTCCGACCGAGATACAGTGAACACCGCAAATTGTATTTTTTCAAAGACGTTCTGGGGCAAGCTCTGTCATCGGCTTGTTTTGTAATATTTCTGCATGAAAAATTACAGAATATTGTTAAAAGTATGCTTAATAATGTACAAAAGGTTTAAATAAATTTGATCAATCCATACTTTCAAAAAAAATTCATAAAAAAGGTGTTTTTTTTACGCTGAAACCCTTACCTCCACCTTAAATTAGCTCTTTTTATATTTATAGTGTAATTAATGACAAGTATCTTTCTATAACTTTATAACAACTTGGTTTACCTTAAAAATGTTCATTCAAAAAATATGCTTCAACTTTGAACGACATACTTACCCCTCGCCCATAAAAAGGCAGGCCCTGATAGCGAAATTATCCGAGTTACGTGCATAGTCTCTAATAGTCTAGTTGACACCTCTGCTATTTCCACAAAACTTATCTCACTATTTCCTGTTTAGAAAAGTTCTCTAGAGTTTATTTGATCGTCCCCAGCAATTTGATAGGCCAAAAATTGTATCAAAATTACAAAACCAACAAATCATAGAAGCCAAGAAGGAAAAAAACAGAATCAATGTCTCGCTCACATTTCCAGCTGTTCCAATTTTTTCAATGCCGTCTACGCAGCGCTTGTGTGTGTGTGGTTGTGTGCCCTGCTGGACATGATCGAATCTGAGACAACTACTGGTTTCTTGTAAGTCAATTGGGCAACTAGTTGCCAAAGTTGTTGTCAGCGAATGCACAAAGAAGTCAGTCAGTTCGCGTCAAATCGTTCATGTTCTGTGTGCGCGTTCATAGGCGAGAAAAGAACATAAAAATTAGAAAGATACACCAGAGGTGAAAAATCAACAAAATATCTGAAGTAACCCTTTCAGCTTATGATGCTTTTTTGCGTGGTTGAAACAGCAAAGAATTGTGGCAGCAATAACGGTTGGTATTATAATATTAATTTTAAATTCATTTAAAATTTAATGTTTTTATTTAGTTTTAAATAATTTCTATACATTTTTTCTTTCTTGTTAGGCGGTAAATTAAAAACCTCAGCGTTGTTCTGTCGCTTGAAGAACGGCTTGAAGACATCAATTTAATGGAATTTTTCAGAGGTGTTGGGTTTATGCAATAGATCAGCCCTTTGACAAAATATTTGCCATGTTTTTTTCTATTTATGAAGAAATATGATGCCGTGTCAAAAACTGTATACTGTGATATTAACTCAAAATATTTTACCTTTTAATGAAAACAAATAAGTGAGCATGATGATGGATCTATACCCCAGTCGTAATGGGTTTTAACATCAGTACATCACAACATCAGTGAAATTCCTATCAGGGCTGATTAATCAACAAGATTTTCATAAGAAATTTGGACGCAAGCGATAAAAGGTGAAATCGAGGCCATTGCCCGGTTAATAAAATTTAACAGTAGGTGCGTTTGACAACTGTATGAGTATGTGGGAGGATATTAAAGCTCGTTTCATAGAAGGCAGTGCAAAATCACACATTTGAGTGAGTTTCCATCAGAAACTGATGGGAATTCTTGTAAAGGTTAAAGGATTAATCATATAACTTTTCCATCAGATACTGATGGGAATTCTTGTAGAAATGTCCAGCAGTACTATATAAATGATTAAACATATAACTTAACGTGCAGTATTCTTGCAGGGTGGCTGCGTGCTTTCTGCGTGTCGGCGCGGCTTCGCATCCCTGGATTCTTACCAAGTTGAAGGTTTATTTTTGTTTATTGCGGTAGCGACCATCAGTCAAAACCAAAAAAACAACAACAATATCTGGTGTTTATTGTTGTTGTTTTTTTTGTTGGTAATTACGAAATTTCATGGATGTAGAAGAGGAGCATGACACAGCCGCAAAACAATAACAACTTCAACAATCTAATCTTATCGTTGAATGCTTTCTTTACAACAACAATAACAACAACCACATCCGTGACGATAGATATTTTGAAACAATTGGCGCTGCCTTCGAATCTGGGTCAAATGATTAAATGTTTGTTTTATTTATGTACATATGTATGTATGTATATGTATGTATTTTCTTTGATATTGTGTTAGTTCTACCGTTACTGTAAATGTTCGTTTTTGCATTTTGTTTTTAAAATTAAAAAAACATCTGCTCTATATTTGTGTGTTTTGTTGCTACAAATTGTTTGTGTTTGCCTTTGAGTCTTTATTTCGGTTTGTTTGCTTTCGTTCGGTTCTTTAGCAATTGCCCGTCTCTGTCCCCTTCGCGCGTAGTTGTTGGTTTTGGCAATATTTTGTAGTAGTCGTGGTGGCAGTTTGCGTTAAACAATTTCAATTTTTATTAATGAGCTCCAACATGTTTTTAGGCTAAACTGACACAAAAATGTTCATATTTAGCGAAATAGTGAGGTCAACTATTGTATAAAAGTGCGCGAATATAAATGGACATGGCAAGTGGCAACCAACAACATTGTCGAATAACCGTTTTATATTTCTACTATTTCATATTTTATTTATTCAATTTCAAAATATGCCCACAAATGTTTGAGCAATTAATCAATAATAGCTGCACAACAACAACGTTTACATCTACAACAACAAAGGTTTAAAGTCACGGCCAAAATATGGCGGCAACAACAACAAGCAGCGACTGGCCGCGTTCTCCCTCTCAAACGGCGCCACGTAAAAATGCAACAAATTGCACTGTGATGCCTCCCTCACACCCGCCTCCTGTCGTCTTGCACCGCAAAGCCGAAGCGAGTGGCAGTTCGAAAGCTCTTGACCCGCTGCAAGCCAGACTTAAGTCACTGTTTTTGCAAGCAAGCACACACACACACATACACATACAAACAAACTACCACTAGCCATTTCGTAAGCCAGGTTCAATATCTAATGTAAATAGTTGGCCGCTACATTTCGCCTTTTTTCACCACAATCGCCGCGTTCTTTGGTTGCAGTTTACGCTGCCAGTTCTGGACTTGATTTTCCCGTCAACCTTAAAATTGGCGCCAGTGTGTTTATTGTACTTGCAAACACAGCCAAAGACGTGTCTAGGCATATACGAGTAAGTAGCGGTGTATGGAAGTGCCATTTTGTTGAAGCAAAGCTTTTCCGAAACGCGTCGCTTGGTGAGCGCAGGCCTGGCCAGTTGGGTCTTCTGGCTCGCTCGTTCGGTTGATTCGGGCTGGCGTGTTCGGTTGTTCTCACCCAAGGCAGTCCGGTTTAGAGCGGTTCAGGCCACTCGGGTCGTCGAAAACTGAACACCGAAGTAAAGTGGCGAACCACCATATATGAGTAGATCTTGAAATGTTGAACAGGGAGTTTTATCAAAGCATTTCAATTAAGCATTAATTAAGAAAGGAAATTAAAAAAGGAAGATATGCATATATAGAAAAAGTAACAAATTACATACATTCTCGCTCCAACCATTTCCAAACCCTTTATGTATTTCAATATTGATGTTGGAAACTTTAGTAGCAATTTAATTGATGGGATTACATTACGGATCCCTTATGTAAGCTACGCTCTTTAAAGTAAATGTTAAAGGCCTTTTTTGTTTGTTTGGCAATTTAGCCAGCAAAGTGATTGAAAATCTGGATTAACGACAAACCGCCTCCTTTGACTAGGTCCTTCCTAAGTATAAGCAATCCACCGAGTTGAGTCCTTATACATTATAATCTCATAACCTATAAATCTGAGGGTAAAAAATAATAAATAACACTATCTACTCGACACGAAAAATGCGCCTAAAAATAAAAGTATTTTTTAGACTAATCTTCGGCTACTGAACACGATACTGAAAATCAAAAAATTTTCTTACAAAGTGTTTTCGAAAAATCTTCGAAAAACACGTTTTTCCCTCTTATTTCAGTTATGAGCACATATCTCGTAAACCAACCATCCGACTAACACAAGACCCGTTGTTCAGAAGGTAATTAACTAACCTTTCCAACGATATATAGACTGTCCAAATCAGATGAGATTTGGGGAAGTTACTGACGATGAAATTTGAAAAAAATTTAATTTGTTGACCATTTTCAAAAATGATACATTTTCGAATGGTTTTTTATAGATAAAAAATTATCTCCTCAGGTTTTAAAATTCTAGATGAAAGATATATTATTTGTGCAAATATTAAGCCTAACATCAATTGAATCGAAAGAAAAATGACAAAGTTATAAAGCACGGAGTGAAAACACCAACTTTTCATTTATTACACCGTGCGAAAAAATTTTTTTATTTTTCCGAGACCCATCCAAATGTTGATATAGACGTGAAACTAGAGGTCATTTATAGTAACCTGGCATAGTCAGTTTTTCATTTTCTGACTCAAAGTCCTTTTTAAAGGACTTTAAAATTTTAAGGACATACACATCTCAAATATTTTTTCAAATATTGGCGGTTGTGTAATGATGAAGATATGGGTACCAGATGACAGAGGAAAATGTTTTCCTTTTACTAAATTTTCCATTTTGAATTTTGTGTGTGTTGAACTTGTGTTAGTTGGATGGTTGGTTTACGAGATATGTGCTCATAACTGAAATAAGAGGGAAAAAAGTGTTTTTCGAAGATTTTTCGAAAACGCTTCTTCAGAAAATTTTTTGATTTTCAGTTTCGTGTTCAGCAGCCGAATTTTAGTCTAAAAAATACTTTTATTTGTAGGAGCACGCGATGAAGCCATTTTTTGTCGAGTAGTTAGTGTAATAAAAGATGTGTTAAGTATATCAAATATTTGGTGCAAAACCATTCTCAAAGTACTCTTCTTACTTACTTATACCTAACCATACGATTTTTTCGATAACGCTTTTATTTTACTATAGTTGCAAAGAAAGGTTATTACGAGAGAACCCAATATGGCTCTGCCTCGACGAACCATACACAGTTAAAATGAGCCGATTTTTTGTCCTTCCTTTTTCCTTTTCTTACTTAAGAATTTGTTAATTTTAGTCCCCTGACATTCTATTGACGGGTCCTGCCTCAAGTGAGAAAAATTACTTCAATTTATCCGACTTTATATTAGTATTTTTCCTTCAACTCGCCAACTGTATCAAGCAGCTTGAGAGCAACGACAGCCACAACAATAACAACAATTTGTTGCTTTGAGACAATGCAGAACAGAAAAGCATAACAAATTCTAATCTTGATCATTGCCAGGTGCGTTTAATGCACTTTTGCCATTCAAATGCACTTAAGGCCTATCGTGCCACACACACACATATGTAAGTGTGTGCATGCACATACATATATATGTACATAGAGACACCAGCGTTGGACTTGCGTCACTCTTGGTCTGAACTCTCTAGCGCTCAGTCTTGTTGCTGTGTTGATCGAGGAGCTTTTGGGCTTTCAATGCAATAACGAATATATGCCTCACCTAGAACTTAATTGTACGTGAGTGTGTTGTCGTACTTATGAATACCGAGCGCTACTATCCTTCAGAGGTTAATCAGTTATAATTCAATGTTATCAAATAAATATTAAATAATCACAAATAATACTAAAGTCGTTGGGGACAGATGTAGCTTTTTTTAAAACCAAAACTATTTCTGTTTTCATTTCTGTTCTTTTCTGTTTCTGTTTAGCCAAAGCATATGTAATATGTTGCATTTGTGAAAAAACTCAGTGCTTCTGAGAACACTTCTCATGCAAATGTTCAAACGAAGTGTTACCGCTTTCTTGGCTTAAGACTGTACTACGTGTCACTGGGCGAACAAGCCAGATTTATCTTTAGGCCAAGATAATTCGATCCACCCTCAGGGACCGTAACAGTTATAAGTTTTATTATAAAAATCAATGTTTAAGAGTTATTTTTTTACTTTTATTTCATGACTCAACAAATAAAAGTAATTTTTATTTATATTTTAAAAATCCTATAATAACAATTATTTTTGATTTTTTTCTTATTAGTCCACAAATAACAGTTTTTTTTAGATTTTTATTTTAGTTGTCCTATGATAACACTTATTCGTGACTTCTATTTAAAAAAGTCATCAATAAAAATCATTCAGTGACTTTTATTTTTTAAGTCACCAATAAAAATCATTCAATGACTTTTATTTTTTAAGTCATCAATAAAAATCAGTCTGTGACTTTTATTTATAAAAGTCATCAATAAAAATCATTCAGTGACTTTTATTTATAATAGTCATTAATACCAATTGTTCAATGACTTTTATTTATAAAAGTCATCAATAAAAATCAGCCAATGACTTTTATTTTTTAAGTCGCAATATAAAAGTAATTTTTAAAATATAAATAAAAAATAATTCTTATTTTTTAATTTTTCCGTAAAAATTACAAAAAAAAAGTTTATTGCCAAGTTTGATTCTCCGTGCGAAAAGAAATGTGTTCGTATATTTCATTTATTTGCATGATTTTTTCTTCATAGTAAAATTTTCAATTATAGTTTTCATAAATAACTGTTATTTCCGGTCCCCGCCCACCCACACTTTTCGGGGTTCTGCATTTGAACGGCCACCAACTACTTAATTTAATTAATAATAATTGACTGGCACGACAGCCCGCTTACGCGAGACTAAGGCCTAGCTTCCCGCAACTACCCGTGTTGTGCGTGTGAATTTGTACGCGGGTGGAAGGGACCTACAGTTTTATGCCGGTTCCGAACGGCAGGTTGGGAGCTTTTTCATAAGCAATTTTTACTCTCAGAGGTTTGCTATTTCCAGCTGAGAGGACAGCCACCGAAAGAGAAAACGAGTTTTCCCGTTATTTTTTTTAGGTGTTATTACAGGCAGTATTTGAACCTGAGGTTGCTGCCTGCGACTCGCGGTCCAACGCACTAACCAACTGAGCCACGGCGGCTGCCACCAACTACTTATATTTCTTTATTGGTCGGCAATCTGATCATTTGGAATTTGTGAATATGTTTCGATAGTTTGTGCCTCCGGAAATTATAAAAGAAATCGTGGTCGTGTGCACAATGTTGCCGTTTTAAAAAGTAGGGTTCTGTTTGTTGCACGAAGAACACGCAATACTTCTTCCACCTATGTTGTTGCCAAAGTTCCGCGGCTGCAGCTCTCTGAGCTTGAACTCGCGAGTGGCAGAGCACCACTTTGTCAAAGAAACCAGGGCTTAGGTTGACATTTAGACATTTTCCTAAACTTATAGGAGAGCGCAAGAGAGCAGCAAGCACAAGAACCAACTTCGCAGCCATTGCGAACTGCGAGAATAGTGCGCTCAACAAAGAGACACGTAAGAACCGCGCAGTTTCAATGTCAATTTAATGGCCAGAATGACACGCAGCGTTACTTGTTGACTAAGCAGCAACGAGTGGCGCCTGCGGTCTGACGCGGGGGGAGGGGAGCTGTTGCGCTGGCGTCGGCGCACACAAAGAACTCGATTCGCCTCAGTTAGGGGCAGCGCGACTGGCAGCTGGCCGGCGCGTTAGAATGTTCCGTGGCGAACGGCCGAGAACGGCGGACGGCTGTTCTTTGGGAATGTCGGTGACGGCGCTGCCACTGTCATGCTCAAGGATAACGAGTCGCAATCGCCGGCTACGTGCAGCGCTGGCTAAATGGCAAACGGCAATTAATCGCGAATTGTCAATTAAGCGGCTGAGAAAAGAAAGCGCGCGAGCGATCGCAGCCAAGTCCGCACTAAGTTGTAATTAACGGTACTTTATGTTAATTTTGACATTGAACTTAACTGTAAGCGAGCAACAACAATAGCAAACGCTGGTTGACTAACTAAGCGGACGGCGAGCAAAGTTGGCATTTGCGATGCCAGCTGCATTAACTGACCGATCTATTACGACGGCCACTGGCAGGCGGATGTGAGTGGCAGTTGTGCAATGGATAGAGCCATGTGTGTTGAAAAGTTTGGAATACCGGGGCGTAGCCAGAACTTCGCCGAGGTAATTTCTACAAAATTTCCTATCTATGTATTCAACAATTGCTTATATTCAAAGAAGCAGCAGTTAACATTTCTAGAAATCATCATACGAAAATGTTAATCAATCGAGTATGGATTCACCGATCGTATTCGATATTTTTCTAACAAAAACACTATCTTCAATGACATAAACACTTAAACACATTTACAGTTTCGGCTTAATTCTGGCGTTCAAGTTAATTTCTGAGCTTTGATGTTTTCAGAGACCTATAGTAAAATTTTATGGCGAATATTTTCGTGGTACATTTTGTCCTTAAAAAGTCCTGTTTTACAGCACTTTTTTGGCATTTTAAAAAAAGGCTCAAATTGACCCATGCAAATAGGAGCTACAGGGTTAAAATGCTCCACAAAAATGTTCTTCGTAGTATTTTACATCAAATTGCTGAACACATCATATACCTAAAATGTGATGTTATGTGATGTGATGTGATTCAGACGTAAACTTCCAAAACGCCGATATACGTATACTTTTTTTTGGCCCCCTCTACAAGAATCCGTTGTCAGAATCTTGTTATTTAAAAAAAATTTGATTTTGTTGTGCAAGTATTATGTTTCTATAACTGATTCGAATTTCCATACTTGAATTTAATTTAAAAAAACATACATATATATATATATATATGATAGACAAACCATGGGTACTATTGTTTCAAATGTCAGATGTTTACTTCAGTTCGTCTGGCTTCCTTGGCTTCCTTTGGTTCTTAAAACATAAAACTAAATTTCGTGAGTAGACCAAAGCCGAAATTCTGCTTTATTGGGAAACCAGTCGGAAGAGTGGTTATTGACCTCTGACCTTAATGTGCATAGCCAGCTCACGCGCTCATTGCCGCATTGTGCTATTCTCGTACTGCAAAATCTTGGGCCATTCCCGAACCCGGCACACCCCTTAAGCGCTTCAGGACGCCCAGCGCCGAGGCACAGAATGCGTCGTCGCTTTGCAGCTGCTGCAGCCACGTTACGCGTCGCTGCAACGTGGGAAATTTGGCAATGACATTATCCCGGGATCGCAGATGCATTTACTCGTGCGTGCTGCGTCTTTGGGGCACGGGGCACGTGCGGCGAGGGTGTGCGCGCTATGTGCACAAGGCGCATACAACTTGAAACATTTGAACTTGCACTTGCCGAAAAGTGTGCTGCTTGCAGCGGGCGGCTGCAAACGGCGCCCGCCAAGTGCGAATCCAACTTTCTGCACTGCAGCGGCAGCGTGGCCGGGCGCAGGGTTGCAATTGCGCCAGAGCGCAGTTGTGTTTGGACGGAAAGCTTTCAACTGACCTGCCACAACGCGCTGCTTGGTAAGCGCTACGCTCCGCGCCCCCGCTGCCCATTTCTAAATGCCAAATTCAGTGCAGTACGAACGATGACAACACAAGCGACTGCAACGGGGACGGCTGGAAAGGGGTTGGTGGAAGAGTCGCATTTTCCAAGGCAACGTGCAGCACGAAGTTCAACGGCCGAGTGTCATGCACCGTGCGAGTCCAAGGACATCCCTATACATATCGATAACCTACACCCATACAAAGGCACACGCGCCGAGATAAAAACGCACACACACACACACTGATGCAATTACGTTGCTCAGCGCACTCGTGCATTCTCTATTTACCTCACACATTTTCCGTTTGCTACCCCTCGTTTGTATAAGTTGTCCTTTGTCCCCCCTCCCCCTCGATACATGTGCGTAGCTATGTACGTGCGATGTGTTGCTGCGCTCGTTTTTTGTGTGCCACTAACTGGGTCAGTGGTGAAAAATATTGGCGTCACTCGGCGTTGCAATGCAATTGGACTCGAAGTCGCGGCGGGCGGTTGAGGCGGAGGGGTGTGTGCAACGCGGCGCTTGAGTGTTTGGCGCTCCGTGCCGTGGGGGGGAGTTGTTTATTTGTTCAAAAAGGCGGCGCAGCGTTGCATAATGTCACGGCAAGTCAATGGAAAATTTCAACACCAACAACAATGAGTTCAAATTCAGCCAGTCCCGCCAGAAGTTATCTGTAGACCAAGCCATGTTTTGTTCGCCCTGTGCAAGTGATGTCGGTTTCGCGGGAACTCTGCCTTTTTTTGCAACTCCCTGCAGAAGGTCAAGCATTGTACATATTCCAGAAGGAGAGACGAGATTCATTCAATTTAGAGGTGCAAGTAAAACATTTATATAGCCCATTTGCACTGCAATAGTTTATATCAGTCTGCACTATTTTTGTGCAGGCGCCAAGAACCTTTGTCCTTCGACGTGTCGTGAAGCTATGCGTATACGACGCACAGTGTGCCATTTAGCTAATCTGAAGGTTTTAATTATAAATTGATTGATTATTACGAAAAATGCACAAACGAAATTGGTAAACCAACGCTCAGAAAGATAACACTTGTCCAAGGCCGATTACTTTTGTTGGCGACTGAGCAGTTTTGGCACTGTTTGTCTACGCAAGTTTTAAAGAGCTTCCATTTTTTAATCGCTGTAATTTTTTTTATTTTTTTTTATTTATTTTTTTTACAATTTTCAATTACAGAATATTCTATAAAAGAACTTTAGTTAGAAATAGTGTTTACCGTGCCGTTCATTTTTTAGTCGTCATTACAAATTTGTAGTTTATACGAAAAAACATTTTTTACATTTTACAGTTTTTAATGGAAAACCCCTTCTTAAAGTACAAAATGTAGTCTACAGACGATCATTGGCGTACGCAGGCATATTTCCTGATGAAGCATTAACAAAAAAATTTAGCCTAAATTTGCCCAAAAAAAATATTAAAACTACTGCGACCATTTCGCGTGCAACTCTCTTTGAACTTTGATTAAATATCAAGAAAACCAAAAAAGTTAGAGGGTTTGATGAGCTTTGTGGCCGATAAAATGGTAATCAATGGTAATGGTAATAAATAAAAATAAAATTTTTGAATTAAAAAAATAAATATTTTTTTAATAAAAAGGTCTAAATACCTATTTCTAACTATTTTTTAATCATTAATCATTTCATTCATCTGTTGATTTTGCAATCATTAATAAGATGCAATTCTGAAGCAATGTTTTATAAATTGGAATTAAGTTCCCCCCAGATTGGCCAAACGGCACACTGTGCGACGGTTCGTGCAAACCCTTGCATCATCGACGACTGCGCTCAGCGATGGTCGCCCGAGTTGGCTTGGCTGTCACTCTCTGGCATTCGGTGGTGCTGTGGCAAATCGTCCTTTCAATCACTACTTCTATCTCTCTCACAATGCAAGTTTTGCGGCTGAACACAAATCGCTCTCCTATGCTTTCCATATTCTTCTGACTTTTCCAGTATGTCTTTTGCAGATACTTATATATATATTCATATGTACACATATATACTTACATATTTGAACAAACACATATAAGAATTGCACATAAATGTATTATTTGTGTGTGTGCATAGCTGTTTGAATGCATACAAATTTAATTTATAAAATGCAACTGACTGACCAAATGATTACTAAATTACTCAAAGTTAATCGTCATTACAAAACAAATGATTTGATTTTATACAAATACAGTGGTGTCTGGATATAGTGAACTAATTATTGCAAGGTCTGTTCACTGTATTGAGGTTGTTCACTAAATTAAGGTCAACATTTTTGTTCAAAAACTCGTTTTATTTGCTCAAAAAACACTTTTCGTTTTTTGCTTGAAAATCGTTTTTATATTTAGAGGCTCGATGTCAAAATTTGGGTGTTCACTATACATATAGAGGTTCACTATACCCAGACACGACTGTACTTACAAGTATGTAAGTATTTGGAAATGTTATGTTTTCCCATCGTTTCTCGTTCGATAGTTTTAGGTCCTTCGTTGTTCAAGAGGAGCTCATAATGCAGCAAGTAGATAGTAATGTGGTAAGATGGAGGCAATATAATGGCCATTAAACAAGCACACCTCTGTCCATAAAAGTCGAACGAACTTAAAACTACGTACCCCTTCGCTATTTCGTTGTATTAGGCCAAGATTAAATTTTTTACAAAACTAAATGTTTTTGCAATTAAATGGTATGCTTTGAAGAATAATCATAAAAATACTGTTGTTATAGTCGAATATAGAAAACTAGATGGAGTTTTGAGGAAATGCGTTTTAGAAAACTGCAAGGTTCACAATTTTTTTATGATATTGACAGGTAATAAAATCTCATACTTCATTAAATGTAATAACTAGTTACAATGTAAATAAGTGAAAAAAATCTAAAAAATATAGTCTGATATAAATGAATATTTTTGTGCTGTTTCGCCAAATGGGAACATTTTTAAAATCGTATCGAGAAGAAAACATTTGTATAATGTTATCGTTTTTTTCTTAATAGAAAAGTCAATGGAAGGTGGAAAGTAATTGAGATCATTTCGTCTCATTCGACCTCATTCGTGATACAATACAATGCACTAAGTGATAAAGTAAGTAAACGTGCAGCTTTGTAACAGCTTCATTATAATTTTAAAACGTAGTAAATGAGCCACGTCCTGGAGTTGAGCAAAAGATCATAAAATTACGGGTAAATCTATATTTGGACTATTTTACATAAATTGAGGGAATGTTGATTGAGCGAAAGACATTTAAATAGGAACACGGACGCTTCCTGTTTCCCGCTGCAATCCCATTCATTCGCATACACATACACACATACGGAAAAATTGAACGCACACCCATTTGCCAATTGTCAACTAATAGCCAAGCGTCGCTTACATAATTTCCTCCATGCGGCTGGATAAGTTGTGGGAAAAACTGAAACAAAAGTGAAACGGAAAATTGCACTCAATTCCACGTCACAAGGAAGCAAACTGCAACTGTTTCTGCTTTGTTGTTTTTAGCGGAAGTTTGTCAACGGAGTGAAGGGAAACAAATGAAATTTCAATGAGGGAAGACACAAGCCAAAAGTCAGAAGTGCGACTTGACAACGCTGAAGCCGGCGAGAGCACGATGGCGTGGCCGCGAAAACAAACCAGCCAAACCCAGCAACAGTGAGCGGTTGAAAATTAATAAAGTTGGAGAAAATGGAAATGAACATGTGGCAACGCCATCTGGCCCGCGATTGCAGATAGAAGGCACTTTTGCGCGCAAAGCGAAGGCGACAGACAGACACGTGAGACAGGAAGTGGCCGTTCGTTTGTTTCAGGGGTGTTCGGGGTTCGATTAGATTTGGGCGCGCTCGCAGCTCCATTTCTAGGTTCGTCACAAGTCATCCTCCCGCCAATGGAATTGGCTCGGATCGGCTTAGTTCGCCTCGACACGACTCAGTTTAGCCGAACTCGGCTAGAAATGAATGAAATCAAGCGCGAAGTGAAAGTTAAATTTTGAAAGCCACCGGTGCCGATGTTGACTGTTGTTGTTAATTGTTGATACAGTTTGATTGCAAATAATTACATAGCCAATTAAAATAGAAAAGCGTAAATAGGAGTCTATCGATGGCGACCAAAGTGTCTGACATATAGTTAGAGCTAGGTCGTTTTATCGGATAATATGATTTCCTTAACTCTGTTTAACCAATAAAACTGTTGCATTTTATTAATATTCAGCCAACTCACAGATCGAGAGAAGCTCTCTCGAATCTAAATTTTTGCCATTACGAGCCTTTCCCAACGCTGTTTCGTTTTTCAATTTTTTTGGATGTAAAGAGCCATCATGCAAAAAAAATTATGAGGTGCTGCCACAATACGGTTAAAAAGATGGAACTTAAATGATGATGATGAAACTTGGATGAAACTTACTTAATTTCTTTTATATCAGATTTTCTATTTTTAGGGTCCAAATAATACCTACGAAAGTGTTATTCTGTTTCAAATAATAGCTACGAAAGTGTTGTTCTGTTTCATAATAATTTTATTCTACAACAAAACCACTTTTTACCACTTCCGCATATTTTTACAAAGAGTCAGTCAGAGCATCATGGATTGGAGTTCATAACCAATACAAAAGAATATGTACCTACAATTTTTTTTCGATACATTTTTTTCACTCACTTGACAAATAAAATAAGTTCGGAACTAGTCTTTCGAACTTGTATGAAAAATTGATGATTGCGTTGAGCCTACAAACAATTTTTCGATATAAATTTTTAGCGACAAATTCTCGAAATAATCTCGATAGTGCTTGAATTTTTTGCCTTGAAGATTTTGAATATTTTCAAGTCAAATGAAATATTTGTTTGTCAAACGAAAAATTTTCATTACGTTCATTACTTCAAACTGGCAAAAAATTCGTCTTCTTTCAAAACCAAGATTGCATTGAAAATTTGGCGCCGTACAGTTCCGAACAGTTTCATGAGATATATCAGTTCCGCATTCTATTTTTATATCCAAAGCCATTTCCCTTATTGAGATACGGGGGTTTTCACGAACTTTTCGAATGATTTTTCTTTCTTCTCTGTGAGACAGTTTTCTGGGTCGTCCAGGAGATACATACAAATCAATTCGCCCTTCAATACGCGAATCAAATAGACATTACTTTGATATTATATGAGAGTGAAATATTCAATTAATCTATATTTTTCAAATAATTTCAAAATATTGCAATTTCTATTATAAGCTTTTCAAAATAATTTTCTACCTTCTTTAAATTTGCAAACATTTACTTGACAAACTGTATGTATGTATTTATTTTGATTTGATCGAAAATGATCATGATCACAGATACCCCTCCTCCTTCTCCACCGTTTTTGCACATTTGTAATATTTGCAATGCGATATGGCAGTTTTCCATGCACTTCGCGCATTGTTGTTGTTGCGGCTTAACATTTTTTTGTTTGTGGCTTTTCTAGGTTTCCTGTCTTTCGCTGTTGCTTTGGTATCACCGTTATTGTTGCAATTGTTGTTGGTGTTGTCTTTGAAACGTCAGTGGGTAAATGTTACATAACTTTCCGGTTTTCTTTCGCCGCATTTGCCTCTTATTTTTTTTTACTTTTCTGCTCCGTTGTTGGTTTTATCGGCTTGCATTAATATTTTTAAAGTCGTTGAACTTTTAAAACGGCTTCGAAGTTTTCATGACCCACAATGCAATTTAACATGAATATATTTCAATGAATTTTTCTTCTTGTTTGAGTCGACTAAGGTGAGGGAGAAATCGACTTTCTATTGAAAGAGTTGTTGAACTACCAAAAGCTTCTGAGCAAGATCGGTGTGAAAGCAAATGTGCTGATCACTACGGAACTCGAGATTGGCCGGCAACAATTTTACGTATGTTTCAATACGAAATTATTTCCTAAAATGCCAAACAAATTCGAATGCTGACATATCACAAACCAAATCGACCAACATTAGTATTCCATTGTTGAATAAAGACTTAAAAAGGTTAAATCGGGTGTCAAAACGTCTAAAAGGAATTTTAAAACTATATCCTCGATGAACGTAGTTGCTGAAAATGTGTTCAAACGGCGGCACTGAAGGTTAGAGGACATTCCATTTTCCCAATTACTGAGCAAGTCATCAAACAACTAATGAACACATTGCATTGGTTTGGCTTCCAAAAAAGAAACAAACGAAAACAGTGGCAATAGCTACACCCGCAACTAAGCAAGCAAATTGGCGGAAAGTATCGAAAACTGAGGTCAATAACCCCACTTCTTATGTACCCCACATACAGCTGCCAGCTGAGCCGAACAGCTGTTGGCGCTTTGTGGCCAACAGCGCACACAAATGAAGCAATTACAAGCTCGAATTCACTGTTATTTCCATTTTTACATATACACACACGCGGCTGTCGCTGTCGCTGTCGCGGCTAAGCTTTAAGCGGCTTTGTTGGCAGTGCGCTGTTGATGTTGTTTTTGGGCCCGTTGCTGTTTCTGTTGCTATTGAAAGTGTTTTTATGAAACTTATTTTGAATGCCAAAAGTACGCGTCAACAATTAACAATTACCCGATGAGCAGTAAGTGGGCATAATGTTGCAGTGCCCGCCCACACGCCCCGCACTCGCCACGATGCGCCTTGACACAGTGCACGTTGTGGCATTATAGAAACCGAAAACGTTTGCGCAATTAAAATGTCAAATAGCGCCGGCGGCGCAGTAGTCGGCGCACTCCTCAAAAGGAGAAAGTGAAAAAAGTGCGAAACCTTCTTCGGTGATTATTTACCTTTTCGTTGTTGCATTTATTTTTATTATGATTTTCTGTTTAAACAATTACACATCAACGATGCGAGGCACATTGTTGGCTCAACAATAACAATAAAAATAACAACTACAGCAGCGCCGTCACATGCCATCGGCATCGGAAAGCAAATAACGTTCGAATTGTAAAGTTCAATGTGAGGCTTACGTAAACCAGCCAGCGGTAGGCGGGCGCGGGACGTGGGGCCGACGACGCGGCGGCACGGCGGCGCGGGTGGATGGGCAGGCGGCCAGAGTGCTCGCACACGCATCCGCGGTCGTGCGCTGCTTGGACAAATGGATTATTGAATGCTGCTGGCAGCACGCCCAGATTCACTACAACCGCACTATGGGTCGTGTAGGGGCTTCCAGTCGTGGACTGATTTGGCTGGCACCAAACGGTTTTTTTTCCGGCCATATTGCAGAAAGCATCCGCGGCCCCAAAGCGTTCCAAGCTTTCAGACTCTGATTTTAAACGGCCAAAGCGGTCAATATTTTTCAAATTGAAATTTCGCAATTTCGACCATGAAAATTCGTTGTGCTGCCGCTGATGTTTGAAATCAATGCAATATACATACATACTAGGGATTGCAATCTCGGACCAGTTTTACAATCCCGGATTGCCATCCGTAATACAGTTTGTCAAGTAAATGTTTGCAAATTTAAAGAAGGTAGAAATTTATTTGGAAAAGCTTATAATATAACAGAAATGGCAATATTTTGAAATTATTTGAAAAATATAGATTAATTGTTTATTTCACTCTCATAACTATAATATCAAAGTAATGTCTATTTGATTCGCGTATTGAAGGGCGAATTGATTTGAAAGTATCTCCTGGACGACCCAGAAAACTGTCTGACAGAGAAGAAAGAAAAATCATCCGAAATGTTCGTGAAAACCCCCGTATCTCAATAATTTCCCTTATTTGGATATAAAAATAGAATGCGGAACTGATGTATCTCATGAAACTGTTCGGAACTGTACGGCGCCAAATTTTCAATGCAATCTTGATTTTGAAAGAATACGAATTTTTGGACAGTTTGAAGTATAGCTTCATTTCCTGTTTTGATTTTTTACACTGTTTTCGCGTAAATCTATATCTTAAAAAAATTTCAAAATATAGCAATTTCTGTTATATTTATAAGCTTTTCAAAATAATTTTTCTACCTTTTTTAAGTTTGCCAACATTTACTTAACAAACTGTACATACATACACAAAGTAGAATTCTTAGCATTGGAAATTTTGACAACGAAAGATTTGGCAATATTGTTTTGTTCAAGTTTGAGTTTTTCGTTTTCTAAAAACCCGCTTCAGGCTTAAGAGTTGAAAAACAACTCGTTGACGACCGAATTCCAGGTCTGACGGACTGTCTGTTTGTGTGCATGTTCGTCTGCAACCAAGTTCGCGTCTTCGGATCAAAACCAAGTCTGACGTCTGCAGCGGGCTTTATAGATTGTATTGCTTCCTTTTGCCTTTTTACTTGTACTGCGCCCCGGGTTTTTATGCACGAAAAAATTAATAATATATGTGCAAAATTATAGAAGAAGATATAGACTTGAATTTGAAAAATATGCAGTAAACAAAAGTTTTACATATTCATTGAAAACATAATACAAAAATCGATAATAGAAAAAAAAATTGTTAAAAATTATTATGGACACATTGCGAGTGGCTTCGTAATCGCCTTTTTGTTCGTCAACCGCCTTCAACACAAGAATCACCAAACAAAATCACACGCAAACTTTACATTTCAGTTTCATTTTAAATGGATACATATTGGTGATTGTAAAATTTAGGAAATACTATGGAAAAAACTTAAAATAACCGCTCTGCATTTGATTGTTAATATGCGAATAGTACCAATTTAAAATGAAATTAAGTAAAATTTAAGGAGATTAAGGAGATTTTAGTACCAATTTTGAATAAGTACGAAATAAACACTTAAACACATTTTCAGTTTTGGCTTAAATCTGGCGTTCAAGTTAATTTCTGAGCTTTGATGTATTCAGAGACCTATAGTAGAATTTTATGGCGAATATTTTCGTGGTACATTTTGTCCTTAAAAAGTCCTGTTTTACAGGACATTTTTGGCATTTTAGAAAAAAGGGTCAAATTGACCCATACAAATAGGAGCTACAGGGTTGAAATGCTCCACAAAAATGTTCTTTGTAGTATTCTACATCAAATTGCTGAACACATCATATACCTAAAATGTGAGGTTACATGGTTTTCGTATGCCGATTCACCATAAGAATGTGCAAAAAGGGAAAAACTTTGACCCCCCTAAAAAAAATTCAGACGTAAACTTTCAAAACGCCGATATACGTATATTTTTTTGCCCCCTCTACCAGAATCCGTTGTCAGCACCTTGTTATTTTTAAAAAATTTGATTTTGTTGTGCAGCGTAATTTGAGATTTGGTTGAAGATCTGCAGTCTAGTCATAACACTGTATGCACAAAATTAACAAAGCAAATCAATTTTAATCAATTAACCATCAATTTCGATCTGATTCGATTTGATTTCGCACGTATGGCTTCTCATTAGGAGTGGTCTCCAATTTGTCACATGAAGCGGGTTTCTTTGACTTTTCAATGTAACATAGTAATTTTCCAGCTTCCCTTCGCAGGAGCGCCTCATTGATGACCGACAGATTGTCGAACCTACTTTGACAGATGCTATTGTCGACAATTGACGTCTCACTCGGGGCAAACATTATTTTATCCATGAAAGAAGAAATGAAGAGAGCGTTCAAGATGCTCACACTGCCTTTGTTGCTCAACTTTGTTGGTTTTATTTTCATTGAGCTTATCAAACTGAATATCTAAAATTTATTAAGTACTTATTGCGAGAAGACATATGTTAATTGTTAAAATAAATCTTCTAACAGATATTTTTTTGGGGGTTTGAATCCCCAAGCCCCCTTACGTGCGCTAGTGCTTGCAAACCTTGTCTCCTAATCGCTTCGACGTCTACGCAGCGCCCACACAAGAAACTCATCAATTTCGCAGTTCGCGTGTAAAAGCCTAAATTGCATTCAATGGCTGCCTTCATTTTTCATTTCTTGCAGCGCAAATCTTGCTGCCGGTTTTTCGTGCACTCGCTTCCTCATGTGATGCAATCGGCAAGAGCCACGCAGCTACAACTCAACAGAGTGCCATACAAAACTGCGACTGGGCGCAGCTGCTCTTCGCCTTATTTAACCGCTTTGTGGGCGATCCACAACAGTCTCAGTGCATCCACATCAAAATCTGCACTCCACGGATTCTAAAACCAAACTAGCTGTGTACACATTGTTTGTAGCACTGCTATCGGAATTACTATAAAGTCAATGCAATCAGTCTTTTAAAATTCCTAATCCAAAACTGTTTTTCAAAATTATCGTCTTAACCCTTTCGCTACAGATTTTTACTGGGGAAAGTTAAAATTTTAAAATTTACGTTTTAGGCTTCTATGTGGTTTTATTAGCAACATTCCATAAGAAATTTTTTAATTTTTTAATACTCGGACCCTGTATTTTAGAATGTTTTTCTATGAGAGCAACCACATCGCTGTGGCTGTAATAATTACTTAAACATAAAACTTTTTACGCATAACGAAAATTTGAACATTTCTTCATTTATTTCAGCCAAAATTTAAAAACAAGTATCTAAATTGAAACAAAACGTCAAATTTAAAAGTTGTCTAATTTTTTCTGCTTCTTCTTCCTTTACTATGTCAAGATATAGAATTAAAAAAACGTGTATACTTCTCTTCTTTAGACTTAAATATTCAGTTTGTTAATTTCGTATTTTTCCTAAAACTTCAAACTATTCCAAAGACCAACAAAAAAATTTATTCTTGCAACCATAGAGGATGCAGACGTCCACAAAGTAGCATGTTGCCATATGGCAACAAAATAGCGAAAGGGTTAAACGCTTTAAACCTTTTAAATTTTAGACTTTTACTATAAAAGTTAAAATGAACTGTTATTTTGTGCCTTTTATTATTTCAGGCAAACATAACTGTTACTTTTGACTTTTATTTTATCGGTCAAAAATAACAGTTATTTTGTGACTTTTATTTTTTCGGTCAAATATATCAGGCAATTTGAAGTTTTTCAAAGGCTGTTTGCCCGACTAAAAAACGATTGATACCATTTTTTTCGTCTCAGTAGACCGCACATTTTGAGCGGTAAAAATAAAAGTTATAAGTTAACAGTTAAAATCTAACTTTTTTGATAAAAACCATAACCGGTACGGTCCCTGACTGTAATACATAATTGACAAATACTCCGTTCGCGAGCGAGGCAATAAAAAATAATTGAATAGTTATTGGAGCATTTAAAAATTAAGTCATACTCAAAATGTAGTCTTTCATAAAAGTTATGAAGCAACGTTAACTAAAAATTCTCTAAATAATAGAATTCTTTAATATCGGCAACGTAACAAAAAACGTATTTAAAAGTTATAAAGCAACGTAAAAAAACAAAGTAATAGATATAGGCAACGAAAAAATATTTTTTAAAAAAGAATTTTTTTTTCAAAATAGTTATTATGCAACATAAAAATACTAATTACATGATAATAATAAATTTCTTAATTCAGGGCAATTTGTCTCGTTATTTTAGGTCTCTGCTTTTAAGAAAACGTACCAATCTCAATAAAAGTTTCACAAACTGGCGACTGATTTTAAAACAAGCCAATTGAAAATACTTTCTGAATACGGAATCCTCCTAATACAGTCCACAGAATTTCGATTTATAAATTTCCTTAAAAGACAAGTCTTTTCCTAAAACAAACACATTTCCTTACCATCTTTGCAGTTCGTTTTTGTGCTTTCAAACCGAACAATTGCACGCGGCGATTAAATCAAATTAATTCAGAGTTGAAGTGCAAGTGTGCAAGGAGCAATAGCGACAACTACAACAACAACCAACAACTTCAAATTTCTACGTAACCGGCGCAGAACAAGTTTCCCATTTTCCAGACTTTTCCGCGCTGTTACGAAACCGAACAGCAAATAACTACAAAAACAAAACACAGCAAAGTGAAGTGAAGTGAAGTGAAAGACTGACGACGCGTTCGTGGCATGCCACATGTCACTGTTCGGTAGGTTGCCAGCTTTTGTTGCTGGACAAGATCAGTCGAAGGAAAATCAAAAGAAAAACAAGCAAATATTATGGAAAAGTCGGTTATGTAACGGCGCAACGCGGCGCAGCAAACGAAGCCGTCTAGTGCGGCAAACGAGAGCGGGACGAAGCAAATCGCTGCGAGCGGCGCTGCTGCTGCTGCTGCTGCTGTTGTTGTTGTTGTATCGGCGATTTTCCAAATGAAAGTGAAAAATGGAGTCAACATGAAAAGCGACCGCGAAGCGCGGCAAGCAGGGAAGGTGATGGCGTGCCGCGGTTGTGGGCCACAACTAGTTTGCGGCGATTATTTAATCAAAAGTCGTGGCAGTGCAGCGCAGGCAGCGGCCAGACGTGTGAGGAGAACTGCAGTTGCCTCAAAACGTTACACGATCGTTGCGGGTTTTATGCCATTTTTCTCAAACTGAATTTTTGCCTCTTTGGTGGTTGATGGAGTTGTTGCGCTATTTTTATTTGTTGCACTCATTGCAACGTTGCGACTGCATTTGTTGCAGTTTTCCTTCTTTCTTCGACTCCGACTTGGCCTGCTGCACTTTTGTGTGATAATGATTACGTCTGTGCGGGCGCTTATGCAACATATGCACTACACACACACACACACACATACACACACATATATATATATATCTGTTAAGTACCATACTCGTAAAAAATCTAGTAACAAGAAAGTGACGTACACTCAGAGAGATGAATGGGCGACGATTCCAAGAAACATACAGCACAAAGTCTTGTGTGAAGTGTGAGTTAGATTAGGTTAGGTTGGGTTGGCTGCCTCTATATGAGCCTCACTTTGGCCTATGTGACCCATTGTGATACGAAACATTCCATCCTTTTGATACTGTTTTCTCGACAAGTGTCGTAACACATATTTCAAACGGATGGGGTAAGGGGACCTACAATTTAACGCCGAGTACGAACAGCGGTTGGCATTGACAGGTTTCCTTTTACACACAATTCTCACATACTTCTTCTGGATACCAATAGGTATAAGTACTCAATAGCGACCTACAAACAATATCCAAGTGGGGTCAAGCGAACAGGGTCGATTTTAATCCTCGCAAGACCCAATGTTGCCTGTTATCCCACAAACGAGTCTCTCCACATCCCAACACATTCCTGCTTATGGCTGGTGTGGGGATTGCGGAATAGGCAGCTCTTGATGTTCTGGGCATGTCCATTAAGAACGATCTTAGTTGGAACGATCATATTTTTGGCGTGTCGAAAGTAGCAGCCAAGTGCCTCGGCTTCCTAAAGTGGTACAAAACATATTTCACTCCGTCTGATCTCCGCATTATCTATACCACCTATATCCGACCTAAAATGCAGTTTAACTCGCACCTATGGGCGGGGGCTTCAAAAACCCATTTGGTGTTCCTGGACCGGGTGCAAAACCGTGCGATCAAACTTATAGGGGACAGTAGGGCATCCAGCTCTATTGACTCCTTGGAACATCGTCGAAACGTGGCATGTGTGGTGTTATTTTACCGATACTTTTTCGGTAATTGCGAGCTGGAGATGAGCAGCTTGCTGCCATCACTCCGGGTATACCCCCGGGCACACTGGCGCCCATGCATTCCACGTTGAAACGATGTTCCTGCGCACTACGCACTACAAAGAAAGTTCGTTTCTGGCCCGTACAGCGCGGTTGTGGAATGGTCTCCCTGCGGATATTTTCCCCAGCACTTATGATCTCGATGGGTTCAAGTCAAGAGTCCACAACCACTTCTCTCAAAACCCTATCTCCTAACCTTGATATCCTTCCTGAACCAACGCAATGCCTCGCATTAATAGGGGTCATCCCCTGCGCGTTTGTTCGAGTCAAAACAAAAAACAAAAAAAATGAAGTAGGCGAGGGTTAAGTCATCCCGACCCAGGAATAGAACTTAGAGCCTCTCAGCCGTGAGAAGAAGTCAACCGATGTCTAACTCGACGCTGACGAACACTTCACGACACTTGAAATCTCCAACTGGCGCCAACGCACGAAAGAACAATTTCGCCGTTTCGAACGCAAAAAGAGGCTCTTTGGTTGTTGTATTGCAATGTCGTCCGATGAAGGATAAAACTCCAGCGAGAAGTGCAGTTGAAGAGAGATTATACCGAAAGCCGTATTCCAATAAGGAGTTTCCATGGCCAATTGTAAGAGAACTCAAGAAAATAGACTCGATGCAGCCAGAAACGAACTATCGCAATCAGCGGCGGATTCAGAAAAATATTTCGGGGGGTTTCAAAAAGTAATTCTTTAATATTCAGAAAATGCCTTTTAATTTAAATGTAGTTTTAAAGTTGAACCTAATATTTCGGGGGGGGGGGGGGTTCAACCCCCAAAACACCCCCCTGAAGTAGTGGCGGACTAATCGCATTGAATCGAACCCTCGAACTATTTGTGTAATTCAAAAGTCGTAATTCACAACGGAAAGCCGTTGAGAAGGATGTCTCCTGCAATATCGAGAACGCCGGAAGATTTGCCTCAGTGTACGAACGTTCACTTCAAAACGCCAAAATCAACAGTAATCACCCCACACACACGTACAATTTGTGGTTTTTCTACTATTTGCGATTATGTAATCTCGCTCGAACGAGTCAGAAAATGCGACAACAAAAACACAAAACGAAGAAAAATTCATGACGATCATCGTCGTTGAACGTGAAAAGCGGAAAAAGTTTGCAACGACCACAGGCAACCACAACAAGGCAACCAGGCAAAGCACACCGGCGCGACGAAAAGGCAAAGAGAGGCGCACGCGACAGACTCTGACTCTCACTGCGAGCAGCTGCGGGGCATAGACAGCCAACTAGCGGCTTGAGTGGCAACGAGGCGGTTGCAGCGCAGTGGGACGGACCGGAGGACTGGAGCTGGAGACCCAGAAATGCAACGAGCGTTTGAATGGAGGAAAAACACAAACGTTGCATTGCACACTTCGTGTGGAGCCAAAGAAAGAGCGAGAGTGGGGAGTTTCGGGGTTACTACTCCGAAACGGTTACGTAAGCGAACGCGAGGAAATTGCAAGTCTTGTGCACTTTTTTTCGCGCAGCATTTATGTAATTTTTTGCGATTTTGTGTGCCAGCAGTGCAGTGTAGGTTGCAAGCGGTTGCACAATGCGTCCATAGACACCGAATGCGGCAAACGGCGCACGGCATGCTGCATACTTCCACGCGGCAGTGCGGTGGAGTTCATGTGGGCTATAAGAGACTATAAAATGCATTTGCTGCTGTTGCTGTTGTTGTTGTTTTTTATTTGCTTGTGCTATTGCGGCATTGCTTGCGGCATTAGCCACAAATCATGCACTCACCAACGACCCTTCATGCAACGACCGCACGAACGACCGTACGTTTTGGAGGTCTTGAACCCACGTTAAGGATTTTTCGTTGCTATTGTTGTTGTTGTTATTGTAGTTATTTTGTGTGTTAAGTGTTTTGTTGCTTTTGAATAATTCGCAAACTTCAAGCAATTGTTTAGATTTAGCATTGCGGAAGTTGTGTTGCTTTCGTAGCTTATGACAGGCTTTTTATTCCCTAAATTGTTATCCACTGAAGTTGGTACATACATAACAAATTCAATTAAAGTCAATTTAAAGAATAACAACATACATGTGATTAATTTATTTAAACTTAATTTGTTTTACTTGACTCATACTCACTTAATTGTGTTAAGATTGAAGGTGTGGAAGCGAGCTGACAGTGGCATCCCTGGAAATAAATTAAATAAAATTATTCAAGGCGAGGCGCAAAACAATATAAAAATGTGTTTATCTATATCTATGTTGACGTACATCCGGAGCTTGACGTTGTAACGCCGCTATTAACATAAATTGCTTCGGGACACTTCTATTCAACACTTTAATTCGAAACACTGACGAGAAGGCCTCAATGTGGCACCATCCTTTTTACCGCTGCGCCAAAGGTCGACATTTTGGCAAATGAAGCTTCTGACGCGTACGATTGTTTCTTCTCAATGACCAAATGACTTTAGATTTTAGAAATTATTTAGAGACTTAGCAGCGTACAATCCCTCGCTGTTTTGTATGCCCAAGTAGACCTCGCTTAGCACGAGTAACGTTTCGTTCCTGGAAAATGCCGTGTTAAGCGAGACCTACTTACATACTTGTTTGAAAGATACATTCTTTGGAATGATGAAAGTTAAGTTTCAAATGTTTTTGTATGGCATAAACGTTTTGTGGATGGCAGAGAGTCGTTGGAAGATGAAATAAAAGAAGGAAGGAAAATTTCAGTTCGGACGCCGGAAATGATCCAGAAAGTTCGTGATTTTATTGCAGAAGACTGAATATGATGGAAGAGGCCTTAAACATCAACAGGGAAACTATCCGACTCATTCTTCAGGAGGATTTGTGCAAAACAAAGGTCTGCGCAAAATTTATTCCACACACATTGAACGAGGAGCGAAAATTAATGAGAGTCAGTCATTCTAGAGACATCATTGCAGCCGCAGAAAATGATCCAAACTTCCCGAAAACAATTGTTACAGGTGATGATCGTCTATTACACTAACGCCATTACTAACTATGGGTGTAATCCACCCACAACATCATAACATGTAAAAACAGAAATATATTATTTAATTTTGTTACTTCATTTATTTAATATAAACATTTGTTTATCTGCATCTCATTTCAAGAAAAAGAAAATATGAAATAAAAAGTTGTATTGGGAAAAAAGCCACATCTTGCACAATGTTTAAGCCATGTTTCTTGGGCTTAGTGATCTAGAAAGCTAAAAAAATAGATAATAAATAGTTATTTAATAATTTTTTTCGAACCGAGGTAAAATTTTTCGTAAAAACTCAAACAAAAATCAACAACATACCTGCTACTTTTTAAGGTTACACCGTGCGACAAAAATCCAAAAATTTCCAAACACACGAAAAAATCGATATACTTGCACAACTAGGGGCCAAATGTAGTAAAACTGCGTTTTTAGTTTTTCTCTCTGATGTCAGGATTTTTTTAAAGGACTTTGAAATTTCAAGGACATGTTTATTTCAAGGAATTATTTCAAAAATTGAGCGCATTGTAGAATAACAATATTGGTATCAAATGAAACAGAAAAATCCTTAGAATCTTAGAAAATTTAATGTTTTGGTGCAAAAGGACAAAGAGGTATTAGAAATGTCCTTTTAAAACTTTTTCCTTGAATATCCTTGGAAATTTCCAAAAACTATTGGAAAAAAAATTTTAAAAAATATATCTTAAAGACTTACATGTACACTACTACATCCTTGAATTTCGTCCTTCTAACTTTATTAGTTTAAGATATAACAAATTTAATGTTATACAAATTGTGTTATCCTAGAGCATAATTTTTAAGGATTTTCTACTAAATAAATGGTCTATACGTTATTTAACAAAAAAATTGTCGCCAAAAAGTGAATAAAAATAATGTAAATGTATTTTATAAAAAATACAACTTCATTACTAACAATCGGTGTTAAGCACCCAGCAATTTTATAACGCCACTTCTATCGTGGGTGTAACACACCCAGTGACTTTTTAAAACAATTGTATAAAAGCATCAGCTTTATTTTTGCAACTGCAATGTACTCTGAAACCTTCCGAAATATGCAAATGTGGATTACATTATAACTTTATGTTGGTTTTGGTTAAAAAATCTTTATTTTACTAAGAAATTGAACTCACAGGGTGGATTCCCCCCTGACGATGGCAATATTTCTAGTGGAAACCCGGATTTACGACCTTGACTTCGACAAAACTTAGATTTCCTGGACTTCCCAGGTCTTAGCACTCGTCCACAATGTGGCGACCCAGCGCTCTCTGGTCGCCGCTCTCACAAGCGGCTGTCGTCAGAGCGTTGCGTTTTGTTATTGTCGTCTCTGCTGCCGTTGCATTGTTGATGTGCTCTTTTGCCAATGCTATCACAACGTGTGCTATTGGACGTTGTTCGCCTGTTGCAACTGCAGCAACGACCTCTCGCAGGTCTTTGACCCACAGATGCAAAAGCAACGCAAAGGCGAAGGCAGAGGCAAAGGCAACGCCGAGAGAAAAGCACAGCAACAGTGCAAGCTCATGGCGGTTCGTTGCGTTCGTGCGATACATTGAAGTTCGCTCGTCACCTCGCTGGCTCGTCTAATTCGTTGCTGCGTCGCTGCTTGTTGCGGCTGTGGGTGTTGTTGGTTGTTGGTGCTGTTCCTGGCCGCCAACATTTATGCACTTAACAAGGCGTGGCAGTTGTGGGCAACTGTGATATTAAGAGTTGCATATTTTAGGAAATCACAAAAAATAATTAGAACTGTTCGAGCCCTTAGTCGACGCCCAATAGTACAAATAAACGAATCCTATACAAAAAAAATCATAAAGAGCTTTTCAAAAACTGTCCTCTCCTTCCTACTTTGAGGCGTATTTTATTATTAACAAAACTGTAAGCAATGCCAAGCATTAAAATAAAGGAAGTAAAATATTATAAAATCTTATAAGATAAACTTTAATTTTTCTAGTCTACCCTTTTGGAATAGAAGAAAGGAACTACACACACAAAAATCTCCAAACATCAAAATGTCGTTGGTTTCTCTGAAAGTGCTCGTGATTTCTGCTCATGCCTTCCTATTCGGGTGCTTTTGTTGTTGTTGTTTGCTTACATATATTCTCGTGCATACATGTTAAAAAATTATATATTTTATGTACTCAGCTCTTTCATTTTTATTCTGGATGCAGCTACCGCTTTATTTAGAAATTAAAAGTGAGCACACACGCACACATTGTCTCAGCACCATAGGACAACTTATACGCCCCGTCAACCGCTGTCCCTTGCTCTATGAGTTGGCTGTGTGTGGCCGCATGTAGTCATAGAACGTGTAATATGGCGGCAGAGCGCTTGCCAGAGTCTGCGCTTCCGACCTAATTTCTGCTGCTATTTATACGGCCTACACCCGGGGATTGGAGTAAAAAGACTGTCACTGAAGCATTCATCCTGCTGGGTCGAACAAGTATTTTAAAAGGAAAAAGTTTTAAATAAGATTCGTTGCACTTCTTATTACTTGCAATTATTTTCATGTCTTGATCTGTGTAAATATGAAAAATCGTATAAGCCAATTATTGTAACGGTTTTGCATGGAGATCAACAAACTGAATTCGACTTTTGTTGTGCCTGTCACAACTGGAGGCTTCTACTGAGAAAGTCTAAATGAAACAACAACACCGCGAGAGTATCCTACCGACTGTCCTTTGCTTAGTTGCAGCCGCTTCTACTTTTCTAGAATCTTTAAAATTTTTCAATCAGGCAGTATTTGGGTTAGGCAAGTCTCTCCCTCTTTGCAACCCGCGCCCGTTCATATCTTAGACAAGTCCCGAACCTGCACTGACGAGCTGAATTGTAGTGCCAACAACACACATATCGAAGATGTCTAATATGTTTGGAAGACATGATTGAACCAATACCTTGAAAGTCAAAATGGAACCTGAGCGAACAATGCTGCGGTTGACTATAAGAACTGTGGAACTGGAAGGCCCGAAACCGAGAAAAATATTTGGTAGGTAAAAAGAAATGCCGTATATTTTACGAATGCAAAGTTGTCAGGAAGTGCAAAATATCGCTTAAAGTATTGTCCGACTAAATATTCGGTTTCGGTTTCGGCCCAAATAAGTCGTCTCGGTTTCAGTTTCGGCCAAAAAATGGCCGAACGGCCGAAATCGAAACTTTCTAGACAATTTTTCTACATTTTATTGTTTAGCAGATATATAGTGAAAGGAAGAGTCATTTAGATACCACCAATGTAAATGAACTTTTTTTTAGCATATAATATTAAATTATTTAATTTTGAATATTAACGAGTAAGATATGAAAGGGTGATTTTTTCATGTTTATGTTTTTAAAAAATTAATAAATTGTTTTTATTAATAAGTATTTATTTTTTTATGTTATGTTTGTTTGTTTGTTCTTTATTTACTTAATGTAAAATTCGTTTTGAACAATTCGTTGAACAAAAATGCTTGATATGGTGATTTTTATTTCAACTAGAATGTTTCGGTTTCGGCCGAATATTAAAAAAAGCGAAATTCGGTTTCGGTTTCGGCCCGAAAAAGATGTTTCGGTCGGACACTAGCTTAAAGTTTTTAAAAGCAGTTGATGAAAAATACGGAAAAGTGCCCTATCCCGTGATTCTCGGTTGCTGTATAAGATTGGGAACTAGAAACGCGCAGGCCATCCGCCCATATCAGCCACCCCCAATCGCCCACTTTCCACCCACCCTTGGCGCAAATGACGAGGTAAGCACCAACTCTTTCAGCGGTCATAGTCCCAGTAATCTCAGCAGCACAGTCGCCCGAACGGGAGAACGACGCGCTTCGCAGACTTGCACTTGTCGTTGGACAGAGAGCGGTGCCAGCGGCGCCGAGCAGCGCACTTTGGCGTGCACGCTGCACAAAAGCGAGAAACCAGAACTACGCACATACATACGTACGAACACATATGAGTGTTTGTACGTAGGCAGTGTGTGCTGCCCTCAAGCCAAAGTAAACAAATGCCAACTGTCAATGGACAAAAGCCAAGTGCGTGCGTTCACGTTCATAGATAAATGAGTATGTGACAGTGTAATCGACTCATATGTACCCTGCAAGTGCAGGCCCACTACACGATTCTTGCTTTAAAGCTTTCCATAGGTACAATACTGCATTGTATTAGGAGCTAGAAATACTTAATACTGGAATTATTCACATAAAAATGGTGAGCAAATCTTCTTTATGGTGACGCGTGGTATGGCTCATAAAGAGATCATTTAAACAAATTCAGTTTTCATACTACATAGTAAATAGCAAAAGAAATACACGTTAAGAAGACTTAGCACAGCACGTGCTATTTTTTGTACAGAAATGGAAGGGGCTTACAGTTTACCGTCGACTCAAAACGGTAGATTATAAACTTTTCATATGCACTTCGTTAAGAGTTAAAAGTTTATCATTAATTGCTGAAAGGGCAGTCGCGGGCGAATATATTTTTCATGAGGATTGTGAGTCCATTAACCACTTCATTGAAAACTGATGCTTACGAACTGAAGGAATAATAAAAATTCTTTGCATATATCTGAGAGCTTTTAATTTTGAAGGCTTCTGTAATGCCTAAATCAATTATAAAAATAATGCCGAAAGCTTCTCTCTTTTGGGTTTCCCAGTGAATATTTGACAGGCTCAATTACTCAAACCTCTCTTCGTTTCGAAAACTTGAGGAGACTTTCAGTATAATCTTTCAGAGTGCAACGCAACAGACAACAAATTGATACTAAGGCTGACAAACACACACCTATCATCCATCATTAAAACACCAAATTAATGGTGCTGCCAGCCGGCCATAGATCGCCGAGTCGTATTCACCGCCGTTACCTCTCAATACGAGAACGCTTCCACAAGTTTGTGCCAGTGTATGTGTATTTGTATTTGTGTATGTATGTGCGTGCATTTCTGTTTCGGCTGCAATAAACTTTTAACCTACTTCTTAGGTTTTATTTACATGTAGACATTTTTCCTTTTTCCATTTATAACTTTTCTTGTTGCTTGCGTCTATTCGGCTTCTATTTGAGTTTTTCTTCACTATTTTTATCATTTCACTTTTCAGATTAAATGTACATGTGTGGGTCATTGCACAATACAGGCATTTGTAAAGTCATGCTCTTCGTGTGTGTGTGTGTGTGTGGGCGTGTGTTTGTTCATATTTGTTCAACTCCAATTGCAGGCAGAGGTGAAGGCGACCACTGCCGCACGTTGCCGTTCGCGTTGGCGGCGAAGGCTACCGAGACAGCAGAGAAATGCGAGCGGCGCAGACGGGCGCTGATATTTGCTCGAGCATTAGAACGTACCCAGCGATCTAAAAACAGCGAACAATACATATGAAAGCATGTACGCCGCCGACAATAGCAATGATTAGCGAGAGGGGCACGTAGGAGAGGGCGCTGGAACCTGGCAGTCTTCGCTGTGTTGAGGCGTTAGGCAACTTGTATAGTATACACCGCCATTGGTTCTGGCATTTAACCCTTTCGCTATTTTGTTGCCATATGGCAACATGCTACTTTGTGGACGTCTGCATCCTCTATGGTTGCAAGAATACATTTTTTTGTTGGTTTTTAGAATAGTTTGAAGTTTTAGGAAAAATACGACATTAATAAACTTAATATTTAAGTTTAAAGAAGAGAAGTATACTCGTTTTTTTAATCGTATATCTTGACATAGTAAGCAGAAAAAATTAGAGAACTTTTTAATTTTACGTTTTCTTTCAATTTAGATATTCTTTTTTTTTAATTTTGGCTGAAGTAAATGAAGAAATATTTAAATTTTCGTTATGCGTCAAAAGTTTTATGTTTAAGTAATTATTACAGCCTCAACGATGTGGTTGCTCTCATTGAAAAACACTCTAAAATACAGGGTCCGAGTATAAAACTTAAAAAATGTCTTATGGAATGTTGCTAATAGAACCACATAGAAGCCTAAGACGAAAAATTTAAAATTTTAACTTTCCCCAGTAAAAACCTGTAGCGAAAGGGTTAAAGGTATTTTAGGAGCAGAAATTGATTCTCCTGGTATTAGTTAGTGTTAATTTCTGCACTTTGCACTTCAGAGACAAGAAAAGTTCCGGCAGCCCCAAGTGCAGGTAAGATTAACCCTAATTCCCAAAATTTAAAGTAACGGAAGCCCAGAAGTGAGACTGTCCGGTTTATATGAGCTAAATTACTAAAAACATTTGTTTAAAAAGTACAAAAACTGTTTAAAATGTTACATTTATAAATGCAATATAATTCTAATATTCCATTAGAGGATACCATAAAATAATGGAATCGAAAATCTTTTGGATTTATCACCATTTGAAATCTTTAGTGAGACTGTGAGGCTCACTTCTGGGAATTAGGATTAAGCGGGAAGTAAGTATTGATTTAAATTCAAAGTTGATTTCAATTATAATGTAATTTAATGACTTTTACTTCAGTTATTAGTGTGGATTTATTAAATCTCAGCGGGAAATTCCATAACTCGGTTAATCCATAATAAGCCCACCGGATTCTATAATTAAGTAGATCGCAATGAATCACTCAACAGGGTCTACGCGTGGAACTACAAGCCGCACACACCTCTTCTATAACCTAACCTGACCTAATATTTCTAACATTTCAGAAACTAACATTCCAGGCTAATAACAAACTTAACTCAATCATTAGCTTTCACGGGGAAAAGCATCGCTGTGTTTTGGAAAAGCTACAAATACTTTTGTGCCCATCATAAGTATGGCTAGCAATAACAACAAACACAATGCGACGCCAGCTAACAACATCATTGAAAACCACTTCACCCAAAAAAGGTTAAGGGCCACACTGAAGGTCTTCGCATGCTTCACCGCAACGTTGCGCTTACATCAGCTAACGGCCCCGCTCTTCCCCAGCTCAGCTCGCCGCATTTGATTACACATTTCACTGACTGCATTCGGCGCCCTTATCTAACGCAGGCAGCGCCGCGCGTGCGCACGCACACAAAATCCAAATAGCCGCTCCCTGTGTGCATTCGCATTCGATATGTGAGGCGGCAAAGTTGCCACCGGTGAAAAAACATTTCGTCTTTTTCACATTTGATTTATGTTGGTTGGATTGTTTGCTGTTGTAAATTTTCCCAAACTTAATGTTGGGTGATTTCTATGATTTCTTTAGGCCTGAGCCAATGCAAAATGATAAATGAGTTTCGGAATTGAAAATGACTCGCTACGTGCTCAATGCCCATCTTTTCGTGACATTTGAGCGAAATGCATCAAAGCCACCGCAACGAACATCCCAACGCATTACAAAATTTTTACGAGTATGTGGCTTTTTATTCGGAGTGCTTGCTTTTGACTGTCCATTTCGATTTTGATTTTGTGTTTGTTTTGTTTTGAACGAGTCGATTTCAATGTAATTGAATAGTTCTGAATATTTGGATTGAATAATTAAATTAAAATATTTCACCTACCTACCAACGAAATGCTTCCCAATCCCGAAAGAGATGCTTCAAAGCGATCACACCCAGGAACCGTAACAGTTATAAGTTTTATTATAAAAATCAATGTTTAAGAGTTATTTTTTTACTTTTATTTAATGACTCAACAAATAAAAGTTTTTTTTATTTATATTTTAAAAATCCTATAACAATTATTTTTGATTTTTTTCTTATTAGTCCACAAATAACAGTTTTTTTTAGATTTTTATTTTAGTTGTCCTATGATAAAAAATCAAAAATAATTGTTATTATAGGATTTTTAAAATATAAATAACAAAAAATTCTTATTTTTTAATTTTTCCGCAAAAATTACAAAAAAAAAGTTTATTGCCAAGTTTGATTCTCCGTGCGAAAATAAATGTATTGGTATATTTCGTTTATTTGCATGAGTTTTCCTTCATAGTAAAATTTTCAATTATAGTTTTCATAAATAACTGTTATTTCCGGTCCCTGATTAAAATAATTAAAAGTCCGAAAAAGAAAAAATATTTCTTTTCCCTTAAAAAAAAATATTACAAACACTTCCTAAATTACAACTTTACCAACATGGAAAAAACAAGTTGCCGATAACCAGCGGAGGCGAGGAGGGCTGAAGGCAATCTTAGTTATAAAACAATGAGACCACACTGGGTCTTGTAGTCTCGAGTGTGCTCCGAGAAATGGATTCGTTTAGTAGCGAAAGTTCAGCCAATTTCATTGAGCTTCACAACTTACTAGCCTCAAATAACTTCTTTCTGTCGGTGTAGTCGAATGTGACAGCCAATGGTGTTCATGGCGGAAACACCTACACCGTTAACAATAAATCACGCAACACAACTGCAAACTATTCAGTGCTAACATTCCCCGAAATCTTGACCAAAATTACTGAAGTCGACTTTAAAACATCAGCACGATGGCAGGTGCCGAGGAAAACTCCGCCTCTTACGTAAATAAACACCGAAAGTGTTAAAATTCTAATTAAAACAATTCGCAGGTGAATTCCTGCTGTGCATGTTATGACGCCAGTTAATTTGGTAATCAATTAATTTGCTCGCTGCAGCCCAGAGCAGCGAAAACAAACTTCACTACTGTGCGCGATTGCATAATGGAGACCAGCACCGGCGGCCGGGGTGGAGCACAAGCAAATCGGGTAATTTGCTGCATGCAAAAGTGTGGAAAGCGGCAAGAGGCCAATGGCGAACACCGCGGAAAACATAGAGTCCGCTGCACGTACGGAAAATGAACGGAACGCGCATTTTATGCAACTCTCTGCTGCCATCGAATGGAAAATGCTCGCGCCTAAAAACCGAAGCGTACAAAAACGCAAAGGAAAATCTACATCATTGCAACATCGGCTACATTTATGTTACACCGAACGACACGCAAATGAACCGACAGTTGAACATACAAATAAACATAAGAAGCGTTAAGGGACTGACGTGAAATGAGATGGAATTTTAAGCTGCCCTCCACGAGTAGTCTACATTCCATTTCCCGATCAGCTAACATAGTGAGTGGAGTAATTGAAAGTGCAGACACATCGAAAGGATCGAAAAAGAGCAACACCATGTTTGGAACATTTGAAATTGAGTAACTTTGACAAATGTAGTTAATTATTCTTCGGCAAATATCCCCACCATGTCATTTCGTTCAATGCCCTAACGTCTGGGAACCAGACCTCTGGGTTCTAGTCCATCCATCTATCCACGAAGGCGATGATTTGCACACGGCGCAATAGGCAGTCCCGTTCATAGCTGCTGCCGTGTTGCTAGTATCCAACAAAGCCTGAAGTTGGAACGGTGGATCGGAAGGCAAATGTCTCACACATTTACGAAACTGGCATGGCCGCCCGACTCTGAGACTAAGGCCCAGCTTCCCGCAACTGTCCGAGTGATGGATGTGAATTTCTACGTGAATTGAAGGAACCTACAGTTTTATGTCGAATCCGATCGTCCAATTCAGAACTTTTTCATAGACAATAATTTAATTCCTCTAACACTGCACAACAGAATCAAATTTTTTTTAAAATAACAAGGTTCTGACAACGGATTCTGGTACAGGGGACCAAAAAAAATATACGTGTATCAGCGTTTTTTTTTAGGACATTTTAGTACCAATTTTGAATAAGTACGAAATAAACACTGAAACACATTTTCAGTTTTGGCTTAATTCTGGCGTTCCAGTTAATTTCTGAGCTTTGGTGTATTCAGAGACCTATAGTAGAATTGTATGGCAAATATTTTCGTGGTCATTTTTTCCTTAAAAAGTCCTGTTTTACATGACATTTTTGGCATTTTAGAAAAAAGGGTCAAATTGACCCATAAAAATAGTAGCTACAGGGTTAAAATGCTCCACAAAATTATTCTTCGTTGTATTTTACATCAAATTGGTGAACCCATCATATACCTAAAATGTAAGGTTACATGGTTTTCGTATGCCGATTCACCATAAGAATGTGCAAAAAGGGGAAAACTTTGACCCCCCCTAAAAAAAGATTCAGACGTAAACTTTCAAAACGCCGATACACGAATATTTTCTTTTGGTCCCCTCTACCAGAATCCGTTGTCAGAATCGTGTTCTTTTTTGTTGTGTTGTGCAGTGTAATTCAACTCATTGTTTACTACTCCTTGTAGAATTTCCCTAAAGTTATATTTTTTTTTTAAGATTTTTACATATTTGGATGCAAAAGAATTTCTACTTTTTCCGTAACTTTATAAAGTTCTGAAAATAAATCAAACATACATACATAACATTGAGCTGGTTCTTGTTACTCGGTGGATGAGTGTGTTCCTCATCCCCCTAGTTCCCTTTTCGAATCGATCTCGTATTGCACAAGTTGAACCGCATTTTTAATGTCATTGGCCGTTCAGCGTCTATGCCTTTTTTCACGCCAACGTGGCTCTTATTTTTCGCCAGCAACAAAATTTCATTTCCGTTTCGCACCGTTTCCAATTGCTTTATGTTTTTCCATCATTGTTTACTCAACCTTTATTGTCTTTTCGTACTTTTCCCAATCTTTTCCAACGTTTCCACGCATTTTTTCGTGATACTTTTTCGACAGTTAAGCGTAGCGTAGCCCATTAGCGTTAACTGTTTTTGTTGTTGCCATTATTGTTGTAGTTTATGGTCTTTTTTGGAAACCGGTTGCCAGAAAAATATTTTCAAGGGTCAAAATAATTTACCTGCCGTTACCTTTTGTCATTTCGTAGCTTTTGCTTCTGTGGCCCGCGTTAACATTGTTGTTGCTGTTATTTTTGTTGGCTTGCTGGTTAACTTAATTTTGGAGTTTGTTGCATGATACATTTTTTTTTTTGGTAAAAGTTTAAAGAAAGATAAACTTGAACTTGCCAGTTCACTTTTACTCGGCTTCGGCTTTGTGTTGGTACGTTGCGGAAGCGCGGAGAGGCGCAGAGAAAGGCTTCACAAAATTAATTTCATTTTTTGTTAGTTGCTTTTCTTGTTTCGCCGTTGTCGTTGAATTATTATCACGAAGGTTTTCGGCCATTGATCATGAAAATTGTTTATTCAAGTTTAGTGAAATATTTTCCCTGGGTGGAGCTCAAAAGTTTGTAGTCATGTTTAATTACCACAAGGCCCCGAGTAGACGAGAGAGTAACTCGTTGAAGGATGTGAATGTGGCGATCCTTGTGAGTCTGACAGGAGTCCTACATACAATCGCCTTAAGGGAGTGTTCCCGGGTAGAATGCCGATTTTAGGCTGTTTTTCAAAATTATTATTATTATTTTGGAGCTACAAGGCAACATGCAATATTCTGGTTTTTTGCTTGTTGTTCCTTATTATTTGGAGAACAGAAACTCATATTTGTGTCAAACAATTTTATTTTCTAAGTACAAATTTTCAGTGGTCAATGTGACCTTGTTTTCACTGCTGGCCGATAATAAATTTCGGGAACCAGTAATCTGAAACAGAAATGGGTATGCAATTATTAATCTGCAATAAATTCCGCGGATGCTAAACCACAGTTTTAGTCAAAATGTTGATTAGAAACAAAATGGCGGCCATATGAAAAAAAATTGTCCAGTTTTGCCACCTTTTTTTACCTTTAGAGTGCTTGAAAATATATTTAACAATAATTTTTTGATGAAAACTTTCGTTTAGCATCCAATGAAAACTATCTAGAACATTTTCCCAAAATTTCAAGTCGATACCTCTCATAGTTGCTGAGAAAAATTATCGGCCAGTACAAAAAATGTGGTTTCGAGAAAACGCGTTTAAAGTATCATGCGCAATGTATCAGCGGAGCAAAAAGAGCTGAGATTACTTCAATTAACATGCAAAAAAGTGGGTACTGAGTATGCGGATTGAAAAACGACTTTGGGGGGTGATAGTATATAGTATAAGGTACAATAAAACGCCACAAAAAAAAATCGATTTTTTCAAACTTCTACCCAGGAACACTCCCTTAATCATTCTGTAATAATTCTGTTCCAAGACGACTTGATTTCGTTTCAATTTACAATAAATCATTATTTCGAATTACATGAGCAATTTCTTGTTCGCCTGTTTATCCGTGAGACGGACGATATGATATGATGGTAATCTCTTAGGATCGGCTGTGCCCTATGGGAGGAAATCTACAGAAATAAAATGTTTGGACTTTGCCTAAGCCAGCATTCAAACGCACTCAGCGGCGTTCAGTATAGATTTTCTTGAAAGTTTCTACTTGACTTTTGTGCTGTCGATCGGTCACTTGCAGAGGTGATACCGGACGTGTCACTGTCATTGTCACGCCGAGTGCCCGACTTGCCCGCGCACGCACCGGCTGTCAAATTGCCAAGCTGCCATCGTTGTTGTGCACTTCCCTTTTGCGCCGCGACAGTTTCACTTTCTGCGCATGTGCAGCGACTTATTCAGCTCCCCGGAAGCCTGTAGCCTGTAGAGGTAAACGCTCGTATTGCTTTTCGGCGCATTTGCGTGCTTTGTTTGTGGCACGTCAATTATTGCCGCCACTGTTGTTGTTTTTATTGTTGATCTTGTGTGAAAGTGAAACTTTTTTACACTTAACCATTTTTGAGGTTGTTGTTGTCGTTGTCGTTGGAGGGCTTTAATTTTATTATTGCACTCATGTTTGTGCGTTGAATATGGCATTGTCGCTCCGTAATTGCTGGCGTTGTTGTTGTGTACCTGCCAAATTTGCTGTCGCGCTGTTGGTTTTATAATATTTTTGGACAATTATGACGACCATAACCTTTAAATTATGTTTGAGTGCACGGGCCAAAAAGGTAAAAGTAAAACGAAATTAACCAACAAAAGTGAAACGGTGGCTTACGAGTACATTTGGACAATAAATAAACAAGCAAGTGCGAAGAATACATATGTACATACATATGTGTGTCATAATTGGTGGTAATGCGGTGTCGCCTGGCTGGGGCTGAAGCGGCCCAAATGGCGACAATCATCGCACTTTCGTGTGCTGCTGTTTGGTCTATGAAACTTTGATTCAGCAAATGCAGGAAGAGATGCGGGCCTACAAAAATGAAGCTGTGTCCAGCTTCCGAGAAAATGTCGGCGAATCTGTCCCAGAAAATAACAACAAAATGCAAAGCCGAATGGCACAAACAATTTCTCAAATTCTAAACGAAAACAAAGCAATAACAACAAAAATGCTCGCTTGCACACATCTGCATACATATGTCTGGTATGTACGTATACCCTGTCGGACCTGACACAACTAGTTCCCAAAATTCATTAGTTTTTCAACTGGTTTTTTGTATGTAAGCCAGTCAGTCAGTTCGCGTCAAATCGTTCTGTATGCGCGTTTATAGGCGAGAAGAGAACATATAAATTAGAAAGATGAAAGAGGTGAAAAAATCAAGAAAATACTGTTAGGTCTGATAACACAGTGCAACAAATTCAAAAAAAATTTCGAGGGACAAGGTCAAACCCGTCTCATTCGATAGAGGACCTCACTAGATGAAAAAGTGTCAAGGGATTTTTTCCGGGATGTTCGAGTTTTTTTTTTAAATGCAGTCCAAAGATATGATGTTTTAAAAGTTTCAGTAAGGGGCATTAAGTCGCCATCTTTAAACTGCATTTAAAAAAAAACTGGAACATCCCGGGAAAAATCCCTTGACACTTTTTCATCTACTGAGGTCCTCTATCGAATGAGACGGGTTTGAGCTTGTCCCTTTTTTCAGTGTTGCACTGTGTAATATGATACTTTTGTTACAACAACGTCTGTATTTTTTGAACATGTCTGTTTCCATGAACGTGTTCATATTTTCAAGGCCCGCTGGATTTGCACGTTTTGCCTTGAATGATTTCAGTTGGAATTTTGCGTGTAGTGTAGCGTGTTACTGACTTAGTCAACAATGATGAGGAACCGGATATTGTCTGCATTAGACCCCAAACATTTTCGTCAGAAGTGTGTCTGCAACAAGTTCAAATCCAAGTTCATCTTTTTTGTTTGCTGAAATTGTTTCATGTAGTACGAAACAATCATTCGCATTGGATTTTTGTTGTACAGTATAATCTCGATAATCCGGACAATTAAAAACCAGGCACTGCCCGAAATATCGAAAAGTCCGGATTACCAAGATTACAAAAAAATTGATAAAAATACTACTGAACACCAATGAAACGTATTTGTTATTGAACTAAAATTATTTTTGCTTAAAAATTTTATTTTTAGTATGTTATGAAAATTTTTGGTGATTTTAAAAGAAATTTGTATTGTAATTTTCATTTGGCGAAGTTTTGTTTCATTTTTTTTAGAAATTCTAGATTTGCCTACTTTGTACTTCACTGCCAGTTGACGAAGTGACTTTCCTTGACTTAATTTGTTTAGAATTTTTTTCCATCGTTAAGATTGTACGTGTTTTCTTAACTATAGGTGCCATTGTTAATATTTGATTTAGTTTACACAGTTATATTAAACTTTTATAATTTATAAAAAGCAGATAAAAATGAGTGTCCGGATATTTGAGGTAAATAAAAGGTGTGGTGTCCGGATTACAGAGTCAACAATAGAAAGTAATTGGGTGTCCGGATTACCGCGTTGTTCGTATTAGCGAGTATCCGAATTATCGAGATTGTACTGTATTTTGAAAATATTTTTTAAAATAAAATTATTCAAAATTTCATTTTTTTATTTTCCCTAATAAAGTTCAACTGGTTATAAAACTAACCCAGAATAAACAAGTTCCGAAACTGGTTTGCTTAGAACTGCCTTTGGACTAGTTGCACAGATATGCAAAAGGAGACAATTTACTGTCGCCTAGGACATCGCCATGTGAAAAGGGTGGCTATAAGGAATCGGATCGGTTTTACGGTAAATTGTGGTTGACAAACGACCAGTTAAAAAACTAGAATCGGCCCAGTCCGAATTCCAGTAGGGTATGTATGTACATGCAATACATATGCAGACATCAGTCAAACCACACCAGCAACACAACACAACACAACGCGACGCGACGGCAGCGGCAGCGGCAGCAGCAAAAATGAAACAGCCCGCGTGCCGAGCCACGTCTGAAAGTGACGACGCCAAACCGCACGAACGCGATGATGATGTCGCTGTTGATGACGAGCGCACAAGCAACAACAGCATGCAAACGCCAACGACGACGTCGACCGAGTGGCAACGGGTTCAATGGCTGACCCAATTTCACGTACGAGCAGCCGCTCAACGCCACACTACACCGCACGCACGCACACACTCGCGCCAGAACGACAAAAATAAATGAACAAGAACAAATCGGCGGGAATAGTTGTGAAAGCGGCAGCAGAACAGAAAGCACAAAGCGGAATGGCAACAACAACAGCAGCAACGACTGACGGTCGCAGCGAGTTGAGCACAGAAATAAATGTTGGAGCAGCGGGGGATAGGGCGGACCCGAAACGCGCGGCAACAAGCAAATTCGAGCCGAGCACCGGTGCAGAATATTTTTAGAGGAGCAACAGAAGCCGGGGGACAAGTAATAAGCAACAACAGCAGCGCGGTGCTCAATCATTGTGACGCTATACCGTTGTGTCGGCTAGGAAGGTGAATGGAAATCAGCGAAAAGTGCCAAGAGATCCTTTTACACCATCTGACGTCCAACCAAATGTCGCCGACGACATGATTAACGGTTCTTGCTTCAGGCTGAAGTCGTTTCCGTTTAGCAGCCATCGCTTTTGGATGGCTGACTAGCTTTTCAAACTGTTTTCATGTAACACAGTCTAAGCAATTCGGGTTGTCTCTTGGATTCGGGGACAGGCTGCATTCAAATTCGTTTTCAGAAGATCACTTCGACGCTATTTCTAAGAAGCTTCTTGAGAGTTTTTTTTTTACTATCTGAATGCGCTTTTATGAACAGCTGACCCAATAACAATAACAACTTAAGGGGAAAGTAACGGCACTCTAGTGGCCGAAAAGACGAACAGACATTTACGATTTATTTCCTGACTATAGAAAAAGTGAGATGATTTATTTTGAAATGGTATATTTATTATTATTTTTATTGAAAATTTTGGCAAAAGGCCGAACGGATTTCTTGTAAAGTAACTAAACTAAATCTACAGTTTGTCAAGTAAATGTTTGCAAATTTAAAGAAGGTAGAAGATTATTTTGAAAAGCTTATAATATAACAGAAACTGCAATATTTTGAAAGTATTTGAAAAATATAGATTAATTGAATATTTCACTCTCATATAATATCAAAGTAATGTCTATTTGATTCGCGTATTGAAGGGCGAATTGATTTGAAATTATCTCCTGGACGACCCAGAAAACTGTTTGACAGAGAAGAAAGAAAAATCATCCGAAAAGTTCGTGAAAACCCCCGTATCTCAATAAGGGAAATGGCTTTGGATATAAAAATAGAATGCGGAACTGATGTATCTCATGAAACTGTTCGGAACTGTTCGGCGCCAAATTTTCAATGCAATTTTGGTTTTGAAAGAAGATGCATTTTTTGACAGTTTGAAGTATAGCTTCATTTCCTTTTTTGATTTTTTACACTGTTTTCGCGTATCAAATAGACATTACTATTAATCTATATCTTAAAAAAATGTAAAAATATTGCAATTTCTGTTATATTTATAAGCTTTTCAAAATAATTTGTCTACCTTTTTTAAGTTTGCAAACATGTTCTATTGGCTATGGTAGTTCGTAGGAGTATTTTCTAAAATATATTTTTGTAGAAATGGTGTACTGTTTATAACGAGAAATGTTTCCATCAAATCAAAAAACGACTTCGTACTACCTTAGAGTGTACAATTGTGAAGCTACTCAAATATATCCATGCAACGGTGTTCGACTAATCCGTCCACCCAGTTTGTAAAAAGTGGTTGCGAGAAAATGCTTGTAAATGCTTTGCACTGGAAAAAAAATCAATAATTGAACCTACTTATTAAAATGTTCTTTTTTACTCTTCCGGACCCACACTTATGTGAGGCGTCGCGCACCCTTGTTGGACGCCCGTCACATTTTTCCAATAAAAGATAACCACTAAATTCGTATAAAATTCCCACCCCTTGAAATATCGAAAGCAAATAAGTATTGACACATTTCCTAAAAAACTGTTAGATGTTTTAAAAATTTCCAAAATATTGTAACAGGTGGCTATTATTTAAATACGACAGAGCCAATTTATATTACTACATTGGACGTGTCAATGTCAATAATCAATAACTCAACAATTCTATTTCTTAAAAAAATGCGCGATGTGTGTAAAAAAACGGCCAAAAAAGATCTGTTAAAATAAGTTTAATTTTTGTGAAAAGAAAATTTGTTGATTTTATGCCACTGTGTCAGTTAAGTAAAGCAAATCGATTCCAATTTGATTGATTTGGAAATATTAAGAACTTAAAATAACAAAAATACATAAATAATTGCTCCAGAAAAATTTAATAATATAAACGAAAGCGATTCGTACACTAGAAATGCAATAAACCAGAAAACTGTGTTGAAGACCCTCCTTCACAACTTGAATTCGAGCTGAGAGAAATTCGAAGATTGAGTACAAAGTTTCTCCGGATTTTCAATTATTTCGCTTAGTCGAACATGTAGACCACCCAAAAGCAGTAATGGTAAAGCAAAAACAAAAATTTTGTAAAAGTATTGTTTTACAATTTCGGGCAGGGGAGCAGGAAGCGGAAGAGAGGACGGGCTGAGTGGAAGAAAACAAGGTCGCAAGTGAAGAAATTTTATACGCAACGGCAATTTAGCCATGGCTTAAATGCTGCAAGGTGAAGTTTAAAAATAGTTATGTCAAAAATAAATATATAAACAACAACTAAAAGTAGCAACAAACATACATATGTAGGTACATTAGCAAAAGGCCGCACTGCAAGGCACTACTAAAGTAAGCAACAGCAACGATGAAATTTTGCATAAACATTTTTATTTAAAAAAAAGTAATTGTTTGTCGTTGTTGTTGTTAAGTGAATACCAACCGCACTACATTACCGAACGGAAAAAAGTAAACTTTGCAAAATTTTGCACACATGAACGATTTTAGTGGATACGCAGAGCTACACACTTTTTCTGTCTTTATTTTTTTTTAAAGGAAGCAATGAAAAGAGAAAGGTGGCAATTGCACGCATGCGAACAACAAAACAGCAACCAACAACAACATTAACCCACTGCAGACGATACTGGCGACAACAACGGCGGCATTGGCAACTGCGACGGTGTCGGAGTCGGCGACGAACTGGACAATTCGGCCGAAAAGCAAACATCACAGCAGCAATCTGTCCAGCAGCGCAGCGATCGGGCGGAGTATGAAATAATTATGGGGCTCACGCACAAAATGCCAAAAACTAGATGCAAAAAAATACCGTCAACGGCAGGGGGCAGTGACACGCACTGGCAGTGGAACGGAGGCAGAGCTGAGTAAGTAGTAAATGAAATGTGTAAAATTTTATTACGTTTTTATTACTTTGACTGATTTTGTAATACCTGCTGCCACGGCGCGCTTAGCGGCTTTTGAAAATCGCATCAGAGCGGCTAAGAGTTGGCTGATTGACTGAGTTGTTGGTCGGATGGCTGGCTGGCTAATTGCATTCAAGTAACTATGAACTCTATATAAACTATATATATATATATATTACAATACAATAAATTCGATGTTTATCGCTTTATTTCAAAAATTGTGAACACCTTACAAAAGCAATACGAAAGAATTGCAAGCATTTATATTTTTTCAGATGGAAGCAGTTGCCAATTCAAAAACAAATTTATTCTTTCTAGTATTCCTAGACTCGCAGCAGAATTTAATTGCGGAATATTAGAGTGGAACTTTTTCGCCACTTCACATGGCAAAGGTGCTGTAGACGGAGTAGGTGCCGTAGTAAAACGAAAAGTCTGGCAAATTGTCAAAGCAAGAAATATCGCTCTCGAAGATGCTCAATCTTTTTATGAATGTGCTAAGAACAACATTTATGGAGTCCACCTTTTATATATATCTCTGGAGAACAAGTTCAAGCTTTTTCTAATCAACTGTCAGAGTTATGGCGAAATGTTCCAAAAATCAAAGGAGTTAAAAGTTTGCATTGGTTTTCATTTTTCGACAGTCAATTTTTTGAAGCTGCTCGAACCGCTTATTCATCAAAGAAGAAAATTAAAATAAACCACACTAAAAACTTGTAACTTTATTTTTTCCTTATTTATTACTGTTATGTTACTTGAATTTAACTTGTTGTGTGTTATTTTTATTAAAAGTTGAAGTGTTATAATGAACATCATTACTGTATGTTATTCCCCTTGGTAAAAAATTTGTCGCGTCCGTGATGTCGCGTCCGTATTCATGCTATACCTAATTAAAAAAGGTAAGAGAAAATTTCTCATATTTCATAAGTCTACGAAGAAAAGTTATCCTTTGACCTTTGACAGTTACGGACAATAAAATATAATCACTCGTAGTATTAATGATCCAAAGTAAAAACACATACTACGTAGTTGTAAAAAAAGATGAATTATATTTTGTGTTTATTTTTTGGATCAAGTACTACAAGTATCAAAGAAAATAATTGAAAGAAATATTTCATTAATATATTTAATAATTCATTGAAAATAAAACCCTTGTATTTCGACTGACAAAAAATAGAATCATTACTGAAAGATGTCGGACAAATTCTTTTAAATAATAACGAGTGCTATTACAGTCAGTATTTGGTGGCATAACCCTTATTTTCCAATACGGCAGCACATCTCTTAGGCATGGACCCAATTAAGGTACGGCATACACTTTTTGGTATGGAATACCAAGCGTCTTGGACTTTTTGCCACAGTTCATCCTTATTCCTTGGATAAATTGGTCCAAGCTTCTCTTTCACAATTTTCCATAAATTTTCGATTGGATTCAAGTCCGGCCACTGTGATGGCCAAGTAAATATATTGACTGAATGGTGCGCAAACCAAGTTTTTGCAAGTCCCGCGGTATGCTTCGGATCGTTATCTTGCTGAAATTTCCAAATTAAAAGCATGTTCCATTCAGCATAAGGAAGCATGACTTCGTCAAGTATTTTGACATAAAGGTGTTTGTCCATATTTTTTTAATCCAAAATATGGGCCCGACACCGCGCCAAGAAAAACAGGCTCAAACAATTATATTGCCCCCACCATGCTTGAACGTTTTTGTGGTGTATCGGGGGTGCATTTCAGCGTTTTGTGGTCGCCGGACCCAAACTTTTCCATCACTTCTTACCATATTATCTTGCTTTCGTCGGACCACAGAATATTTCGCCATTTTTTTCGTTTTCGGGAACACTCCAGTTGCTGTGTGTCTTGGCAAATTGACTCCGATTTTTTTCTATGTCTTTTGGTCAACATTGGCACTTTTCGTGACAGTCTCCCAAAAAGAAGATATCTGGAAGATATCTGCACTCTTAATTCGTGCTGTATGGCTGAGGCGGACTTGAAAGGATCGCGCTTCGATAAGACTTCAATGTATTTGTCGTCCTGGGTCGTTGTTTTTCTTGGTCGTCCCCTTTTTCGCATTCTTTTGGAGGTATTAAGGCGTTAAATACGAATTTCTGCGACCTCTTCATTATTTTCGAAATTTCCCTTCGGCTATGTCCGTTTTTTCTTAAATTTTGAACGCACAGTCGTTCTTCCTCGGAACAATGCTTTCCGCAACCCATATTTCTAAGAAAAATATAGAAATATTCTCAAAGCCTAGTCTACAGCACTAATTTCACGAAATTGAATACTTACAAATTTGTTTCGCACAAAATTATTTCAACTAATGAACTTTTTCTGTTGTTGATTCTATTTTTTTGTCAAACGGGACATAGCACACTTTTTATTTTTTTTTTAATCTACAGATAACTGTAAAACATACCAGTGTTGCCTAATGCTAGATTTTTGGAAGTAGATATAGTAAGCAATATTGGGTTCCCATGGACTTCAGGGTAATATAAAAATAGTAGTAGAAATTAAAGATTGTTTCAGTGCAATCTCTGTGATTCTATTTTTTTACCGTAACTGTATATACATATATAAAAAAGAAAATTCCCAAAAAATACTAAATTTTGTATATTTCTATAAGAGCTTCAAAAAAACTTCTACTTGTTGTCGCGTCCGTTTCATTGCATAATTGCTTATAATTTTGTACTAATTTGTACTAAATCTTTCCAATAAATTTCTAAAATGTAGCACTATTTCAGCGCGTTAGAATACTAAAAATACATATCGGCTCTTTATGTTTCTTTCTTGTTTTGGCGTAATTAAAAGCGTGCGAATGTCGCGTCCGTGCCACTGGGAGATGCCCAAATATGTCTAATCAGACTTCGATTAGTACAAACATTTTCAAAAAAAAATCCATCCATCCATCCATCTATTTTTGCAGCTCACTGATATTTTTAGTGCCCATGAACGTGTTAAATGTGCACAAACTACGACCTTTTTTTATATAATATTTCAGGTTATGTAATGTTAAAAGGCGATATAAGGGCCAAAAATATAAACTCAATGCTCTTGCGTTCGTCAGACCTTCTAGATGTAGTCCTTCCGTTTGTTTACCTGCAACTGCAATTTCTTCCAAATTTCAAAATTAAATGAAAACGATATTGCTATAAGCCTTTATGCCGCATCTATTAAATCGAGTTCTAGTCTCTTTTTGGTCAGTTACTGAACCAGCAACAAGCGTGTTCGCTTTCAAGATATTCGAAAAGTCCATCTAATTTGTCCAGGGCCGTTACACTGCCAAGTCGTGTATCGTATATAGCCAAAAAACTTTCCAGAATGGGAACGTCTTTAGATGAACACCGTTTGATTGGTTCTGCAGTTAACACCGAACATCTCATATCTGCTTTTCTATACCGCGCATTCGTTCTCCTGAATGTTACAAACTTCATGCCTTCAAGTCGTGCCTACCATGGCTTCCAGTGCGGGGTGTAGCAACGACGAAACATCATTACACGCTACAAACGCATGCCGCAAGTATGCCACATTTGGCCGGCCGAAGGACGGACGAGCATGCGTGATGCGTGAAGAGCGAGATCGCAATAGCTTTTCGTTGTTGTTGCTTACATTGTAAGATTGATGACGCTGAAGTGACTGCGCTCTGGCGACTTTTGCCAGGGGCGTGCTTTTATTTTCGGGCCCATGCCAGCGATCATTTGAATAACTGTTTGATATTTTGCTAGCAACTATTTTGCTCTGACAGGATTGCATTCCCCAAAAGTACTGGTTTTTCGATTTAATCTCGGCTGGATCGGAGTTCGAACCCACGTCTCTTCGCCTGTTGGTCGAAGCCTCTAGCCTCAGGTCGCTACATCGACCGGCAGCTGGCTAGTTTGATGTGCCCGCTTTTATCGGCGACGCTGGTTGCTGCTGTTGTCACTGCCGCCACTAATCCACATCTCCACTGACCAACCAACCTATCCACAACTCTCCTCTCTTCGCTTCTCCCCCTGCCCAGTCTTTTTTAATTTCGACTACGCTGTTTTTGCGCTCTTTTTCTCTCTATTTTTGCTGTTGTTGTTTGTTGCTGCAATGCTTTTGGTGCCATTATGCATTGCTATTCATAATGGTTGCTGTTGCCAGCGCCACTCGCATTGTCTCGCTGCCGTTGTGCCGATTGCCGTTACGTGAAAGTTTGTTGAACTTTCGTTTTCACTGAGTTGGTCAGTCGGTTGGTGGGGTCCATGGCAGCGTTGTGGTCTACAGCGTCGCCATTGCCGCCGTTGTAAATGGTGGCCACTGCAATGGCATCAATGTTTTCATATTTATTTCCTAGTTGCGACAAATGTGTTGCCGACTCGATGAGCAAGTCAATTCTGCACTTGAACGCTTGCGCACTCCTCCCGCACGCAGAGTTCACGAATCGGCGGTTTTAGTATTTCAAAGCAGCTACATTTTATACAGCATGGAATTATTGCCTCCATGCAACACTTCCGTAACCACTTGGCGAAAGTAACATCCTCCGTTTTCGCCCCTCTGCGCACACGCCGTGGTGCCTGCAGTCTGTAGTGTGCGAACACTATTCCCAGATTCACCCAAAATGTTGACATTCTATTTGCTTCTACTGACACGACTGCTGTGCGCCTGAGCGCTGCGTCCCTGCGCTCCGGCGTTGCGACAAATTGGCGACGCGCCAACTAACTCAAATCCCCAACGGTCAGCAGTACATGAACGCACATAAATGCATAAAGATGTATGTATGTATGAATTTGAATGTGTATATTCGCACATCAGTCGCAATCACTTGCGACGAGCAGACAGACTGCAGGCGCAGTCGTCGCAGCGTTTTCCTGCTCTTACAATGTTGAACGTGCGAGCTGCCAGTAGCCAGCAACGGGCATGGATGGAGGCACTCTACTTAGTCTGGCGTCTGGTGGCCCCTTCGTCCCTTTGCCATTTCATTTCGTATGCGCTTCCCCACATTCATTTCTAATGGCAAATAAATGCGTTGGTTGCCGCCAACAGTTTCACTTCCTTGTTTCGGGTCGATGTTGCATGCAGCTGCACAACAAATGCTCGAGAAGTATGTATCACTCTACCGGCAACATGCGCACAAGCTGCATGCGCACACACACGCATACATATGTAGATACGTGCATGCACAAATGTACCTTCGTACATGTACATGGAGCTTTTTGCAACTTGCATCTATTGTCATAACGTGGCAGTTGTTGTTGCCGCAATGGTTTCTGCCCGTCCTCCAATCACCTCCGTGCTACTGTCAGGGCAATGGCACAGTTTCGCTCTTCTTCTTCTTCTTCTGCTTGCTATCTCCACATACGAATCTCGCATTTCTGCTTCCATACACAAAGTATCGAGCTGACCAGATTTCACTGGCACTGCCGACGCATTTTCATGGGCTTGACTTCGGTATGGACATTTTAGTATGCTGTGTTACGCCCAGAAGTAGGCGTGGCCACGATCTTCAGGAAAACAAGCAATATGCGCGTGTCGGCTCAGATGTTCAACCATTAGTCGGCTGGTAAACACGATTAGAAATATCAGTACGTACATACATATTTATACTGATTCAAAACCAATTAGAAAATACCTTTATATTTGATCAGAAGTGGCAGTATACTCCGGAGCCTTCCCGACTACTTCTGGCTCATCGCTAGATGCCCTGGTGAACCTTCCTCCACTTGATGTTTTCATCCAAGGAGGAGGCCCTAAAGGCCATCCGAAGACTAAAACACAGTGGCCAGTGGCGCTTGTCCGGTACTGGACAATTGTGCTGGCACCGACATCGACCTCACAGTCATGTACATGCCCCCCGACTCCATGCCTTCAACTGTCATACTAAAAAAGCGGTACATGGTGTTCCTGAGCCTGAGGCTCACTCTTGGTCAGATCCTGAGGATGAGGACGGTAAACACTGTTTCCGTATATTCACGGACGGCTCCCGAAAGGAAGAAGGTTCTGGCTCTGGGGTCTTCGTTGAATCCACGGGGACTGGACGGTTCTTTGCCCTAGGCTCGCGCGCATCTGTGTTACAGGCAGAGGTGCATGCGATACTTGAGCCGATGAACTTTGTCATAGAGAATAGGTGGAAAGGCAGGTCTATCTGTGTCTGTAGTGACAGCCAAGCTGCGCTTATGGCCTTGGACAGCCCTCTAACCATCTCTATGCTAGTCAAGTCCTGCAAATCCAGGCTTAATTATGTCGGCAAATACACAAGCCTGAAGCTCACCTGGGTGCCGGGACACGCAGGAATTGCGGGTAAGGAGACCTCGGATTCCTAAGCTAGAATTGGCTCTGAGGCTGCTTTTGTCGGCCCTGAGCCTGTTCTGCCACTCTCATCTGCGGCCATCAAAGCCACTGTTAACGAATGGGTCACTATGATCCAGGAGCGAGCATGGCAGGCTGAGAGCGGCTGCAGGTGGACGAAACTTATGCTTCCCGCCATATCCGACAGATACTCACAGTTTCTTCCGTCACTAGGCAGAGGGGACTGCAGACAGATGGTCGGGTTAATGGCGGGCCATTTTCTATGGGCAAAGCACATGGAAATGGTAGGCATATCTGACAGTGTCCTATGTCCTGCCTGTGGGGAGGACGTTAACACGGCGCGTTTGCTCGTATCAGGTTTGAGACGTTTGGCACTGATGTGCTAAGAAGCGACCACCTTGGCTCCTTGGCACCCCAGGATCTATCAAGGTTTCTTCGGAAGTCGGGTAGATTTAAAGCATATTAACAGGGAACAACAAGTCGTAGTACAATGGACGTATAATTGTCTGAGTGCTGCGCTTGCTAGATCGTTCCGACAAGGAGTAACAAAAAAAATACACCAGAAATATGATCCACACGCCTCTTTACCTCTTTTGGGCTATTTTATTCGATCATCGTCACAGCACGTTTTTGCTAAAACTTGACTTATATATTTTGAAAGAGGGAAAACGTGAATCTCAATAAATAAATCGCTAAAAACGAAAACTCCTATTCTTCAAAATCAACTGTTGTTGATCAAATAAGCGTTTGAAGGTGAACGAAATGGTTTTAAGAAATCTTATTTGAAAACGCTTACATTTCGAATGAATTGAAAATATTAAAAGTTAGTGTCCGACCGAAACCAATTTTTTGGGCCGAAACCGAGTTTCGGTTTTTTTTTTAATATTCGGCCGAAACCAAAACTTTTTAGTTAAAATAAAAATCACCATATCAAGCATTTTTTCAACAAACGAATTCTACTTTAAATAAATAAAGAACAAACAAACACTAAATAAATAAATAAATACTTATTAATAAAAACAATTCTTATAATTAACAGTGTAGAATTTTTTAAAAACATAAACATAAAAACTTAAATCGACCGAAACTGAAACTGGCTGAAACTGAAACCGAAACCGGAACCACTTATTTGGGCCGAAACCGAAACCGAATATTCGGTGGGACACTATTAAAATTGCTTATATTTGTTCTTTTATTTATTCTAATAAAATTTTCACTAAATTTGTTTGAATGTAACATTATTGAAATTGAAACTGGCTGAAACCGAAACCACTTATTTGGGCCGAAACCGAAACCGAATATTCGGTCGGACACTATTAAAATTGCTTATATTTGTTCTTTTATTTATTCTAATCAAATTTTCACCAAATTTGTTTGAATGTAACATTATTTTAATTAAAATCAGAGGATGTTGTGCCAATTGTTGTACGAGTATAGTTAATGTTGCCTTTCGACGAATGACAAATATTTTCTTTTGGCTCATGAAATATCCAGCAAACTAAAAAAAATTAAATAAAATTCATGCTAAATATTCAGTTAAAAGATCTATAAATATTTCAGATGGTGTTTGGAATTCGAAATAAAATTCAAAATATCTCAAAATGTTCAAAAAGATGCTTGGAATTTGATTCCAAATAAGGAACACTATGTACTCGGATGTATATAATAATACAATAATCCCCTTTTGCAATCCCTTTGAAATGTTGTTGTAAACATGTTGAAAAAGCAATGTTGCATACGCATTTGGAACCGGTGAAATTTGTGGTATCAAAACGGGCCCCATATAGAGGCCTAAGTGTGTCTCATACAAATGGAGCTACTAAAACCGAACATGTTTTAAATAAGTTAGTGTGAGATGATTCTACTAAAATTGCAAATATTTGGTAATACGGCTGAAAAATAAAAATAACCTACTGACAAAATAATTTTTTATTAAATGTGTACAATCCAATTTTCTTCCAAAAGTGAGCAAATATTTTACTTACCGTTGTAGTGCAGATACGTCGTTTTCTGTGAAGAAAGCAAAATAGACAAATTAGAAATTAAACATGTATGATGGAATTTTATATAACTTAATGTGATATTTTTTAAACGTGCTTGAAGAAATTTTTCTAAACGGTTGCATTTGAAACAAAAACATAGACTTTTATAAATAGCTGCAAGGTTTCGCAGCAAAACTCTGCTATTTGCTCCAAAGGTTTGGTAAGTTTAGTAATGGCGCTTTTCATTATTGTTCAGATGTACTGTGGTGTGTTTAGTGATCCGTCGATACCATCACTAGTCCCAATCTTTCCTTCTCCTCTTGTACTTATGTTCCCCCTATTTTCTTCTCCACGGCTTCGGCCATTCGTATCGTTTAATGTTTATTGTATTCTCTGTTACTCGTTATTCGTACGCCTTGTAATAAAGTACCCAAAACCCGAACAACCCCCGCTTTTTATTTATCCGCTCCGCCGCGAAACGATTCATGGTCCTTCGAGCCATCGCGAACTAGCAACGCGAAACACAATCAAACAATAAACTTTGGTGAACATAAAACAATTTCAAAAACAAAACAATTAACAATTATAAACAGTGATACGATTTTCAACATTTTTAAACACAGAACAATTCACAACAACTTCAACAAGTGCAAGTGCAAAATCGAAAAGTGAAAAGACACAACAAAAATAAGACACAGTCAAAATTACAAACAAAAAGTGCAACAAGATATTCAAACAGTGCACAAATTACACAAATTAAAAACAAAAAGTCTAAACGAAACATTGGACAGTGCAGTGTAGTGAAACTAATAACAACAAAAACGCGCACACCACCAATAAGACAACAACACACACCCACAAAGCAGAGAAAAAAGGGAACCAGAGAAGAACAGCCCAAACAACAACAGCACAAGCAACATCATCACAACACAGGAGCGGACACACAGATCCAGCAGGAGATCCCCAATCTCGGGCACGGGGCCCAAACACAGATAAGCGAAACATTTATATTTTCGAAATATAAATAACACGTACTAACACAACACGTACAGAGTATATTAAACCCAAATATACACCCACTCCTCAAAAATCCAGAGTAAAATTTTACTTTCTGGTACCCCACCACTGCTCGCTTATCGTGCATATTCCCTTAATACAAAACAGCGCAGTGCAGTAAGCAATCCCGCTACTGCACATAATTCGGCGCTTTGTATATTCCGCAGTCCCTTTTGTGCGACCTTCGCTGCCGCAGCAGCAAAATCTCCGCTGCAGCCAGCAAAAACGCACTATTCTAGTGCAGTAAATAGGCACGCAGCATTACTCCCGCTGCATTCCCACTCTCCCACTTGCACGCATTTTCGCGTTTTGTTTTGTGCGATATTCGCAAGCACTCAGCAGCGAGCATTCCCGCTGCTGCTTTCAAGTGCAATTGCAGATTCGCACTTCTGCCTAAGCAATTTCCACACTCTCGCTGGCAGAAGTAAACAAACGCAAATACAGTGGGACGAATAGCCTATTTTAGCAGCACATTGAACAATTTTCTGTGGCTTAGAAAATTTTCAATAGTGCACATTGCACATACATATTCAGTGCACAGCTGTTGTCACCCCAAGCAAATACAGTGGGACAAAAACACCCCACCTGTACTCAAATTTTAATCGTTCACCAAATATAATAAGAATTAATTATTATTACCCGAAAACACTACTACACTAATATATTAACATACTTGACTCTTTACATACAAACATTTATTCACGTTTGCACACAAATAAAGACACATTTACATACACCTATATATTAAGAAATTTGTTGTTTAATAATAATTTTCCCCAATTCTCGTTTACATATTCTTGTTTATTCCCAATATTTATATACCAATTTCTCGACGCGTTTACACACACAATTGTAAACTTTGATCCTCAACAGAAATACAAATTCGTATTGAAGATTTTTTACACTTTCGTGTACACTTCTCCATTTTTATATTATCGTTCGCGCGGACGCGGTAATAGTTCCGGTTTATTTCCCATAAGCCGTGTATTTATATTCAATCGAATTTTACTCCCCCTTTCGAGCTTTTTAAGCCATCTCAATGCCTGTTGAGCGATCCCCCAAGCGTCCAATTAAAAAAATGGAATCTTCTACCCCAAGGTATTCAAAGTCAACCGAGGCAAATTTGACAGTTCCTGTCACTCGCGAGGCACTCAAAACTCGCTCCACGCCTCCTAGTTCCAAAGCAACCGATGCCAGTGTTGCCACATTTGGTTTTGAGTCCGAGAGACTTGTGCAATTATGCACACAATTTTCATCGGCTCCCATTGAGGATTTGACCAAATCACTGGTCCAAATTAAGCAGAAAAATCTGCAAGCCCAATGGGAGAGGCTAATGCGCGCACATCAGTCAGTCTTCCTTGCTGAGGACAACAGCCAGCCCGACGGTTTTAAAGAGTCGGCTAGGCAAACGATCGACGCCTGCACAGACCAATACGAGTTGTGCATGGCAAAGATGTTGGACATCATTAAGATGCTCCAATCTCAGTCCCCCCAGCCTGCTACGCGTATGGAACCGGTTCAACCCCTAGAACCAGCAAATACTTCCTACATTTGCCTCCAAGTTCCTCCTTGCGACACCGAAACATTTTTCGGGGGCTATGAGCAGTGGCCGTCCTTTCGGGACATGTTTACTGCGGTATACATTAGCCACCCCCAGCTCACTCCAGCCCAAAAATTGTATCACCTCCGATACAAAACGCAAGGCCAAGCCGGTGCTATTGTTAAACAATACGCACTAACCGATGAGAATTTCGGACTCGCGTGGGAAGCCCTCAGATCCCGCTATGAGAACAAACGCATCCTCGTTGACAACCAAATTCGTACTCTATTGAATATCACTCCTGCCCACACCGAAAATAGTGAGGCACTACAGCGGATCCAGAATTCTATAAACAATTGTCTGTCCGTTCTCAAGTCTCAGGCCGTAGACACGGACAATTGGGATCCGCTGTTGGTATATATATGCTCTACCAAACTGCCCGAAGCAACTCTAGCTTTATGGGAACAATCTTTGACATCCCGGAAGAATCTGCCACCCTGGTCACAGATGAATGAGTTCCTGACCTGCAGATACGAGGTAGTCGAACGGCTGAATTTCTTTCGGCCTCCCAAGTCGAAACCACAATCCTCATCTTCCAATGTCCCCAAAAATCGGCCCCCCAGATCCCTAAATTTTCACACTGAAGTGAAAAAGGACTTCGCGTGCAAACTCTGCAACGCAAATCATTCCGTACGGACTTGCCAAAGCTTTAAAAGGCTCACCCCCCAGAGTCGATTAGCATATGTGAAAAAGCACAAGCTCTGTGTAAATTGTCTTGCTACATCTCACCTAATTCAGGACTGTACGAGCAATTTCACATGCGTATATTGCCAGAAAAAGCACCACTCTTTGCTTCATCTCCCCAAAGGTAATGCGCAACCCACTCACTCCCCCAATCGATCACCTTCGACCACTTCTCTGGTCTCAACGGTTCTCCAACAACCGAGCAACAACTCCGCCACTCATTCTCCCGTTTCCTATGCGCCACCCAGCATAGGTTCAAGGCAAAGTACGCTCCCAGTACCAGCCCTCCACCCAAAGAATGGCACCCAGTCTCTTCTGCCTACGGCACTGGTGTCCATTAAACACTTTGGAAAGTTGTTCAGAGTTCGAGCGTTGATCGATCAAGGCTCTCAGTGCACCTTCATTTCCTCGAAGGTCCAGAGACGCCTAAAATTGCCAATCGAGAAATCTAACCTCCAGATCTCGGGCATGGGCGGACAGATTGTGAAAACCGCCAACAATATATGCTTTTTGACATTGGCAGTCCCTAAAACGAGCACAAACCTGCCCGTGCAAGCAATCGTACTTCCAAAGTTAACGGAATTTCTCCCCGCTTCCAAAATAAACTCCCCCAATTTGAACGATTTTGCCACGCTAGATCTCGCAGATCCAAAGCCCTTCGAGGCAGCGCCGATCGATATAGTGATTGGCAGTGATCTCATCCCGCAGATCATGCTCGAAGGTTTCCACCGAAATGTATGTGGCAGTTTACTTGCTCAAAATACAGTATTCGGTTGGATATTAAGCGGTCCAGTACCCAGATCACCATATTTGACAAATGCTGCCACGGTGCCAAATCCCCATACGCACACTGGTCCCGCCCTTCGAAGAAACCTTCCTACTTCAAAGGAAGCCTCTTCTGACATGATTGCCGCCCTCAAACTCGTAGGGTTTCCACCCAAGGAAATAAAGGCAAATCACTCGGAACCTGCCATCCCTGCACACTCAAACTCGAAATGGCAAACCCCCCCATTCGTTGCCAAATGTTTCGCCCCCCGCAGGATGGCTATCAAGCCCCCAACACAAGCGTTGGCTCAGCGCCACGCGTCAATATGCACAGCAACCGATGGAAACTGCAGCCCCCTCGCATTTCCACATTGCACCCTCCCATACACTAAACCTCGCGCGCACCCATCCCGGGTCCGAGTCAGTCGCCATTCCCGTGCGACCTGCTCCAAGCGCCTTTACTCCTCCGACGGTAACTCAAGCGAACCCCAGCGTTTGACGAACCGCTTACACCCCCCACAAACGATGTCAAAATTATCATCACTCACAACTGACATCTCTTTTGCAGATCCGGCGCTAGCGAAGACCCCAGCAGTTGCCCCCCAAACTGCCCTGCACGTCCGCACGGAGCATCGACAGCAAAGAGGCCCTCAGCGCACTCCCCAGCGCTACGGCATCGCGGATCGGCGGCAACTCCCCAGCCGTCAGCTCATCCTACAGCCAGGCAGCCGCGCATCACCGCCAAATCATGACCAGCCATCCGTCCGGCACCCCCACAAAATATAATTGCAATCTGCAATGGCGGGCGCGATGTTCAGATGTACTGTGGTGTGTTTAGTGATCCGTCGATACCATCACTAGTCCCAATCTTTCCTTCTCCTCTTGTACTTATGTTCCCCCTATTTTCTTCTCCACGGCTTCGGCCATTCGTATCGTTTAATGTTTATTGTATTCTCTGTTACTCGTTATTCGTACGCCTTGTAATAAAGTACCCAAAACCCGAACAACCCCCGCTTTTTATTTATCCGCTCCGCCGCGAAACGATTCAATTATCATAAATTAATCGCATCAGGGCGACGTTGACGTGCACGCATAGCGCCACACATGACATTGTTTTAATGAAGTGCAGCATTGTGCTGGGACAAGCCTGGATCGGGGAGCGGACGCTGGTGACTGGCATTATGCGACATGCAAACTCACCGTTGCCGTTAAACTTGTAAAAAATTGGGCAGGGAGTCGGTCAGTTTTGCAAATTATGTGAACATACATACATACAGATATATACATATGTATACTAGTATGTATATATGTATGTTATGTATGGACTGCTGCCCTGTGGGAGTCGAAACACTTGTTGTCGGCAATAGTCAGCACTCATGAAAACGAAGGAAAACAACAACAAGTACAGCGCTCAGCGCACTGCATTTTGTGCAGTTGGAGACCCTATTCGGTGTAAATGGCTTGGCACATTTGAATAGAGCTACAACCGACAAATACTTTTGCGTACACTCTAAAAGCAGCCGAAATTCAGCGCAGTCTTACGATGCTCACAAGCACTATTAGGCGTCCACTGTTGCTTTGAAACCAGCAACATTGAACAAAATATAATTCCGTTCCATTATTAGGAATATTTCATATGTAAATGCATATGTTTCCTCAGCAATGTTAACTAAAACATTATCCTTTCAGTCCACTTTTTTAAGTGTTTTCTACACAAACGCAGACGCACACACACACACACGTATGTATGTATGTATGTATGTGCTTGTGTGCACTCGAATGCAAAACTTGCATTCAGCGGCTGCAATGGCGAGGCAAAACTACAACAACACGTTATAAAGACGACTGCCGCAACAAATGCAACAACAAGAATGCGAAAAAATTGCGACAGAAAAACTAACAAAGCCGGTGCAAGGCTGCCAAGTCAGTGACCGCTGCGAGTGGGGGCTACGCTGCAGTGCACCGCCGAAAGGACGTGAGTGTGGGGCATGAAAAGCTGACAACGACACAAGTAAACATCTACTTATGTGCTGACTGGTTGGCGCTCGAGCTTTTTAGCGTCAGAAGAGAGCGAAGAACTGAACAAGCAAAAGCTCTGAAAGCGTGGAAATCATTGTCGCCAAGAGAAATAATATTATTTGCAGAACACATAATTTTTGAAAATAGAAAAAAAATTTAATATTTAATACACAGGGTGATCTAAAGCCATTTTTTATTATTTTATTTCAAAAAAAAAGGGAAAATAATTCACTGCATTTTGTTTTCAAACACCAATTATGAAACAATTGCCACTGAAAAAGCTGTCACCCAACCGTTCGAGATCAGCATCGAACTGCAGGTCCCTTGCATCTTTTGAATCTTTTGCTGCCTACGAAAATATTAAGAACTTTTTCCGCACTTTTCAGGGTAGTTTTGGCCGCAACTTAATGCATATTAGGGTTTAGCATGGTGGTTGTCAAATTACATTACAAAAAAGTGCAATAGTTCAACATGGAAATAGTAATGCGAAAAAGAATTCAAGCGTACCATATGCTGTCCTTTTGCTTAAACCTTTTGCTTATTGGTGTGATGAGGTATGACATACCCCAAAACTTGATATAGCAGCAACCTCACGAAGCAACACAAATATAAAAGAAATCAATTGTATATTATTCTTCATTTACTTTTACGTAAGATAATACAAAAATATTTCATAAGCAAGCAATTTGTAAAAGAAAATACCAAATATAACAAAAATAAACGAAAAATAAAATAATTTATAAGTTGACTTCATATAATGGAGTTTAAAAAATGTCTTTATAGGTATAATTTTCCAAAAACATAGTCTATTTTAAAAACGAAATACATATAGTTATGTGACATAAAATTTTTGGCAGCTACCCTGAAAGAGTAGCGAATTACAGGGTCTCAAAATTAGCGCATTTTTCGCAAGTCGTACACGGAACGAAAAACGGTCAAAAAATTTGTGAATTTGTGCATAAACTGTATGCACATTAGATTGGATTTAGTGCACGATTTTTCGATTTCGATGCTCCGCAACCTCTCATTTTATGCGGTTTGGTAAAAAAATGCATGAGCCAACAAATTTTGGGGCTAGGGTGGGGCTAAATGGCGTCAAATGTACGACCGACATCCATTTATTTTCCCTTCCGAATATTTCTTCTAAACATATCTACCCGCTATCTCCAATTCTTAAGGGGGCTGCCATACAAAATTTGCCATTTTCTATGCCATAGGCTCCCCACTTGTAAATGTAGTAGTAGTTAGCGAGAAAACATCGTATCTCAGAAACTACTAAACCGATTTAAATGATTTATTCAGCGATCACCAACATTCTTGAGTACAAAAAATACAAAATTAATTAAGGTTCAGAAATTCACCACCAGAGGGCGTCTCCCATACCATCGGATTTGTGACGTTGTCAACTTTTGGGTTTCTACAAAGCAAAAATCAAAATGTATTGTCGAACGAAGTTCATTCTCTCACCCTGTGTCATCTCCTGAGATTTATTAATGAGTCCGGGAAATTTTCACAGGAGATCTCATAACCCTTTCTCCCTTTCCACCCACTTTCTCTTTTCTCTTTTCTCTTTCCCATTCCAATCTGCCCTATCAACCTTTTTCCTGAGCCTTAAGTACATTGGGATTTAAAGCCTGAGTGCTTGAGGTAATGACCTCCCTTTATTATTTCCTTATTATTATTATGTTATTTCCTTGGCTCCCCCTCACATCCATCCATCCATCCATAGGGAGTCAACTCGATGGACGCTTCTTCTGCGTAATCACATGTAATGTTGAACTACCGAACTACGCGTAGAATCGACCTTCGTTGCACTATCTTTGCTACAATTGATGCGCTAAATTCTGACGCGCTCGTTACCTTGTGTCATGACCATCCAAGCATTTTCAACAGCTTCTATAATTATTTAATTCGAGGCAATGAGAATTGTGGTGTGTCAATGTGTGCGTACATCTTCAATTGATTATGTTAATTTAGCGAACGAAATTTTCTTTGCTTTTTCAAATAGCAGTTTTGTTGTTTTGGCGCCAACTTTTCGTCGGTTAACCGAATTCTCGCGAGTTCAATTTCAAATATTGACACAAAACTTCAGTGCAACTGTCCATTGCTGCGCAGCAGTAGCAATGTGTGTCAGTTTTCATTGACAATTTTGCGCAATTAACCCCATTTTAAAGCGATAATCCCCGCCCGCCCGCTTCGTTTGAGAAATTGACCAATGGCAGTTCATTGTAATTTGGTAGTGAATTTGTGCGTTGTTGTTGTTGCGATTACTGCTGATTAGTATTTAAACGAGCACCGCGCGCAATATTGGCAGACTGACTTCTGCAGTCTTTAACCTGCCTTAACCTCAATGTTGCTGCATGCTCCTCTTCCCAGTTGCTTTTTCGGTGCTTTTTCATATTGCGTTTGTTTTATTTGTTTCTTTTCATGTTTTGAGCATTAAGCATAATTTCAGATTTAAAAATTGATCGCTTTGCAATTTCATTTACGCCGAAGTTGCAAGTCAGCGATTTGCCTACACTGACACACTTGACATTTAAATTCGCAAAGCAAACAATAATTGGCAAATCGGGTCAAGAGTCCAATTTGACTGCATTGGCAGAAATGCATTGGCAGTTCATTGACTACAACCGACCAGGTGGCAACACTCTTCTCTAAAGAACATAACTGCAGCTCTCCGCTGCAAGGAACCCAATTTGAAACATAAAAACATAATGCTGGTTTAATTAAACTTTTTATTATTTTGATTTAGTTGTATTTTATTTAACTAGTGATTGGTTTTGTTGTTGCGAATATGAGAATTTTCTGCCTGCTACTTCTCATCAAATGTAGTTACAGTTGATAGGGGAACTTGTGCCAAAGTAATGAATTTGACTGAATTTGATTGAAGCGACAGCGTTGAAGTACATCGAGCGAACAAAAATCAAAAACAACGTGTTTTAAAGCAAACGCAACAACTTCTGGAATAAGTGGACATAGTTCTCACTTTGATTAATCTTTATCCCTGGTCAGTCCGCTTGCGAAATTTTTGAAAATCATTTCGGATTTCCACGCAATTTTCCATATATTGTGCACTGACACTATGCCGGTAGTTCTCTGAATAGAGATGTGCTGGTCGTTGACTGGCAGCAAAGTCAAACAAAGAATTTTCTTTCAGCCATTCGAAGACACGATCACGGGAGAGGCATTGCCGGCAGGCAGGTGGGTGTGTGGCAATTTCAATATGTGGGAGTGTGTACTGTGTGTGCGGTGGTGTGCAGTGGAACGGCGTTGCTGCAATTTTTATCACGGCAGTTCCTCGACCTTTCACCTACTTTTGCTGGCTTTCAAAACTTTTGTTTATAGAAATTCTTGTGCTCTTTCAGCTTGCACAAAAACGAAGTTTATGCCGTCGTCTACAGTGTTCGCTCACGTTTTCACGTTTTTCTGTTTCGAGCGACATGATACATAAAACGTGAAAGGGGAGAGGAGAACATGAACGAAAACGCAACTCTTGCTGAACAGTCCCCACAGATGATGAGTGTACATAGAGATGTAAACAATGTAACGTGTAAACAATGAAAAAGCCACCGAACAGCAAACAAACCGACGAACAGGCATGCAGACGGATCGAACAATAAAGTACTTGGATATGAATTTTTCCCATTTTCTAGAGTTGGGTTCTTGCTTTCACTTCTTGCTTTAGTTATTTTATTAATTATAAAAAAAATATCAAATGTCATGTTAAATTGTCAAATTTAGATATCATTCTATGTTGTGGCTTAATCCTTTCGGTATTTTGTTGCAATATGGCAACATGCTACTTTGTGGACGTCTGCATCCTCTATGATAGCAAGAATAGTTTTTTGTTGATCTTTAGAAAAGTTTGAAGTTTTAGGAAAAATACGAAATTAATAAACTGAATATTTAAGTTTAAAGAAGAGAAGTATACACGTTTTTTTAATGGTATATCTTGACATAGTAAAGGAAGAAGAAGCAGAAAAAATTAGAGAACTTTTTAATATGACGTTTTCTTTCAATTTAGATAGTTTTTTTTTAATTTTGGCTGAAGTAAATGATGAATGAAGAAATATTCAAATTTTCGTTATGCGTCAAAAGTTTTATGTTTAAGTAAATATTACAGCCACAACAATGTGGTTGCTCTTATAGAAAAACACTCTCAAATACAGGGTCCGAGTATAAAAATTTAAAAATGTCTTATGGAATGTTGCTAATAAAACCACATAGAAGCCTAAGACGTAAAAATTAAAATTTTAACTTTCCGCAGTAAAAACCTGTAGCGAAAGGGTTAAGGATCTTTTGTTCAGTAGAGGAGACTGATGTATGATGATGATGTAAATGCGAAATCCATTTTCAGCCAGAGAAAATTTATAGGTAGAATTTTTATAGATAGAATTTTTAAGTCTTAACAAAATTCGCAGTATTAGCAAAATTAAAAAACACGGCTGGCACACGGATAACGACGCGTGATAACGAACCAGTTGTCCTTGAAATCATTTAACACTCGAATGCCCAAGCTAGTCATTTTTACTATATTGAGTTCTTTTATTGTAAATAACTTTTGTTTCATCGCTTTCTAAAAAAAATATCTTACGTGACTTGTATTAATTTTTAAAGCTAAATGGAATAAATAAATTAAGAAAATTGTAAAATAAATTGTTACCCTAATTTTGCAAAGTAGTACCCTAATTTTGCCCAAAAGTAGTCATTTTGACTACCTATATAAAGTTTTCAGCAAATCTTACTGATAAATAGACAAATATGCATCTTCAATTGCGAAATATGAAAATTTCAAATAATTGAAAACATTTAACAAAAATAATATCATAGTAGGCTGTGACAATTCCGAAGTTTTCCAATTCAAAATTCACTCATAAAATTCATTCCAAAATTCCAAATTTCATTCCATTTTATCCCATTTATGTGTAAAGTACGCTATTTTATTTAAATGAATTTACTTTTACATTGTACATTTATTCATATTTGCCACTTAAAAACCAATTAAATAAAAAAAAGTCAGTCAACAATAATGTAGTAAAAATGACTACATATGGACATTTTAGGTATGTCAGATTGTCAGGCATTCTAGTGTTAACAAATACGCTTAGCAGAACTATTACCCAAAAACAAAAACACCTTCCAGACAAATACTCGAAAATTAGAAAACTAATAAAAGAACTTTTATCTGCTTTTCGCAAACAGAAAATGAGGTCAATTACGTGTGTGTGTTTTTTTCAATTTAAGTTGCGACGCGTTAATAACAATGAAAATACGATTTCATTATCAAGCGGACGGCAAACAAAGTAAGAATCTGAGAAAATGCTGCGAAATGAAATGGAAATATAGAAGTACAGAGACAGAAAACCTCACGCGCAATGCTACGACACTGATAAGCAACCAGAGAGAGGGCGCAGTGGCGTGTGGCAGTGTCCCCAAAACAGACTCGAGAAATCTGAACGAATAGTTAATACAAACAAACGAAAAGAGCTTAAATTGTGACAAATGCCAACAATGTCAAGATTACGGCCCCCAATTCTCGACGCCTTTGCCCAATGGTGCTTAGCGAAGCGCAGTCGAAGTGTGGTGAAAACGAAATGGTTTTCAATAAGAGTTGTGTTTCTTGAAAGCCGACCTCATTTGAGTCGCCGATGAAAAAATTGAAATTGAAAAATTGTGAATTTAAAAGGAAGTTTTGGATGCCTGTCATAATTACTGAATGAACTTTCCTATACCTTTCCTATCCTTATGGGCAGTGCCAACTCCATGCGAAAGTACCCGGCACCGCAATCGAGGATATAACAAGCAATAAATGGATCGAATTTATGCATTGTAATAAAAATTTCAAAAGTTTCAAATTATTTCTCAAATTATTTCAACTGAATTTCTTCCTGTTGGAAAAGCCCGAGTACATTCTTTTGATATGCATTGAGATTTTGTGGTTTTTAAACATATTTTATAATTTATAATTTGGCAACACTGCTAACATCCATTTCATCCTCTCTCTCTGTCTCTCTCGATCCCACTCATACCCCAACCGTTTAACCCTTTTGTGTGTATTTTCTCGTCTCACACAAAAGAATGACCTTTAACTGGGTTAAAGCTTCACAGTGCTTTCATAACGAAATATTGCATTGTTAGTGGTTGTTTTGGTTGTTGTATTGCACGCCACTTGCAAACGACAGTTATGAAAAATTATCCATGTAGCGTGGCAAAGAAGGGGGAGGGGTGGGGAGGGGGGCAAGTCGGTGCAAAGGGTTGTGGAGGAGTGAATAGTGCTACGGACTGTCATACATACATAGTATGTCAGTGGCTATGTACATACATATATATGTTCATTTATGGATTCATATGGTATGCGTGTACCGACAAAGCAGGGAACAGACAAGTGGACTTGGCAGTCGCTGTTGAAATGAAGTGGAGTGCAAGTAGAGAACGCGGTGTGATTGATGCGACGTCCCTCCCCACGCCACTGACATCAGACTGACTGTTGCAGTGCTCGTACGGGACGCGGGAACAGGCGAGTCTGTCGTCAAGTAGTGACGAGTCTGTCGTGAGTAGTGAGTGAGGCAAACAGCTACGCAGACCACAACCCTTCCACCGCGGTCTGTTTGATCAAGCAGTGGTTTGATCAAGCATTTCACCAAGTCAAGGTAAAATACCGGCAAATCACCAACTTTTCGCTTATTAGGTATTCAGTAGAAAAAAATCTAATTACAGTTTGTACAACTATTGTCTTCCTGTTTGAAATGTAATCAGTCAGCATGTTTCTTAAAAAATTCTAGAATGATTTGACAATGTCAAAATAAAAACAAAAAAGTCTATTAAAACCATTCGTTGAGGGTTGAAAGTTTAAAATTTCGGTCAGCATATGAATTATTTTGAAATAAATAAGTATATGTATGTTATATCCTTAAGGCTCCTAATATTGGATGCAGATTGGATTGCAGATACTGAATAGTGTTAATTATGAGGTGAACCAGAAAAAACTTTAGATTTTTTAAGGACACATTTCTGATTTTACTAAAATAAACTGCAGTTTCTTATACATTTCTTAAACTCTAATTCACAAAAAAATTTAATGAAATATAATTAGCGGTTGCAAAATTTTTTTCTATTTTTCTTAAACTGTGATGGGTCAAAAACCAATTTTTTTTTTTTGTTTTAAATCAAAGCTTATATATTCAAAAATATGTGTAAAAAATTGCAAGTCATATGGTCCAGGACTCGATAGTTTAATATAGGTATGCAAATTTTAAAAGATACATGATTTCATTACGAGAGAAATGGACTCAAAACTTTAAACGCGTTTTTCTCGAAACGACATTTTTTGAACTGGCGGCATCAATAACTCGAACAATTATGAACCGATTTGTAAATTTTTTGTTTTGTTCGTCTTAGTAGTGGTTAAGGTTAGGCGTAGCCGATTTGGAAAATTTTGTTTTTTACTATTTTTTAAACTGTCTCAAAACCAAAAAAAAGGTCGAAAAAATGGAAATATTTTTAATCGGTCGCCATTTTGTGAAAAATCAAAATAAAAAAAACCGCTACGTACAAAGATAGCTACATTCATACAGATTACAATAAAATTTTTATTTTTTTTTTCAGAGTACGGGTTTTTGAGAAATCGATGCTGCCATGGAGGGGGAATTTTTTTCAAGCGCTACGGGATCATCTCTATTGTTTAAACTATTTAATATTTTTTAATAAAAATTTTTGGAAATATTATTAGATGTGTTCTTAATAAAATAAAAAAAAACGATCCAAAAATTCCTATATTTACTCGGTCAAAAAAAATTTTTAAAATCACTAATTTTTTGACCCGTCACAGTGGCCATCCCCCTTAAAGTTCTTAGTTAGAGACTGGACAGTACGTTCGGTGACTACTGCACAGGCTTACTTCCATCGATTTCGGAACTTCGATTTTCGAAACTCTTTAAAAATTCCAGATTTTAAAGAGGTAAAACATGGGTTAAAGTGTTGTATGAAGAAACTTGATTTAATGGGCCTGTTGTCTTCAAACTTGGTCAAAATAATGCAATTGAAAAATAAATCGACTTGTATTTTTCAATTTTTCGAAAATTCGTTTGAACTAGAGTCCGACCGATTAATCGGCATCGGCTAGTATTGGCCAATAAAATTGGTATCGGCATCGGCCAAAAAAAAAAGAACCGGCATCGGCATCTGCCTGTTTTGGTCGATGATGCCATCGGCCAATTTTTCTGCTTTCATTTTTTTGTTTTCATTTTTTGTACCAACGGGTTCTTATACCACTTTTCAGTAATGTATTTTTAGATACTATTTAATATAAATGTTTCCTAGAAATGTTTTTTTTTAACTAGGTATTCTTAAAAACACAGATTTTCTCGAAATATCTATGCATTTTGTCTCTTAATGTGGATATCAGAAGAAGGGGCATTTAATTTTGCAATCGTATCCTTCTTTTTTAATTAGAAGCATTTTTTTTAAAAGGCCTATTATTTTTTCCAAATTTGCTTTCTGACTTCTTCCCACTGCATCTGTACAACGGGTCGCAATTTGAGAGTACAAATTTTAATATAAAAATCGTAATTTTAAGTTGAATAAAAAACTGAATTTGTATGCAATATTTACGATAAATATATATTTTATATACCTACATATGTATATATATTTTTTTAATATTTTTCTTTAGAATTCTGAATTCTCTTGTTATTTTATTTAGTTTTTAATTATTTCTTTTCTCGTTGTTATTTAGTTTTTATTTATTTCTTTTCTCGCCCTTTCGGCCGATTAATCGGCATCGGCCAACCTCACCCTTCCGGCCGATTAATCGGCATCGGCCAAAAAATTTGGTATCGGTCGGACTCTAGTTTGAACTTAGCTTGCACAACCAAGTCAAATTGTACAACAAGTCGCAACGTCTGCGGTCGGTTTTAGAATTCATATTAAAACTGAATGAATGAGTTACCGTTGTAACGTGCACATTATTCCTCCCGCTCTTTCCCCGCTTTCCACAGCGCGTTGGTTATTTTTGTGTACGGAAGTAAAATGGCAACAGAAACATTTCGCCGGCCGACGTCAATAACCGCTACGAAGGTATTTAACACGAAAAAGACCATTGCGGTCATTTTGACGGTTTTGCATTTTTAAATTGCTGTATTTTCTTCAATATTTCCTTCGAAGAACTTTTGCTTTGATGACTTTTTTATCGAGTTTTACAATTGTGTAAAAAATTATCCAAATCCGATGTGCACTTTTCGAATTACCATTGCTTGTAAAATTCAACTTTCTGTTTCTGAATCCATCACAAAACAATATGTACGCAATGTTTCTGCGTAATTTTTTTTAATTTTAAATTAATGGGTTTTTGTCTTTTTTATAGTAATCTGTTTGCATAGGAAGTGTCGCGGCCCTCCTGTAACGCTTCCTCATACCCTTTCCCGGTAAAAACTAAAAGAGACCTACTATTTAGCTTCGATGCTGTGCAAATTATTACCATAAACCTCTTCTATTGTACATTTATACAATGGGTTGTGCGGGCGGTGCCACGCCCCTTATTCAATGTCCTATTCCCTCTGTTGGGAACATGACTTCATATGTAGTAAGTTTGCACCGAGTGTCAAGAATGTGTAATCTATAGTTCTAAAGTTACATTTGCGTTGCATAAAATGTGCCAAACCGCCCTCCTCCTCGCAAAAAGCATCCAGAATCCTTTCCTTGAAAAAAAAAATACACATTGTTTCAAAGTTTCAACTCAATCGGCCAAGATCCTGATTTTACAGAATACAGGGAAACAAACAAGCCCAAAACGTTTAGTTGTATGCACAGAGATTTGATGATATCTCAAGAACTAAATCAGAAACACATTTTTTCACAATGGCAGGAAATGATAGGAAGTTGAGATCTGCAAATACAAAAATCGATGAATAAAAAACTTGAAGAAATACTGCGATTTGAATTAAAAAACCAAAACATCACTCAACGTTTTTTATTTTATACATCGAAATATTAAATGTTAAATGTTTTGTTATATACCAACAAAAAATCTTCTCAATGATATATGTTTATATACGCTCAAATATAGCATTAGCGGCCAAAATGCCTTAGAGTATCATAAATTTTAAAACCTTGTAGGATAGTAGATCCATTCTATCTTTGTCATTTGTTTTTGATGTTATTTGCGGGTTGGTTGACTGCCCTTCTCTCTTAGAGAGGGTTCACTTCAACATCCCTTCTAGATCTCTCCGGCACATTGATTTGTTTAATGTTGGTTTCGTCAAAACAAATTATGTTTTAAATGCTCCTCTTTTGCGAGCTCTAATAGAATTTAATAAGATCTCAAAGAGCTTTTCGGTGGACTTCACTACTTCTAAAGCAATATTTTTGAACTTGTTGAACTCTGTTTTTAAGTTATCTATAATATTTAGGACATTTTAGTACCAATTTTGAATAAGTACGAAATAAACACTTAAACACATTTTCAGTTTTGGCTTAATTCTGGCGTTGAAATTAATTTATCAGCTTTGATGTATTCAGAGACCTATAGTCGAATTGTATGGTGAATATTTTCGTGGTACATTTTTTCCTTAAAGAGTCCTGTTTTACAGGACATTTTTGGCATTTTAGAAAAAAAGGGTCAAATTGACCCATAAAAATAGTAGCTACAGGGTTAAAATGCTCCACAAAAATATTCTTCGTAGTATTTTACATGAAATTGCTGAACCCATCATATACCTAAAATGTAAGGTTACATTGTTTTCGAATGCCGATTCACTATAAGAATGTGCAAAAGGGGGAAAACTTTGACCCCCCTAAAAAAAAATGCAGATGTAAACTTTCAAAACGCCGATACACGTATATTTTTTTTTGGTCCCCTCTACCAGAATCCGTTGTCAGAACCTTGTTATTTTTTTTGTGTTGTGCAGTGTTTTAACACTAGGATGTGCAACTGGGCTTTTCCAGGCCCATTTTGACTTTGAGTAGTCGCAAAATTTTTTCTTTAGCTCTGATCGCTGAAATATTTTATGCCAACTATCGCTAATGTTTTCTAAACGAAACGAAACTAACAAAAGGTTATTTGCATAAATTTTGTAGAACAAACATGACCACTTTATGTATGTAGGCGCTAAGTGGAGCAACTGGGCCTGGCGAGGCCCATAAGCGTAATCAGCTATTCCTACGATTTTCGCGTAGTTAGGCGTGTCATAGACATCTGATACTGGGCACACGTACTCTATGATCGTATAGCTATGTGTCGGTGTAATTATTTGGGGGGATTTCTTAAGAGAGTGGGGGTTGAGGTCCCCTAAAAAGTAAAACTGCTATTTGTATATGGCACAACATTTAATTAATTAATTTATTGATTAAATTCAAATCAACAAAAAAAGATACAGTTTATCTGCAGCACAGCCATGGCATAAAAATAGTTTATTTACAGAGCCGTGTTTACAGAGCCCATGAAATTTTTACATGTTTTCGTAAATATATGAAAAACGTACCTAAAATGTACGTAAGCCGTTAAACAAAAATTATTCAAACACGAGCAGCCATGTTTGGTGACTCTATTACAATTAATATGTGCAGTGGCGCACGCAAGGGGGGTTATAAAACCCTTTATTATATCTGTTTGTTACAAAAATTGCGGCTGGAAAATGTTCTTTCAAATAATGTTTCGCTAAAAAGATGTGTATGTAAGCCCCCCAGTCTGTCTTCAGTGAGCTGCTGCCGGTCTATTGGCAGTCTACAAAACCGAAAGCGCCTATTTAGGACCATATTGAGATCATCCCACATTTATTCCGGACATTTTATGTGGTTCAAACCAAGAAAACCGAAGAGCACAAGAAAACGCACATAAACAAACTCGATTCCGCGATCAATGCAAAAGATTTCAAATAATAGCCTACTTGTACACCTGACCAAAAGCTTATAAAAAGCGAACTTTCTTACAGTAAATAACAGCTTTACATATACACAATGTGGCACACGGGATTTCACCGGGGGGGATACATACACATCTTTTTAGCGAAACATTATTTGAAAGAAGATTTTCCAGCCGCAATTTTTGTAACAAACATATATAATAAAAGGTTTTATAATCCCCCCTTGCGTGCGCCACTGCACATACTAATTGTAATGGAGTCAAATAACATGGCTGCTCGTGTTTGAATAATTTTTGTTTAACGGCTTACGTACATTTTAGGTACATTTTTCACATATTTACGAAAACATATAAAAATGTCATGGGCCTTGAACACGGCTCTGTAAATAAACTATTTTTATGCCATGGCTGTGCTGCAGAATAAACTGTCTCTATTTATGTTAATTTCAATTTAATCAATAAATAAATAATTTAAATGTTGTGCCATATACAAATAGCAGTTTTACTTTTTAGGGCACCTCAACCCCCACTCTCTTAAGAAATCCCCCCAAATAATTACACCGACACATAGCTATACGATCATAGAGTACGTGTGCCAAGTATCAGCTGTTTATGCCACGCCTAACTGGGTGAAAATCGTAGGAATAGCTGATTACGCTTATGGGCCTCGCCAGGCCCAGTTGCTCCACTTAGCGCCTACAAAGTAGTCGCTCATCCTAGTGTTAATAGTTAAATGAAATGAAATGAAAATGACCGCTGTGGTCTTCCCAGGTATGGAAAATGTCCGGTCTTTCTAGTGTTAAGTCGTCTAGCAACATATAATTGAAGTCTAACTGGAATTTTGGTTTTATTTCTCTATCCGCCATGTGTACAAACACAAAAACAAAGCAGTGGGCACTTTAAATAGGCAGACGATCAAAAACAAAAAAAAAACACAAGTAACAACAACAATAGCAAACAAAAAACGATGTACTCAAACATTGTCAGCCATCGTCGCGGCAACGGTGTGCGGACCGTGCCTTAAAAAAGGCTGGGCTTAGCTCGGGCGGCCGCTGTTCGCTAATGACAACAAAAGCAGAGAGACATAGCTCCAATAAAAGCAAACAACAACAGGAAATGAGTAGAGTGAACAAAAGAGCATTAGAAAAACACAACAAACAGCAACAACAGCAGTCAACATCATTTTGTTTGAAAAACTTTCACTCGTTATGTCTGCCTGTGTAACTGTCTGTCTGCCACCTGAACGGCCAGTTGGCTGCGCGTTCGGGAGCACTTCAAGTGCTGTGCGAATTGCGCCCAATTGACAACAACAAAACACCAACGACTGAACAAATTTTTGCCCTGGCTTTGCTATTGTTGCCGTTGTTGTTGTTGTTATTGTTATAATTTCGTAAGTTGGCATTTGCCACACTGTTGCCGGCCACAGCCCCCGCCGTCAGTGTGTTTTTGCCGTTGTTGGTCTTTGTGCTTGGCTGCTTGGCACTGAGGAAGTTTTCATGATTCATGCATCTACGACGCACGGTCGAGCCGTCAGCAAGAAATCGGGACAGCCAAAGAGATGGACACACAAACACGCCTACAATTGTTCGGTTTCCAAAAGCTGTTACTATACAAAAGTGTGCGAAAATCGATTTCACATTCGTGAAATTAATCCAAAAAGTGGCACTTTTGTTTTGCATTTACTTTATTGTAACCAAAGCCAAAACTTAAAAGACACGTTCTCATAAATTCGAAGCAAGATGGAGGGGTTTGACATTTGACTGAATACTTGTGATGATTAAATAGATGGGGAAAGAGGTATGAGAGTTAAATTAAATTAATATTAACCCTTTCCGGAAATTTGTACGATATATCGTACAATTTTTTCTACGATTTTTTATATGACAGCGAACGCACTTTTTATGGAACGGCTTTTTAGTTCTTATTAAATAGACTGTGTTGCATAATTCTGTTTAAAAATATAAATCATTATAGCCATAATTGCACAATATGAGTTTGGTTTGTAAGCTGCTCTTTACAAGAATTTGAAAAACCAGCAAATGACGGTGCTTCTGCGTAGGAATTTTTAAATATGTAGGTAATAATTTTTGATAACAAAAAGCTAAACAATTTCAAAGTTTGAATTTCAGTTGATTTATAAAACTTAACAAATAAAGCTTTTTTTGCGTTTAAATATTTTTTCCGACTTTTACAAATGACGGCAAGGAAGTACAAATAGAAGGCAAAGGTTGCAAGTTGCGTTTGCATTTTTTTTTAAGTTATGGGTTTGATAACAGAATTTTTGCATTTGCTTGAATGCCGGCACAGTTTATGTAGGATTAGTCATGCGTACTTGCCACTCCCACTACGCTAATAAGAATCGGCTATATTCAGTATCTTTTTGTGAAGCTACATATATGAGTATTAAGTGATTCTGTGTTTTATTGACGGGAAAAGGGCTTTGCAACAACAACAACGGTTTTATAAGGCCGAATAAATGTGAACCAATTGTTTATACAAGTATATATAATTTATATAAGTTTCGATCAAAATGAAATCACGTTTTGATTTTTTGTTGTTATAATTTATGTTTTCTATCAAAAAAATCAATGAATTATTCATAAAACTTAAAAAAACGAAACAACAATTTCATGCACTTTTACTCCTTTGCGGACCATTGTGCGATATATCGTACAAAATTGACTGAGCTGTAATTCTCAACCTAAATGATTTTTTTTAAATATTTTGTTCTATTTTATAGGTAAAATATTCAATGAGAGTCAATATTTTGAAAGAAAAATTTGTATCTCAAGAAATGCGGAAAATAACCGGAAAGGGTTAATACTCCTCATCCTTTCAAGGCTCTACCAGAGAAGCGCTAACTCTTTGTGTGCCCTCCTTCAAAATCAAATTGATGTTTGACGATTTTGAGATCGTAGCGTACTATCCCCTACTACAGAATCCATTGGAATGGAAGGGCGGGAAAGTTTCTTGAGTTGGTTCCTTTTGCATGGAGAATCATTTTGAAAATGATTTATTTTTCTTTCATCCCAATTATTTTCACCTGCAAATTGTTTTGAAATATTTTCCAAACTCTGCAAAACAAAACCACAAATAAAGGTAAGAGCGGAAAAAATTGAGGAAATTGATCATTACGAAAATTGCTCGCACAAAATGTGATTCCAAGCTCTCTCATTCTCTCCATCTCTCTCATTTGTAGTTATTGCTTTATTTATATTACTATTTAGTTGCATTGCGAACTAAATAGTAAGCAAACTTTTGTTAAACTGCAAAAGCTCATTCAAAGTGAGCATTGAGCGCCAACCACGTACTTCCTTCAGGCACTTTTCGCAGTCGAACAGCTCCGGTCGGCGTGGAAAAGCTCTGCAGCACACTGCACTCACACTTCAAGCGTGTGTGTACTGCTGGGGAGAGCGAGTGGGGCGCATTCAGAAAGCTCTCCCTCCGCCGGCGCATGCAGCCGAAAGTCTTTTCAGGCAAACGGCAATGACAGTGCTCGCAGTTTAAGTTTACTTTTGCTTAGTAGGTCAAATAAAATTCCGGCCAATGGCCTTTCGCTTTCGTTGTGTCTGTAGTTACGAAGGCAGAATTCGACGACGACGACGCGATGCCGACGGCGACGATGGCAACAACAAATGCCGATGATGTCGACGAAAGACTGGCGCCGAACGGCAGACGCACACACTCAGCGCTAGCAGCGCCTGTTCCGCCAGCTGATGTCGTCTGATTAGTGGCGTAATAGACACACACTGACGCAGCGGCGACAACTGAGCACCAGAACACGCTGTGCAGTTGGTGCAGTCGCGCCAACCGAAGACAGGTCGGGAGTGGGGCGAATCGCTATGTCGCGCTAGTGTGTTAGTGTATGTTAGCAGGAAGGGGAGGGGTGGGGCTATGTTGTGCGATTACGTTGCTGGCTGACGTTGACGTTGACGTTGACGATGCGGTTGATGGAGCTTGTTGTTGGCGTTTATGGTTCTGCGCGCTTGGCTGACGGACTGGCTTTCGTGCGGCTTTTCCTGCTTCGTCGGCTCGTTGCTTTGTGCTTTATTTACAATTTTTCCATTTCGCTTTTCTTTGCGCGTTTCTAGCACCATGCGAGAAAGCCAAAATAGCTGTGCATAGCTACATTTGGCGGTTTTCGTAGACCATTTTTGACTCGTGCAAAAAGCTTTTTCGGCAACAAAGCTCGCTCCACGCCCGACTTTTGCTTGCGATTTGTTTTATTTTAGAGGCATCGTGAAATTTGTAATTTGATCGTGTCTATACCGAAGACAGAATGAATTATCTCAACATTGTTTATACGCAAATGTTGCTGAGCTTTTTGCTGACGGAAATGTTGCAGCAGCTTCTTTAAGACGGAAAGATATTATAAACCGAATTGATAGATTTTGCTTCTCCTGTATTCACGATCGTTGTCAACAGTTCAGTTGAATAAAGGAGAATACATTTAACGAAAGGCGATAGCCTTTGGCTTTAAATGCCTTTTTATTTTCTAGTATTATTACTTTTATTATAAACCTCATTTCATGCAAAGAAGAAAACAAATTTTCCAAACTACAGTTGAGAAGTAGAAGTTTGCCATGGTTTTAATATCAGATCATCTTCTATATTAAAATACCGTTTTCGCGTGTGTTTCTGTTTTCTTAGTTGGGTACAAGTTTTCGCGGAAATATCAAGAATTAAAAATGAGTGCTATAATTTTGAAGCGTTTCGAAGTAGTGTTTTTGGTAAACCATCCAAAGGGTCCAAAATTGAAACCTTTACAAGTCGCAAAATACACGAAAACATAAGTTTCATTTGTGAGGAAGTGGATCGGAGGGACAGGAAAAGAACCACTCATATAAGGCGGTAGTCCGGATGTTTGGTAACACTCCAACTCTTAGCCTGAAGCAAGCGAAGGAAACATTGTCGCTGAAGAGAGTCAAAGTATCAACGGCCACTATCCGACGCAGGCTTCTGAAATCGGGCATTCCTCATAGAAGTACCATGTCGAAATCGCTATTGGGATCGCTACATGTGGAAAATCGTCTGAAATAGGATAGAGAAAATTTGGGGTGGAAACACTAAATTGGCCATCTCAAAGTCCAGATGAAGCCAAAGCTTAGACGAAAAAGAATATCAACAACAAAACAGCTCATTTTGGCATAAAAACGGATTTCGAGAGGGGTTTCTTTGGAGTACACTCAAAATTAAGCCAAAATTGTAACAAAAGATGCCAAGCTATTACTGACAACAACGCAGACTGGACAAAGTTTTGATAATAATGCACTGTACATTGGTGGCATATTAGTCAAATACTGTGCTTGAGTAGATTTTTAATATATCGTCTGCCATTCTAATCCCTGTCCAAAACAAACAAATAAAAACCGCCTGATTCTACCGCAATATCGAATTACTGGCAATATTGAATTGGTAACCGGTGGCGGTCAAAGCACGAGGCTTATGAGCAGGGAAAGGATTTTAAGGACCTAAAAACCTATAAAAAAGGCAAAATAAAATAGCAAAAAAGGCACGGAAAGGCACTAAAAACTGCATAAAAAGGCAAATTAGGGCATTAAAAACTGTTAAAAAGGCAAAAACAGGTATTTAAAAATACCAGAAAATCTAAAAAAAAGGAGAAGGTATGTATTTTTTAATAATTTTATTTCATCTGACGTATACATACAATATTTATACAACATACAATATTTATACCTCGTTTTTTGTAAAAGAAAAGCAACATCAAGGTTTTCAAACATAGTTTAAAAACTAAAACTAAGATATTTTAATTGGAATGTATATTTTAAATTCATATTTTAACTTCTCATATAAAATCATAAAAGCCGTACTTGTATCACATTTGGCATGTTTTTTCTTTAAATTTTCCACTGCAGAACAAAAAATAACGGCTTAGGAATGATCAAATCAATGTAAAAGTATCGATAAGTTAACGAAATGGCAATGTTGCCAATTATTTTTTTTTAGTTTAAAGGTATTTTGCGAAACAAAATATTAAAAACGAAAGAAAAAAAGGCGCTCGACAAATCTTGAAAAAGGCATTTTGTGGCATTTATAGGTAAAATATGCACTAAAAAAGGCATTTATGGGTGAAAAAGGCAAACTGCCTTTTTAAGGCAAAAAAAGGCAAAATAAAAGTGGTATATTTTTAATAAGGAGAACCTAATTCGTGCTCATTTTCAATCAGAAATGCTCCATCTAGCAGCAAACAAAAAAGGCAATTTCCACAAAATCCTTTCCCTGCTTATAAGGCAAATGCCTAGAACGGCATGTTGGAAGAAACGGCAAAATTTGCGAGCGAAAGGAGAAATTGTCTACATGAAGAAACAAATATTTAAAATCGGCGCCAAATTTCAGGAAAATATTGTCTTCAAGCTGCACTCAAATAAATCTGTGGTCAAAAGCAATAACCGCCTAAGTCGAAAATTGCTGTTTCGAGCAATCTCGTTTTAAAGTTTTAGCGCGTAGTGTATTCCTTATGGGAATGCGAATAGGTTTTTATTAATAACTTATTTTATTTTAAAGTTACAAACTCCCCGATTTTACACAAACGTAGAGCACAGTCAAGGGAACGTGGTGGCATCCATAACTCAATTTCTTCTTAAGTCGACTTAAGCGGTTAGTGCTTTTGACCACAGAAATATTCCGACATGTTCATTATAATTATGAATATGGATCGATTTGTATGACAAAAATGAATTTTAACAGATCAAATGTGGTTAACAATTTTAATAATACAAAAATTTAGGGGTCGACACTCTGGCGATCTGCCTCGGGCGGCATATAAGCTTTGTCCGCCACCGTTAATATAATATAAGCGATTTCCTCTGGGCCTCTAATTGGTAGGAATTTGTGGAAACGTGGTGTAAACTATGCTGTGATTCTATTCTATCTATCTAACCTATTGACATCTCAGTTATTTAACTCGTGTAATTACTTTCGCGCCCTCACTCCCACTTCAGCACAGTTTGCTGAAAATCTCAATACGATTTTACTCCATCTGTCGACATCCTGCAATCCTCACATTTTCTCCATTTCTCTTCACCACTTCGATTACGCCCCTAGCCGCACATTGTCCTCCTTCAACCCACTCATAGAAATTCTGCCGCACGACGCGCGCTTCTGCAAGTGTTTTGTTCGCGTTCTCTCATTTTGCAATTTTTGCTCCTAACCTGCCGCAATTCCGTTTGAGTTGAGCTGCTTTGCGTTTTTGCAGCTTTGGTAGAAGCATGTTTGGAAGCGCCAATAACGAGACCTACGCCAACAAAGCGCAGCCAGCAGCGCCAATTGCAGCGACGATGTGCGAACTGCGCGCCGCAACCAAATCGCACGACCGAACTGGCGAGCGGATGAGCGCGAATGGGGAGTGAGCGTAGAACGAGTTGCCGCGCCAACATTGACGCGACGAGTTGTGGGAGGCAGTCGTGGCGCCAGCAAGTGCAGCAAGGATAGCGAGAACGACCTCGCACTCATGTTCGCCACACGTCGTTGGCGGTCTGGGTCGATAAATTGGCAAAATAAGAAGTAGCAAAAAACCGAAAGAGACGATGTGAAGAATCCGAACAGCAGATGATGAACTGGAGGATGAGTAAACAGAGGGAGCCGTGGAAAACTCAACTCGACAGGTGCGATCACATACGGAGTCATGCTTGGCCTAAAGCCAAAGATTTTAGAACCAAACGTTGAAAATAAATTAAATTTTCTTAAAGTTAAATTTTCAAAACCGCCATAAAAAGTTGAATAATTGCCAGAATCACAAAGCAGTAGACCACAAATTGTCGCCTTTTATGATGTGATGTTTCGGGGAGGAAACTTGTATTTTCATTTTCAATTAAAATCGGAAATTTCTTACCCCTCCCCGGGGCATCCTGTTCGCTGGGCAAATGCCATTTGCTGTTTAACTTTTTAAACAGTGCGTCCTTTCCGCGCCCAGCTCTTCTACCCTTCGCAGAAACAATGAAACGAACTGGGGGGAAAAACTCAAACGGCAGCCTACAACGACCGAAAAGTGTGCCAACAACCTGCATGGCTGCCACTGCAGTCGCCCCTGCATACCCTCGACCCACCCAGCTACCAGCACAACATTCTGCCAGTCGTTGGCGCCACACTCTCCATGGTGCATGAACCCCACATGGCTGGCCCATCTATCGACTACCGCGTCCACCACCGTTTCCTGTTTATGCCGCTGTATATGTGCACACCCGCACACACATATACACGTAAATTAAAGGATTTGCCGCATGCTTTGTTCGTTCCTTTTTGCAGCTCGTCATTATATATTTGGATGTGTGTGTATGTGTTCTTTTAACAATTTGTTGTAAGTTTTCTATACTTGTTTGTATATTTGCGACTTTTTGTGCTGACGACAAGTCTGGACTTGGCCCAGGGGCGCAGCCAAGAGTGTTCGAAACCTCCATGACCGTCGACAATTGTTTCCTTGTTTCAAAATTCGTTACTACGCAATAGTGTTGTTTTAAAAAATGTTTGGATAGTCACCGAAAGAAATACTAGCCCACGGTGCTCGAAACTGGACCTGGACCTCCAACGAAAGCAAAACCAGAAAATAAGAAGTTTTAGTACAATTCTTCAAGAAAATATTACCTTCTCTATTTTAAGTAAGTAGGCCAACGCTAATCGCTAATACTAAATTTTTAGAGGGCACAGATTCCATTCAACTCAAATAGAGTTTTTACCAGTTATATCACCTTTCAACAAATTAAATATTTGCAATATTTATCATCAATTTTTTATATAAATGTTTCCAGTTTTCAACCCTTTGGCAAGGTTTTGGCAACGCCCCTAAGTTGGCCTATTTCCCACCAGTCCCATGCATACCTCACTAGTGTTGCCACCTGTGCCGCTTTTCATTTCAGATTCCTGGAGAAAGCAGACTGTCGGAAAACTGAAAGGGTGACAAATAAAACGTTCCGCACATTTGACTCCAGTTTGACGAAATCATCGCTTTTTAATTACAGAAACAGCAACTTTTTGTACACAATGCAAAGAAATAAATCGCGGACCCAAAGGATTACCTAAAGCTACAAGTTTTTGTAAAATTACGCGCAAATTTAGTACTGGGAAAGAAAATTATGGTTTCCCAACTATTTCTAACAGACAAACAAACATTTGAAACACGCAATTAAACAAAGAAGTTTTGAGTAATCAATTCAGATCTGAATCGATTCAGATCGATCGAAGATGTAAAGAATTTATTCCAGTCCTTTATTCACATTTGGAGCTAAAGAATCTCTACAAAACTTATGATCGATCTTACGGCTCCACAGATTGAGCAATGAGAGCTTGAAGGCACTTTAACTAACTTTCTGATTAGCAGCATTTGAAACTTCCACTTTATACTTCCTCCGCATTCTGTAGAAAATTAATACATTTTACTTGCTGCCTGTTCCCTTTGTTCTATGTTTCAGAACATCCGAGTGCATATGTATGTAATGCCACCAATAACTAAAACGAAGCCAAAGCCACAACAGCAACAACATCAACACCAACACCAACAAGCCACATGAACCTACAACAAGACACATACTTTTTATTAGCAATGCAAATGATAGCTCTTTGTTTTATTTTTCATTTGGGTCTTTCTTTTATCATTCAGTTGTCTGGGTTTCATACTGAAATGGCGGAGAAAAGAGGAAATGGCACAATGTCCTCAGACGACAGCAAGGATGTCAGATTGACAGGCGTTGAAAGCATTGAAGGCGCAATAAGTAGAAAAAACTTGAGCTGGAAAAAAGAAGAAGCGTCCAGCAGCAGATTTCAGGTAAATACTCAATAAATTTTCCTGGAGCGATTAAATTTTCCTCGCTACATAAAAGCACATACCATATGCAGACTGCAAACTCTTTGGTCCAAAGATAGTCAACGCCACTGCTACTACTACCATCAAATACACATATGTAATATACATATAGGTATATATATAACTTATATAAATATTCATGTAAACGGAAAAGTATAGTTTTGAGAGTAATGCCAATGGCTTTCATAATTTAGAAAATTCCTGGCTGTATGTGATTTTTGAAGCAATATCCAAGTTCAAGAACACAAACTGCTCATTTAAATGCATAGTTTCATTAAATTTATTAAGCAACCAATAACAATAAAAACTTAGATAGAAATAATCTAAACGTTGCGGACGGCTTATTCTGAGTTCCCAATGGTTCGATAACCCATAAGAACTGCAGTAGGGACTGGCTCAAGCATTGCTATTATCAAAAATCCTATTTTGTTATTATAAGTCAACAAATAACTGACACGTCAATTGGTGTTTTCAACTGCTATCACATCGCATTATAAACGAATAAGTTTATTCTCAATCAAACTTCACGCCTCTGCACAGTGATTCGACTCCATACAACTGCAGGACAAAATTAGAAGGAGTGGTCCGTTCTTCCCAAAATTTGGCATAATAGTTAATCATGGTCTGCTGAATTGAAATCTCCATTTTGTTTTTCTTAAACTTTTTTTAGTTTGGCAATGTCTGAGACTTAAATTTGTGCTTTTCGTCATTTTTGGAAAGCTATAACAACAATTCTATTGGCTAGATTTTTCAGATTTTACATTTAATCGATAACGTCAACATTGATGATTGCAAAGAGTAACAGAAATTGTTTTAGGATCCTTTAGTTTTGCAATAAAAATGATAATAATAGACGTATGTTTTGCTTTTTTGCAGTTTTCTCAATTTTTCATGCTGATTGCATACTTTTAGGGATGAAAAAAATAAATTTTGTCGAAAAATAGGTGTTTAGACCACTTTTCAAATTGAATTATTTTCTGAGATCGGAAGATATCGGAGGATCTAATTACATTATTCGACAAAGAAAGAATGCTGCTTAAAATAAAAAAAAAAAATCCATGAACATACTTTTTAGATATTTTCCTCTAAGTTTTGCCAATTTTGAGAAAACATTAAAAGCGAAAATGACCACTTCATTTCATAATCTGTATTGAAAGTTTTAGCAACTTCTTGGTAACGATTTGTTTTTTAAATTTTTTTACTCAATAGACTAAAAAACAGAAAATATGTGTTTACATATTTTTGTGAAAAAAGTTTCAACTTTGAGCCGCCTTTGCACACACACTAATTATTTTTTTGGGTTTTCTTAGTTGGAGTTTTACCTTTCAAATGACATACAAATCATTAAGACTATTCATTTTTTTAATTTTGTCTATGGAACGAATCACTGTGCTCTGGTGCATTGCCCAGCTCTCACTTGCGTTGCATACTTTTGAGCGTTTCGCCACAAGGATGAGTGACGTTACGCCGCAGTCATTTCTGCTTAGGAATCGAACGAGTTGAAGGCAAATACAAATTAAAAACAAATATAAGGAAGGAGAAAATCTAATTTCCGTTGCTCGAGCCACTAATTCTTCCCATCACCACTGACCCCAAGCGGCAATCGAAGGCGGTAACCACAATAAAATCAGCAAATACTTTGAGAAAAATGGAGCACAGCAAATCGAATTGAGGTTAAGGAGAACATTTATGGACGCCAAACTCTGTTGTTCAAACTGAGAAAGGCGGCGAGAAGTGCGAGCAAGGATGTTGGAGTGCCATGCAAGGTAGAAGCCAAAGCGGTTAGCGCGGAAGTCGAGCAGAATCGCAGCCACTTGGACAATGAGTGTGACTGGGCTCAAGTGTGCGCGTCCAAAGCACGGCAATCAGTAAACAATGGAAAAGCAGGGTTGCAGGCTGCTATACATAAGACGCCGCACACAAAACTGCGTGGCGGCTGAGAAGGCAAAAAGTAACAATGGAAAATAGCAATGCCTCGATGCAAGCAAACAAACAACTAACAAAAACAACGACAATTTGTAATTCCAGCAAAACTGCACAATGTGCATTGGCCGCCAGCCGCACCATTGGCGTCGCTGACGCCGTCGCTGCCACCGACGTCATGGCCACACACACACACAGCCACACAAACGGAACCCCCACCGACATAGTCGCAACCGTGCGACGCTAAAAGTTGAGGTAAAAGCTTCTCCTTTACCTATTTGGCGTGCAACAACCTTTTCGCCTTCAACCAATGCAACCCGAAGTGTAAATAGCTCCGCATGTAGACGAACGTTCGTTGGTGACGCGGTGCGATTTTCGCTGCAGCACTTCCAGCTGTTGGAGTCAAAGCACAGGCGCGCAGAGGAGAAACGCAGCACGCCCCAAACGCCTCACATTGCCTGCTAGCAACTCTTTTACAAAAATTTGCATAAGTGTGCTTCGCACGCACACACGTACACATGTACCTTTGTATCTATAGATGTAGCCGTAAAAAGGTCTGTAAGGTTTTGAAAAACCATTGCTGGAATGTATGACAGTTAGTGTTCGACTTTTTGCTAATGCCAATCAGTGAATACCACTGAAACATTTTTTATATATCACACATATTTAACTAGCAAATAGCTAGTTAGCAGCAGTAAACAATGATTTAGAACTTACCATAATAAATACATTCAAAAAAATGAAAATCAAAAATGTCTTAATTTAGTCTTTAATGAAAAAATATAAGTAGGTACGTCTAATTCAATTTATTTGTGGGTCGTCACTAAATATTTGTTCGATACAAACAATGCAATGCTTGCAAAGCCCGTATTCCCATTGCTTCTCTTGAATTTGCGTTTTTATAAATCTTCTATAAATCTTGGCATAAATTCACTGTGGACTCAACATACTTCGTATGAAGAGTGAGTCAATTTTGGTTGGAGTTTTTTGTAAGATTATTCGGAATCTTTTCTAAATTGTCTGTTAAGGATCCAGAGATTGAGTTTTTGACAGATATGAAGGATAGACGTGTTTCGGTGTCCTTGGCGATTGTTTTCTAACGAAAAAATTGATTGTTCGCTCAGACATGTCGCTTCTTCGTGATGACCGGCCCTGGCCTCCTGCTTTTTTCCTGTTTCCAAAACGGAAAAGGCCCATGAAAGACCGCATCGCTGAAAAAGCTGATACCATACCAAAAAACGACATATTAGAAGTGCTACAAGAATTGGAAAAACGCTCATACCAGGACAAAATAGATATTGATAAATAAATGAATATTTTTCGAGAAAATAAAACGCCACCCTTTTTAACAGACCGCACGCATTCAATCTCAGAGAACTCAGTCAATATTTTGTAACGACGCATTTCCGTATTGCTCACGTTTTCCCCCTGGGTGGCATGTATATGTTATGTTATTGTCATCACTTCTATACTTATAAAACGGCGAATATGCATACAACGTTTGTATGATGGCGAAGTTTGCTAATGTACGAATGAGAATGTACCGTACACTTGATCAAGGAAGAATGAAATGCATCAAATTTTGTTTGAAGCACATATAATGCACATACAATGTAGTTGCTTTGATCTGTAGCACAAACTCTCAAAAACTCTCTCTTAATATTCTAATGGGACGAGTTCGCTGGTTTAGTGGTTGGTACATCGTGACATTGAATCCCGACTCACAAACATACAAACACACATAACTGGCAAACCTTTGGAAAAGATGTAAATCTCACGGTTTTGAATAAAACTGGTTGTCACTTGAGTTCATGTACGCACAACACGTAACGTGCGTAGTAACGGGAAACTAGGCCTAAGCCCGCCGTCTGTCAGTTGCATATACAATTATAAATGGGGAGAAGTGGAAGTTATGAACACAATATGCCGAAAGTGGATCTACGGGGAAGGTGGCAACAGTAGAAGGTAATTTTTGGCCACATAGAGTCCTGCATACTAAGAACACAAACGTGCATTATTATTATTATTGATAGAGATAATGCACTGCGACCTAGTAGATCTATTGGGCCCCCTTCTTGGACCTCAAAGCTATCAGTGAGTCCAGTATCCGAGAGGAATTTTAGTATGTTTGCTAAACCTTTGGATACCCAGTCGGCACTCGATATGAGATGGTCTCCCAGGTGCTTCTTTCTCTTATGCATGAGTACAGGGCATTTTCCTAGTAGGCCTAGGCCCTGTAAGCATTCCCGTGATAATCATAAGATTATTTTTTGATAAGGTCATACATTCCTCGAATCGTTTTCTATTGTAGGATCCGATAACCAGCTTCGAATGCTCTAGACCTGGTTGATGTTCCCAGTATTGATTCCTTCTGGTCGTCCTTTACTAGTAGGATGGAGGAATCTCCTTTTCCTAACCCACAAAAAGGTTCTGGGCCGACGAAGGGTGTGGAGGCTCCCCTCCTTGCGAGCTTGTCAGCCCGTTCGTTTCCTTCAATGCCGGTGTGGCCCGGAACCCAAAGTACCCAGACCTTGTTGTAACGGCCAAGTTCATTCAGCTTCTCAAGGCACTCCATTACCAGTTTCGAGGACACCTGGTAGGATCTAAGAGCCTTGATTGCCGCTTGGCTGTCAGAAAGGATGGCAATCTTCCGGTTCCGGTAATTCTTTACCAGATTGAAGTGACCACACCTTTCAATGGCGTATATTTCCGCCTGGAAGATAGTGGTGTGCTTTCCCGTAGGTTCCGAGTATCTTATCCTCGGCCCATATACTCCTATCCCGGTGCCTTCCTCCGTTAAGGACCCATCTGTGTACCAGAATATCATCTGCTGTTCTATCCGATATATTTCTGATATACCTACCCATTTCCTTTTGTTATTAAGTTCAGTTTTGAACCGTTTGACAAAGCTGAACTTCGGTGAGATTGTGTCCCTCGGTATTGCGATTTCGGGATGCTGATGCGTGAGAGTATCAATCACGACTCAATACGACTCAGGAATCCCTCAGCCCCGATATTAACTTCAGTCATCCGTAGGAGAGCCCTCTTCGCCTGGGTCTGTATGTGTAAGTAAAGAGGTGTGAGCTCAAGAAGAACCTCCAAGGACGATGTTGGACACGTTCTCATGCACAAACGTGCATACATTCATCGCATTCATATCGGCGTCGCTCACGACCAATCGTACTGTGCACATTTATTGGACTTTTCCTATTTATTTATTTATTTTTTTTTGCGTTTTTGTATGCACAAAGTTCTGCTGCTTTTCAAGCGGCCTAGCGTTGTAATCACGCGCCACTGTTGGTGCACTACACGAGCGCCGTTCAGTGTTGCAACGTTGCATGCCCCCACGCTAAAGTGGTTGTTGGCCCAATTAAGGGTCATTGCTATGGCTACGCCAACGGCAACGGCTCTGGGTTGCGCGTTCAGCTTACGCCAAGAGTGCAGCAATATACAAATAAAACTAGTGATGTGGCTATACAATACTGAGGTGCTGAAGTTTTTCGAGTCCATGGAACTCTTTCTGTTGGTAAGTAGTTTCTGGAGTAATAAATTTGCAGTATATTAATTGTATAGTCATACTAGATGACACAGCCACTTGGAGTGACCAGCCAAGGTGGGCCTGGCCAATTTCAGGAAGCCTATTGTTGCCTTAATGAAACACATAATTGTTTTATATCCGAATTGCCTTTAGAAATATTGTTTAGCTTATTTTATTTGTCAGTAGAGTGGTACGCTTGAAACGCTTAATCGTTTAATACCCATATCGTCTTACAAAAGTATACCATAGCTGACGTCTGTCTTTCTAATGGGCGACACAGGAGTCAATTTTATATAGCCTTCCCCTATGAAACACAGAATCCAGTGACATTAATACTTATTTGCAGACATGTACTGTCTTTGCTTGTTTGGTGGGCGAGCCCCAAATGATTCGACGAAGACAGCAGAGCCAGATCCCTGTTCTGTTCTGGAGCCATTCGTGAATATACGGAGGCAGTGTTTGCCAGGCTCATTCTGAGGGTCAGACCTAGAGTGAGCCTCAGGCAGCAACACTGTATACTGCTTTTTTAGTAAGGCGGTTGAAGGCATGGAGTCAAGGGGCCTTGACTCCATGCCTTGGACGAAAATATCAAGTGGAGGCAGATTCAACAGGGCATCTAGTAACGGGCGAGAAGTAGTCGGAAAAGCTCCCATACAACATATGGCCACAGTACGCAGCAGTTTGAGCAAAGTTCTCTTGACCCCTTAAAGAGAGAGTCTGCTCATCCAGACCATCCAGAGATGATGGGCCTTATCAAGCCGTACAGATCCAGAGGACCTTGTTAGGGGAAAAAACCCCCGTTTTTACAAAGGAATTTTTGCACTGCCAGAAAGCCGACAGTACTTTGATGTATAACTCCCAGATATCTTTAGATAGTCGGATAGTGACCCACTTGAGTGTAGGCAAGATGAATCTAGCAAGTTTCCTCCTTCTGGTAAAGAGAACCATACCAATTTTAGCGGGATTAGCGGATAGTCCTGGCACTACACCAGGTGTCAATCATATCCAGAGTTCTCTGCACCTTCGTGCAGATATGCATAAGAGACATCATGCCACATCATCCGCATATACTTGTGCATAGGCTCCCGAATCGTTAAGGATGATAAGCAGGGGATCAACCACCATGCACCAGACCAATGGAGACATCATCCCGCCTTGAGGACAGCTCCTATTTACCCTGAGTGACACCAGCAGATCCTCCTCAGCTCGCGAAACCTAGAGAGATATTCTATTTTTAACCGTAAAAACACGTTTTATGTTCATGCCCGATTTTCTGCCACATCTAGCTTTTTTTAACAACCCTGATATTGTTGTTGATATTTGCTAGTCGTTTTATATCATCGATCCTCCAACTTCCACCATTCTTTCTGGGCGCCATAGCTGATGGTGCAATATAAGACAGAATTGCGCTTGTTGACGTGCTGCCAAATTTCAACTGAAGCAGGTCTTATTTACCTCTAAAACTAGTCTAGTGTTGCATACACATTTCAAACGGGTGTGATTTGTGGTATCACAACGAGCCCATATAGAAGACTAGGAACCTTAGTGCCATTTTCTGTCCTGTGTTGAAGAAAGGCGATCCAACAATATACGCCAACTACAGGGGTATCAATAGACTTGCTATTGCGTATAAGGTCCTAACGAGCGTATTATAGAAAGATTGAAGCCACTGGCCGAAGCGCTGGTTGGACCCTATCAGTGTGGCTTTACACATTACGCCAAATCCTGGAGACAGATTACTATACCTAGACACGACTGTAAGTGGTGCGATGGAGTTTTGTTTAACAAAATAACAGAATATTCAGCATCAACCGTGCGATAGCACACGCAAGAATTTAGGTGAGAGGTAAAAATTAGTCGAAAACTATGCGTGAGCCCGAGATTCAACTTTGTACTGAACAATCTTGTTCCCATGTCCCCTTTTTCCTCTCTTCTCACATAGTATTAGATAAAAATATAATATCCGAAGAGATCCGAGATGAAATTCCAATGCAACATTTCCCGTAAAATTGCGCACGGAAATTCATGGCAAAGCGTTTCAAGAGGAATGACCAAGAATAATACGCGCAAGTAGGTATCACAGCTCGCAACAACATCCTTCGTCCTTGCTTTGCTCAAACTGCATAAAAACACAAAACAATCAAGTCGAGCGTGGACTTCAAATTGCGACTTACCCCATAAAAAGTGCTTGCGGTTGGTCAGTTCCTCGGTGGTGTGTACAGTTGTCCTTGTTGCGGCAGTTGTCGGCTGCTGGTGGTGCTGTGGTCGGGGCTGCTGCGTCCCTAGTACACTCCGCTGCTGCTAACCGACGAATTGACGGCGACAAAATGCCCTTTGCGTTGATTTCGGATGCGTGCTTTAGTTTTTTGTTATGGCTTTTATATAGGAGAGCACTGAAAGTAAAAAAAAAAAACATCAAGCAAATATTAACATAAATTAGCAACTTTGTGGCAAATTAGTGTGTGTTCGCAATTTCTAACGGAAACTTCAAAACGACAAATAGCACACGTGCGCACTGCAGTCTGCATTCGTCCAACAAGTGTGCGCAGCGCCATCTACACGCAGCACGTGTAACTGCTGAGCGTGCACATGTGTGTTCGCGAGCAGCTGTCATCGAGCGCCCCAAACTGTCAGAGTTGCCGCGCGCAGCGCCGAACTGCAGCCAAACGTCAAAGCTTCATAAGCATCGAATTTGGCGCGCATTTCCGCAACCGCTGCCGTTGCTACTCACCGGCTGGCAGTGTAGTGCAGTCCAGCGGCGCTGTACGGGCGCGCGAGCGAGACATCAGTAATGCTTTGGTTGGTGCAGCAGTGCACTGCCCAGCGTGAAGCACGTGAAACAAAAACGAAAGAAAACGCGGAAGCGTTCGCCCACCGACAATGTGTGTGTGTGTGTGTGTGTGTGTGCGGGTTTGTCCGTTTGCTGCTGCAAAACGTTCACTTTCAGTTGATTCGCAACACGCAGAGAGCGCATTGTGGCTGAGCAAGTGGAATGCAGTTTAAGAGCGCATTCTATAAATTAAGAGAAAAATTACTCTGCCATTGGATAAGAGAATATGCACGCGGAAGAGCATGTTTGAGTATCAACGTGCTCTTAATGTGGCTTCTCTTAAACATTAGCAGTACTCTTACCATTGAAATAAAAGCGAAAATTAATAAAAATTAACTCAACATCTGACAAATTTGGCACTTGCTGACATTTCATCTTCAATGCAATTAACATTTCTGAACTTGTCGCGTCCTTACGTGGTCATAAAATAAATTCTCGAAGGTATCTCCCAATGTTCGGCTTTAATATTAATTCTGTGGTTAAAAACGATGATCGCTTAAGTTCACTTAAGACATCATTAAGTAAAAGGTGTCAGCACATTCCTATAAAGCGAGCTGCTGAAAATAATACTTCAATTAATTTTATAATATTTTTTATGCTTCCAACTGTTGTCAGAGGTGAATTCAAATGGGCACTTTGCAGCTGCATATGAACCATAAATTATGGAAAAATCGGGTAAATCTCACTTATCACATATCCTTCGATGATGGTAACTCATAGCGTAAATTGTTAATTTCTTACAACCAATTAAAGCCAATAATTTTTTCATCGCTAAAATTATTGAAAAAGTTGTCCTGTATAGTTTAGCGTAGTTTGCAATCGCGTCTGCCTTTTGCTCGCAAATCTTTTACTTGGCGGCGTTTCTGCATGAAACGTATTCTTCCTTCCTAGTTAAGGAAGAAACATTCTCGTACTCAGAAATCAAATACTTTTTGCTCTAATCGTTCTCATAATATTTAACTACAGCATCAAGGCAAGAGACTTTTCGCTCTGCTTCTTTCTACTAGGTCGCATGTACCGAGAGGGCAAAAGGCGATGAACAAACATTTACATATTTCCATAAGTTTAGCCTCCGCACTGCTGTGGCAAAACAGCAAACTTGTTTCTTACTCTCCCACTCGCTCTCAGCTTCTCAAAAATCCTTTCTCTCTCTATGCATATTTCATTGTCGATGCACCCATTCAACTGTAGCTCCATATGGTGCACTGCTGTTGCTGTTGCATTTCTGCGTTTTCTGTGCCAATCGGTTTCATTAACCCCAACAACAACAGCAAAAATAGTGAACACTGCGCAGAGGCCAACGACAAAACGTCATCATTGTTGCCATCATCAGCAGCCAACTTAAAAGGTCAACAAAGTACGTTCGTTCATTTAAAATGCAGCCATGCCTCCACGTACGTACGTGTGTGCGTGTGTGTGTATGGCTGTGTACGGTCTATGTCGTAATCGTCGCCGAGCCTCGTCTGGCCATGCATACGGCTCCAGCAGTTCCTCCTTTCTTCACAGCTATTTTCTCCTACTCGGCACTGCGCTTTAATTACTTTAGCCGCTGTAATTGGATTTGGATTGTTTACTTGTGTTGCAAATTTCCTAGTTTCTGTGCTTATTTGTCGCTGCAATTACGCATGCAATATTCATCAGGCGATGTGTTAAATAACCGAACATATCGTAGTAAATGCAACACCTGCTCACATGTATACTTTTAGGCGGTTGCTGGACCGAACACAACATAAATGCTATACATATATGTATGTGTGTATGTTTGCAAGCAGGTGTGTCGCTTTGATGGCGCAGGACTTTATGTTTAGCGCAGACGTACTTTTGAATTTGCAAAGAGATCAAATCTGGCCAAAACAAAAACATACACTTTGATCTTAAACTGTTTAACTTCCATCCTTCCTCGCCCGTGTTGTGTTTCTATTTTACGATTTTGCATGAGTGTATTTAAATATTGTTTAGTTATAATAAAATTATTTAAAATAAAACTTTCTCAAAAAGTAAACACCCTCATTGAGCATAGAACCCAAATATTAAGAATTCGTATCGCTTTAAAGACCGACAAAATCCAATTAAAGGGGCACGTAGATGTGCGAACTTCTCACAACTATCAATGCTGTATGCGATTTTATAAAACGATTAAAAAAATGGAAATGTATTTAATTTAAATAATTTACTGTCACTTCCTGGTGGAGTAGTTAACTACATATTTATGGGTGGCTCAGACGGGACTCAAACGACTACCTCTGATTTCAATTCAAAGCCATCTCATAGAAATTAAATGTCACTATGAACGTCTTAAGGGTGTCAATACGTGTAAATTTACAAAATTTTCAAAATTTTTTTTTTGTGAAATCGACTCCAGGGGTCTTAAGAATATCCCCCTCAAGTGGTTTTTAATTCTGATGACCCGTTCCCCTGCAGCAGCGCTTTATTGATGATCAATTTGTTCCGCATGATATCGGTAACGCAAAGTTTAAACCGAATTATTATTATTTTTATTTTTTTATTTATTTATTTAACAGATAATAGAGGCATATAAGATACAATCTTTTGCATGCCAATTAGGAACACATTCGTTTTAAGCATTACACAATAAATACAATATTATTATAATGTTTAATAATTTACAAAGAAAAATCTTAACTATGAGTAAGTGAAAGTAGAGAAGTAGGGTAAAGAGTGAGAGAAAAGTTTGAATTGTTATGAGAAATGTTTGAAGAGTAGATGCTTAAAGTTACCACTACCCGAAATACATTTGATGGCACTAGGAAGCGAGTTCCAAGACCTTATGGCGCTAACGAAAAATAGCCTACTGGAATTTTTGAAATTATGGTTATAATTATTATATACTTGTATTATATTATTGGTTTTTTATTATGGAAGTAGAATATCTCAGCAAGTTTTAGTCCCACTGATCTAAAATTTGGGCAGCAACTTTTTGAAACATAGAACTTCTAAACTGAACTAACTAAAAATTGCATTGTTTTTGGCGAAATCCGCGGCGCCATTTTCGGGAAATTAAGAAAAAAAAAGGTCATTTTTTTCGGTTGGAGCGTATATTTGTATTTTCGAGAAAATATGTTTTTTTGTTAGTTCGTTGAGAAGGTATTTTCTCATAATAACTAATAGCAATATTTTTTCAGATGATTTTTAAGGCGCCGGCACAACTTCTACTAGAATTTGGGCCCAACGTTGGACCCCCACCCGCGCTGCCATTTTGAGCACGCAAAAAAACACACTGCACTGCTACCTTTTAATAAAAGAATGAAAAAAAAAATTGTACATTGCATTAATTTTTTCCGGCGTATGCGCGATTCCAAAAATATACCGTTTACACGTATTGACCCCCTTAAGTAACTATAGAACTATTTGTGTACCATTTGAGTGTAATTAAAATTTTCACCGGAAATTCAAAGTGTGGGCTGGTTAATAAATGCAATAAGTGAAATACAGTGACTGGCACAACGTATTTCAATGCCAGTGTTATAATTTCCTTTTACAATCATTCAAATAAATAAACTAAATAAATAAACTAAAATAAACAGATTTACATCAATTTGTTTTACAAGTTCCTAGTCCCACTCCCGCTTCATTCCCGCCTTCCGCTAAGTCCTTCCCGCATAAGGATCAATCATATTCATAGATTCATATATAAGAAATATTTTTTTCAAACAGATCATGCCACCTCCTAGTCATCACAAATCCCACACCATCAGGACACAAAAATGGCAGCACCAAGCCATGCAAATGCCCGACCAATATGCAAAAATTCATAAAATCGTGATTGACAGCAAGAAGTTTCACGCCCTTACGGCCCGCTACCATCGGTGCGCTCGACGAAAATTCAGCTTGTTGGATACAGTCGACGCAACGAACTGCGGAAATCCGCAACACCAACAAGTCGGCAACTTCACAACAACACCGTTACAAAACAAAAACGAAAATAAAAACAATGTCAATGCAGTGCCGCCATATTTGCGGTCAAAAAGAGAATCGTCGAGGCGCATGCTCCCCAAGGAGAGCCAGCAGCTGCTGGCAGCCGACGGAGGAGCCGAGTCGAGCCGCAGCCATTGAGAGCACAAGCGAACAAGTGAAAACGGCAACAACAACAACAGCCACTCTGCTCCCAAAAAGATGCACAGTGGGTCGACGTTTCGGCAAACGGGCTGAATTATGATATGAAAACGTTTAAAATATAAAGTTTTAAGTAAACTGTTATAAACTTGTTTAGTTAAGCCTATGATGGCATTTATTTAGGGGAAATACATAGAGACAGGAAGGCATTTCACTTCGCCACATAGAGATCGGACATTCCGTCCGCCAAGTTGAAAGCACGCAGAATTAATTCGAATTTATTTGAAACTCAAACAACTGTCGCTACGTATTGAAAGCGACTTTTTAAACACAAACATACATGCATATGTCAAGGGTTGTTATATGGTTTTCTCTTGACTGAATATATGTACAAGGTCTTTTCAAAAAGTATCGGGCATTTTGAATTTCCGTAGGTTACGTATGTATTTGATTTTCGATTTTTTTGTGTGGCGTTATATTGGTACTCACTTCTCACTTATGCCGACAAGTTCGGCCATTTTGAATGTTCAGTTAATTTTTGACAGCTGTTTTGCTTGGACGTGTTTTGGCTCGTCTTCGATTTTTGTCTATTCCAAAAAAAAGGTGTGAAGGTTTTGCTTACAGTTTTCTTCGACTGCAGGGGCGTGGTGCATCATGAGTTCTTTCCGCAGGATAGAACGGTCAATAAGGAATATCGCCTACAAGTCAGGCGCAATTTGCGCGAAGCAATCCGCTAGAAACGCCCGGATTTGTGGAAGAACAAAAATTGGCATTAGCAATTTTGCACCACGATAACGCCTCTGCTCCCCCATCGTTGCTTGTGCGCGTATTTTTGGCCAAAACCAACGCCAGACCTGGCCCCCTATGAGTTTTTATTGTTCCCGCAAAGAGGCCGATGAAAGAACGACGCTACGCTACAATTGAGGAGATAAAGACGTCATCGAGGGAGGAGCTGAGCAAGATCACGAATAATGATTTTTTGAAGTGCTTCGAGAATTGGGTAAGGATTGCTTCGATAAGGATTGCTTTGAACGACACAAAATAGATATTCATGAATAAATAAATCATTTTTGAAAAAACACAAAATTCGCGATACTTTTTGAACAGACCTCGTATACATAGATATACCTATTGACTTATCTTTTAGAGGCCTTAAATTCTCCAATAGTTCAAAACAACTGTTAGTTAATTCATAATTAACTAACCAATTATGTGAACTTAGGAAGGAACCAATTACGTAAACTTAGGAAGGTTACTAAGCTGAGGCGTTACTTTTTATGCTTATTGACTAACATTGGTGTTCCTGGCAAAGGCACGATTTCAGAGCGGTTAGTTAGCCAAATGTTAACTTTAATCAAGAACTGATAGTTAACCATTGATTAAATAGTTTTGGCTTTCACAGTGGCTGGTCAACAGCTGATTTAGAAATTATGTGTGACAGCACTGCTTAAAATTGGTAATACTGCTTGCATAAATTTGGCAACATTGCTCTGACGCTGTTGAAATCTAAACAAAGCAGATTAAAGAAAAAATTGTTCGTTTGAATTTTTGTGAAAAATAAAAGAGCCCCAATTTTCTCAACCTAAAAAATTGCCAAAATTCTTTAAAACTTTCTTTGGTGGAAAAAGAAAAGGCAATAGTTATTGAATTCCTCCACTTCAAATGTTGACAAATTTCACAAATTGTGGACGCTGTCAAATCAGCTGTTTTATTATTGGTTAACCATCAGTTAACATCTATTTTACATCTATTTAACCAGGTACAGGTAGTTAACCATCGGTTAGTGGTTAACCAACCACTGTGAAATCGGGCCCTAAAGAAATAAGCGCCAAGTACATTTCGTTAAGTTATATCTGGTTTGTGTCTGCTTCGACCCCACGGTGCGACACACGGTGCATTGGCCACATTGGTAGGCGGTCGCAAGGTATGCGAAAAGGGCAACACACGACGGCACGAACTGGAACTCTGCAACAAAAATAGATTTTTCTCGGTATATGGGATAACGACCATCAACGACCCCGACGAGCCAATGAACGCGAAATAGCGGAGCCAACGCACGGCCGAAAGACGCGAAGGGCTGAACGGCCGAAGCCGATGACGACGTTGTAGGGGATAATGATGACGCTGATTATCGCCACCGTGGCTGTGTGTATTTTTGCCGACGATGACGACAACGACCGATGACAGGAGTAACAACAACCACTGCAAACACACACAAACGTATAGGCGAGCCAGCGAATGGGGGTTGCTGACCTCGCTCAGGGTCGTCGTAGGTTATTGAACCCGTCGCACTGCGTATGTATGTGTGTGTGTATGTATGTGTTGTTGTATGCATGCGGATGATTCCCAACGATGGCATTGCGGCGTTGTTGCTGTTGTTGCCATTTGTTGGGGTTGCATATTCAGCAAATGTGTGTTGGTCGTTGGTCTTTTGGTCTGCTGCGCATTGTTGCATTGCTGCATTTGGCATTTTAAATTGTTTTCCCCGCGCTGCTGTTGCTTCTGGTGCGGTACGTATTTTTGTAGCCGAATCCTTTGGCGTATATGTAGGAATTTTATTGTGCTCTTTTCAGACAGCAGCAGCTGCAGTTTGGCAGACAACTAGACGTACACACAAACATACAGGGGGAAAAAAACATTTGTTGATTGTTGTTGTTGCGCCGAGTGCCGAGCGCCTCGTTGCAGTTTTATAATTTTTTAGGAACGTTGTTGTCGGAGGTTAGGTATTTTCACACATACACACACACACACTTACGTATGCACTTGCGAGTATTTTGTATCGTGCGCGTCAAATAGTGCGCGCTTCGAAGGGCGGCAGAGCGGTTTTCGTGCAATTGCATCTCACCGTATGTACTCGTATGTACATATGTATGTACACCTTTTAGCACGCATTTTATTAAAGTCATAATTTGTTGATGGTGAAAGAGATGGACCTGGACGCAAACGACTTTAAAACAATATACCAGATAGAATAAATTTGCAGACAAGGAATATATTATGTGCATACATACATGTATACATATGTTATGAAAACACAGCTCAGTTCAGAAAGTTGAAGTTGAATTGTTGACAATTCTTCGTCAGCTTTAAAGCCAAAGTTAATCATTTCACTGTTATTCAAAACCAAAAATAATGGTTCAGACCAAAATGAAACATTTCCATACATATGTATGCAAAAAATAACTTCGAGATATACATAAATTAAAAGTCAATGATATAAATTAATTTTACTATTATGGTACCTCTACAATAAAATTTAAATTTATTGTTATGGTAACTCTACAATAACTATCAAACGGTAAGAATTTTATCGAAATTTTGGGCGCGTCGAAAAAGATTTGCGAAAAAATACTAAAATTTTTTTTAAAGAAGGTTATCACAAAGTTTATTCTGTGCACGGGCAAGTTAAGATTTTAGGAAAGGATTTACCGTCCTATAAACGGCAGACAGAGTATGAAAAGAATTTACTTTAAACTCTCCACAAATCATCAAAAGCAATGTATAGTCAAAACGTTTGAATCTTACAAAATTTAAGGCAAAGAAAAATTTATCAGCTATCTTAAAAGAGGCAAAATACCCCCACGTTTGCTTGATGGAATTCCTCTTGGTGTTGCACTTAATTTAGAAAGGAAAAAAGATGTTGTTAAACTATTGGAAAAATATTATGGCCACCAGTGGTCAAACATTTCGGGGTTAGAATTTTAGACGAACAAGGAAATAGTTCCCATGCAATCGATGATATAATCTTATTTGACTGTTTGGAGGAGGACACTGGAATGAGATGTAACACAATGTTGATTTTTTCTAATATTTGAATACTTATATACTTTTGTAATACTTGAATGTACTTGTGTAATATAATAACAGCAAAAAGCCACAATTCCAAACCTAGTTCATATCAAAACGCAACATCTCCATAGAGTTCATAGCAAAATGAAATAAATACTATGTATCGGACCAAAACCCAACATTTCCAAATTTGTTTTTTAAATAACTTTAAAATTAATTGCCAAATAAATAAATTTATTTATGATTTGTATTGTTCCTAGAAAACTATTATTCCACAACAACTATTTAAAACAATATATATATCCAACTGACTTTAATTAAATTTATTCGTTTATCCAAAAAATTGTTTGTTTAACAACTTTAAAATTAATTGCCAAATAAATAAATTTATTTATGATTTGTATTGTTCCTAGAAAACTATTATTCCACAACAACTATTTAAAACAATATATATGTATACATCCAACTGACTTTAATTAAATTTATTCGTTTATCCAAAAAATTGTTTTGGTGGAATTATTGCGTTTTGTTATGGACCTCATAAATTTTAGCTGAAGGAAACACCTCTTAGAAAACTTTTGCTCAGTCAGTTTTTGAAAAAATTTAAGTAGTTACCTACTCTTTCCGTACTTGTTAAAGAGTCGAAACCTCTCACCGCAGAACTATAGTGTGTCATGTCAAATCATGATATTTTAAATTTGCATGTATGAGAATCGTTCGGGAATAAAAATGTTACATTCGGTTTTTATAAAAATGGTTTATGAACGAAGTGTCACCAACTTTACGAACGATTTCATAGATATGTGTGAACAGTAGACTGGATTTAGTGCACGATTTTTCGATTTTGATGCTCCGCAACCTCTCATTTTATGCGGTTTGGTGAAAAAGTGCATGAGCCAAACAATTTTGGGGCTAGGGTGGGGCTAAATGGCGTCGCATCGAGGTCAAAGTTCACAAAAAAGCTGGGAAATTCGAGAAATGGCTCCACAGCTGGTCAAAAGTTGGTCTGAGAGGGTTAAAATATATGAATGACCCCACTAGTTTTCTCTACTGAACATTTCTTTCAAACATATTTATACCCTATCTCCAACCCTTGATGGGGCTGCCATACAAGATGGTAATTTTTATAAAATAGGCTCCCACTGCTCCCAGGTTGTCCCCAGACGTGTCAAATGTATGACCGACATCCATTTATTTTCCCTTCCGAATGTTTCTTTTAAACATACCTACCCGCTATCTCCAAGTCTTAAGGGGGCTGCCATACAAAATTGGCCATTTTCTATGCCATTGGCTCCCACTTGTAAATGTAGTAGTTAAGTAAGCGAGAAAACATCGTATTTCGGAAACTACTGAACCGATTTAAATGATTTATTCAGCGATCACCAACATTCTTGAGTAGAAAAAATACAAAATTAATTAAGGTTCAGAAATTCACCACCAGAGGGCGTCTCCCATACGATCGGATTTGTGACGTTGTCAACTTTAAGGTTTCTACAAAGCAAAAATCAAAATGTATTGTCCAAACCCCACTAACCTCCTTACTTTGAATATAATTGCAATCGTAATTGAGTGTTAAGAAGAAATCATTAGATTTTTGTGAGAAAATGTGAATTTTTTATTCAGCCGGTATAGGTACTCATTCATATATTTTAACCCTCTCAGAGCAATTTCTCACCAGCTGTGGAGCAATTTGCCGAATTTCCCAGCTTTTTTGTGAACTTTGACCTCGATGCGACGCCATTTAGCCCCACCCTAGCACCAAATTTTTTTGGCTCATGCACTTTTTCACCAAACCGCATAAAATGAGAGGTTGCACAGCATCGAGAACCCATTATTACGAATCTCCATACAACACTAAATCCAGTCTAGTGAACAGATTCATAAAGTTTACGAATAAATTTTTGATTGTTCCACAAAAATTTCAAAGGAAGATTTTTAAGGCCGTTCATACGATTTTTATTAATTAATTGTGTCCTTGAATTTAATTTTTGTATTTACTGATATATACATACACATACATAGACTAAGTTCGGCCTATTTCACAAGTGTGTTAATGTTTTTCAAAATTAACCTTTTTAAAAGATCATTGCAACTAAAAAACTCGTCCTGCATGATTTTGGCTGTGTTTGCTGATATAGTTTACAGTCAGTGTGATGAAGCGCTTTGAGAAGTGCTTGCGCAAGTTTTTGGTTAAAAAGTTTAAAAGCCCAGAAGGTACAAACAAAACTATTATAAAGTTCGAGGTCAATCAAAAGTGAATCAGTGATATCGATTATGTTTGCGAGGTACACTCTTCTTAGCGAAATGATTTGATTATTATATTTGTATACTATTTTTTTTCAAAAAGTAAACTTCGGGAAATGTGATACTTAAGTATACCAAAAGTTGGGTAATTTGATATTGTATACTATTTGTATACAGAAATGTATATATACTTTATTTTATAATATCTTAAGTGGAATAATCTGAAAAATCTGTTATGGATAAGTTTCAGATTAAAAAAATCCATGAAATCATCTTTCTCCATAGAAATTTTTAACCCTTGGTTTACCCCGTCAGATTGTGATTTTCTAAAAAAAATTAGAAACACATCTCTACACAGTACAAAAATTTTAAACTTTTTGTGTGCAACAGAGTAGCCACCGTATATTTCTGAAAGAGGACGCCATACTGATAATTTTTGCCAAACAAAGTAATAGTCCATAAAAGTTAAAGGGTCCCTATAGACTTTAACACGGACAGTATAAAAACTTGAAGAGCTAGAGCGTTGATATCTAAGACAAAGTTGTTTGCATTAAAAATGTGAATATTTTTTGTGTACACATGAACCCCCCTCCCCCTTTCCTTACCCCCTTTTTCATGTTTTTCGGGAAAAATTTTCATAAAAAGCTTGTATTGAGTAAAATATTGAAAAAATTAAATATTGTCTTTTGGGAAAATATTCCTCATTTAAAAATAGGGGGGGGGGTCTTCAAACACCAAAACTTCCTCAAAACTTCCCCTAAAAAAATAAAAAGCCTTAAACCATTGAAAAATAGTTCAGGTAGTCTTCAAACAAGATAAATACGATAATAAAATACACAATTTTTATGATTTCAAAAAAGACGTTTTTGCTTTACGGGCCCACTTAATCCAGCCAAAAACACACAGTTGCGTAATAGTGAAAACATTTCTAGTATGATACAAGGAGTATCAAATGTTATGGCAAGTGGTAATTACATATATTTTCAGTTTCAGTTTTCAATTTTCGCGGTCGACTAAATTTGAACTGAAACAGAATCACCCACCACGCCCCTCTCCGCCTGACTGTGGCCAGATAAAGGCCAATAATCTGGAATACCTCGCATTGCGCGTTCCCATTGTGCATAAAATCCGCCTTCCCTTGCATTAATTTCGCAATCGAAGTATAAAAAGCGCGTTTTCGTTGTTGTCAAGTTCAAAGTGACTGTTTGTCATTGGCTGTCGTTGCTATTATTAATGTCTTTGTTTTTGTTTCAGCTCCAATGTGTTGTTATTAATTTCGCTGACCGTGTGCGTTCAGCGCTGGTTATTGTTATTGTTGTTTTTGGTTTTGTTTTATTAGTCATCTAGAGGCGACGGGCGAGGCGATTATCGCTTCTCAGTTGTGTGTTTTTGTTATCGGCCATTGCACCCGCCACAGTCGCCGCGCCAGTGTGTGCGTAGCACACGCGTATGCTGCCTCCCCCTGTTGCCCACCATGTCGCATTCCACCCACCACCTACCACCTCCCGCGCCTACGCCTACGCCTATCGCCTGTGCGTAATTCCTATCGAAACCGCAATACAAACTAACTTGATTTCCGCACCCCACTGCTGCTGTTCTCTTGCTTTGTTGTTTTCTTCTTCTTCTTCAGCTGTATCGGTCGAGAGTGTCATATATTTGCCGTTATCAATATTTATTTACGCCATGACCGTGAAGTTTAATGCCCTTTCTTTGCCTTCTGTCGGTTCGGAGGGAGGTGAGGGTTTGGCATTGTAGCTGTCTCACTCCCACCAACGGCCGCTCACCCACGCACCCAGACCTCTTGCCACACATTTATGTATATACAACCATAAATACACACATATGACGTGTGTCCCTACACGGCCGAATTAACCCTCTACTGCCCCAATTTTTTTTAAGTCGAAAAATTGTTCACCTTGTAAGTTTTAGAATCATATAAGAAGGGAACATTTTTAAAATACAAAAATTTGCTTCTGTGTGGGCGTGAAACCTATATAAATTTGCGTGCCTTAAGGCCGTACTGCGCACATAAGCTAAAAAATTTAACTGATGAACAGTATCACGTTTTATTGCTTACACTACTCGACACGAAAAATGCACCTAAAAATAAAAGTGTTTTCTAGACTAACTTTGGGCCGCTGAACACGAAACTGAAAATCAAAACATTTTTTTAAGAAGCGGTTTCCAAATATCTTAAAAAAACGATTTTTTCCCTGTTGTTTTAGTTATGAGCACATATCTCATAAACGAAGCATCCGACTAACATCTGTCCGGCGGTCAGAAGATAATACCTTAGCCTTTCCAACAATATACAGATTGTCCAAATCAGATGAGATTTGGGGAAGTTACTGACGGTGAAAGTTGTAAAAAATGACTTTTTTTACCATTTTTAAAAATCATAAATTTTCGAATGATTTTTTTATGGATAAAATAAATTATTTCCTCTGGTTTCAAAAATTAAGGATGAAATACATATTATTTGAGCAAATATTAAGCCTAACATCAATAGAATCGAAAGAAAAATGACAAAGTTATGAAGCAGTGAGTGATAGTGAACTTTACATTTATTACACCGTGCGACAAAAAAAACATTTTTGCCGAGACCCATCCAAATGTTGATATAGACGTGAAACTAGAGGTCATTTATGGTAACCTGGCATAGCCATTTTTTCATTTTCTGATCCAAAGTCCTTTTTAAAGGACTTTATAATTTTAAGGACATACATATTTCAAATATTTTTTTAAAATATTTGCCGTTGTGCAATGATGAAGATATGGGTATCAAATGAAAGAGGAAAAATGTCTCCTTTTAACTAAATTTGCTATTTTGAACTTTGAATCCAACATAGCTAACACTTCATTAACGGTTTCTTCATCAGTTTGTTCGAAAACATCGGAATCCAAGTTTTCTAATACATCCTATACTTCTTTGTCCCATAAAACCGATAATTTTTTTTTTAAATGCCTATTGATATCTATAAAATGGAAACCACATACAAGTATACGTTAGTGACCAAATGCATTAAATCTTTTCGCTTTGGTGCCTAATGCAGCCTAAAGGCAGTCTGTCGAAAAAATAACTGTAAATCATTTTTTTTCACTATAAAACACTTCCAATCATTAAATTACATTACAAGGTACTCACTCATAATTTTCTTGTTTTAATCTTTTAACGAAAAGTATTTTAAATAATTTTTTCTTTTATTTACTTTTCACGAAATAATTATTTCTACTAATTTCCACGAAGTTAAAATTTCAACTGATCAAAATGGGGAAACATGTGATGCTTACAGCCGTGCTACATTAAAGAAATGACAACTTAATTTATCTATAACATGCCCTAAAAATTTCATTTAAAAAAATTAAAATGTATGTGGACTTTTCAAGGCTTTTGTGGACCCTGCCTTAAGGCCGTATGGGGCAGTAGAGGGTTAATATCCACCCAATTTGTTTACTTTACGGCCAGACAAGTTACAGAAGGTGTTATGGTAGTAGGTCCGTATGAGACATCTGATCCGTGCATGTGGTTGGACCTATTAAAAATTAATTACAGAATACTTGGACCGTCTGCACACACACTAAAGTAAAGTAGTCGGCACACTTTATTAAAAACTTTTCCATCGCTGCTTTTAGTCTTTGATTTGCACTGCAATCCCTGAGCAAACAATTTTAACTTAAGTTTTGGCCTATAACATGCAAAATACCGAATATATTTTTATAGCTAAAGTAAACGTTAATGCCGAAAAGTTCTTACGTGTAAAAAGAAAAAAATCACAAAACTTTTCAGGCATCACAATTTTCTTGGAAGACGTCATTTACGGAAGCAAAAAAATGTCGATACATTAGCGGAGCGAATTCCAAGCAACTGATGAGCCATGCGGTAGAAATCGACAAACTCGAAAAACAAAGTGGAGCGTTGAGCTTTTTTAAGAATCGCTTACACCGCAGCCGGTAGCCGCAAACAGCTGGGCAGCTGCTCCTCCATAGATTGCTCGTTTTTTTTTTCTTCCAATGCCTTCGGTTGTGTTTCTTACTGTCTCAGTTTTCTCCGTTTTCTGTGATGCGTTTTTCGGGAACCACTTCTGCCGCACTCAAGTAACAGAAAATGAAAGAAGCGCCGAGGTTCATTGACCGCGCTGTATAAGCAGAAACTTTTGAAGATGAAACGCCTTTTGGAGTTTTGTATTTCAGTTTGGTATTGTTGTTGTTCTTTTTATATTGTGAGTAATTTTTTCGCGCACTATAGTCACACGATTTTTTTTGATGTTGTTGTCGCGTTTTGTTGTTGTGTCAGCAGCCGACGCGCTGATGACGATACAATGGAGCTGAGCTTTTAGAACGGCGACCGTGACTTAGTTAGCACCGAAATCAAATATGTTTTATTGGTAAAAATTGTTAAAATTTGTTAATGTACTCCGATCAACTGTTAAGAACTAAAATCACTCTAGCGGCCGAAAACATGCCCTAACTTTATACAATTATCAATAACTAAATTCAATTTACCATTATCAATAACAAAACAATTATTTATAACTAACCAAGTTTACATCAAAAAGCTGCATACTATCTCATTGAATATAACTGTGAAGCTACTGTCAAAATTTCAATTCGATGCATGCAACGAAACGCTTACGAGCGTTTTCGTAACCCGAAATTGTTTCATAGTTTCCTAATCTGTAATTAGTTTTTTGCTTTTTAACACTAGAATGCCCAAGGTAGTCATTTTGACTACATTGAGGTCTTTTATTGTAAATAACTTTTGTTGCATCGCTTTCTAAAAAAATATCTTACGTGACTTTTATTAATTTTTAAAGCTAAATGGAATAAATAAATTAAACAAATTTGTTACCCCAAATTTGCAAAATTTACCTTATGAAAATGACCAAAAGTAGTCTTTTGACTACTACATAAAATTTTTTTTTTTAATTAATTTACAGGCGAAAATTTGCAAAAACTTCCAGCGCCTCTAGGATCGAGCGATAATTAAGGATGTAATTTCAAAACCAATTTTAGTAGATACTAGCAAAAAAATTAAAGACAAATGAAATTGGGGGAAAAAACGGGGCTTCGTAAAATGTATGACCGATTGCACCGTGCGACAGCATTTTTCACACCGGAAAAAATCCACATGTGCGTAAAACTAGAGACCAAACAAGTAATACTACGTACTCAGTTTTTCATTTCTACATTCTTTGTCCTTTTAAAAGGACGTCAAATTTTTAAAGGGGATAAAAAATTAAAAACATATAAAAAATACTTAACCTGGTTGGAATATGGCGATATGTATATCAAATGAAAGAGGAAAGGCTCAAGAATTTAAATAATATTGATTTTTTATCTATTTGTTAAAAAACTATATGAAAAAGGTCCTTTGAAAAGTTTAATCCTTTATATCGTTGAAAATTCATAAAGAATTTTTTTTAAAAGTAAATATGTTAAAACCCAAAATCTCCTTGATCACGTGTCAAAATTTCATTACTCTAACTTTATTGGTTACAAAGTTATTAAAAAAAAGGCGGAAGCTGCAATTCTAATGAAGTAAAAAAATTCTTATTTATTTGACTATCAGTATTTTAAATAATAAAAAGATACAAAATCTATGAAGCGAGAATAATGAAATTTTGACATGTGATCAAATTTACGAATTTACGTATTTTTTATATATTTTCTATTTTGTATCCCCTTCAAAATTTTGAAGTCCTTTAAAAAGGACTAAGGATGTAGAAATGAAAAACTGAGTACGCAGTATTACTATTTTTGGTCTTTAGTTTCACGCCCATATAGATTTTTTCCGGTGTGAACAATTTTTTTAATTTTTGTCGCACGGTGTTATTTCAAGATGATGTTGAGTGCCTTAAATTAACGATACAAATTACGCTTAAATGAACTCTTAAACAATACCGGGTCCCCAATTACACACGAAACAGAAAGGTGGTGCTAGCGACCGGACAGTGTCAAAAAATGTATGTCGACAAATTTGACGAGAAACTTCCCATTCGGCCGGCTATACGTACTGTGGTCTTAAAACCGTCCAATTCGACACAAAGCATCGTATAACATTTCATAGGAAACACAATATGTCACCAATACTCTGGCCCGATTTAGTTATTCCACACTATTCCCATTCCACGTGGTCTTTGTTAGAGAAAAACAACGTCAATTATATCGCAAAAGAGGAGCACCCACAGCACGCATCTGAATTTCGACCGATAAAGAGGTAAAACGAAAACGGAAGAAGGATGGCCGAATAACGGAGCATTAAAAAAGTTAAAAGAACGGTGTGCGATATTAAAACTTTTTTTTTAACTTTTAATGAAACATAACTTAAAAAACATGTGGTTGCAAAGTTGCATGCGAAAAAATAAAACTTTAATATTACAAGAAAAACAGTTGAGTTTATTTCCGGTAAAGTTGTTAAATTAAGCCAAGAACATAGATCACCTAAATTACTCCTAAATAATTCCTATTCGTTTCCATAGATTCTAAATCCAAACGAATGCCTTTCGTTAAATATTCGAACCGACAAAATGTTCGCTCAAAATGCTCCTAAAACTAACCTCACTCACTGCGCTTTTCAGTGAGCAACGCGAGAAGCACTCCCTACGCTTCCCCCAGGCCTTTTGCTCTCAGCTGCACATATAGTTTTCTTTCATATAAAGGCAAACAAAAAAAGAATTATAACAGGGGATAACAAGGTTGGTCCTTGAAATACCAGAAAAGAGAACATTGAAGCAAGCAAAAAACATGAAAAATAAGCGTTCAGCCATTGGGCTTCGTTGCGCTGCACAACAGGAGAGTTTTGCGGCCAGTTGGTGGAACAATATTCGGAAGAATGGTGGCGAGGATAACAAGGACACTGAACTTCGATTGCATACTGCAAGCTGTGCAGTTTTTAATTTTTGCATCGTTCAATGATCGTTTTTTTTCACATTATATGTGCATTGTACATACTTAAGTATGCATGTATGTATGTATGTATAAGCATATGTGTGCACACATATTCCTGGCTGCATTATTCGCTGTAACTTAATGCCAAAGTGCACTTTCAACGCAACTAAACTCGGTTTCAATTTACTACTGAATAATTTACTAGCTGAATAAGCACGAACAAGAAGTGAGAATCGGAGCTGAGAATTATGCTGACACCAAGCAGACTGAAAATGCGTCATTTGTTAACGAATATTTCCAATGAAATTCTCGTACCAGTAATGACCAACATCATAACTGAACCATTTTATTTCCAATGAAAAATTTACTTTGGACTTTCGAGTCGGCATTTTTGTGCCCATAAGGTTCCAAGTTTCCGAGAGTATAACTTAAGGCATGGAAGGCATTTCATACATAATCGTAATCGTGACTGCACTATGATTTAAGAAAAGTTCAAATTTTAAAGGTGTTGGCATTAAAATAATGACTGCAAATGTCTGTTGTTGACAGACATTAGTTCAACAGTCTGCAAGCTTTCATTCAACATAATAAAAACTTGATAGACAAGTTTGCGAGAGAAACCGGCGCGCAAAAACGACTGCCAGCGACCGAGTCCTCCCCAAATACGAAATGCATTGACGTAGGACAAGGATATTTTCGAGCGGTTATTGTTATGCAAATAGCAATCTCTGTCCATACCCTCCCCACGTACGTATGTATCCATGTCTGAGTGCGTAGACGCGAACGCAACGCAAATAGAGCCAGCAACTGAAGCACAACAGTGCTCGTTATGTTAGACCAAATTAAACAAAAATAAAAACCATATTGAAGCTAGCATTCACTAAACGCTGCGTAGGTTCGTAAGTGGAAAATAGCGCGGCGGAAAACGGCAGCGGCAGCGGAAGCAAAGCATGGCGGCAAGGACGGGTAAGTGCAATATTGATTGTAGTGGCGGAAGTGCATTTTGAGCTATGGCGATGGCAGTTGCAGAATGTAGTGGAAGTAACGGCAACCGGTGGGCACGTGAAACCACTAACACGCGCCCATCGATTTCCACTATCCGATCTTGTGTCCTTTGGAAAGCACTCGAAGTTTACCGGCTTAAAGTAGTGTTTAAATATTTATACTTGCACACTACAGGAAGCTACGTTATAATGTGAATGCGTTGTTGTCATTGTGCTTTGTCATTTATGTCGTAGACAGATAGAGAATTTGTGGTACATACAAGGTGGATCAAAAGTTATGTAATAATGTGAATTCCATGCTCTCATAAAAAGTTAATTTGAAGGTGTAAGACTGATGACATCAAGTTTAAATTGTCACCTCGTGAGTGTATACTTGACTTAGGCGATTCAGACTTAAAGATTTCAGTTGAATCCGACATATGAAAACATATTAACGTCTTAACCCTCTACTGCCCCAATTTTTTTTAGTCGAAAAATTGTTCACCATGTAGTCTTAGAATCATATAAGAAGGGAACATTTTTAAAATAAAAAATTTGCTTCTGTGTGGGCGTGAAACATATATAAATTTGCGTGCCTTAAGGCCGTACTGGGCACATAAGGTAAAAAATTTAACTGATGAACAGTTTCACGTTTTATTGATTACACTACTCGATACGAAAAATTCACTTAAAAATAAAAGTGTTTTCTAGACTAACTTTGGACCGCTGAATAGGAAACTGAAAATCAAAACAGTTTTTTAAGAAGCGTTTTCGAAAAATCTTCGAAAAACAGTTTTTTTCCTATTGTTTCAGTTATGAGCACATATCTCATAAACGAATCATCCGACCAACACAAGCGGCCAGAAGATAATACCTTATCCTTTCCAGCAATATATAGATTGTACAAATCAGATGAGATTTGGGGAAGTTACTGACGGTAAAAGTTGAAAAAATTTTTCGACCATTTTCAAAATCGTACATTTTTTAATGCTTTTTTATGGATAAAATAAATTATCTGCTCTGGTTTCAAAATTTATGATAAATTATATATCATTTGAGCAAATATTAAGCCTAACATCAATAGAATTGAAAGAAAAATGACAAAATTATGAAGCAGTGAGTGAACACCAACCTTACATTTATTACACCCTGCGACAAAAAAAAAATATTTGTCGAGACCCATCCAAATGTTGATATAGACGTGAAACTACAGGTCATTTATAGTAACTTGGCATAGTCAGTTTTTCATTTTCTGTTCCAAAGTCCATTTTAAAGGACTTTACAATTTGAAGGACATACACATTTCAAATATTTTTTTTTATATTTGCGGTTGTGCAATGATGAAGATATGGGTATCAAATGAAAGAGGAAAAATGTCTCCTTTTAACTAAATTTTCTATTTTGAACTCTGAATCTAGCATAGCTAACCCATCATTAACGGTTTCTTCATCAGTTTCTTCGAAAACATCGGAATCCAAATTTTCTATTTTCTTTGTCCCATAAAACCGACAATTTTTTTGAAATGCCGATTGATATCAATAAAACGGAAACCACATACAAGTATACGTAAGTGACCAAATGCATTAAATCTTTTCGCTTTGGTGCCTGATGCAACCTAAAGGCAGTCTGCTTTCCCAAGCCGAAAAAGTAACTGTAAATCCTTTTTTCCACTATAAAACACTTCAAATCATTAAATTACATTACAAGGTACTCACTCATAATTTTCTTGTTTTAATCTTTCAACGAAAAGTATTTTTAATAATTTTTTCTTTTCTTTACTTTTCACGAAATAATTATTTCCACTAATTTCCACGAAGTTCCAATTTCAACTGATAATAATGGGAAACATGTAATGCTTACAGCTGTGCTACATTAAAGAAATAACAACTTAATTTATCTATAACATGCCCTAAAAATTTCATTTAAAAAAATTAAAATTTATGTGGACTTTTCTCTGTTTTGGTGGACCGTGCCTTAAGGCCGTATGGGGCAGTAGCGGGTTAAGTTTGTAGTGTCCTGTGCAGTACTTCCGCTTTGTCTGTAACTGTTGCTTCAGCGCGAGGGTTGATTGCTTACGGGCACATGGAAAGGACCAGAAAACACAAAGGCGAAGAGCTGCATGCAGTCACTAATGCAAGCAGTTCTCTTGTTGAATAAAACAACGACAAAGCACATCGCTTGAGCACAAATTATGTGTGTATTATTATACTTATGAACGTGAAGCATGAATATTGTAAACGTAAAAGACGGGATGGAAAAAAGTTCACTGAGGTTGGGCCTTTTTAAACTTCACTGCATCTATTTAGACCTGATGAAGTAAGAGGCACAGACATCGCCAGAATGCTTTCAATGTGCATGTGAATGTAATACAAGTACGTAACTGCTCGTCTGTAGATATCGCAAGCGAAAATTTGCCTATACGAATACCTTTGTATATGATATGGCGAGTCCGTACAATCCGTGCGTTGAATAATCCTGCGAAAGGGTTTCATCTTCACACAATACGCATCCTGTTGACCCATATTACAATGCTTCTTATTTAATTACAGCCTCGCTGTCCCAGCAGCTCGCATTGAATTCAATTCGAATTCACTTCTTAGAATTCATCGCTCACATCTCCGCATTCACGTCATGTAAACTTGATAATCCTCGCTATAACTACACTCCCAAGTGGTCTTTTATTATTTTCTATTACATCGTTATTATTTGCTCAGCTCCGCCTTGATTTCAAAACTAAGCACAATACAAATAATTGCCCCATTCAACGAAGGGCAAACAAGTAAAGCGATTATGTCCCATCTTTTACACTTCACTTTTTCAGTACTACTCAGTCAGAGACCTTTTGCAAAGATCTGCCGCAAATAAAGCCATCGAAAGGCCATAGCCGGATAAAGAAGGATAAAGTGCCCACGCCGGCTTTGATTGTGATATTTTTTTAATATTAGTACTAACATAAGTAACCATTTGCCCAAATTCCTTTCGCTATTTTGTTGCCATATGGCAACATGCTACTTCGTGGACGTCTGCATCCTCTATGGTTGCAAGAATACATTTTTTTGGTGGTCTTTAGAATAGTTTGAAGTTTTAGGAAAAATACGAAATTAATAAACTGAATATTTAAGTTTAAAGAAGAGAAGTATACACGTTTTTTAATGGTATATCTTGACATAGTAAAGGAAGAAGAAGCAGACAAAATTAGAAAACTTTGACGTTTTCTTTTAATTTAGATACTTTTTTTTTTAATTTTGGCTGAAGTAAATGAAGAAATATTCAAATTTTGGTTATGCGTAAAAAGTTGTATGTTTAAGTAATAATTACAGCCACAACGATGTGGTTGCTCTCATAGAAAAACACTCTAAAATACAGGGTCCGAGTATAAAAATTTAAAAATTTCTTATGGAATGTTGCTAATATAACCACAAATAAATAACAACTTCTGAACTGGTTATCCGATTTGGGTGGGATTGATCAAAACCTGGGACCTGATGCAAATATCGCAGAAGGGTCTGATTCAATTCTGAGTAAATAAGACACCAGTTGACTTTAGGCCACAACAAACCTCTTAGGTTGCGATATCGTTTGGTTTGCTGGGAAGTTTGAAGTTGGAAGGCGTAAAAAATCATATTTCTCATACAAACTTTTAACACCTTTAACTTTTGATTTCGAAAAAAATTTGTAATATGTGTCAAATTATTTTTGATTTCGAGTGTTTTCACCAACTTTGAAGTCAATAGGACATTAGGGGTTTTTTCGTAGTCTTTCCGTATACGAACCTTAACCGGGGTGAACCAAGACCCCGTAAATTTTTATTTTCGAAAAATTGAGAAATACGTGTCGAATAATTTTTGATTTGAAGTACTTTCACCAAGTTTGAAATCAATAGGCCTATTATATTAAGTTTCTTCATACAACACCTTAACCCATATTTTGCCCCTTTAGACCCCGAATTTCAAAAATCCCGTCTTAGCGAAGGTTCATTTCTCAAGATGTATCTACAGTTTAAGTTTTATATTTGTAGCTTAGTTAGTCAGTCAGTCAGTCAGGACCGCAGGGGCGGATTCAGAAAAATATTTTGGGGGGTTTCAAGAAGTAATTCTTTAATATTCATAAAATGCCAAAAAAATGCCTTTTAATTTGTATGTAGTTTTAAAGTCGACCCTAATATTTCGGGGGGAGGGGGTTTCAATCCCCAAGCCCCCCGAATCCGCCACTGAAGGACGGTGTATATACTCCTAGTGAGTTCTTTAAAAAATGGAAGTGTGACGATGAAAGTGAATTTATACAGTTAGCAATTTAGAAGGGAAATAAGTATATTTACGTGTATGTCCCGTTTTTCGTGAAAGAATTAAAATAATCTTGAATAGTTTGCAACTGGCTAACCATTTCCATCTCTTACGGTGCATAGAATGTTTGCTACTCTCGGTGGCTTCGGGCCAAAATAGTCTTTACTCACTTTATTATAAAATCTAATGTTATATTATACGTCTTCACATAAGGTCTTTATAAATTTTTGCCTCGTTAGATGTTGTCTGTCAATGGGCTTGTTTACCTCTTTACCTACAAATTATTTTCTCTTTCTCATTTGAAGTGCTTTTACTATATTTTAACCCAATAAATAGGCCCATTAAGTAATCTTTCCCCATTGTGGACCTCCCTCGGAATTCCCATTCGAAAAAGTTACAGCGTTTGCACTAAATTTAAAGTCAATAGGCCCATTAGTTCATGGTTTTTATATTAGATATAAAAATCCCATAAAATATATGGGATATTAAAAAATATCGAAATATTAAAACTCTTTTTCTAAATACAGTCGTGTCTGGGTATAGGGAACCCCCTATATAGTGAACACCTCGATATAGTGAACACCCAAATTTTGACATCGAGCCTCTAAATATAGAAACAAATTTTCAAGCAAAAAACAAAAAGTGTATTTTGAGCAAATAAAACGAGTTTTTGAACAAAAATGTTAACCTTGATATAGTGAACAACCTGAATACTGTGAACAGTACCTTGCCATAATTAGTTCACTTTATCCAGACACGACTGTATGCTCGTTTCATCATAATTTATGCAATACATATTCTATAAAAAAAAATTGAAATTAAAAACGAAAACAAAAATCGTAAACGTCAAAAAGCACAAATAAAACACACAGCTGTAGCTTTTGCTACCGCCTCGCATTATTTATGAAAGTCACAGTCAAGGTCAAGATGCGTGGTCGTATGAACGTATCGGTCACACGGCCGGAGGCACATACACGCAGACCGACGCCAGAGAATTCACGCATTTGCGCGCTGTTCCACCGCCAGATGTCAAAAGTTTGCGAAATAAAAATTTCGTTCTGGCTCTCATTGTTGCTGCTCACCATTCGGTTTTGCACTTACTGCGATGATAATACTCGATATTTTTGTATAACATATTGCATTGTTGTTGCGATTACGTCAAAAATAGAATGCGGTACCAGCCACACACATACTATATGTATGTATGTATGTATGTAGACATAAATTTAACCGGCAGCGTCTGCTTGACGGTTTCGAGTTGATTGAACGCTTGATGACTTGCAATCACCGCTCACCCCACCACCCGCTCCCCGCCAGCCTTTTGCCGTCGAAAGCGACATTTCGTTTTGGGCAGAACCCGAACATAACGGTGTTTTTACTCAGCGCATTCCTTTTGTCTTCCGGGTGTTGCGGGGGCGAATTAATACGCGTTCAGTGCACCCGAACCCGTTTGTCATTCTTGACTGGTCTCTATTTTCACCAAATTTTTTGTTTAGCGTGTGAGCGCTAATTTAGCTAATTTGAGAGTGTTGCCCAGTGTACATTTTCGGGTATTTCCAAAATTATACAACTGCCAATTGTCCGATTAAGTGCAGTTGACCTAAAGCATCCAACGGCCGGTTTTAGGAGTCGACGTTTGTTTTGCATGTGGTGTGACGACTGGATGAACTCCTTACTTACTTAAATGAATGGGTTGTTTAATTTTATAAGCAACGCACAAAAAATAAATATAAGTGAATAAATAAGGCTTATATAAAAACTAGCAGTATTATATAAAAAACTACAATCAGGCAAATAACACTAAACCAATTAAGATGAAATGCTATGGTAACAAAACTCAACTATGGCTTTGTAGGGCGAAATGGATATCAAAATATTCAGCGTGTCATGGCGGTAAGTATGGACTATATAGAATTGGCCATTGGCCCATTTTCCGAGGTACGACCACGTGAAATACTCGTCACTAATAAACTGCAATAATGGAAAATTTCGGTTACGCAAAATAGTTTCAAGACGCTTTTGTGTTTAACTTGGCAAGTATAGGTTATGTAAGCTTAGTTACGCGTATTTTTCACTCTCCTACGATAAAAGAATTGCATATACAGTTTGTGAAGTAAATGTTTGCAAATTTAAAGAAGGTAGAAAATTATTTTGAAAAGCTTATAATATAACAAAAATTGCAATATTTTGAAATTATTTGAAAAATTTAAATTAATTGAATATTTCACTCTCATATAATATCAAAGAAATGTCTATTGGATTCGCGTATTGAAGGGCGAATTGATTTGAAAGTATCTCCTGGACGACCCAGAAAACTGTCTGACAGAGAAGAAAGAAAAATCATTCGAAAAGTTCGTGAAAACCTCCGTATCTCAATAAGGGAAATGACTTTGGATATAAAAATAGAATGCGGAACTGATGTATCTCATGAAACTGTTCGGAACTGTACGGCGCCAAATTTTCAATGCAATCTTGATTTTGAAAGAAGACGAATTTTTTTAAAGTTTGAAGTTTGAGTTTCCTTTTTTGATTTTTTACACGGTTTTCGCGTATCAAATAGAGATTCTTTACCACTATTAATCTATATCTTAAAAAAATGTCAAAATATTGCAATTTCTGTTATATTTATAAGTTTTTCAAAATAATTTTGCTACCTTTTTAAGTTTGCAAACATTTACCTGACAAACTGTATACAGTATGTTTCTGTACACCTATAAAAATATGAAATTATTTATTCATATAGAAAATAGAAAACTTGAAATCAATCACGCCTACCTAACTTCAGTGAATAGTAATTAAAATGGGCCCACATTGTACTTAAATATGATGTTGGTCTATACTTGTGAATCAACTTTCTTGAAATTTTTTTAACGTCTTACGCTTTTTTAGAAATGGGCCAAAAGTTCTATTTAAATTCTTTACCACTTAGTGCTTCTCTTTTTATGGTAAAATTCACAAATCTGAAACTGTTATCTATGCATAGCGTAACACGCAGGAAGGATTCGGGGCTCAATCCTCCCAATATCTGTTTGTTGCAAAAATTATGGTTAGTTAGTTAATTAGGTTATGGTTTCAAATGATATTGGGCTCAAAAGTTTTTAAATCCTGTGTGCCCTACTGTGCAGCGCACGTTGCCACTAATTCATATACATATACGGTATGTATGATGAGAGCGAGCGGTGTATATGTATAGAGCGACAAATGTAAAGAGCGTCAACAAGCGAAACCGAAGAATTTGTCAATTCAGCGACATTTACAAGAAGAAAAGTGACTCATTGGTTTGGGATGCTGAGCTGTGATGGCAAAATGTCGGAGAAAGCATCGAAGAATAAGGCAAACCCAACACTAACACTTAACAACAATAAAAACGTTTCCAACAGCTCCATTCATCGCATAGAAGCAAAGAGAGAGAGGACAACAAAATTGCGGCTCGCTCTTGCTGTGTTTGCGTGCCCGTCACTTGCCGAAGTACGGAATGGTTGGTGGGTAAGCGCTGAAAAAACAAATGGCTAGGTCGGTCGTTCACCTCGGCGATGTGCTCGCGCGCCGAACATACCCCCAAAGCAGCAACGACCGGCAGCGGTGAATGACATTTGGAGCCGGCAAATCGTAAAACAAGAAGAGGAACACTGGCAATGAGAACAAGAACAAGCAGAAAAACAAGTATCAATGGCAGCAGGAAGCAAATATGGAATGAAGATGCGCACTCGCGCTCTTCGTCTCCCACTCTTTGGGCGCGCAATACTCACTGAACTCGTTGGCAAGAAAAATATAAATTGTAACGGTCTAGAGAGAACGAATAAGAGAGTGCAGAAAGCCCCAACAAGAGCACATCGTTACGAAGCAGCTTATTAACGGCCCGGCAGCGCGAAGAGCGCTGGGGTTCGTATTGACCGCATGACGGCCGCGTTAGCTTTGATTGGGCCAATGGCCAAGTGCCCGGAAAGATAACGAAATTAAGAGCAGCAGCTCCCAGCCCAGCTATGGTTAAAGTTACAGGCCTTATAAATACCGTTCAGATCGACAATTTCTCTGCCGATGCGGCTGAAGAGCTTCGATACAAATTGGTGTTATTACCAGTGTGACCAGTTTACCTTGAAAACGCTTTCATGAAAACCCAGTTTCATAGTACAGTATAATCTCGATAATCCGGACAATTAAAACCCAAACACTGTCCGAAATATCGAAATGTCCGGATTACCAAGATTACAAAAAAATCGATAAAAATACTACGGAACACAAATGAAACTTATTATTTTTTATAGAAATGTAATTATTTTTGCTTAAGCATTTCATTTTTAATATTTTATAAACATTTTTAAGGGTTTTAAAAGAAATTAGTAATTTTCGTCTGGCAAAATTTTGTTTCATGTTTGTAGAAATTGTAGAATTGCCTACATTGAACTCCACTGACAGTTGACGAAGTGACTTTTCTCGACTTATTTTGTTTAGAACTTCTTTTTTTCTGGCCCAACGTTTAAAATTTTGGTTTTTTTTAAACTATAGGTGCCATTATTAATATTTGATATATTGACAGTTAAATAAAAATTTTTATAAAATTAACACCACTTGAATTTATGCAACCTCCTCACACCTGAACCAGCAATCACGATAGGAAGAGAAAGCATATAGGTTTTCACTTGAATTTCTTGCAATTTATGAAAACATATCTTTAAATAGAAAAACCCCGTAAAAAACCAAACAAAAATGAGTGTCCGGATTTCTGAGTTAAATAAAATCTGTGGTGTCCGGATTACAGAGTCTACAATATAAATCAATTACGTGTCCGGATTACCGCGTTTTCCGTATTAGCGAGTGTCCGAATTATCGAGATTATACTGTATTACCACTTAATAACGCTGTCTTTATCTGGAGGCCCTTCTATGCGTGCCACATAAAATGATTATAACGCATTTCTTTTTATCAGTTTTTCTTGCCACTCCCTCTTATGGCGCACGATGTATGCTCATCGATTTCCGTTTTTTAAACAGCACAAGATCATTTCTTTGTATAATGTATATCTTTGATTTAATTCGGGACGCTATTGACTCAGCGTGCCTTCTTCAGTGAATAAACTGTTTAGCTCCGTTGAAAAGTCTTCGGAGTCAAGATCTCTTTTTCATTCCGCATTGTAAAACAAACTACAGTGGTGTCTGGATATAGGGAACTAATTATTGCAAGGCCTGTTCACAATATTGAGGTTGTTCACTATATCAAGGTTAACATTTTTGTTCAAAAACTCGTATTATTTGCTTAAAAAACACTTTTTATTTTTTGCTTGAAAATTGTGTTCCATATTTAGAGGCTCGATATCACAATTTGGGTGTTCACTATATCGAGGTGTTCACAATATAGGGGGTTCACTATACCCAGACACGACTGTATACTGTTAATGCCCCGATTTTCCGAGCTTTGACTGAGGCTAACTTATACTCAAATTCTTCAGATTTTTCATTAACTAAAAACTTGTATAAGAATTTACTTAAAAGACATAATATAATTATTTTAATTTTACACTATTCTACTGTTTGTTAGTCTGTATGAATTGTTACTTAATTCTAGGCTATTTGTAAATAAATAAATAAATAAATAATCACTTCAAGTAACTAGTTCTTTCTAGCTTTTTTTGAAGACAATTTAGCCTCCTTTATGAAATTGTTGGCCACACTGGCTATTACTTTGGCGCTCTCGCTGTATCGCCTCTCTTCTACCAACAGTAAAAGTTTCGCTCTTATTTAAAGTTTAATGACTTTTCGCTTTAGATTTGTTTTTATTTTATTTGGTGTTTCTTCTTGTTGCTTTTTATTTTGGTTTTCTTTATGCCTTTTGCTGTTTATATCGTGACGCTCGCGGGTGACGTACCAGCCGTTGTGTGTATGAGTGTGAATATTGATGCACATATCAGAATGTGTTGTATCTGCAACGGTGTGCGTAGATACTTCATGCGCTGTGATTCCTTAAATATACATAAGTTATTTACTACATACATATGTACATATGAATATTTGTATATTAATCGGTAAATATATGTTCACATTTCAATTCGTTATTTATACCCAAAAATTTTATTTGCAGTTCGGAAGAAAGTATGAAGTTATGCGCCAATGATGTTTTCCACCTCAAATCACTAAACATATCCGAAAGCAGGTAATTGCCTAACTTGAATCATTTAGTATAACTTTGCCTAATTTCCAGCTACCAGCAAGACCTGGAGATATACTAAACTTAAAAAATCCCATAATATGCATGAATGCTTATAATTTCGCGCACAGCATGGAAAGTCTAAGCCTAATGTTTTATGTCTTTTATTAACCCTTTCGCTATTTTGTTGCCATATGGCAACATGCTACTTTGTGAACGTCGAACCCTCTGTGGTTTCAAGAATAAATTTTTTGTTGGTCCTTAGAATAGTTTGAAGTTTTAGGAAAAATACGAAATTAATAAACTGAATATTAAAGTTTAAAGAAGAGAAGTATACAGGTTTTTTTAATGGTATATCTAGACATAGTAAAGGAACAAGAAGCAGAACAAATTAGAAACTTTTTCATTTGACGTTTTCTTTCAATTTATGTAGATACTTTTTTTTTTAATTTTGGCTGAAGTAAATGAAGAAATATTCAAATTTTCGTTATGCGTAAAAAGTTGTATGTTTAATTAATTATTACAGCCGGTTGTTCTCATAGAAAAACACTCTAAAATACAGGGATCGAGTATAAAAATTTAAAAATTTCTTATGGAATGTTGCTAATATAATCACATAGAAGCCTAAAACGTAAAATTTAAAATGTTAACTTTACCCAGCAAAACCCTGTAGCGAAGGGTTAAGAGCACAATTGGAACATCGGCGGCAATATTAGTGCTTTATCTCTTCAGAAATTTGTTAGTTCAGCCGATCTGCAGTAGCTGGGGTAGATAATCATTTATTGGACTGAAGGCAAAAAAATCAAAATCAACATTTAAAATTTTAAATTTTTCAATAATTTTCAATAACATTAACATTGTTAACATTGTTTCTGCTGATTGTTTGATATTTAGTTATTCGTATTTGCTAGTACATATAACAAAAAGGATTAGAGGAATATCAAAAATCATACACATATCAAAATCAAATTTCTATAACGCTAAATAAATTCATTTACTATACATCTGAACTTTCGATCCTGTTCTGAAGGATTTGACATGCTGAGAGACCAGACATTTTGGGGACTTGTATAATTAAAAAAAAATAAAAATAAATAAAAATAAAATAATTAAACATAAAAATGCATCATAGCGTACAAAGTTGTGAATATGTGCTTTGAGAAAACTTTCCTCCCACCCAACCCAGGCCTCTGGTTACTCCATCAGTGCGCCTCTAATGGACTTTAACATTTTCTTTCGAATTGCTTGTACACCAAAAAGCTTCATTCATTAAAAAAAAGACAACGGGTTAATTGAAAAACTAGACTTCCCTTGCACTTAGCAAAAAATTTGTTGATAACACGGTTGCTATTGAATTTGTCATTGCTCCTTACTTTCTGTGTCAGCTGATTTGGGCAACCTTGCGCGACATCTAATTACTATCACCAAATATCCCTTTGAAATATCGCTCTTTCTGACCAAATTTTTGATTCACTTGTGGCCTAAACTAAAAATTTGAACAAATAAAATGGACTTCCAAAGTATTGTTGTGAGAGAAAATGTGAGAACGAAAAAATGCAAAATAAATAATAAAAAGGTTCATTCGTTTTCTTCATATCACATTTCAAGAATAGCAAGTTTCAAACAATAATTTGCTCACTTACTATACATCACAAAATTGATTCACCTTACGCACCCGCGCCCTTGTAACTAAACGAAGTGTGTTGTTGTAAATGTGTGTTTTTTCATTTTCTTGGTTTTATTCACCATACGGCCATGTATGTATTAGCCCCTCCCCCCTTACCGTTGCAGCTGCCCTTTGCGCCGAGCAACAATATCCCTTCGCCATTCCTCTTTTCATCTGCTATTTCTTTGGCGTCTTATTTTGCTGTTGGTTCTCTTTTCGGTAAATTTCATCATTGAGTCTTTCCTCTTTTGTGTTGGTGTTTGCCGTGTGGTGTGGTGTAGTGTGGTTTGGTCAGGAGCCCAACTGAACCCAACTCCACACACGGTTGCCATTTGGCCAAAATTTTGTTAACGAAAATTGTTTGGAAAAGGAAGATTAAAAACAACAAAAAATTACTCATAACTTTCACACACACACACACGGTTACCATTTGGCCAAAATTATGATTAAAAACAAAAAAAAATAATTATTTATAACTTTCTTTTCTGCTTTGTCCAACAACCCAAGAGGGCCTTTTTGTTTTGTTTGTAGCCAAAAATGTGTCATGTTTTGTACATTAGGTTTCCCTTACAAAAAGCCATCAAACAGAAACAAAAGTAACCAAGTAACCAAACGGAAAAAATTAACCTATTTCAGTTAAAAGTAACCAACTGTGGCAACCGTGACTCCACACAGTGAGCCAAAGCGGAATGGAATGGAGTGAACAGAAAGAGCTTCGCCTCAAATGTGTGTTAGCCGCGGTCATTCACACCGCTCCAGCAAATGCCATTACCGTGCCCTTTCTTTGTTTCCTCTACTATTGCTGCGCGGCTGGTTCTGCTTCTTCTTCTTCGTTCGTTCGTTCAACGTGCGTCTGGGCGCGTGTGTGAGTGTGCATGTGTGTGCATTTGCAAGCAAGTTGGTGCGTAAGCGCCAATGGAGAGGGTGTGTTTTACATTTGGTATTCGTACACGCTATTAGTTTTTTTTTGTTGTTGGGGACATTTTATTGGCGGATTTACTGTTTGCTTTCGGCGCGTTAACCCTCAATCCTGCCAAACAGGAATACTGGCAAAAAATAAAAATCAAATAAATATCATTTCCGATTAATTATTGGGGGCGAAAAATACGAATGTGGATCTAACTTTATTGGAGTTCCGTTAATAGTTTTACTACAAAACGCAAAATAAGAATGACGGCTCACGAAAACAGATTTATTTATCTATTCTCTCTTTCTTCATCTATAAAAATTAATGTTTGTTTGTGTGTTAGTCTGTTTGTCCTTTCTAGACTCGAAAACAATTTGACCGATCGATATGAAATTTTGGCACATTGTGGCACTTTCCATACAACTCAAATCTACCTACAGCCTTGTCACCTAGAATTTCATGGTCGTTGGACAAGGGGCGTGCCACTTTTTTTGTGTCCTAAATTTGCTGATAATTTTGGAACTATAAGCCTCACATCAATAACGCTCAGTACAAACGTTCTCTTAGATGTCCCCTTCGATTGGAAGAATGCGGTGGCAATGGGCGATGGCACCTCTCGAATATTGGATAACGTTGTATAAGTCGCACAGAAGATTTTAAGCTCCGCTTCAACTCGCATCACACTTAATGCGAGTGTTTCCATTGTTCGTAAGCTTTGCTAAGCAAACACAAGTTTTTAATAATCACGGAAGTCTGGCGAGCAATCACAAAGAAGTCCCTCAAATACGGCGGAGTGGTCCGCTTGCCTCTAATGCTCGACGTTTTCGTTGGCAGTGGCTTCCATTGCAGCGGAGAAGCCACACTGAACCACGGTCGCTGGCGTTAATTAGCTGCGTTTTCCGCTGCTAACTGACGTCCCGAGTATTGTCACTGTTGCTGTATTTGTATCATAACAAACGCCGCTGACAGTGCAATATGCATGCGGAAATGCTGCACTCGTCGTTTTACTGCACTCCACATGACTCGACTTACAGCAACAACAGAATATGTGAACATGTGTCTCGCACCTTGTTGACCCATCTTTGCCTTTTTGCATTTTGCGGACATTCCATAATTTAGTCTTGTTTTGCCAAAAGTAGAGGCACAAAACGATACTTATCCCGCAATCCGAGAAGAATCGAAGTGAAAAGGCCTCAGAAAGTGCTACTTGAGAAATTTCTCTCCAGAAATATGATAAATCGTTACTATGAAAACTTACAACATTATCTCGAAAATACCTTTTCTCCTTTCCGTAAAAAATTATGAATCGACGATGAGTGCAGAACACGCTTAGGACTCGGTTTTTACTTCAGAAAATACTACCATAATGTAAATAACCAGTTATGAATTAATAAATTATTTGATTCAATACTTTAATACAGTCGAACTTCCCTATAGTGAACTCTATATAATGAAGTTCTCCGTATAATGAATTAATTTCAAAGACACAGCTTTATCGTTCTATTCTAAGTGCATTTTGATCTCCTTATAATGAATTTCCATATAGTGAATATTTCTCTACAATGAATAAATTTTTTAGTTGAAAACTTCGCTTTCATTGGTTTTTTGTCTCCATATGATGAATTTTTTTTCCGAAAAAAAAGTAAAACATATTTAGGGGAACCCCAGAAGTTAAAAATATCAACAGCATAAGAAGAAGAAAGTCACATCACTAACAAGAAGAAATGACCAGTAAAGAAGAATTGACGGATGCGGTGTTACCTACATTAGGACGAATTTCTTAATGTACTTCGAACCTTAGTGGAGATGAAGATCAACGTACCGAATAATGTTTTTAAGTCTCAAATGTATTAGAAGGCTTTGTTGAGGAAGAAAAGTGGAAGGGTCTATATCTAAACTAAAATACCTCATAATTTTAAATAAAAGATGAAAAAAATCATAATTTCTATATAATGAAGTTTCTATATAATGAAGCTTTTTCTGATCCCCTGCGAATTCATTATAGGGAAGTTCGACTGTATTTGGTTCGAAAAGTTGAATTCCCTATTCCCAACAATTCAATACAACAATAAAAACACCCTCGTCCAGTTTATAAAAAGTTCCTTATATTTTCGAGCTAACGAATACATAGTTATTGTAGTTCTTTCGGAGCACCTCTAGTTTGGTTTTCAATGGCTTTATCGATTGCTTACAGACAAGTTATAGATTAAAACAAAAAAGGTCGTATCATTTCGAGTAGTTTCATATGAAAAAGTAACTACTTTTTGTATAGTAAAATATATTAAAATTACTATTAATTAAAATACTACTTTTTGTGTAATAAAAAATAGTAAAATTTGTCTTGACCCAAATTACCAAAGATACTTCATAAGCATTTAAGAGCGGAGAACCGTCTGGCAGTTCTCACTTCAATCCTATGTTAAATGACATGGATAAGAAAAACCTTAAATAGGAATATTTTCCAAATATTATTAAATATATTTTCTGGTTTTCGGCAGGCACAATTGCTAATCTGATTGATCTAAAACAAAACAAGTTATAATATACCTGAAGTATATTGGTGAAATGCAGTTGGTGACAATTAAATTCGACTTTCAGTGAATGTCGTGCCAGCTTTTTGGATTCTAAAAAAAGAAGGTTTTAAAATAAAGAATTTGTCGAGATCCTTTGTAGAGCGTGCCACAATTTTTTTATAATATCCTAATGAAAATGTCCTAACACAAAAATGCTATTTAAAATCAATATCACTCAACTTTACACGATTTGCACACATCAAAAATTCTTCAAAATTTAAAATTATGTTTGTAGGAAATGAAATCAATATCTTACGTACAGTTATTTGAGAATTTCAAAATATACGATGACGAAGTCAACCGGACACCGCAAGTCTCTTTAGCATTTCATCTATAAGCCACACAATTTTTGTTTGGTTTTTATTACAATTTCTTCGTTGAAATTTTTACGATTTCAGATTTTCAACTTTATTTTTGGAAACGAAATTTTTATTTTTGATAAAAGGGTTAAGATGTTGAAAAAACATGTCAAATATTGATTTCACTTTTGTTTAATACACTTTGATTTATTTTATTTGTATTAATTTATTAACATTTAACTTTTGTGTGGTTATTAATGAATGTGTGTGTGTGTTGTGAGCCAACAAATACACGGAAAATGAAAAAAGTCAATGAAGGCAGAAATCCAAATAATATGTGAAAGCGGAATATCTATGGCAGCGGTAAGTCATGGAAAGACACGAAAATAGATAGTAGTTGTAGTTTTCGTTCCAGTGGAGCCGAGTTGAGGAAAGTGCAATGCAATGCAAGGGGAAGGATGCCAAGGGCAGTGTGCACCGTGTACTGATGGCACTTTTAAATGAAACTTTTTAATTGCTTTGTTTCATAAACCGTTAGCTTTTGTTTATGGTCAACGTGATTTTCATTCTTTGTTGGCGTTCCTTGTCTTTTTGCTGGCAGCGCTCCTCTTTCCTCTCCAGATACTGTTGGCCGGTCATTAAAATGAAAAGCGGTATGTAATTTGTGACACTAATTTGCGTTCGCCGCACACATTCAGTCGCACTAAAATGATTTCTAAGTACACAGACTTGCTTAAGGAAAACATACACACAACGGAGCCAACGAGTGTGTGCGACAGTGTTGTCTTTTGTCAATTTGACGAGCGATGAGTTGAGTTACAATAGCGATGCCTACGTACTGACAACGCTGGCAACTAGCGTTTGGGTCAAGTTTAATTAAAGAAGAAGCATGGATAGCAAGAAGCCAGTTAACGGTTGAGCGAAAAGCGGCCGTTTTGTACAAACATTTCTCAGGGCCTTTTCTTTTTTTTAATAAGAAATATTGGGCATAAATGCAGTATAGCGAACCCTCGTGAAAAAAATAAATGAGAAATGAAAGAATGAAAATTTTTAGTTTGTTAGATTCACAAAAATACGCTCTATATGGCCCAATTTTCAGTTTTTTTTTCATGAGGGTTCGCTATACTGCATTTGTTCCGAAATATTGTCTTAAAACAAGAATTCGATTAAACTATAGAAAAATAATTATGATTTTTAAGCAAAGCTCGAAATAGATAAAATATTCTATCATCTATACATTTACTGTAATTTAATTGCAATCTAATTAAATATTTCATGAAAATGTGAAAATATTAAGTTTGTTTTAAGAAAATATTCTGGTGTGAAAAATCGTTACAATAAGATCAATTTTGAAGGAAAAGTAAACAGTTCTGCAAGAGGGAATGAAAAACGCCTGGTTCGCTAATTTTTAAATATTCGTTACATTAGCAACAATGCCCAACGAGTGTGATTTCTGCTTTTCCGAGATATAATCCGCACTAAAGAGCAGGTATCAAATGAATTGAAGACTTTGCCGAGATCAGCCCATATTCCAATATTTACAGTACCTGAACAAGCCAACAATAATGGCACAACAATAGCAATTTACTTGAAATAAATATGTTACATTCGACTCGAGTTGTCAGCAACACTGGCCCTGTGGGCCAGCAGGTGGGTGTAGCAGCGACAATGGCTGCCAATTGCGTTATGCCATTTGCAGAACATACCTGCACAAAACAGAAATCAACTCAAAGAAATAGCAACAGCGGCGACACTGCCACAAGCAGCGCAGACACAACTAGCACCGCGAGCAGCAGTCGACATTTTAACATGCGATGCATACGCGGCTGCCCTGCATGGTGTTTGCAGTAGTTGTTGTTGTTGTTGTTGTTGTTGTGGTTGGTAGCGTTCACCATTTGATGTGAGCTTGTGTACATTTGTAAAATAACTGTACCTTGTGGGTGCGGATACAACTGTGTTGGGTACTTGGGTTCATCAGGAAAAGCGCGAGTAGAGATAGTGAAAAATTGGATTTATAAGTAGTTGCGTATTTAAATGGTACCAATAAAAAATAAATTTCATAGTTTTTAAGCTAATTTTTGTATTTGTAATTGATTTGACATTCAACGGTTAACGGTTTTCAAGTGAGATTTATTTTTCGCTAAGAAATACAAATTATGTTTGAGTTTTGTTTTTTCCTTAAAAATAAAATTTGTGTTCAGAAAAAAGAGGAGTTTAATTCGGTTTGTTACTTTATTTTGTGTGTTTATTTTAATTACTGGTTGCATACTCGTTTAATTAAATCTATATACAGGTCTCCCTCGTATAGCGCGGTACTTCTACAACGCGTTTTCAATATAACGCGATTTAAAAAAAAACAGTATTTTTCATTATGTTTTTTAATTTTTTAAACAAAGTATGAATTTTGATTTTGAGTTGGAATGTACATAGGGTAGCGTGGTCCGAAACCGACCGGTGGTCCCATACCGACATCCACATGTTTCTCAGTCATTATGCTGCCCCCCAAACTGTCGGTGGGGGCATTTAAAAGCTCTTACAACACTTACAAGTTGTAGGCGGAGAGCCATCATATTACACATTTTATTTCGTGGTTATGTGACGTGTTGTGTTTTGACAGGAATAAAATTCATTTTTGAGCCTACACGGAACTTCAGTTACAAGTGCTTTATTGTTTTTTGAAAAATCAAAAGGTAAGTTTTTTATATTCGTTATGACCTAAGCTTGAATAGGTGCTATTCAATTTTGGGGGAGGTCGGTTTTTGGGGAGGTCGGTTTAGGACCACGATTTTTGAAAACAACAAATATGCAAACTTTGAATATGACCTCGTTATTTAAAAAAAAAAGTTTCCAAAAACCTTGTCAAGCTACTTACAACCTAGAATAATGTTTATTCTAAAAAAAAAATTTGTTTTGTGAAAAAATATCAATTGAAAGCACTTTTATTGCATTTGCCAATTAGGGGGTCGGTTTCGGACCACGCTACCCTACATCTTCAATTTATTACCTATTTTATTTTGGAAAAAGCTTATTGAAACATAACCCTAAAATGTATATGAAAGTTAAGTCTTCTATAACGCGAATCACATAACGCGGAATTTTCCTGGAACGTAACCACCGCGTTATACGAGGGAGACCTGTATACACATTAAACATATGCAATACATACCTTGGTTGGTTGGTTGGTACATACCTTGAGTCTTTATACATATTTTATGAAGAAGAACAATCTTAACTTTCAAACTGCTTTATATAGTTGACAGTATATGATTCTAAAGAGTTCTATTCAACTTGGGAATTTTAAAAAGCCGAGACAGGAAGCAGTGCGCAAAGCAGTTTTCGTATTCTTTCGAATTTTCTTTTCCAATTTTCTTCTGTTTTATTACAATTTATTTCTTTTTTTTTAATCTACTCACAATTTCTACACTTCTACCAATCCGACCCACCCTTACAACTCCACAAACTTGCTTTTCGCCCCCTAAAGTGAAAGTTACTCACCACTTCAAAATGTCCATGCTTAGGCAGAAAAGTTCTGAAAAAATTGCCCATATCTATGGTAAATGTAGTAAGTATATAAACAGTACATATAAACAGTCGCGCACGCAAGGGTTGTTTTGGGGGTTCCAAATGGTGGGTGGCACAAAAGTTACGCGGAATGAATGTAAACATTTTCCGGGTTTTTCAAAATTGCTTGCGTTACTTCTAAATCTGTCATCGTTTCTGTTTCTCTTTGAGTTGCTGTTGTTGTTGTTACTGTCATTGCTGAAAATCATTGTCAATGTCGTGTTACGCAAAGACACTTCGGGTACGGGGTGCTCCTTTAATTTAACCTTCCCTGTTCGGTGCTCTCCGTTTAATTTTCTCATCCTTTTGCCCATGTTTCTTTCGTTTAAGTTTCCGAAAAGAAATTAAAGCCACGCTGCCCCGTCCCTCAGTGCCAAGTTCCGCTCCCCCTGGAACACTGTTCATGCCGCATGGAGGGTGCATGTAAAGTGGCAACAAAAGCCACTCGCTCAGCGTGAAATTTTCGGGGTAGCAATCGCGTTTGTTTCCCACTCGCAATTGCTCCGCAGGGTGTGTTGGCATTTTCCGTCATTTTGCGTATACACAGGCAGTAACATACATTTCTGTACGCATGGGTGTATGTGTGTACACGAATATATAAATATGTGTGTGTGTGTGTTTGTCCGCAGTGTATCAGAGAGCAACATTTTGCCATGACATTGAAACACGTTTTGAAGGTTTTCTTTCTTTCAGAAATTTGTCGGCGGGTCCATTAAAAAAGGGGCTGTACCACATTCACTGATTCTTTCATTTGCACATTTTCTCTGTTAGCCGCTTTATAAAGAAAGCTAGTCATATCAACTGGGATTAAATTACGAAGTTATGAAGCATCTTAACCGGTTTCGAGCTTAGGCTATGTACACATTCAATTCGAGTGGACTTCGTTGCGAACAAATTACAGCAGATTCAGTTTAAAAATTAAATGAAATTTTCAGTAAATCCCAACTCGGTTTTATATATCTTCTATACAAAGCTGCAGTAAAGAATTTATGATTGCACGCACAACTGCAATTGCGCTTAGAGTTGGAAAACTTTTGCTATCACCAGCCAGAGGGGTTCACTTATTCAAGTCCAGATTGCGTTCAGTTTCGAAAATCAATTCGTAATATTGTTCCTTTTTAGAAGCAAACAATATTTGGGATCACTCATTTAACGTCCACATAGTTGCTATATTCCAATGCGGGAAAACTTTGACCTTGCAAGGCTGAACTGTTATTGCGAACTCAATGGGGCTCAGTCATTGCCGCGTGGACAAAGTACTCACACACACACATTTACCGGGTCAGTGTCCTTTTATATTTTAGTATTCAAGTGCGTAGGCGTACGTAAAGTTCGGCAATTCGGGCAGAGTTCATTGGCATGCGAACGTTTACCTTTTGCAACAAAATAGAAGGAACCGTGTTTAGTTGAAGTTCACTAAGTAATTGTTATCCAGCAGAAACTATTACACATTGTTCGATTCAAACCACTTCTCTTCTAACAGCAAAATTTTTTAGGATTTATGTTGTTGTTGTCAACTGGATCCACTGCTGCAATATCATTTCCGATTAGAATCCTTTTTCGGCGTTGCCATACTTCTTACGCCGCAACCTCAACGGTTGGACTTGGAGCTCAATTCAGTCGAAATCGTCGAATATATTTGAACTTAATGGCACATCTTACAGCTTAAAGAAATTCCGCGTAGACGCGTCATGCACACACGAACTTGCAAGCCGAAAGTCACGCAGCCACGAGCTTCATTTACTGTTACTGCCGCTAGGCTTTTTTCGCACTCACCAATGAATGGGAAATTTCACACAATAGCCGAAAATTCAGCAAACTAGTTCGTTGAACTCGTATGACGTTGACATTTCCTAATATATATTTATTTACTTATCGTTGTAAGCAAAGTCATTAACATTGCAAATTTGATGAACGCGGCTAAAATTAAAGACTTACGCATTTGCCTGGCCTTACGCCACTTTACGCCTTTTATGTGATGACATAAATAAATAAATAAATAAATTCATGCTTAATACTAATTTATAACATATAACAAAACATGACTATCAGACTTGAAGATAAATACTGTCAAAAAATGTTAAAAACTTGTGTTTCCTCTCGAAACATGAGAGCCTCGTGAATAAGGTTCTCAGCGTTTTTCTACATAATTCCTGACTGACTCATACCTACAAAACACACCAATATCATTGGGGTATATAAATAACTACATATCACAAACGCACTACAAAAGTGACACAACTCAAAATTTTTGATTTTTCAGGAAACGCAAAAAACTGTTTTTGAGGTAAATAAACATTTTTTTAAAATAACGTATAGCTTTAGGATAAGTTACAAGAATTTTTTTTTTTATTTTACACTAGAAAATCCAAAATTTTGAGTTGTGACTGTTTTGATGATATTTTAATTCAATAATTACGGAATTATTTTAAGTTATGTCACTTTTGCTGAGTTTTATAATTATAAATTACAGTTAAAAAGTCGAAAGAAAAATTTTGGCAATTCGAAATTAATTTTTTTATTTGAAAATATATACTAAAATTGTCAGAACTTTGCTTAAAATTAACTTCAACAAAAATTTATTTCGTGAAAAGTGTCACAATTTGAGTTAGGACACTTTTGCATTGAGCGATCTTCAGCGATCAAATAGCATCAAACTTCTGACATAAAGAGAGACCTAACTGTATTTTTGCAACAGTTAACAACAACAAAATATACTGAGCTTTTGCATATTGGTAGATTGATGCATTGTGCACAGTATTAACACATAAACCCGAAAATTAAAAATTTTGAGTTGTGTCACTTTTGTAGTGCGTGTGTGATATGTACATGTGCATAAGTGTTGTATTTATTCGTACTTATATGGTAGCAGCAAGCCATGCACCATAACCCATTAAAGCCGGGTACCAGTTCCGCTCATACGATTTTGATACAATTTCATACACGACCGGGGATTGACCCAAAAAGATCAATTTCAGCTTTCTATCTCTGCACGTTGCTGAGATATTCATTAGGTATTTTGTACCCATTACGCAGCAATGGTAGCTTTTTCCATACTTTTTAAAGTGATCAGCTAAACACGTGAACAAAAGTTGTATTGTTTACAGGTGAGTTAGGAGGCAGACTTTTGTGAAGTTCTAAGGCCACTACGTTTCGCCACATTTTCCACCTCCGGAAAATTCACAATTTTTGGAGTCTGGTAACTCTAGCTAGATGGCGGAATTTTAGGGTGACCTCCACTAGACTAAGGTAGTTCCATCTTTACCCCAACCATCCCTATCAATGATTTTGAGATATCTCTACCACGAACTTTTCTGTGATTTTTTTTAAAAGTAAGTTTTCATGGGTAAAATTTTACCCAGGCAGCAATGGGATAAGCCAATCGCAAATCAAAATCCTTGTGAAAACAATACAAAATTATCCTTTCCGGCAATAAAATATTCCTTGAGTATGTAGTAAATCATAAATGCGGATAGGCTCCCTTCTATCCATCTACACTGCTTGCTTGCTATTTTCAAAGAACAAAATTGGACATTTTCACAAGAAGCAGAAGAAGAATTTTTCATACAGAATTTTTCATACACATGCATTAATTCTTGAATTCAGTCTTCGAACTTGCCGATTTTGATGTGTCACTTCCGAAGGGTTTGTTGTTAAGTAGTTTAAGTAAATTTTAGTTATTTAGCTGAGCAGCCGCCGTGGCTCAGTTGGTTAGTGCGTTGGACCGCGAGTCGAAGGCAGCAACCTCAGGTTCAAATACTGCCTGTAATAAGACCTAAAAAAAAAAATAACGGGAAAACTCGTTTTCTCTTTCGGTGGCTGTCCTCTCAGCTGGAAATGGCAAACCTCTGAGAGTAAAAATTGCTTATGGAAAAGCTCCCAACCTGCCGTTCGGAACCGGCATAAAACTGTAGGTCCCTCCACCCGCGTACAAATTCACACGCACAACACGGGTGGTTGCGGGAAGCTAGGCCTTAGTCTCGCGTAAGCGGGCTGTCGTGCCAGTCAATTATTAAATTAAAAAAAATTATTAGTTATTTTTTTTATATTATTAATATTTCCTATAGTCAGTAAGGACATTTGTTCATTGGCTAAATAAATAAATAAATACAGTACAGTACAGTACAGTACAGCTAAATATTTGCATAATCTAAAAGCATGTCTAATGAGTGTTTTAGATCGTCGGCTGGAATGTCTTTCAGGATGCCGGTATAAGTCTTTTGGATGGCTTCTACGTCTTAAAAGGCCTTTGTTTAATCGGTAAATGCACTTTTTTTTTTATAAGGTAAAAGTCGAACTATGTCGCGTCAGGTGAAAACGAGGAGTTGTTGATGGTTTAAATTCGACTTTTAGTCAAAAAATCAGTCACAAGTGTCTATCGATGAGATGGCGTCTTTCGATAGCCAAAAGTTCAGTTAAAATGCGATAAATTTATGTTATTGAGATGCTTAATCTTCGCCTTACCAAAGATTTTTTGTATGCTTCCTTGACCAATAATACCCACCCAGATGACGCCAGGCGTTTCCGCCGCTATTTTGAATAAAACTCTCAATAAATATGTTAATAATAAATAATTTTTTCCATACTGAGGTACGTAAAGAAAATTTTGTGTGAGTTTTATTCAAAATGGTGCGGAAACGCCTGGGATCACCCGTGTGGGTATTTGGTATACAAAATAACCAATAAACATAAACACAAATAACAAAAATAACAAAAAACATCAATACTTAGTTAATATTTCCAAAAAAAGATTTGTTTATGTTATTGAAAACTACTTTCAAATTTGTCCAGTAAGTCGAAATCATAACTACATTGAATAAATAATACTCTGAAAAACATCACCCGGGTGGATATAAGGAAAGCGAAGGTTAAATTCAATTTCAAGTAGATTTTGGCTGATCTATGATGAATTACCGCCAAGGTTTGATATGTCCTGATAATCGTTTTTAAATCGCGTGTACCACTCATGAACTCTGCCACCGGATAAACGATCATCACCATAAACTTGGTTCATCAATTGAAATGTTTCGGTTAGCGTTTTACCAACTTTAAACCAAAACTTAATATTTGCTCTTTGCGAATTAGCATCGAATTTTTGTACCAGTGGGAAAAACATACTTTTACTTCGGACGCAATAACTTCAGCTTACAGTGAACCAAATTTCATGAAATTTCCAATGCATTAAGTGACATATGACCACCACAAAATGCCCAATTTGAAAAGTTCAGTTTATTTTAAAACGCATGTAATACTAAACACCTGACAAAAGGGCGCACAGTGTCGCGATCCAATATAAGCCGTGGCCAAAAATACTTAGCGTTCTCCTATTTCGATGAAACTTCACTAGAAAAATGGGAATAACAACCAAATAAGCACCTATAAGCAAAAAATTACTCCGGATTATATTAATACATACTTTTTTGAGTAATTTAGGGTTAGAACTAAAAAAGTGTTTTTTGACGTTTTTTAAACTTTTTTCCACCAAACTTTTTGTGCTTTGTTAGAAGCAAACCGAAAAACGTAATTTTTCAATGTAAAGCACAAACCAAAAAATAGTACTTCCATACAGGAAAAATTCCAATGTTTAATTTAATATATAACGTGACTATATTAGTACATAAATTATATTTTTATTTGATTTTTCATTCAGCATAAAGAATTGCCCACAAACTTGGACCGAATGCGTATTTTTTAACACCAATTTTGAAGCTACATAAAAATGGAACGGAATAGGATATTGAAGATCGGATAACGGATTTTTCTTAGTTGAGATATTATCTGTCGATTGTCATATTCAGTTTAGTAATTTTGTAACATTGATTTTTACCATTTTTGGCCACACTCGCGACACTGTGGGGCGTACTCCCATCCTGATCGCACAAACGATGAATGCAAATCCATGAGAGCAATCCCTATGCTTGAGACTTTAAAACTATTTCGACGGTCCAATTCTAACCTTGCATATGCACTAAAGATGGAGTTTGCTGATATGATTGACATATGTAGTTATTTCTGTACTGTATGTGTGTATTTACGAATTTGAGAAATTAGCGGGCAAACACATTTAGTTGGCTTGAACTGGTGAATGTTATCAGTACAAACCAACTTGGGGGGCGTGGTTGGGACGTTATAAATTTCATTCTAAGATGAATTACCAATCTTAGCACCCAAGGGTTGCTGCACTAACAACAACAACAACAGTTATATAAAGATGAAAAAGTGAGCCGAAACTGTGGCTGCTGCTATTGACGCCCTTGTCACTACATTTCAACGGCCAATGTGCTCATAAAACGGTACATTCACCCACTTGCATATACATTTACAAAAAATGCTTACACTTGTGGGGAGTGTAAGCACACACACACACACACACATACAGAACAGTAAGCTCGGCAAATAGAAAGCGGCACTGTCAGCGCCTGCATTAACCAATAGCCCCCAATTACAGTGCTTCGAACCGTCCGCTTTACCTTCTTCACCTTCACTCTGTCTACCCCACCTCTTGTTGCTGGGTCTTGCCGCGTTCATTTCAAGCAAGAACGGCAGCAGCGCCCTAGCCTGATGGATATTTAGTAATATACAGCTGCATGTTTTTGTCGATGTGTGGTATCTGTGTGCGTGACAGTGTGCTTGTGTATGGGTGGGCATCTGTGTGTACTGTTCCCGAAATTTCAATAGCAAAGTTCAATGAACTCCGAGTGCGGCACGTTGAAATTTTTTCGGCAGTGCCGAAAATGCTTTGTACAGTTGATGTTGTTGTTTTTGTAATTGCTATGGTTGTTGGTCCCGTGGTCGTCAGTTGTTTCTTTTGGGTTTGTTCCTATTTGTTGTTGGAGCTTTCGCGTTGCTTATGTGCGTTCGCGCTAGCTTGACTCCACGCCGTAATTTCTGGCCATCGCTCTTTTGCTCTGTTGACGTTGCCGAGTGGCGCTACCGCTACGGTTGTCATTGTTGGCGTCGTGTTCGGTGTAAACAGAGCGCCAAAGACGAAGAGCGTGCGAAATTGTCCAGTCCATGGCACAATAACAAGGTAGTGGCAGGAAAGAGCGAAAAAATTCACGTGTATTTTGTTAGTGTTTTTGTTCGGTTCATTGTCAAAATCGGACGGACGGTTCACTTGCCAGCATCGAAAAATGCTTCAAATTGCACAGAAAAAGAGTTGGCTGGCAATGCTATTCGCCGAATGTAAACAAAACCAACAACAATTTTTGACAACCTACCGAACTCTGACGAGAAAAAAATAAAATCCTCTCCCCCGTAACACTACCTTGTTATTGTGCCATGGTCCAGTCGAACGCGTAAGAGCGTACTTATGCGACATCGCAACCAAGAGAAAGAGAGCACAAACCAAAACCGGGATGTCGCTGTGTTTTGTTTGTTTTCGCTGCGTTCTTGTTTTATATTTAGTGTAGTAGGAAACGTATTGAAATTATGATGTAATTTGCATTTATGCAATAAACCGCGTTACAGTGGAAGGAAGTAGTGCGCATATTAAAAACTATTAAACAACTTTGTCTTCAAATGCAATGAAATGAAATTCCAGTCATCTTCAATCACACATCCCTCCAGTAAAGTACCAACTGCAGGCCGCAATTAAATTTATGTAATTCAAAATCGGACAATTAAGGCCTCCGCCCCTCAAAAAAAATATTGAAACGCATTAATGCCAGGGAACGTTAATGAGTTCTACTTCCTGAATCTTCGACCAGAAGCATCCTTCTAAAACCACAACTCTCCAGAAATCTGTAGCATGTGAGAAGTATAATGATATGACGTCAGTAATTATCATTTAAGAATGTTCTGAGCATTCCACATCGAGTCATGACCAACGAACGGTGTTAATTCACCCATTAAAGCCAGGCAACTGAAGTCAACCACAAAATAAATGATGCCAATTTGCTTCACCAAGGGAGATATTGTATCTGTTATTTCTCTGAAGACTGCAAAACCCAATTTTGTGGAATGCATTAAAAAGTGGATCCATCGGCTTCAAAAATGTATAGAATTTAATGAATAAAACTTGAAAATTAAAATTGTGCAGATACAATTATTTTAAAATTTGTTTCAAATTAAAATTTGTTTCTATTTTATAGCACTGACCAAAACACTATTCATGTTATACAGGAATTTAGAATCAATTTAAACATTTCAATTAATTCATACTATTGTTTTCAGATACCTTGGATCAGGGGCGGATTCAGAAAAATATTTCGGGGGAAATAAAATCAAAAAATATATTAATTCTTGAATATTTATAAAATGCCTTTTAATTTGTATGTAGTCTTAAAGTAGATCCTAATATTTCGGGGGGGTTTCAAGCACCAAACAAAAACTATACACGAATGCTCGTATGTGGGCGTGGAGACGTAAGAGACGAGTACACAAATTTTTGATTCACATTTGATTGCAGTTCCTTGGTTGGACAACACCAGAAAACGAAAGTCGAACAACTGGATAAACCGCAAAGACAACTCAATATAGTGATAAGAGAATTCAGCGGTGAAAGAAAAGTCGTCGCCATTGCGGCTCAACAACAAAACGTTGGAACCATTGCGTTCATCCATCGATGGGTGGGCACATCAGCCATTTACAAATAAGTCAGCAAAGGCCAGTTGACCCGAGTTGCAGCCCTTAATGAATAACATTTTATTGATGTCAGTGATATCTACAATATGTCATAATCTCATCTCAATCGAACAGCTACACCTTTTCAACCTCAAAATGAGAATATGTTAATCCGTAATGAGAATACGTTAATTCATAATGTGCAATATAAATTCCTAATGGGAATACGTTAATTCAAAATGAAAAATATAAATTCATAATGAGAATGTGTAAGTTCATAATGTGCAATATAAATACATAATGGGAATACGTAATTCAAAATGAGAAAAGGAAAATCCAAATTGAGAATGCGTAAATTCAAATTGGGAAAAGGAAAATTTGAAATGAGAACTATGTAGTATAAGGTTTATTTTTAGTAACTTTTATTATATGATTTCAAAAATAATGATTTCAAAACATAAAGATTTCAAAACATAAAGATTTCACAACATAAAGATTTCAAAACTTAATGATTTCAAAACATAAAGATTTCAAAACATAATGATTTCAAAACATAATGCAAACAAGCAGTGCTTAAACAGTTTTTACATCCCTACGTTCATATCCTGTAAAGCAAGGCCATTTGCATGGAAAGTTGTGGTGTGCTGTACAGCTCTGGCACAATCTCCACCAGTAATGGTTTGCTTTGCGTTATCAATTATTGCTTCCAGATACTGCAAACGTTGTTCGTTCACATACTGAAGGAGCGTGGACATTAAGTATGTGCAGATTATTTCACTTTTCTTCACTTCTAATTTTTGCCCAAATAGTTTCGATTGGATTTGACATTGGCAAATATGGGGCCAAGCGCAAAACAATAAAAAAAAATATTCTCATTTCGAATTTACGCATTCTCAATTTGAATTTTCCTTTTCTCATTTTGAATTAACGTATTCCCATTACGAATTTATATTGCACATTATGAACTTACGCATTCTCAATTTGAATTTTCCTTTTCTCATTTTGAATTACGTATTCCCATTATGTATTTATATTGCACATTATGAACTTACGCATTTTCATTATGAATTTATATTTTTCATTTTGAATTAACGTATTCCCATTACGAATTTATATTGCACATTATGAATTAACGTATTCCCATTATGAATTTATATTTCTCATTATGAACTTACACATTCTCATTTTGAGGTTGAAAAGGTGTAGTTTAACCCTTTCGACCCCAAAGTTGCCTGAGAGTAACTTCACCTATTTGTCATCTTATAGCAAAAGTTACGATTGATTTATTGGTTTAATTTAGGTAGGCACCAAAAAATTAATGTTTTTAGAAGTGAATTCAAAGCAAATTACAAAAATGTTACTGTTATCTCCAAAATAATTTCCAATAATTTGCAGCGATATAAAGGAAAGTTTGTGTTCTAATTGAAGTCTACGAATTGGGCGCGTTTGATCAAAACCCTGTTTCTACAATAATGGTTAAATAAAATCAAAAATAATAATGATAATTTTGTATTTTTCCATAAATATTAAATAATTTTTCTGTAATTAAAAAATAGTGGTACAAAATTGTTTAACCCGTTTTAAGCTAAAATTGTTCAAAAGTAAACTAGCTCTAGAACTCTAACAAAGAAGCGTGGCGACTTGTGAATGTCGTATGCACACTTCGTAGGCAAGTGTTTCATGATTTAAATACCAAAAAGTAACATCAAGAAACAGGATAAAATTCCGGGTCGAAAGGGTTAAAAATCATTAATATTTATATTTATTTATTAATAATCCCCAGCTCGGGGATTAATCATTCAGCGCTGAAACTCGGATAAATTGTTACTTATATTATCACTAATAATAAAAATATGCATATCTATATATGTATATAAAAATGAAACGTGGTTCGTTCGGCCGCTTAAAACTCGAAAACGACTGGACCAACTTGAATACTTCCTTCGACGAGTTTGTTCAAAATGTTTACGTGAAGGTTTATAAAAAAGAAATGTCGGGGAAAAGGGGCGTGTCACCACAAGAATACATTTTTAGACAATAACTTTGGAACCATAAGTCACACATCAATTAAATTTGGTACAAACTTTCTATTTAATCATGTCCTTCGACCGAGGGAATGGGGTGGGTATTGGACAAGGGGGTGTGGCACCGCCCATACAACTCAAATCTTTTAAGTGGAATAGCTTCGGAATTGTAAGTCGCACAGCATTGAAATTTGGTGCACCGTCGTTTCATAGATGTGTCATTCTACCGTTAAAATTTTATGGGCGTTGGATAAGGGGCGTGGCACATTTTTAATGCAGCAGAACTGTAAGTCGTACATCAATGAAACTTGGTATGAACCTACCAGTTAATCATATCTTTCGGCAGAGGGAATGAGGTGGGTATTGAACAAAGGGGTGTGGCACCGCCCATACAATTCATTTTTTTTTAAATGGAATAGCTTCGGAATTGTAAGTCGCACAGCATTGAAAGTTAGTGAAGCGTCGCCTCATAGATGTGTTATTCTACTGTTAAAATGTTATGGGCGTTGGACAAGGGGCGTGGCACATTTGTTTGACCCAAACTATCCGCATAATTTTGGAACTGTTAGTCGCACATCAATGGAACTTAGTACGAATTTACAATTTAGTCATATCTTTCCACAAAGGGAATGGGGCGGGTATTTAACAAAGGGGCGTGGCACCGCACATACAACTTAAATCTTTTATATGGAATAGCTTCGGAATCGTAAGCCGCACAGTATTGAAATTAAATATGACATCGTCCCATAGAAGTGTCATTCTACTGTTAAAATTTGATCGGCGTTGGACAAGGGGCGTGGCACATTTTTTATGACCCTACATTTACGCAGTACTGTAAGTCCACATCAATGAAACTTGGTACGAATTTTCCACTTAGTAGCACAATTGGACCAGAAGAAAGTTGTGAGCATTGGACAAGGGGGCGTGGTACCGCCTCCGTTTTTATATACATAGATTGTTTGTCCTGACTGACTGATTGATTGATTGATTTATCATCGCCCAGCTCAAACCGCTGAAGCTACAAACATGAAATTTTAACTGTAGGTACACCTTGAAGAATGAACCTCCGCTAAGACGGGATTTTTAGAAATTCGGGGTCTAAGGGGCAAAACATGTGATAAGGTGTTGTATGAAGAACGTGATTTAATAGACATACTCATTTCGAACTTCCTAAAAATACTCTAAATCAAAAATAATTCGACACGTATTTTATAATTTTCCGAAAATCAAAATTTCAATGGCTCAATAGGCTAAGGGTTGTTTATGAAAATGAGCCTATTGACTTCAAAAATAAAAATTAGATAGACAAATCGAAATCTAACTGGATCAACGACGGGTTAAAAGTTTGAGTGGATGAATTGTGAAAAAGCATGAATTAATGGGCCGATTGACTTCAAACTTTGTGGAATTACTCTAAGTTAGGGATAATTTTACACGTGTTTTCACTTTCTTCATTTCGGGAATCGGGAAATAATAAAAACGTTCTTTTAATTTGCTTGAAAATCGAAATCTACCGTGGTAAATCAAGGGTTTAGAATTTGTTTAGAGTAAATGTGAAAAGACATGATTTACAGGGCCTTCTGACTTCAAAATTTTTAAGACACTCGAAATCAAAGATAGACACATGTTTTTTTTTTTTAATTAAAATCTGATGGGCTCAACAATGGGTTAAGAAGTCGTATCGGGGGAAACAGGAGAGCTTGCGTGCAAAGCCGCAGGGCCCAGCTAGTACATATATAAAAATCGAAACTGACTGCAAGGGGGAGGTCACTTTACTCTTCCTTATTCGGCTATGGCCTTTCATGCGAATGATATAGAAAATACATTGAATTTTAAAGCAAACTTATTCGCACAGTCACAGTTTATTTGATGGAATTATAAAACTAAATTATATAAAAATATTCAAATTCATTGTAGAAAACATTTTGTCCGAAACAACATTTTTGGCACATTTAGTAAAAGTATTTCGATTATTTTGGGCGTAGGATTTTTATTTAACTACTTAACAAACTTAATTTTAGGCCTTAACCCATTGCTGCCGGATACCAGTTCCGCCCATACGAGTTTGATAAAATTTCACGACCTAAAAGTGGCCCAAAATGATCAGAAACAAAATTGAAGCTTTATATCTCTGCACCTTGCTCAGATATTCATTAGGTATTTTGTACCTATTACGCAGCAATGGTAGCTTTTTTCCATACTTTGTGAAGTGATCAGCTAAACACGTGAACAAAAGTTGTATTTTTTACAGGTGAGTTAGGAGGCAGATTTTTGTGAAGTTCTAAGACCACTACGTTTCGCCACATTTTCCACCTCCGGAAAATTTACGATAGCTAGATGGCGAAATTTTAGGGTGACCTTCACTAGGTTAAGGTAATTCCATCTTTACCCTAACTATCCCTATAAATGGTTTTGAGAGATCTCAAACATTGACTTTTCGTGATTTAAAAAAAAAATCAATTTTCATCGGTAAAATTTTACCCATTAGCCAGCAATGGTTTAAGTGATTTATTTTTCATATGAAAAAACTACGTACTCCTTGTACGCAAACTTATTCTGACTGTACGTGTATGTACATATTCAGCAAAAGCAAGAAGCTGTACGCTGCTTTCCGTCATTTGAAGGAACTACGATGGTCTACGATGGTATTAGCACTACACTATTAGTTGTACAGGTACTTACATATATAAAGTGTGTTTAGAAAATCTCGCATTTACTTGCAATCCCCAGAAACGTTTGCGCCCTGCAACTCTGTATCGTTGCTTTAAACCGAACTCACTCATATTCCGGCTCACTTCTCAATACGACCCGATCCGGTCGAAATCAACCGAAAGCAATGCAAATTCTAATTCTACCAACACAAATAACAACCCACGTTTGGCACTCTCACAAATACGCTACGTACGTACACATGCACGTAGCTACATCTGTATTGTAAATTCATATTTAAGCGACTACAAAATTAGCATTTCATTTCGTTTCCTTGTTTGGTGGGGCGAAGAGAGCAAGCAACGGCCGCGACCACGACCATGACAGTGGCAGTAAAACGGAAAACACAAACGCAAAATTTCAAAACAAAGCGAATTAATGAAAAGTGCAGCACCACTCCGCGCGCAAATGCAGCTGCTCGGAAGTCACCCCTGACGCGCATGCACGGCCAGCGAGTGCAGTGCGCACGTTGAGGGCGGTCATGTACGAGTATAGGATGCCTCGAAAGCCTCATACCGCGCCTGGCGGCAAGTTGGACAGTTGGGCTGCTAAATCTAAGTCAATCAATGAATGTAACTTACCATAAATGTTTTGCAGCAAGCCGCATTTTCACGCTGGTCCGTAATTTCTGTCGCAATCTCTCACCGTATCCATATTCTGTGATTTTTTTGCACACGAAACACAAATATTTTCGATATTTCGATATTTCCAGTTCCTGGCCAGTTGCTCACAAAGTATTTTAAATACCTATTATAGTTTTGATTCGTTTTCAAAAAGCAGCAAGTTTTTGCATTAAAATTGTGTCTTAGTTGCTGGGTTGGTTGGTAGCTCGATACGTCAAGTACGTAATAATAATTCCCTTTACATAGTATAAATTTATATTACTTTTTTATATCATATTTATCATTTAGTATTTATTTACGAAACACTAAAGTAGAACTGAACACAAGTTGGGTATCATACGGGAAGAAATTTACAAGTCGACTTACAATTTACTTTTATTTAATCTAATTTAATTTACTCATTTATAATATACACTTTATCGCATATGATATATATTCCAGCTTAAGACTTTATATACAATTTACAGCTCTGCCGGCAAACTTGTTACATATTACTGACACACAACTTTTTCATCTGAAAGTAGAAAAGAAAAGAGAAGAGTTCGGCACTATTAGAACACAAATTTGTTAATGTAATAATGAACTAAATTATTAAAACAGCCAAAAATGTATACAGTCGTGTATGGGTATAGTGAACCCCCTATATAGTGAACACCTCGATATAGTGAACACCCAAATTTTGACATCGAGCCTCTAAATATAGAAAAACATTTTCAAGCAAAAAACAAAAATTGTATTTTGAGCAAATAAAACGAGTTTTTGAACAAACATTTTAGCCTTGATATAGTGAACAACCTCAATACAGTGAACAGGCCTTGCAATAATTAGTTCACTATATCCAGACACGACTGTATTTGTTATTTTGGTAATTGCGTTAGCAAAATTAACGAACGATTTTAAATTATTCATTGCTCAACTTCAACACTTCTAAACAAATACGAACTTGTGAAAATTCAACCTTCACAAAAATCGTTGTGCCGCGGCAGCACAACGATCATAGTGCTGCCGCGGCCGCTGCCGCCATCATTGTAATCATGTTGCCAAGTACACCGCGACCATTGAAGCCGACGCCATCTTGCGGTCGCGTGGCCGTATCGCTGCCGTCGTCTATGTGTTAGGGGCATAAATATATAGCAGACATCGCTCGCAGTGTACACCCTTTTATAAATCTAATCTAATCAATGAATAATTAACCGCTAAGTGCCCCAGCTTAGATACGGTAAGCAAGAAGTCTGCGTAGCATAGGCCGCACATCTACTCGAAGGTCATAGCAACCCATTGTGAATCCTTCCTTGTTGTACCCTGGAGGCTACCATCAGTCCCAATACAAGACAAACCAGTTCGATCTCTTGATGAAGACTATTCGATCCGAAGTACCGATCTTTTGTCACGCTAGGCAGGTGTGTCAGGATTCTTAACTCTAGGATTTTTGGCCGGGGTCGACCCTCAAATCCAGGTCCAAATCCTGCTTTAGCCAACTTTGACGTATACCTAGAAAAAAAATGTTTTTTCTCCGGCTGACCTCTATCGACTCTATCGGCTGAGTATCGATCTTTTGTCACGCTAGGCAGGTGTGTCAGGATTTTTAACTCTAGGATTTTTGGCCGGGGTCGACCCTCAAATCCAGGTCCAAACCCGGCTTTAGCCAACTTTGACGTATACCTAGAAAAAACCTAACCCTTTCGCTATTTTGTTGCCATATGGCAACATGCTACTTTGTGGACGTCCGAATTCTCTATGGTTGCAAGAATAAATTGTTTTGTTGGTCTTTAGAATAGTTTGAAGTTTTTGGAAAAATACGAAATTAATAAACTATATATTTAAGTTTAAAGAAGAGAAGTATAGTATACACTTTTTTTAATGGTATATCTTGACATAGTAAAGGAAGAAGAAGCAGAACAAATTAGAGAACTTTTTAACCCGTAAATGCATGGGGCAATTTTTTTCGAATCAATCTAGAGCAAGCACAAACATGATTTAAATTGATTCAACAGATGTACGAAGAATTTAGGATTGTACCATATATGGTACGCCATGCATTTAAGGGTTAATTTGACGTTTTCTTTCAATTGAGATACTTTTTTTTTAATTTTCGCTAAAGTAAATGAAGAAATATTCAAATTTTCGTGGTTGCTCTCATAGAAAAACACTCTAAAATACAGGGTCCGAGTATAAAAATTAAAAAATTTCTTATGGAATGTTGCTAATATAATCACATAGAAGCCTAAGACGTAAAATTCAAAATTTTAACTTTTAACCCAGTAAAAACCTGTAGCGAAAGGGTTAAAAAGTGTCCCGGCGCTGAAAAGGTGCTACCGCGACTGATTTTGTGTGTAAGGAATTACTAATACATAGAGGGAAACAAACATCGAAGCCTTTGCGATAAATACAAAAGTACCGCATGGAAGCGGTAGGCGGTAAATTTATATGAAAAGTTAGATAAGAGTGTATTTTTTCATACTCACGTCAACTTGAAGCACTGTGTGTGGTTGCCAGCAGAAACGCGAACGGTTGACAACTAACCAACAAATCGGAGACACTTGGATTATCCGAATAGCGTTTTACCAGTGACCAACGTCCACCGGGACGTAGTATTCACCGAGCACAGCGCTGTTGTTGTTGTTGTTGCTTTTTACGCGTTCTCACCACTATTTGAACACGCACTTTTTACACTAGTTCACCATCTCTCACTGCCACGTACGAAACTGTAAAGTTTGCGCAATTGGCTTTTCGCAGCACTCGTGTTTTAGATTAAATATTCAAGAGGGTAATTGTGACGAAGCGCGAAATCGACTTGTCGGTTGGCACCAGCACCAATTTTTTCTTACGACTATTGCCTAAAAGCACAAACCTTGTTGCGCTTTTCATTTTTGAGAAAGTAAAATGAAACAACTTCAAAACCTTTGCGCTGACTTCAAAGGCAATTACGAAATAACGGCACAATTGATGATAGCTTTCGTCGTATTTTCGCACACACTGACACCTGTTTAAATGCCCCTTGAAGCCATTCTGTACGACTCCTTCAAATCATTTTAGAAACCTTGGGGCGAACCTTGTTATAGTAAGTTCACATTTTTGTTGCACTTCTTTCATTTCAATTTTGTGTTTCACACTTGATTTTGTATCTTTCTCCGCATTTCCAATCTATTAATAGAGAAACTTTGTACTTTTCTGCACAGTTCGCTGTTAGTAGCATTTTCTTTTTCCTCTTCATTTATGTGGGCTTTTATGGCTTTCGAAACTTTTACGAAAGTATGGAATATGGGGCGGCATTATTTTGTTGTTAGTTATGCAAATTCCACAATTCCTTCATATTTGTATTTACACGATTTTATCGAGGAATGCATATTTGCTCAAATTGCCAATCTTTTTGGAGAATTTTTTCGGCACTTCAAATGAAATTTGCTTTACTGTTACTCAAAATTTCTCACACAATTTCACTGCATTTCAATAATATTCATATTTATGCTTTTGGTCGATATTTTTTAAACAGCCACTGCAAAATTACAAGCCGACTTTTTGCAATATTCAAAAGAATCGAAACGAAAACTGTTAGTGGACCGTTAGTGAATGACAGCTGACAACAATTCTCCTTTTTCGAGTTTGCGTTCGAGATATGGGTGTGAGTACAGTGCGGAGGGGAAAACGACGTTCGCACTATTGGCAACTTCGGCGGCTGCTTTAAAGAGGTTTTTCTGATTTTATTTTGGTATTTTTTTAATTTTTAATATTGCGAAATTTTCGTAATATCCTTGGAAAACGTACAGAAGTTTTCACGCACAGTGCCCGAAATCCAGCTAGAACAAAGAGCGGAGTGCCGTATCCGATCCGTACAACGTGAGCGACAGAAAAGACGGCGTTGTATTGAACCCGCAGTGCTGATTTCATTGGTTTCGTGGGGCGACGACAACCAGTCGCATGCAGCTCAGAGCAAGCAAGAGACAGCTGGGCAGAAGAGCGCAAGCCAGCACGCCAGAAAGAGTGAGCGTGGTGGCAGCCGCCGCCAACCCCTTGCCGCTCCCAATCGAGTGCGGAGCGCTACGTATGACGTTCGAAAGCGGGAACAAAACAAAAACAATAAGAGAAAAGTTCATTCACATTTGGCTCGCTGGTGGTGACCAGGAAGGGCCGCACAGCTGAGGCAATACCAGTGGCCGTTAGCTGTAGTTGTGGTTTGTGTTGATGTTCTTATTATTATTATTGTTGTACATATATCTACACGATACGCTGCTGCTTGCTACACCGCAGTCAGGCGCGGAGCAGCGGGCGCTTCTGGTTACTTTAATGTGCTGCAATTCTGTGGCTGTCAGTGCTACGCTTCACTTACAAAAATATTTTATGCCTACGACACCATTTTAAATGCACCTCAACTGCCGCTTTCATGTCCACATTTGAATTTGCAGCACAATTTGTATTTCATAAAACTATGCACACAGCTCTTTTTGCTTTTCAGTTTCGCTTCCGACTTTAATTCTGCCTTCGCTACAATTCGGCTCCATATATTTTTTGTTTATGCCTTTGCTTTCAATAATTTCTTTTTTGGGGTGAATGACCTTGCTGCTACGTGTTTTTTCCACACACACTCCGATACGCGGAAGCGAACACACAGATGCTCACACACACACATGAACATTCTTTGCCTACGCTCTTCCACCCGACATTTCAAATTCTCTTCAGCCGCCGTCTCTCTCTTGTTTATACTTAGCTCTGCTTTGCAATCATCTGTATTTTGTCATTTTTTACTACTGCCCCTTCGATATTGGGTTTCAGTTGGTTTCTCCATTTTATCACTCATTTCACTTACCACTTACCTTTGTACCGCCGCAACGCTCAATTGCCAGCGTTGCCACTCCAGACTTTCCCAATCCGTCTAAATTGTTTGCCTGTAATGATACACAAAAATTGTTCGAAAAACAAAAAACTGATATTTAAACTGTGCGCTTTGATTGTGTGACCATTGGATTTAATCCACAAGTATATAATTTTAATTTAAGATTTTTGTTTTTATTCTGCAAGTTCACGTTGTCTGTTGATTAGTGTTTCATAAAATTGAATACAAAGTTCAACGCATGAGTTTTTTTCAAAGATTATTATAAGAAAAAGGCACTTTCGAAATAATAGCCTGTATTCTAAATATTCATTCGAAACTAATACAAATATGGTGCGCTCAGCTTAGTCTGTTTCATGAGTTTAACCCATTGCAGCCGGGTACCAGTTCCGCCCATACGAGTTTGATAAAATTTCATACACGACCTAGAAGTGACCCAAAATGATCAGAAACAAAATTTCAGCTTTATATCTCTGCACGTTACTGAGATATTCATTAGGTATTTTGTACCCATTACACAGCAATGGTAACTTTTTTCCATACTTTGTGAAGTGATCAGCTTAACACGTGAACAAAAGTTGTATTTTTTACAGGTGAGTTAGGAGCCAGATTTTTGTGAAGTTCTAAGGCCACTACGTTTCGCCACATTTTCCGCCTCCGGAAAATTCACGATTTTTGGAGATTTTTTCTGGTAACTCTAGCTAGATGGCGAAATTTTAGGGTGACCTTCACTAGGTTAAGGTAGTTCCATCTTTACCCTAACTATCCCTATCAATGGTTTTGAGAGATCTCAAACATTTACTTTTTTGTGATTTTTTTGAAAAATCAATTTTCATGGGTAAAATTTTCCCCCTTAGGCAGCAATGGGATAACATAATAGCCCATTGTCGCCCCATTTCCGAGCCACCATTACACTATGCAAACTATGAAATTTTTCGGCCAATAGCTACCAAAACATAAATAGTATAAAAATGTCTCAATTAAATACTTTGCATTAAGCGAGGAATCCCCTGTTTTTCTGTTTTCGAAACATGAAAATTACTGCCTGTGACCGCTTTTTCATTTCAAAAATATTTTTTATGCTTATCAGATGCTTGCTCATGTAAAATACATCTCTGTGTACATCTTTGCATACACGAACATTTTAAATTTAAGGTATCATGGCACGTTAGAAAGGGGAATTTTTAATGATTTACAAAATTATTTATTTTTCAGCTCCTTTATTATCAATCGTTTTGAATATTTTTTTACAATATATTGAAGGTTTAAGGAACACAAAAAATTTTTGTTTTTGTTTTTTAGCATATTGTCTCTTATATAGGTGGAGCTGAAGTCGCGTAGAAAAAAAAACACATCCTCCATTGCGGACACTTAATCTCCGAATCGGCTAATGTGACACAAAAAAACAAAAAAGATTCATAACTATTAAGGTTTCGGACACAGGAATTCACCAGAAAAATAAAAAAACGCTAAAAATTAAAGGATAGGAGCTTTTTGAAAAAAGTGTCAAAAATTGACTGCGTTTTTCACCTTTTTCCCAGAAAAAGTACTTTAACTTAAAAATATTTCTTCAATATTGTGGTGGATTCTTGTAAAAAAATATGTTAATAAAAAGAACTCAAACAATCTTTTTCAAATCAGTCCAGCCAATCCAGAGAAAACTCATTCTAATGAATTGCCTGATAAAAGGGTTACCTTGATAGGGTAAGGTTTAGGGTAGGGTTTAACAGAATTAAACTGTTCCCTAAAGTATCAAAAAAAAGATTGATAATAAAGGAGCTGGAAAATAAACAATTTTTTAAATCATTAAAAATGCCCCTTTCTAACGTGCCATGATACCTTAAGCAAACATTTTCATAATCCAAACACATAGGACAAAACTATATAGGACAAAGAAACTCACAAGCGCATGCACTCAACAAACTCAATAAAACTGTGAATAATTTGAGCCGTTTCCCTCAAAAAGTTCTGGCAACGCTGCTCATAGCATTTGGATAAGTTAGAAATTTACTAGTAACAACAATCGTGGCGTGCATAGAGCTAAATTTCATCATAGCCGCTGCCCTACCGGCCTTTTATGGGCGTCAATTTATTTAAGAGCATTGCCAGAATAAACTATTCCGCAGTTAAAAGCTCAGCTGCGCTGACGCGTCAATTATCATTTAATCTTTTACTTAAAGTAATGCATATCTTACGTTTTATTTTTTAGTGCCATCAGGAGCCTTACTACAATAGAAATTACGATAACAGTGCGCATGAGAAGACTTCCAAAAAATGTCATATTTTGCTAATAGTCCATTGCCAAGTATTTTGTTCTGTACAAAATTTACGAATCATTTAAGGGGGTCTTCTGGTTACGAGCTGAAATTTTAAGTCTATTTTTCGGAGTAAATTGCGAAGGAACTACTTGAGATAATCCAGTAGTTTTTTTTTTAATTTATTGATACATGCTTTATCTTGTAAGATAAAATTTTGTAAATTAAAAGTCATCCCACTCGCGACTTTAGAACGACCTTGAGGTTGTTGCTTTTTTCAAACTTGTTGGTAAAACTTCTTCAAGAAATATTAATCGAATTCGATCAATTTTTTTTTCAGTTATTCAGGAGACATATGGCTATGTTTTCCCGAGTACGATTTTGAAATTTTTATTTTGTTCCATTTTTACACTCACCAATAGACCAAAAAACATGGTCGAAAATCAAACTTTTTACAAAAAACCTCCTAGTTTTGAAAATTTTCAAAATAAAAAAATCGTACACGAATATATAAATTCCCTTATTTATGTCTTTCTGTGTTGCAAAAAGATTTGCTTGCGCCTCAATTATAGAGTTGTCAAAAAAATATGAAAAACATTTAAATGGCGTGTCGAATAATTTTAAATTGGGACCAATTTCATTTCTGTAGAATTCAATTTCAGATTGGTGTATGTACGATATATCGTACAATTTTTTCGACGATTTTTTATTGGACAGCGAACACACTTTTTATGAAACAGCTTTTTAATTGTCATTAAGTAAGATGTGTTGTATCATTCTGTTTAAAAATATAAATCATAATAGCCGTGGCTACACAGTATGAGCGAGTTTTGTAAGCAGCTTTTTGCAAGAATTTGAAAAACCAGCAAGTGACGGTGCTTCCGCGAAGAAATTTTTAAATATAAAATACCTTTATGTAGCAAAAAGCCAAATAATTTCAAAGTTTAAATGTTAATTTAGTTATAAAACTTAATAAATTTAACATTTTTTGCATCTAAATATTTTTCCCGAGTCTTTAAAAAAGTTGTACGATATATCGTACAAATGGCAACAAGGGTTGCAAAGCTTTGTACGATATATCATACAAATCGAAGGCAAAGGTTGTGTTTGCATTTTTTTTTAAGTTATGGGTTTGGTACTATAATTTTTGCGTTTGTATGCCTGCCACGCCCATCTGTAAACCACGTGGCTAATAAAATTCGACTATTCGGCAATTTTCGATTAAAATAAGAATTACTAGACGATTTTTTGTTTTACTGGGCAATGAAAGGTTGTGTAAGGTTAGTCATGCGTACTTGCCACTCCCACTACGATAATAAGAATCGGCTATATTCAGTATGTTTCTGTAAAACTATATGAATTTTAATTGATGCTGTGTTTAATTGAGGGGAAAAGGGCTTTGCAACAACAACAACGGTTATATAAGGCCGAATAAATCTGAATCAATTGTTTATATATACATATAATTTATATAAGTTTCGATCAAAATGAAATCACGTTTTGATTTTTTGTTGTTATAATTTATGTTTTATATCAAGAAAATCAATGAATTGTTCTTAAAGCTTAAAAAAACGAAACAAAAATTTCATGCATTGTTACTCCTTTGCGGATCATTGTACGATATATCGTACAAAATTGATTGAGCTGTAATTCTCAACCTAAATGATTATATGATATTTTGTTGTATTTTATTGTTCAAATGTTCAATGAGAGCCAATATTTTGAAGGAAAAATTTGTATCTCAAGAAATGCGGAACTTGACCGGAAAGGGTTAAGGCCGTATGGGACAGTAGAGGATTAAAATGAGTTTAACTGAGAAATCGGCCCTCACGAGTGCTTAGATGGTGTTATAGACAAATCAGATTAGATATTATCCAACTTGAGATGGTCTATGGAGAACGTCGATAATAATGCAATCGCTCAAAGGTTCTAGTACCTGCAATTCAGTAAGGGTCAGCAAAAGCGCGCCGAAACTCAGAAATGCCCACAGTAGTCGTAAAATGCGGCAACAGTAAGCTATTGAAGAAGGCAAAGAATAAAGCAGCGAGCAGAAGAACTTCGCAAAGTTGCATCGCTCACATGTGCTCGAGCTGCGCTAATATCGATATCGCTTTCGGGAATGGCGTTCATTGTCCCCTTCAGGAACCAAAACAAAATTCAAAAGCACACCCAACACACATACATACTCCACCTACTGAGCTACACCCTGTCCGCACCATTGTCAGTGCCCCCTTTCAGAGTTCCCTTTGGTGTCGTTGCTCTGGACTTGTACTCCAGGCAAACTATTTGAGCAGTGTTTCGTCGTTGTATGAGGTTTCTCTTCATTCCACCTCCACTACTCTTAGCTTGAACACTCCTTTTTGCTTTGTTTTCGGCTAACAGCCTGCCAGCAGTTCGTGCGCTGGCCAAGTTCATTGACATTTATGTTATTATGAAAAAATTGTAAACATTGCCATTTGCTGCTCTCACAGCGCGTCGGCTCCATGCGCGCCAAATTCGCTCTGAGAGAAATATCCCTGCATTACCAACTATTTTCCTTCTCTCTATGTCAAAACACAGATAACTCACATTTATAATTGTGTCTTCGCTTATAGGGGGAAATTGGTGTGTGTACATGCTACAGTACAAGAAAGAACAGAAAAGTGCACAGTAGTCGGTTTCTTAAATTTTGAGAGGGAATTATTTTCAAAATTCAAGCAGTCGAGGAGTAAATCTCGTTCAAGTGAGTTTCACCATTTCAACTAAAAATGATGTCAGCCCACGGGTGCTATGATATTTTGCTTTCTGTCGACAATTGAAAAGCAGATCAAAACTGGCACTCTGTAGGAGCGTGGCCCTGTAATGAAATGATGCTGCTGCCTGGGGAGTGTTCAATAGAAAAATTCTTCGTATAATTTTAGGCGCTGTTAGGCGACGAGCTGTTCCACGACATGGACTTAGCACTGCCGTCTATGTTGTTCATATAGAAGACGAAACTCCGGCGTAATAGCTACCGATGCGGAAGTCGGGGACTTTGACAACGAGTGTTCCTTATCGTCGCGTGCCTCCGCTGGAAGGATCAACATTGTGACTGCACACAGTACGGAAGTACGGAAGCACCTGGAGGAACGTATTCAAGCATGTCGAAGACCGCTAGCGGGTTGTAATGTCGAACCACAGATAACTCATCATAATTACATAAAGACAACTCTGAAATCTCGCAGACCCGTGACCACTTTTACCCAACTTTGGGACCAAATTTACCCTAAGTTCACCCTGCCTGTTGCTCGATAAAAATAGTTAGATTTTTTGTCGTTTATAAGTAAAACCTGTAGAAATTGTCTTATCTCATTGTGATAGTTTTCAAGTGTTATAACAGTTCAGTAATTAGCTGACGACATTAGACATAATCAGTCCTGTCCCAGAATCCGAATCGGAATCGGATTCGAATCGAATCGAAATGAAATCCGATTCCGATTTGTAGAGGTGTTCTGCAATCCGAACGGAATTGTCACATTCGAAGTTTATTTCGAATCCGATTGTTAGCAAATTAAACAAACCTTCAATCAGCTGTTGGCTTGAAATGTTCAAATGAAAAAGTCAGTTGTAAAATTTTGTGAGATTTTTATTTTATTAAATGAGTTCGGTTATTTTATTGGCAGTATTGCTTAAGAACGAGCAGTCTGCCGTTGAAAAACTGAAGCGCAGAATTTTGCGAGACCACAGCAATCCGATGGAATTGCCAGATTCTTCGTAACTAGTACAAGTTATTTCAGTTATGTTCAAAAATTCCTATTTAAGGTTTATTGCTCAGTACCGCCTTAACAAAGTAGCATTCAACATGATCTTGACCGAAGTGAAACCTTTTTTACGGCAATGCTCCATCCCGCCAGAATTGAAATTGGCGACGGCTTTGCGATTTCTTGCCGAAGGAGGCTATCAACGATCGGTAGAAAAGGCAACCGGCTCTTCCATTTCGGAAAGTTTGTGCTTCTTAAAAGGTCCACCGCTGGTCGCTAAAGCTTCTCTTCTATTATGTGCCAGCTTCCTTCTTACCTCACTTTTTCAATTAACCCAGGTCTATGATTGAAGAAAATTTTACAAAATGAATTGATTTTAATTTACTTCTCACCTTTTTCCACTCCGTTACACTTTTGGTGGTCCTTGCCCGTTCAGCGACTGCGTTAAATCACAGAATAAACAGTATACAGAAGGCGCATCTGAAATAATTTTGCGATTTCATTTCCGACGCGGGCGGAAAGCAGCAAAGATGAGGAAAATGTATATTGACCCGAGAGAGTAATATTGTTTGTTCTGTGATACTAGCAGAGTCTATACATAGACTATACGTATAGACTCTGATACTAGTCTTGAAACTTCGCTCAAACGGCAAATCTGTCAAAAAATTTTGAACATGAACATCTTTGCGTATTTAGATAATAAAAGTGAGAGAGCAGCCAAAGCAGCTGTTCGCTATTTGCCCGCTGAAATGAATTTGTCGTACAACTGATTTCCACTAAAAAGGATTAATAAATGCAATTTTCTGCGCATTAAACAATTTCGAATTGTTAACTATTTCATTCGCATGCGATGCGACCTCTTGCATTTTTGTTGTTTTCTTGTGGTTTTGCAAAATTCTTTGGTAATTTTCCATACAAATTTAATTTTGCTCTCTCTATGAAAAAGTGGTGAATAAGTACACAGCTGTTTTTGTAGATACATTTCCGCGCCAAAAATTTATCTTTTAGACTTGGCAGCTCGCGGACTTCTGAAAATGCAAAATATTGAACATTGGTTTTTCATTTATATATGACCCGGAAGAAAGTTTTTACTACTTAGGAAGTTCCACAGCAAGTCATTAGCAATTTGCAATCAACAAATATTGTTCATTTTAGTTTATGTCGCTACAGTCGTGCATTATATACATACATATGAGCAAATTTTCATATAAATTTCCTTTTGATGATCCTGATGATCCAAACAATGTTATTTTATATGAAAAACTACCCCGGAACAAGGATTGATGTGCGTTTTTCATTCTAACTGAATATTTAAATGGTTTGCCATCTTAAAATCATATTTGCAGTTGCTTTTGTTGATACTTTTCTGGCATTATTCTGCTGTCACTTTCTATGTAATTGTTGTACGGCCAATAAGAAGATATCGTGGTGAACCTATATCAGCTGTTTCTTTGTTATGAAAATTTCCGCGATTGGAAGTTGGACCACACATTTAACTTTCATGCTGAAATCTATTTGGAAGAATATTACATGTTATTTTGCACACCTACATGAAAATACAAGAAGGTTTGCATCATTAAAGTATGTTCGTGGCTTTTAATATTGCTGCAATTTTGCATTCTTCTGACGGTGTTTCTCATACATATTTTGTGCTGCCAATAAGTAAAAGCCATGGTGAGTAAATATCTGCTTATTTGTTTATTCGTCGTCAAACTGCTCGTTGCTCGGGTAAATTAAAAATAGCTGAACTTTATAACAATGAAGTCTAATATTATATAAGTAAATATTGTTATATGTCAAAAAGTCCTTTTTCCAAACATCAGATACGTCCACATATTGTTTGATTCTATGACTGAATCAATTTCAAGAGTTTTTTACCTATAAACTGTATCTCATGTACAGAATCACAAATGGTTTTTTATTCAGTTCTTAGGTAAAACATAATACATAATTGGCATGAGAACACCTCTTTTTCTTACAAAGAACATTCATCGGATGCAATATGAGTGCGAACATAACATGCGCACGATTACAAATAAGACACCGCAAAACGCAATTCCGTTCGCAATTCTGAAATAAAGACAATTTTTATGTACTTGTGCAAACAATAAATTTCTTCAAATAATCTACTAAAGCGAATATTAATCAAAAAGCATTTTGATACTTTAATTTTCTTGATTTAAATCTATTTTGTGCTTGAATAATTTTGTGGTATAACAAAAAAAACGTATAAAATCAGTTTCACCATGCAATTTTTCGGGCTTTAGGAAACAAAGTTGTATGTTCTATTGACTTTTCGAGAACATACGACAAAAGCTTTCTCAGACAACGTTATCTGCGCAGTATCTTTCGTGGTGGGAAGCATGTTGCCGGCCCAGTCCTGATGTGACAACCAAAAGTCTTGATGTGACAGTTCGATATGAGTGCTGCCAATTCATTTTACAGGAGTTTCAAGACTAGTATAGACACTGTTCCAAGGCGAATTAATACAGGTGACCTCGTTGAATCAGCTGATTTGATTTTTTGGTGGTGGAAAATGTCTAGATTGTAAAAATGCCTGTGTAAAACTGTGACAGTTTAAAAATGAAAAAAGCAAGCTTTGTTCTGATTGGCTGATTTTGACAATCTAAGCCCAGAAAACAAAAACAATAAACATTGAAATTTTGTTGCTGCCCTAACGCTATCACCTGTATGAATTCGCCTTGCTCTGTTCGGAACTTCTTGCAAAAATCAGACAAAAGCTGGAACCAGAAATCGATTTTATTTTTATTTGTTTGACAGTATAAAAACAATGCTGCCAATAATCACAAGTAGTGTTACCAATTTTAAGCAATGCTGCCAGACATAATTTCAAAATTAGCTGTTCAGTGTTGCCAGATTAGGGGTTTTCCCCCTAGATTTGGGGTTTATTTGTTTACATTGGGGGGAAATTTTATGATAAATATTTTAGGGCGAAAATTTAGGGGAAATATTTTAGAGACAGTTTTAATTTACGCTTTTTAAAAAGTCTATGGCCAACCAGTTTGCATTTTTGTTACATCAACACCTTGTTCAGATATATTGGCTAGTGGGTCTTTTTTAATTTCATGTACCAAATAGAATGAGCAATTTTCATGAAATATTAATTTTATGTGTGCATTATAAATTTGGGGGGAAATTTTAGCTTTTAGGGGGAAATAGACTTCATTTTAGGTGGATTGCTTGAAATCCATCTGGCAACACTGGTTCAGATACCCAGCCACTGTCAAAGCCAAAACTATTTAACTAAAATTAATAGTTAGTTAGCCAACCACTATGAAATCGGGCCTAAGAATATAAATTGTCATTATGCACATTTTTATAAACAATGAAATGTGCGTCTTATAATTATTTCTACACCAAACTACCAGCTTGTTTCGGCCAAATATTTATTGTTTATCGACAGACTCTGGCAACGCTTATAAAATTAGGTATACGTGATGCAGTCAGTTTACAGTAAAACAGTAAGTTACATGTATTCCAGTAAGTGACTGATGTGTGAAAAACGAACGAAAGATAATAAATTTGGCACACAAAATCAGAATATATATACATATATTGAAATAAGGACTGCGATAACAGCATAATGACAACATTTTAAAAGGAATATAAACAAACTGTAAACAAGCACCGAAAGTCCTACATTCGATTTATTTCTTTGAAAATAAAACGAAGACTCTGAGGAACAGTCGGAAAAATCAATTCATAGTTACAACAATAGTAAACCCAAGCGTCGTAAAGGCTTGATTACAAGTAATGAGAAGAGTGGCGCAGCTCCGATTCTCAAAGTGAAAATTTAAGTAACGAATGCTGTCCTTAAATATGGCAGCCTAAAAATATGCCATAAATATTGCAATATTTGTCGTAAATGTACATTTGGAAAATACATACCTATATATGAAATGTATGTATGGAAACGTATGTATTAGGAAAATATTGGGCTTAAGTGGAGTACAGCGAACCGCCGTGAAAAAAAAATAAAAAAGTATGCTCTTAAATAGAGATTTGGCTCCTGACTCTAACAAACTAAAAATTTTGCCTGGGAAACGCCCACAAAAGGCGTGGTTAGGGGTCAAAGTTCAAAGTTGGTATCAATACTTTATCGATTTACACGATATGGGTATCAAACGAAAGGCCTTTTCCATACCTTTCGATTAGTACACAACATTGGACATGCAATATGTACTTATAAGAAGTTGTAAGCAAGAAATACTTTTTTGTACATAAAATTTTTAAAACGGATTTTTTTCTTGAAACTTATAATAAGTTTGTTACCTGTGGAATTCCCTTTACAATGAAATATAAAATATTTGACATTTTTGTGTTTTTGCTTTTATATTTTAATTTAAATTGAGTTAAAAGCATCTGTTTGCAATATTGAAATGGCGCTTATGAGGATTATTACTTAGGCGTGATCTTTTGATCTTTTTCTTTGATCTTTTTTTAGGTTTTGAATACAAAAATACTGTAAGCTCTTTACTGATTCCGATGCCCTAATTACTCCCATAAGGGTTATTTTTGTGTAGCCCGTCGTCAACAAAGGTATTAAATATAGAAAAACAGCGGTTTACTACCACCTTCCGTCTAATGGAAAAAAGCCGTTGAACGGTAAACGAAGAAAGAGATCTTTTCAAAACTTGTTTCACACGTTTTACTTGGCGTGGCATAGAATAGAATAGAATAGAATAGAATAGAATAGAATAGAATAGAATAGAATAGAATAGAATAGAATAGAATAGAATAGAATAGAATAGAATAGAATAGAATAGAATAGAATAGAATAGAATAGAATAGAATAGAATAGAATAGAATAGAATAGAATAGAATAGAATAGAATAGAATAGAATAGAATAGAATAGAATAGAATAGAATAGAATAGAGTAGAATAGACTAGAATAGACTAGAATAGAATATAATAGAATAGTTTGTGTGATCGTGCAAAACATTAAGAGCGAGTAGTGTTTTCTCAGAGTTGAAATGTGGCAGCAGCGATTAAGCGATGTGAAAGTGGGAGAGCCGGTAGAAATACATGCACAGAACTTCACTAATATTATTGCAAAATTGCAACCTTGGGGCCTACTAGTAGGCCCCAAGCTTGATCAGGAACGTACTTTTTCCTCCATATAAATTTCTAAAACGGGGTTGCTGTTCTAGTTCATTTCAATTTCCAGTGTTGCTGGTGTGAGTCATTTTTTGTGACCAAAGAAATATTTCTTTTTATTTGTATTTTTTTTGGTGCAATTTCGTAATATGTTTGTATAGAACTAACTATAAAAATATATTATTGCCCAAAAGTGTCAAAAGAACCGTTTGGTATTCTTTTTATTGAATTAAATTAAGGTTTTATAAGCTGCATAAAAAAAAACAGTCCTGCGTTCGAACTAGAGCATTTATCACCAAAAGCATACCTGTTCTGATCTGATCGTTAGAGATTCGCTAAATGAAGAACTGCGAAATAAAACGGGCGGCAATTGACCCTGTCGTATTCAACATATTACGCTTTGTGTTCTTTGGTATATTTTTCAATAATATCTACGTAATGAAACCAAAAAGTTGATATGTTGTGTATTTGATGCAGAAAAAAGCAAATAATTGAAAGAAAACTGGCGGAATTTTAGTTTGCACAATAATCCCTAATATCGGTATAAGAGCGGAGACAGTGAAGAGCTGATCACTGACAGCACACACAGACTGTGTACGTGAATTGCAAAAAACGCACAAAAATCGGCTTACTCTCCCAGTTTCACATCGCTTAATCGCTGTGTGGCAGTTCACATAAACTCAGCGATTTAAATTGATCAGTGAAACAAAAATATAAGTAATTTGAGTTAAGTTATGCCTTTAAAGCTGATATAGTACATTTTTGTACTTTTAAAAAAGTAAAATTGTTATTTTCTTTAAACCTGTGATAATGTCAATGATCCTGTTAAAAAAAAAAAAAAAAAAAAAAAAAAAAGAGGAAAGTAATTGCAACCTAAAGAAAAGGAAAAAATTAATGCATTCAATCAATAAGAGTTTTCGACACGGAAAACAGCGGATAAAATAGGCAGGTCTGAGACACCAGTGTGACATTATTCAAAATTACGCAGATCTTATGGGAAAAACGTATGATATGACTGAAACACAAAAATTATCGCAAGGAAAAAACGTGTGATAATGGCATTGGGAATAAAAAAAACCTAATGCCGACGGAATTTGTTCGCAGAATCGATCTGTCTATAAAGCCCCGACATGTTCGAAAACTTTTACGAAATTCAAATCGCGATGTTTACACTAAACGCCTCAGAAAACCCCCTTTGACTGATGGTCTTGAACCTAAAAGAATGGAATTCGCAGAGAAGCTTTTTAGAGGCGTGAACAGTTGTAAATAGTTTTGTTTAGTGACAAAAACGGTTCATACGAACCTTCACCCTTGGTTCACCCCGTTAAGTTTTGATATTCGAAAAAATTAAAAATAGGTGTCGCATTCTTTTTGATTTGAAGTGTCTTCACCAAATTTTAAATCAATAGGCCTATTAAATCGCATTTCTTCATACAACACCTTAACCCATGATTTACCCCTTTAGACCCCGATATTCAAAAAAATCCCGTCTTAGCGGAGGTTGATTTTTCAAGATGTACCTACAGTTCAAATTTCATAATTTTAGCTTTGGCGGTTTGAGCTGGGCGATGATGAACCAGTCAGTCAGGATGAACAATTATATGCATATAGATTCACTTTTCACTATTCAAATGTTCTCAATTGTACTGTTTATTTAGAAAAAGCCGTTTTTTTTAATCTCTCTCTAAAATGTAACACACTTTTTTAATAAAGTTAAAAATGATCTCTTTGCAACTAAAGCAATTTTATCGTAACGCATAGCTAGTCGCAGGCACAAAAAATGAAGGAAAATTTTGAAATGGACATACGATAAAATTGTTTTTTCTCAAACTTCGTAACGGTTCATCGCAGAGATGTGAGCTTTTAGGGACTGATGACAAATTTAAAGTGCTATCGTTACAGGTAAAAAAATGAATTTCGGTAAAAATGGCTCATACGATAAAATCGCGGGAAGGGCTCGATATAATTGTTTCCCAAAACATTATTGTTTTACTCATTCCCATACAAAATGTACTGATACAATCAGTCAGGAATTCGAATCCCCATGTACGATTTAGGCTGTAAAAACCAAGCACCGAGTGAATGTAAGCAGCGTTATACGTGGGTAGTCCGATAAGTACTTAGCCTACAAAAGAAAAACGAAAATTTTGGAAAAGTGGCGATTTATTTCTCAAAGTAGTCTCCTTTCAACTCGATACACTTGACCCAGCGATGCTCCAACTTCTTTAACCCGTCTGAAAAATACGTTTTCTGGAGGCCTCCGTGGCGGCGATAACCTCCTCATTCGACTCAAAATTCTGCCCGGCCAGTGACTTTTTCAAGTTTGGAAGCAAAAAGAAGTCACACGGGGCCAAATTTGGAGAATACGGTGGATGGGGCAGCTGTTCGTAGCCTAATGCGACCAATTTGGGAATCACCGACCGATATTGCTCTTTTTCCATTTTTCTAAAATCCGCGGATCCGTTCGTTTCCATACGCGGTCAAAACAAAACTACAAATCCAATATGGCTGAAATTTTGACAGTAGCCGTCTACGAGGATGTACTACACGATAGTAAATTTCTCTTATGATAGTGGCACCATCGGGCGGTGGGGCTAAGTACTTATCGGACTGCCCACGTAATTGAGTGGTTTGAGTTGCAATTTAAGTAAAAATTGCGAAAATCTGTAACATTAGGCAAGTGTTTTCTTTATTTCTTAATGCATTTTTAGATCTTGCGCACATAATCTAATTAACGCCACAATATTAGCGTCATTCAAGAGTGGGCGCGTGGCAGCAGAGCCAACGCCAATCGGCCAACGTGTGCGTCGCGTAGGGAGATGCTTTCGTCGCATTCAGTGAATAGTGGTGAATCTGAAATTTTGCATCACCACCATACCGCAACAGCTGCCTCGCAAACTGGTAACAACGGCAATAGTAATAGTAATACCAGCGGCAATGATGCCAGCAACAGTCGACGTGGTGGCAATGGCAATAGCGCTGCTACCAGCTGTAGTACGGCGCCGCGCTGCAAATCGGCGTTAAGCTACCAGCAACAGTTGACCAATGCGACTGTCGATAACATGTTAAATGGTACTGGTGGCTGCAGCGAACAGAGCAGCGGGCGGTACAGTCCGCATCCGAACGACATGTACTTGCACCATCACGGCAAGCTATCTATGCAGCCGATCGATCGCTACGACGATTCTCTGGCCTGCTGTTTACCGCCGCCGTCGCCAGCGCCCAATAGTGACCGATTCATTATGGGCTTGATGCCGCCGCCGGGTAGTGTTAGCAGTGGTGTTAATAGCAATGGCGGCACCAGTAGCTCCCAAACCGGCGCGCCGTCGAATATGCGGCACATGCACTCCCCATACGGCAGCAACTACGATTGTGCCAAAAAGCAACAACAACAGTCGCTGTCATCATCCACGTCGACATTGTCTCTGTCAACTACATCCGGCAGTGGTGGAGGTTGTGGCAACATGTCGCACAAGTACGTTACCAGTATGCAGCAGTGTTCCATCTCACCTAATTCGCGGTTTCGCATATCTGATCGCTTTCGCGAGGTGCCCATGCCTAAGCCATTGGCTACAGATGGTGGTACCGCAACGGGAACTACTTACGCCAACGCATCACCGCACACGCAGGCACGCTACGTCTCCTCCCACTATCTGGCACAGAGCACACCACTGGTGTCCAACGACACATACACGTACCTCTCATCGACGGTACATACTCCGGTGAAACGCTACGTACCAACGCCACCACCTCCCAATGAATTCTACCCGGATGTATCCATGCCAATACCGCCTCTTGAACCACCGCCTAGTAAATGTAGCACCAAATCGGCCAGTAATAACACGAACGGTGTCGGTGACGGCAGTCACAACACTCCGCAACATGTGAACACACTGCCCTATCGCTTCCGTATGAAGTGCTGCGCCAAGGGAGAGGGCGTACCACCGCTTGTCATGCCCCAACAACAACAACAACAACAACAACCACTGCCCACAAGTACCTCGCATCTTCCGCACTATATGGAACATCGCTCGCTCTCCGTCACCGACTACTACGCCACTTCACCACGAAATCGTTCCCGCTACACATTGAGCGGTGGAAGTTCCAGCAGCAGCGGTGTATGTAATAACAACAGCAAGTATGCAACTTCCGACAAGGACTCATCTATCATCATACTTCATGAGCAACAAATACAAATGGTCGGAGGTGGTCCAACGGCTATGAAACCGACTAATAATTCGTCAGGCGCTTCCACGACTTCATCATGCCTTTCTTCGGATTCTTCCAACGCATCGTCGAGCGCTTCGCCTATGACAATTGGCGGGCGTCTGAATGCACCGCAAGCGCCACGTGCAACTGCTGCCTGTGTGCTTAGCGATTATGCGTCGCGAACGCCCAGCATCGAATACATCAATACCACAGGTGCTGCCGCTAATAACAACGGCGCGCGCATCTTTACTCCCGTTACGGCAGTAACTACGCTTACATTAGATGCCAGTAGCACTGGCGCCAACTCAGCGACGGTGATTGGAAGTAGTGGTAATGCCGCAACATGTTTGCACTGCAACACGGTTCGACGCACCACTGGCGTACATCAAACTACACAAACCACAGGCCCCATCAGCCCTATACCGCTACCACAGCTTATTGGCAATAACAGTCAGCACTGTCTTGGTGGCTTCCTTCAGAATGCACGTGATCAAACTGCCTCCGCAATGGCGTATTCTTCCGGTGAATCACATATCTCGCCGCTGTCGCCAGTGGCTATTGAATCGTCGCCCAGCATTGAGCAACTGCAACAAATACATCCTGAACCACAGCAGCTAACATTCTCCGGCCAAAAGCCACCGGCACAGACCGTAGCCACACAAGGCACCCTTACAGAACATGTCGATGCCATAAATAGTGGGTTTGGCCAACAACAGCAGCCCGTACCTGTTGGCGATCGCGCTTTAACAATGCAACATTGTCAAATGCCGATGCAGACGCAGGCGATGCAACAACAGCAGCTCCCACTCCAGCAGCAGCAGCAACAACAACGCTATTCGCGAAAGAAACGCCTCACGGAATATTTATGCAAAGAAATCTCTCGATTTTTCGGTGTGGACGCCAACACGGAAACAGAAGAATGTGCGTTGTGGCAGAGTCGACAGCGTCGCTTGGCACTACGCCGTTTTGGCGCCTATAAGAGTCAAAGCGAGCTGCAAGCCGAGTTGAGCAACAGCTACGGTGTCGAGGCCATCAGCCGCCTTAACCGTTGCGGCACCAATGGCGGTGACGTTAACCAACACTACCACCACCATCACCACCATCACACCTCCGAGCGTCCAGATATACTGCCAGCGCAATATGCTGAGGATGATGAGTTAAGACATACAAGCGACCGGCGTCGGCACTTTGTCAATGCTGATTTCCATGAGCGTGACCATATTGAGCGAAAGGCAAGTGTGGCTACCATGTTGATGTCGAGCCTTACCTATATTGTCCACACGCTCAAAAAGGGACAGCCTCGTCATTATCGACAATGGTCGCGTAGCTTTGCGCCAGCGCATGTCAACCACACGAATGGCTTAGGAAATCTGAGTGACGTGTGTGAAGGACTAGCAGCCCTACAAGGAGAGGAAGTGTTTTTCGATACACTAGGCAGCGATCAAGCTGTAACCAACAACGTCACCAATGGGACGTCGCAGCAAACTGGAAGTGCTACTTCGTCTAGTGCACCACGCGCCAATTCAATTGCAGCATGTAGCGTAAGCGGCGGTGGCCTCAAGATAATCGAACACCATCGGCAGATTTACGTTGGTGAACGAATGCATGGTTGGCGAACGTCCGCAATTATGGGCGCACAAACGCAGAGCGAACCAGTAGCGACAACGCAACCCTCACAACCCCACACAAACTCCCAGCAAAAGCAACCTACACTGGCGGAAGCGCCCAGTGCGGCGCCGCTCCAACTGCCCAGCAACAACATACGTGGCAATCGAATTTCTGCACAACTTCTTGACGGAGTTTTGGAAAACTCACGACGACCCGCTGAAAGTAGCGTAAAACTGTTTTCTGTCAATGATCTCGACGATCGTACCGATCACCGGCCCTTCTTTACCTACTGGATCAACACTGTGCAAATATTGGTCCTATTTTTGTCGCTCATCTGCTATGGTGTCGGCCCGATTGGCATCGGCGTCGAGCAGAAGACCGGACAGGTGTTGGTGACCAGCCTCAGCTTGCAGACAGTGCAACACACCGAGCAGCGCAATGTCTGGATTGGGCCACGTAGCAACGACCTAGTTCATATGGGAGCCAAATTTGCAACATGCATGCGCACCGACGTACGCATCATGGACGTACTTCTGAAGACGCGACGACAGGAACGCGAAACGGCATGTTGTATACGCAACGACGATTCAGGTTGCGTCCAGAGCTCACAGGCAGACTGTTCTGTGCGCGGCCTTTTTCCAACTGTAAGTATAAGTAGGTAAAGACGTAAATGAAACAATTACTTTCACACTTTTACCCGCAGAAATCCATATCGACTTGGAAGAAATGGTCCCCAGGCGAATCGGGACCGGGAGGACGCATTTCTGGCTCAGTGTGTGGCTTAGATCCCAAATACTGCGATGCACCTGCATCAATAGCGCCTTACGAGTGGCCGGACGACATCACCAAATGGCCTATTTGTCGCAAAACTAACTCGTTCTCGCAGCGGTTTCGCTACAAAGACCATACAGCCGAGCACATGGTGTGCGAAGTAATTGGGCATCCCTGCTGCACCGGGGTGTACGGCGAATGTCGCATCACCACGCGCGAATATTGCGATTTCGTAAATGGATACTTTCACGAAGAGGCTTCGCTCTGTTCACAGGTCAATCTTGTGTCACATTTCCATTACAACTCGCTGACCAAAACCCATTTTAATCGTTTCAGATCTCATGCCTGAACAACGTATGCGGCATGTTTCCGTTCTTCTCCATTGAAGTACCCGACCAATTTTATAGGCTTTTCACGTCACTTTGCCTACATGCTGGCATTCTACATCTAGCCATAACTATTACATTCCAACATATCTTTCTTGCTGATTTAGAGCGTCTAATTGGGCCGATTAGGGCAGCCGTCGTTTATATTGGATCCGGCTTAGCTGGCAACTTGACCAGCGCCGTGCTGGTGCCATATAAGCCAGAGGTAAGTGAACTGAGAGCGTTGTTTTGAAAACGCTGGATTTGTATAAATTCTAGTCATGTAGTTTAACAAGCTAAAGTATTTCATTGTGATATATATAACGTGCTTTCTTCTTCTTTCAAATAGGTTGGACCGTTAGCCTCCCTTTGTGGCGTTGTCGCATCACTAGTGGTACTGCTCATACTCATCCACTGGAAACACTTGCGCAAGCCACATATTGCTCTTTTTAAACTGATACTGCTGGTAGCACTACTCTTCGGTATTGGCACCCTTCCATGGCAATTGAATTTCGCTGGTCTACTGGCCGGCATTTTTTGTGGTATATTCTTAACCATAGCATTGGTGCCATTCGTCAGTGTCAACAAGTACGGGCGTAAATTAAAGGTGAATACTGTACATAGTCGAACATTACACAATTAAGTGATAACGACTGATGAGTATTGATAATGTATGGAATGGAGCTACGGCTCAAAAACGCACGAGGGAACAGGGGCAGGGGAGTTTGGACCTCGCCTCAAGCACTGCGAGCCCATGGGGAAAACACCCAGCATATTCCAGGCGGAACTGTATGCTATCAGGCTCTGTGTGCAATTCAATCTCGAACGTGAGTACAGGGGGCAGGACATCGTCATCTGGTCCGACAGCCAAGCAGCCATCAAAGCAATAATCTAATATGAGATAACCTCAGGGTTAGTGCTGGAATGCATTGAGGCATTGAATGCACTGGGCAGATGTAACCAGGTGAAGATCCTCTGGGTTCCAGGACACAGAGGTATCGAAGGAAACGAGGAAGCGGACCGCCTCGCTAGAACCGCGGCAGCCACGTCCCCCCCCCCCCCCCCCTGGGTCCTGAACCCTTCATTGGGCTGGGCAAAAGCGCCATAACGGAGTCACTGAGACTTGAGGAAAGGACCAGGAAAACAGAATACTGGGCTAGCGCCTCCGGTCTCAGGCAATTGAAAATCTTCATCAAAGATTATAACCCCAAATGTAGTGAAGAATGCCTCAAACTAAGGAGGAACCAGTTTAGACAGGTCACAGGTCTTCTAACTGGGCACTGCAGATTGAGGAAACACATGCATACAATCGGGATAGAACAGGTAAGCGTCTGTAGACTCTGCGAAACAGCAGAGGAGACTCCCGAACACATTATATTGCACTATAATGCGGCCTGTCGCAGCAGGTTGGGCAGCCTGGGCCAGTTTTGGCTTGCAGAAGAGGACATCAAGCACTTAGACCACCGCGAGTTACTAAGTTTCATTAGGGCGGTAGGTCTAGGGAATGTACTCTAACAATTGTAGGGGGCACAATAGATCAATCCCGGTCTCAGTGCAATATACCCCTTACCAATTATATTCTATTCCATGGAATGGAGCTGAATAGCGTACTGAAATTGAAGGATCTTTTATAGTGGTGACTTATTAGTTACGTGTACCAATAAAGTACATGGACTAATTTCAATTTAGTAATTTAATCAAAGAATCATTAAAATATAGTTCAAACTATTTTAGTCAACGCAAGACTTATTTTATAGTGCCTCTTTTTTATCTTATGCTTCATTGTAGATAAATCTGATCTGGACTTGTATTATCTTCCATTTGTTTACATATTCGATGATGTTGATGATATTCTATGTATTCCCTACGGAATTGACCTCGCTGAATGTGGGCGAATTTTTGAGTAACGGCTTCAATTCAAATCTGGGTGCCATCGGCAGCGGATTAGGTGGTGTAAGCGTCGGTGGGGATGGCGATACCATTGGCGTTGGCATTGGTGAGGGAAATATGGTCGGCGGCAACGACGTGTTGAGCAGTACAAAACGCGTTGGCAGTAATGGTGACAGCAGTAGCGCGAGTGCTAAAATCAAGCTGCCTGCTCATCATACGCCTTTGAAACAACCACAAGTGCAGCAGCAACAACATTATTACTATCAACATTATTCTGACGGTATAATTGCGAATGCGTATGGTGAAGACAGCAAAATAGCGGTTAGTAATTGGCGACAATTGTGTAATACATTATTTATACAATTATTTATTACTACACTAACACATTTTTTTAATTTTCTCTCACGCCTCTCTTTCTGAACCGATTTGACAATGTTTTTCGCCAGCAGGGAAAACACCTCAAAGGTGTGCAGAATCAGAAAAGTTTTTTCATTCGGTTCAGAAATATAGGTGAATATGAAAAAATTTGAGCGCCTTTCCCTTACAAATGTCATTCAATTATTGCAACAAATGGTTGATTTTGGTTGAATTTTGACTTCTACTTATCCCATTTAGCATTTTCTGCAGTCACCAACGCAATCTGAAACGGAGACTATGTCCGCTACTACATATTATCATCGTGTCTACCATGTGAATCTAAAAAAAAAATCGAATGGAATTAAATTCAAATATGGCGGCAGTGGCATCAAGAACAACAGTTATACAACTTATTCTAGCAGCACAAATTTGGAAACATTTTTGAATGGGAGCAATACCGTACGCCTGGGCGGCAGCACTGGCAGCAGCAATTGCAACATCAAAAAATTGCAAAAAAACGGCAGCAGCAATTGCAGTCGACAGGAGAAGATCGCCGAAGGCGAAAGCAAAACGGAAAACGTTAGGCACGACAACAACAATAACTTCAGCATAATACTTATGGATAAAAACAACAATTGAAATAATATTAAAGATAAATGAATATCTGTATGTATTGTTACGAAAATCCAAGTTCGTTTGATTGTGCTTGAAAATAAAACAACTTCATTTATTCAGCGCAAACGCAGTCAAAAATCAACAATCACTTTATTTACAAATTTACGCGTGTTACTACTTTACACTACTCCTATTGCATGTATCCCCTTTGCTTGCTCAACACAGACTCGACTCCCTGCGCTGCCACTGCTGCCTTTTATACTTGTTTGCTTTATATCGCGTTCAAACTGACTCATTTAAACTAGTTTAAGGGGGGTTTCTACCTTGTGCGGTCAAAAAAATCGATTTTTTTTTTCATGCATTTTTGGATTAATACATGATTGTAGAATACGCTCCCAAAATTTGAAGTTGAAATCTTTCGAATTACGGAAGCAATTTATCGAAACAGGTAGCGGTGTCGAGCGCGCCGAGCCACTGAAGCAAAACTTTGAACGCGTTTTTCTCAAAACTACATTTTTTGACCTTGCGGAAGTGATTTAGGCCACACGAGTTGAGCAATAGCTACGAAATTTTAAACAGTCATTTATCAAGGTCTTAGCTATGGCACGAACTAGGATCTTCAAGAAATAATAATTTTTTCTCATTAAAAATAGAAATTTGTATTGAAAAAAGTAGGTAAAAATTGAGTTTTTTAGTCAAAATCGCATATATCCTTCATTTTTCATTTTTTTTTTTTTAATCCTAGTTCCAGCCATAGACAAAAGGATACAGAATAAGAAAAAATTTAATTTTTGTGTTTCAAGTCATCTCAAACAGCGGCAGGACTTCCGCGAGTAAGGAAGTCCTGCCGCCATTGCTCGATGCCCCCTCCCCCCCTTTGCATATTTTATCTTGAAACTTTTTTTACTTGTACAATAAACATATACCTACATCTGAAAAAATGTTCCAGTGTTTATCTTAAAAACCTTCTTATAAAAAATTTTTCAAAAAAAACATGTTTTCTCGGCCGCACAAGGTAGAAACCTGCCTTAAGTGAAAAGAGCTTTTTGTTGAACACAACCGTCCAGACTGCTAAATTAAGTTTAATTTGACAGCAGTTTGTTTACAAACAACAAATAAATATTTTTGTGAACTGATGTGCTGGGAGCATGATTCGAGCAAAATATTTGCGCATATTTCACAAACCACGGCAACATACTCAACTTCGTCCAAATATTAGACGCCTTGTATTCAGATACCATAAAAAGGCGATGAATGGAATGAAAGCAGTGCGAGCAAAACGATTATTTTTATTCATTTCAAATTTTCAATGTTTGGTTTTGTTGTGATGAAATGACCGCTGAATTTGTAGAGATGTGTTTTCTGGTGTGTGTTTAGTGTGTGCGCTGTGTTCAGTTGACAAAAAAGCTTTCTCATAGAAAGCTTTCGGATGCAACCGTGCGTTAAACTCGCTTCAAAACATGTTAAATGGTTTAACACGTTTAATTTCCAACAACAATTGCATGCGAATAAACAGGTTTTCGAACTGGTTTTGTTCATTTAACTTGTTTAAGCCATATATGTAATACTTCTATATTGGCACTAACGTATCTTCACAATGTGTTTTCATTCGGAAATCAAAGGGAGACAAGCGATGAGATAGAAAACACGAAATTTTGTGAATGTGTTTCTATGCGTGTATACATGAGCACTTCTACACATGAACAACTGTCAAACTGCTCCAGGGGCGGTTGAAGAAATTTCAGTTAATTTCGACACATTTTTATTTTTTCCAGTCAATTTTTTTCCCGCCTGAACGCACCTGACTTTTCAAAGCTGTCAAGGTACATTCGTTTATACGCTTTCTCGCTCATATTTCACTATTGCTGTACTGTGATGTTGGCGAATGTACCTTGAGCTTAGTGCCAATATAGAAGTATTACATATATGGTTTAAGCACATTAAACACGTTTAAGTCGTCAGTTTGAACGCCATATTACTGGTGAACTAGTTGGTCATTATTACATTTGTATTTGTAAGGCTCACACAGTTTTTCAACACCCTTTTTGCAGGACCCACAGCTCCTTGATTACCGTCTTTGCATGTGTATGGCCTTTCAGGAAGTATTAGCACCATGGCATTTCCATATTCTGATTAAATATTTATCGGGATTAGAAGATATAAACTGTATGAACTAACATCAACTTCGGCAAGGCATAAATTCTTCATAATAGGGGTATTCTCGATGTCTTGCACGGGGGAAGAATTTGTAAAAATGCAACCCTGCAAGACTGGAAAATGCTACGCATCGAGAACGCACAAAAAAGCATACATTGCAAATATTGCAAAAATGCCGCAAACAGGAGAAAATAAAAAAATTGTTAATTTTCTAATTGAAAGTGCTGCGTTCAATATAATTTTTGAAGATGGTAATTCTTTTTGGAGATTTCTGTTAACATAATTAAGTAATTTGAACTGATTTTCCAGATGAGCGGTCTTATTGGAGAATATTGACTGAATTGGATGAAGACCTTTTCGCCACTTTGTCCAGCGGCTGTGGAACCTTTCACAATGTTCCTAAGTCTTTGGAATGGGGATCTACCGTGCTTGCGGAATTCGATGAGGGTCGCTTTCGGCAGATGTTACGTGTGACAAGAAATCAGTTTGCAATATTACTATCATTAATCAGCAATAGTCCACAATTTGTGAATTCGCACTCGCAGAGGCAATACCCAATTGATATCCAATTAGGCATTGTTCTATACCGTCTCGGGTCATCCGGAGAAAATGCGGCCATCCGAAAAATAGCCACCATATTCGGAGTTGGATATGGCGAAACCATTTATAAAATGACTAAAAGAGTCTTTCAGTCTTTTCTGAGTCTCCAATCCAAATATATTGCATGGCCTGATCCAACTGAAAGGCAATATATAGTCGAACAAACATATCATGAGTTGCCACATTGCGTAGGATATATTGACGGTACAGAACTGAAGCTTGCCGAGCCACCAGTGGTAAACCACACATCATATTTTTCGAAAAGCCGTATATATTCGATTAAAGCGCAAGTCGTATGCGACTACCAGCTACAGATTCGTCATGTCGCAGTAGGCCATTTCGGCAGTGTCCATGACGCTCGTATGTATAGGACAAGTTCATTTTTTACTAAAGAAGACAGTTTTTTTTCAGCCGAGCAGTGGATAGCAGGCGATTCTGCTTACCCTTTGCAAACCACCTTAATCACTCCCTTCAGGTCGAACTCCCAGCAATTGAATCCCTCAAAACGCAAAGCTTTCAACTTGCGACATAGTCGATTCCGAGTTAGAGTGGAACATTGCTTTGGCATTTTAAAAGAGCGCTTTGGTAGCCTGAAAGAGTTAAGGATTCGGATAAGGGATGAAAAAAGTCACAACTTCTGTTCACAGTGGTTTATGGTTTGTTGTATATTGCACAACATTCTGCGTAGTTCCTCGGCCAATATTGACGACAACTTGAACAGATTGGATCAAGATGACAGCGAAGATGAAATTGCTCCAACCGAAAATTACACAAGAACAACTGAAGCAGTGGAAAAAAGACAAGCGTTGTACAGAATGATGTTTAACGATTGATAAATTCCTATTCAACAATTCCAATTAATTCAATATACGATTGATGAAACAATTTCCAATTTAATATTTTATTTTATTTATTTATTTTTTTCCATACTTCCTGTCAATCTCATACTTGGCCACCTTCTCTTTCATTTCAATTTCTAATCTTCGCAACTCAAATTCTTGTTCCTGCCTTTTACTTTCACTTTCTTGTTTTTTCATTTCTAATTCAAATCGCTTTTCTTCTAAAATTAACTTCCTGCCTTCAACTTCTATTTTTCTTTCAAACTTCCTTTCCTCCAACTCTAATTTTTTCTTTTCAAATACGATTCTCTCCTGCTGAATTTTTGCCAACGTGGCTATAGCTGTTCTCGACGCTTTTGTTGTAGGTGTTGCAGCTGTCGGCATAGATGCGGTGGAAGGTGATGCATCTGAAAGTTCGGCCGATACAAGCTCCTCTCCAAAGCATTGTGTCTGCGATGCTGGAGTAGCTGGAGAAGGCAAAGGCGAAGGTGGTGGCGGAGACAACGGCGATGAGTCGCTGCACAAGATTGGGGGCAGCGCCCCAGTCCTTTTGGAGAATATCTCCTTAAGCCGGTTGAAGTGGGGGCATATTTTGAGTATGCTTGCTGAAATAAATGATATTAGTACTGCTCTTTGCTATACAAATGTCAATTACCTTCGATACTTCCACTCCCGTCTTCCTCCAGCACTCCTGCCCGCGTTGACGCAAGCCAGTCGTTGGCCTTTTTAAATTGCGATTTCAGATGCCGCACCTTCCACCGCACAAGCTCCCACGTTGCCTCAAACTGCGTTGTTGCCAGAAATTTTTTGTAAAAGAACTGGGCCGTTGGGTGCTGAATGACATATAAATAATTAAATAGGATACATTATTATAAATAGGATAAATACATAAATTTGATAAAAAAAAAAACGCTGAATGCACCTCAAAGTCCCTCTCCTCCTGCAAGAAGTCTAATATCAGCAGCACCTCGCTTTCTCTCCATTTCTTTTTAATAGCGTTCTTCTTTGGTTGACCCATTTTTGACCTCAAGCAATACATATAAGCAAATTATATAAAAAGATTTAAATTAAACCAAATATAAAGAAAATACTTACGCTTGCGCACACCAAGAAAATTAAATGGCTGTCGCACAATCACCTGACGCAGGGTTGCACCCAAAGTATATCCGCAAAGTATAACGCAAAAAATTTTAGATCATTTATTACAAGAAACTTTTTCGTTCGCATTTTACTTTGTACAACAACAAAATTACCTTGATATTGATTCTGAATGTTTTATGTTTTCATCATGAAATTATTTGTGCGAAAGCAAAATAGAAATTTGTATTAAAATGTTGTCTATTTTAATCAATTGTGGTTATAACTATTGAATTTCTACAGTAATTTTACAGTTTCGTTAAGATATTTAATCTTTCAAACATTTCTTTATTTGTTGATTGGAAAGAGCAGTCAGAAAATTAGGCACAAAATTTGCTCCCAAAACCAAATGAAAATCGTTGTGGGTTAACACTGCTTGTGCGGCAACACTGCCACTAGTGTCCGGCCAAAAAGAAGTCGCGCTACTTAGGATATACTTTGGTTGCACCCACACACGATGTCACACGCAAAACATGGGTTTTTGCGTAACATGAATGCAGAAAATGCAAACCTTTTTTGCTTGTATTTTGTTGTTGTGTCGTTGCTCGAAATGCATAGCCATGTCAATTATGCATTTCGTGCACGATGTCAGGGTTATTTTTAGTAAATTTTAGTTTTTTGTTTAAATGAGCTTCTGAGGCTCACTTCTGGGGTTACGTTACATTTTGAAAAAATTGTTTAAAAAAAGTACAAAAACTGTCTAAAAAGTTAAATTTATAAATGAAAGATAATTTTAACATTCCATTAGAGGATTACATAAAAAAATTGGAGTCGAAAATCTTTTGGTATAGGATTTATCACCATTTGAAATCTTTAGTGAGACTGTGAGGCTCACTTCTGGGAATTAGGGTTAAAAGTGAAGTAAAAGCCTCAGCTTTGCAAATTTTGAGAAAACATCAAAAACAAAAATAGCCACATCATTTCTTAATCTATATTGAAAGTTTTAGCAACTTCTTGGTAACCATATATTTTTAAATTGTTTTTACTCAATAGATTAGAAAACAGAAAATATGTGTTTACATTTTTTTGTGAAAAAAGTTTCAACTTTGAGCCGCTTTTGCACAGAAACTAATTATTTTTTGCACAGATATTTTGGCATTTTCTTAGTTGGAGTTTTACGTTTCAAATGACATCAAAATCGTTAAATTCTGAGACTATACATTTTTTGAATTTTGTCTATGGAACGAATCACTCCACGGGGGCCGATGATGGTAGAGTTGTATTATACAATAGAAACATTTCCTTAACCAAGGGATCTGCTTTTATTTGGTGCAAGTCTTTTGAACAAGGCTTACTAAGATATTCCAAAATAGAATATCGGTGTTGATACTGATTGCTTGCGACTAATTGACGTTTGTAATGTTTTCAAACTCGTAAAAATCGTCAAGATTTTCATTTTCATTTTGTATCCTTTGGCATTCTAAAATTTTTATTTTTTGGCGGCTTTCAGGACAATCTCTTTTATTTTTTCGCGCAGTTCAACTGGGAAACTATAAAGCCATCGCAATTTAAATGATGGGTGAATTGCAGCAGCGACAGCAGCATCGCGACCACGTCCTTCTATTTCAAAAAAATCCGAAAACCTTTTTTAGTTTGCTGTAAGCAATGCTGTATGCAGTGATTTGTATCTAATATATAAGATTGCTTACTTCTACTATTCGTACCTAATACGCAAAGATATCAAAGCTGGAAGAAGGCAGTCATAATAACAATCAGTCTCTCCCTCAAGTTTTTCAATTGTATCAGCAATTGGTTTCATACACCTAATATACTCTTCAATATAATCGAAATCTTGTTTACGCAATTTGTGTCGTACCACAGAATAAACACAAAAAATACCCACATCATTAGGCGCACAACTGTCCAAGGAGTATTTTCACAAGTGATTTGAACGACAACTGACCCGTAGTTTCATGAGCGTCTTATATCTGTATTTCTTTGTCAAGTTATTTAAATACGTCTAGAGATGTCATAAGACGGCCAATTTTTAGAAAAGCAAATGTTGCCTCGACTGACATTATTTGTTGAGTGCTTACCAGTTAAGCCAATCGCCATCTCTTCTTTGCGTGCATGTTTTGTGTGAAAGCTCGAGGAAATCGGTTGCTGTTGCTGCTGTTTTACTTACAATTGTGGTGGTTGACGAGCAAAAGGTCGTACTGCAAAATATGCATGTTCATAAATACGTTCGTTTATTTTTCACTTTTTATTTTCCTTGCGAACCGAATACATTGTGTGCTCGTATTTGCATTTAGGTGTAAATCTGAGTGTACATTTTGTTGTGGTTGTTGTTCGTTTTGTTGCTTCATACATACTTTTTGGTTAGTAACAATTACAGATACATGTATATACGTGGGATAACCGTGGAGGTGTGGCGAAACTGGCAGTCGTATCTCCAAAATTGAGTTTAGTTGCTCCCGAATACAACTTGTATCATTACGTTTTTCATATCCCTTATGAAAGTTTGATGCAACTATATACTTTATATTTACCCTAAAGTATTGTTCACGGTTATATAAAACGTTTTTGTGGGTATAAAGTATGTGGGGTGGAAGTTGTGTGTATTAATGTGTGCATATATAAATAAAATTAATAAATGTATTTCTTAAATTTTAAAACTTTAATTAAAACTTTACACATACTTGTTTATGAAATACGCTTTACAAACTCTAATACATATTTTAACTTATTTCACAAAAACTATAGTAATATATAATAAAATATAAATAAAGGTAAGGCAGTCGCAGGTATTTGCATTTTCGCATTTTGCAGGTGAAATTTTGTTCACACAGTGCGTTTACATACTGAACTGCCTCTTGCCATTCCTTTTAAATGTCACAAGCCACAGGGCGAGTGATTTTTGCTGCTTTAAAAACTTTGGTTCACATTTTCACAAATTATGCCTCTACCTCTTGACATTTATTTAACATTAAATTTGTCTTCACAGACACGGTGCATGTGCAAGGTGTTGGATAATGTTTGGGATTGGGTTGATTTATTGCAAAAGCTTCGCTTTCATTTACTTCCATATACATTTTTTTTCCTTTAAATACTTAAATGCTTTAAAATTTCGTTTTAAAATTTGCAAATGCATAAAGAAAAATTTATGTTTAAAAGCTCAAACATAAATATTAGCAAAACATTCACAAATTCACTTCATACAACTTCATGCAGCAAAGCATTATACAATGCAAAATTCTTGTTTGGTGCGGTAAAAAGCTCATTTAACTCTAAGCTTAGTGTTACAAAACTACGTTTTTTATGTACATGAAATCTGCGTGTATGTCGAATTGATCCGCTTTCGATCTCTTTCACATTTTGCACAACGGCGTCTCTAGCTGCTTAACGAGTGCTATTCATTGTGGCATTTGTTGTTGTGTGCTACTGGCATTATGTTGTTGTTGCTGTTGGGTCTCATAGCGCTGCCGCAATGCAGTGAGCGCGCTCAACAGTCGACTATTGGCCGCATCTAACGCAGCTATTTGTTGGCCCTGCTCCTCGATGACGCGCTGCTTATGCGACAACGCCAGGGACATTTTCATTTGTTCACGTCGCAGCTCCTCTTCCATGGTGATAAGTCTGCAAATAATACGATATGATATTATTTGATTCAAAATTAATAACGCTCGACCCCGACTCAGTCAGTCACCCACCGATCAATAATACTACGCATTGTCGACTCAGATTGTAAGCTCAAGTTGCTCGCTCCACTGCCAGCTCCACCACTTAAACCTCCACCCGCACTGCCACCTATGCCGTGGTGCCGACTGAGCACAAACAGCTCATCGCTGGAATCACGCAATTCGGCCTCGTCGCGATCCAGAGTTAAGCGCAGTGTATCCAGTGTTTCTTGCAGCAATTGAATCTCCCCATTCTGGTCAAATCCACTGCCACTGTTACAGCCAGCACCACTCGAGCATGAAATATTCGCGACTATATTGTTTGTGTTGGAATTGGAACGCGGCTGACGACGTCGTTTACCCTCTTGCGGCGGACAATGCGCTAAGAATTACACACAATATATTAATTAAATGATTCTATGACAGCAAATTGCAAAATTGCATATCGACAATCGAAAACAAGTTTATGAGCAAATTCATTTCGTTTATGAAAATCGATTACACAAATACCCTCTCACCTTCCGTATCAGTAGAGCTATCAGAAAGCGTGCGTGCCGAGTCCAAGCTTAAGCGGCGCTGATACCGCACAACACCTCCTCCACCACTGCTGTTGCTAATGTTCATATTCGCATTATGTGGCACGCCACTGTTGACGCGTTGCTGCTGCGGCACGCCGCTGTTACTGAAAATACCCACCGCCGAGGCGGAACCGGACAGGTAACCACCACTACTGTTGTTGGTTGGACCATAAATGTCCTCACGTTTGAATTGTGGATTGGTCCGGGGCATGCGACTCGCGCCACTTGACGTTGAAGTTATCGAAATGGGTCCCAAGCCCAGGTTGGCTCCCGATGAAGACGAACTACTGCCGCCACTCAGCGAGCGTTGTGCCTCTAGATGTCCATGGGAGGGCGACTTCAACAAATTCGTCGGCGGTGCATAGCCACCCAGACCACCGCTGCCGATGTGATAGTTTTCCGTTGAGAGACGCTCCTCCGAAGAAGACGGGGTTAATGAAGAGCTGACTGTTCCGCCGTTGTTCAGCAACGCCGCACGAGCGGCCACTATGCCGCCACCTTGAGGCTTAGCACGCTGTGCCCCGAAAAGCTGTTGATGTGCCGACTGGCCGCTGCTATTGCCCACATTGCCGCTGAAGCCGCTGCTGTAGTTCAGGCGCTGGTGATGGTGGTGGTGGTGATGGTGTTTGGCGCCGCTTCCAATTGAGCCGTTCGTTGTGGACTGCTGCAGCTGGTAGGAGGGATTCTTGAAGGCGAGTGGTGCGTTGCCGCCCTTCTGTTGCTGTTGTTCAATTGGGCTGGAGGACTGCGATGGAGGGTTGGTAGAGATGCTTTGATAGCCGGAGCTACAGTGGCTATTTTTCGCCGTCAACTGCTCTTTCGGCGACTTTCGATCACCAACCATGCCTGTGGATGGAGTGCTTAGCTCACCCGTCGGCACCACTGCGTGCTCCTCGGCGTATTTTAACAGGTCGTCCAGATCCTCCAGATTCATGGGCATGTTTGAGTTGGGATTGGAGTCGCGCTGATGCGGGTGTGGATGCGAGTGAGGGTGTTGGTGCGAATGTGAATGCGAAAGGCCACCGCTGGGAGTCGGTTTCTGGTAAGCGGGCAACTTGTGCGACAGCGGCGAGCTGCTCGAGTGATCCGGTATGCCTAAATTCAGCTTGCTAGGAGTGCGATCACTCATTGTCAAGCTTGTGCTCGCATTCGAGTTGTGTACTTTATGCTGGCGTTGATGCTGCTGTTGCTGCAATATGCCAGCGTTCGCTTTCAGCATCGGTGTTGGTGATTTCCGCACAAACGCGCTGTTCGTATCCAGCCCCGAAATCTGTATAAACTCACCGTTTAGCTCGTCATAATTATTGTTGTTGTTACTATTGCAATTGTTGTTGCCGCCTCGTGGTAATGTTGTTGCACGCAGAATATTCGAGCTGTCGTTCGGCTCATTGCTATTATGCGCCAAACTGCCACTAGTGGTGGTTGACGACAAATTCGTTAGATTCCCATTCGACACTACGCCGGGGAAGTAGTGAGCGCTACTTCCCAAACGCTCGATCGTGTTATTGGCGCTGGTGGTCGGTGCCGGCGGGCAGTGGTGCTGCACTGTGGTCGGTATAAGCAAATTGTGGCTGCTGCCTCCGTTCACAGTGGACGAGGCCAAAGAGCTCTGAGACTGCGCGTGCTGCAGCTGCGAGTTCATATACTGAGAGCCGACAATTGAGCTCTGAGAATTCGAGTGGCGCTTGTCCATACCACCACACGAGAGCTGTGACTGCAATTGATGATGGTGAAGCTGCTGCTGCTGTTGTTGTTGTAATAGCCCGTTTACCGTGGGGTCGTTGTATCGGAAAATGTTTTTTTCCAACGAACTAGGCGTCAGTACGCCACGCATAATTCCCCGCTCCGCCGGTATGGGCTTCGTTACTACAGCATGCTGCGGCTGTGCCAGTTGCGTTTGATGCTGAACGGGCTGTGTGTTAGGCAGTTCGTCCGGGTTACGGTTCTCTTGATTCTCAGAGGTCATATGCGGCATGTGGTGCGTGTAATTGTTGCTCTCTTTGGCCTTGGTAATCTCGTCGAGTATGTGCTGCAGTGGGTCTAATTCATGCTGACGTGCCTCGGGCAATTTAGTGATGCTCTCGCTAAGCAACGAATGCAATATGGACAGCTGCTTGCCCTGGTCTATGTAGCCAGCCCAGTCGAGTATGGACTCGGGCGACGCATGTTCAGGCCGCGTAGAGATTTCCTGCAGAAATTCCTTCATACGGGGAGCCTCCTGCTCGAGAAAATCATTTAGAAACTCCATAAAGTTCTCCTTTCCCTGAAATCGAGTGAAGTTGGCCAACGTTTGTAGAGTCTTTGCCACAAGCGTGAGATTGCGAGTAGCGCGCGCAGAGGGCAATTCTAGAGAACAAATGAAAACGATTTAATACATAATTTGAGAGCGTAGTACTTATTAAATAATCAAAACCTACCATTCGTAATGTTAAATAGACTCGGCGACAGTATGGCCGGACAGAGAAATCGCAGAAAGATCGATGCAGATATTAAATTGTCGGCCATATCCTGCCTGCCCAACTGCTGAAGTCTGTCGCGGAACGTCGCAAAGCAGGAACGCAACTGCGGTGGAAAGCGTTTATGCGATTCGTAGATACACTGCCAAGCACTGCGCACCGCCGCCCGCAACGACGCTTGTTGTCGCTGCAACGAACCACTCGCTTTCGTTGGATCTACCTCACAGTCACGATCTGACTGGATTATCTCATTGATTGGCGACGACAAGGTGTCCTGCAAATACTGTTCACCTGTAAGCTTGAGGAATGCTTCCATGCTTTTAGTGGCCAGTGAATTGCCACGAAAGGTTAGCCGCTGATCGCCCACGCGCAACAGGTCCAAAGCCACAACATCGGTGAGAAAAGACCCGGCCAAACCCTGTGCATGCATTAGCAGCACCAGCGCCTGCCCGATGTCCTCCTTGGCCTTCACGCCAATCACCGGCTCCAACGTTTCGCAAACTCGCTTGTAATTTTCCTTCAGGTACGCGAGAAAGTCGGCGTACACATTGATGGGGAGTATATCGGTGCTCTGGAATCGGCACTTAATGCGCAACGTCGGCGTCACTTCTTTGCCATTGCGGTTCAGGCTGTCATTGCTCTTCTCGCTCAGGATCGGGTACCAGTCCTCGGAGAAAAGACGCGTTGTCACCTCATGTATGGGTATTTTTACCGAGCCAACGAACATGTGCTTGTCACGCTTTTTCTTCTTCTCCACTTCGCGGAATACATTCACCGTGATCACATTGATTTCTGGTATATCGGGAAAGTCGAAATACTCGCCCCAGAAGAGCAAATCAGTTTGCAGCTTCACACTCGTACGCCCGTACAGAGTTTTGTCCAGGTGCAATTCGCAGAAGTACTTCTTCTTTGGTGGTAGGTTTTTCGCCTCATAGATCCACATCTTCAGCGAATTGTCGGTGTGGCGGGTATGCTCCGCATTCGGCGCAATAGACTTGCGCAGTGAGTAGATCCACAAATCACGTTCCTGCCTCGAGCCGCACGAGTAATACCGCTCGCCTCGCGGACCGCCGCGCACCTGGAAACAGTGCCGCCGCCCGAGTACAGACTGATGCACGGGAGCCACACCCACAGCGCCAGTGCACGAGAGATCTATTAAGCCAGGAGAGAAGCGCGCATAAATGGATTTTGCGATAGTAAACCAATTTAGTGTTCCTACCTATTGCAGACATGACGGCGTGACTGGAGAGTAGACTCTCATGCGAACGGGAACCACGCAAACCGCCAGAGCCTCTTTTGGTGCGTTCCAATTTGGTCACAGACTTTGTTCGTTTGAGGGGATTCGATCTACCAATAAAAATTAAGAAAACACAAATATCATATTTCGTTACTAAGTGATACGTTAGTTCTATAAACAAAGACATGTACAGTTTGTCAAGTAAATGTTTGCAAACTTAAAAAAGGCAAATTATTTTGAAAAGCTTATAAATATAACAGAAATTGCAATATTTTGACATTTTTGTATGATATACATTAATGGTTATGTCTATTTGATACGCTAAAACAGTGTAAAAAATCAAAAAAGAAAATGAAGCTATACTTCAAACTGTCAAAAAATTCGTATTCTTTCAAAACCAAGATTGCATTGAAAATTTGGCGCCGTACAGTTCCGAACAGTTTCATGAGATACATCAGTTCCGCATTCTATTTTTATATCCAAAGCCATTTCCCTTATTGAGATACGGGGGTTTTAACGAACTTTTCGGATGATTTTTCTTTCTTCTCTGTCAGACAGTTTTCTGGGTCGTCCAGGAGATACTTTACTTATACTTTAAATATACATTACTTTGAAATTATATGAGAGTGAAATATTCAATTAATCTATATTTTTCAAATAATTTCAAAATATTGCAACTTCTGCAGTGGAAAATTTAAAGAAAAAACATGCCAAATGTGATACAAGTACGGCTTTTATGCTTTTATTAAGTTAAAATATGAATTTAAAATATGTGCCTACATTTCAATTAAAATATCTTAGTTTTAGTTTTTAAACTATCTTTGAAAACCTTGATGTTCCTTTTCTTTTACAAAAAACGAGGCATAAATATTGTATGTTGCATACGTCAGATGAAATAAAATTATTAAAAAATACATACCGTTTCCCCCCTTTTTTTAGATTTTCTAGTATTTTTTTTTTTATTTTTATGTAAATGCGTTTTGTTTTTTTTTTAATGTTTTTAATGCTCTATTTTGCCTTTTTATGCAGTTTTTAGTGCCTTTTTCTGCCTTTTTGGCAGTATTTAGTGCTTTTTGCTATTTTATTTTGCCTTTTTTAGTGGTTTTTAGGTCCTCAGAATACTTTCCCTGGTAATAACTCTACGTATTATAACGTTGCAGACTTTATGAATTTTGACTATAGCAGCAGGTCCACCTGATTTTCTGGTACTACTAGCAGCAACATGATGCGTGCCAAGGAAGCCATGCACTATTTTATCATTGTGCAAAAATTCACTTCTAGCTCCGTGTTAGCCAAAGTGCACAAATGACAATACAATCAACGTCACATTCTGAGACAAGACTGACACCAAGTGCCGACAAAAATCGCCCGGCAATGTCAAAACAGCAAACTGCACGATTGCGAAATCAAATATGCAAACTTTTGATTGGGAAATGTAGAAAAACGAACAACAAACATAACAAAGCAAAACGTATTCACGGCATATTCCCAACGCTCGCTACGTCTCACAGTGTCGCGAGTCCATAGTAGCGAGGGACAAAAATAGAAGGAATAGTCGTATGGCAATAAAATTTTGTACATATGATTTTGTTATAAAGAGAAGTTAATACACCAAAAATTACTTCAATCGCCCCACGGACACGCCCACCTCCCATACAAACTAAATACTAAGTTGACAGTATCTCGGAAACTATAAAAGATATATTGATGAAATTTGGTACAGCAACACATATCATCACTATAAAGATATGTACCAAATACCAATCTACAAATACGTTTGTAATAAAAAAAGGAAATATTAAAAAAACTACAAATATCTGTGCATACTTATAAGTAAGAAAGTAATTTGAAACCCAAATAAAAAATAATAATACCTTTTATTATATTTATATTTATTCAGTAAAGCATATATTTTCATTAAAAATTACAATTTGTTAATCTGTACTGCTAGGACAATCGGTTTCCGATGATGAATTATTCAAATTAAACCCTCTACATCAATTTTTGACAAAATTTTAAATTAAATATTTTTTAAATTGCATAATATCAGAGTTTCGGTTTTCATGTTTACCTTTAATTTTCCTATTAACTGATATAATTGGTTCTGCTGGCATTAACAAAATTTGCTTCTTTTCGAAATTTGCCTTAATTCGATGGCAGTATTACCGAAGCCTTCCATCGAATCTACCTTTTATTTTGTAATTTTTCAAAATCAAGTGGTGTTTGCATATTATTACAAACAAAAATGTATAGTTCAAGCGAAGCGCAGCAGTGGTCGCTATGTTTTCCTGCCAACCATGTTGCAAAAAGGACCCTATTTTTGACTGCATACGCCGCTGAAAATGTTGAATTTCTTAAAAACATGCAAGTTTGTGCAGCTAAAGTCCATGGTTTCTATTAATACATACTTTCAGCTATATCACACTGTAAAATCTCGAAGGAGTGAGGAGTATTTTTTTAAAGTTTATCTAAAGTTTGATGACACTGTACTTTTATTCCTACGAATTGACGTTTCTTTAAGTAACGGTACAAGGAATATGGAAAGCAGAACAAAAGAGGGAAAGCTTCCACAGAGTTGCAAAAATAGTATATTTATAGAATATATTTACTTAATATAAGGTTCCATGGGAAATTTTTCAATAAGAGACCTCGAACTTACATGAAACAAATTGCAATAATTTCTACCCAAGTCACCCACCTTCACAAAGTGCAAGTTTGGTGGCCTGCCATCGGTATATAAATTGATATTTTTAAAATCCGTTTTCACATTTTAGTAATTTGAGGTATTTACTTCAGTACTACAAACTTATTTTTCTACATTTACGAAATTAATTTTTTTGATTTTGTCCCTACTCGCGACACTGTGTGTCTGGGCAACGACTTTCTCAGGAAACACGTGCCGCGGCGCTGGGAAAGCGGACTGCACCGCATCACAAACGTTGGACCCGATAGTAAAAATCGCAGCCATTCGATGTTCCGTTGTTGTGTGACGAGCTGTTACACGTGGCTATTGGAATCCATGCATAGTTCTGTGCACATACATACATATACATAGTAATTTATGTTGTTGCTTTTTATTTGATGCAGACAAATTGAGTAGAGTTGCAACGCATAACAAATTGGCGCACGGAAAGCCCAAAGTGCCGAAATGCTGACTACAACATTGGCAAGTGCCGCAATCTCCATTCGAGCTTGGCTGCTTGTCTATTTATTAGGCAATGGCAAAGTAGAGTGTGTTGGCAACACTCAAATTGGCAGGTGCCCACTACTGAAAGTTACCATAATTTACACGCCAAGACGACGCACAGTGGGATAAAGTACAAGTGAATGGCCGATTGATTCAAAAATTAAAACTTAAGATACAAATATGTTTTTGGTATCAAGTTAAAATAGATAAAATTCCGCAGCACTAGGTGAGAGAGTTGTAGCAAAATATTTTAGCGTTTCCCAGCATTTGACATTTCTTTTCAGTATTTGTGCGCACAGCGATAAACGCATTGTTTTCTTTATTTTAAACCAATTTCTTTTTGTGATTTGCAAAAACTACTTTGAAATTAATATTGCAGCCTTCATGTTTAGGTATTTCAGTAATATGTGCATTGTGTATTTTGTTTCGTTAAAAAGGTATAATGATGACGATCATCATCATAATGATGATATTGAATTGGCTGCACGAGACGGCGATGAAATGTTTTAGATAATCAAACTGTTCAACTTATAATTTAAATTAATTTAATTTAACTTAATTTAATTGAATTGAATTGAATTTAATAATTTTAATTAATTATAACTAGCTATTTTAATGTTTTACTTTTTTTTGTTTTTTAATCCAAAATATTTGTTTACTTTCTGGTATTCGATTAACTAAACCTAATAGTTATTTCATATGTAAATAGCCTGACTGAATTAATAGCCATTTTCGGCGTCAATTACCCCACTGTGCGACGCGTGGTAGGTGTGGCGAATGCGAGTGCCGAACACTTGCAGCCACATTTTACAGCGACATTATTATTACTTTCATTCAGATCGAATATTAAAAACAGTTTGTTTCACAAAATAAGGAATCGCCTCGGCCAATCCTCCGAAAATGGATGCCGGTTTAGTATTTTTGATTCAGTCAAAACTCAGTCATCTCTTGTAGATATAACATCTACGAATGTATACATATAAAGTATGATGTATGATAATAATGTATGTATGTATGAGTACATACTTGGCTTATAAAAATGAATAAACGTACAATAGTTTACAATGTTAATATACGTGGGTGGTCCGATAAGTACTTAGCCTACAAAAGAAAATTTTGGAAAAGTGGCGATTTATTTCTCAACGTAGTCTCCTTTCAACTCGATACACTTGACCCAGCGATGCTCCAACTTCTTTAACCCGTCTGAAAAATACGTTTTCTGGAGGCCTCTGTGACGGCGATAACCTTCTCATTCGACTCAAATTTCTGCCCGGCGAGTGACTTTTTCAAGTTTGGAAACAAAAAGAGGTCACACGGGGCCAAATCTGGAGAATACGGTGGATGGGGCAGCTGTTCGTAGCCTAATGCGACCAATTTGGCGAATCACCGACCGATATTGCTCTTTTTCCATTTTTCTAAAATCCGCGGACACGTTCGTTTCCACACGCGGTCAAAACAAAACTACAAATCCAATATGGCTGAAATTTTGACAGTAGCCGTCTACGAGGATGTACTACACGATAGTAAATTTCTCTTACGATAGTGGCACCATCGGGCGGTGGGGCTAAGTACTTATCGGACTGCCCACGTACAAAAGTCCTGGAGAGAAGTATTGAAGCATTATTTAGGCATCGGAACTTACCGCTTTGAAAAGAAATTCGTAAATCTTGATGTGGTGTTGTGCTCTTGTTGACTTTGTTTTGGTCCCAAAATTGGTGTAGCCGGAGCGGAACCACGCCTACATGCTTTCTCATATGAAGTATCTGTAAGACAAAATAGAAGGTAAGGATTGTTATTTACTTGTACAGAGTTTTTCTATATTTATTGTATTATAAATACATATATGTATACTGATAAATATAAGCAAAATAATTAAGTGGTGACAACGTTTAATTTTACTTTAAAAAATCGGCAAGCAACTACAAAAGGAACAATGCTGCGGGAAGCTCGACCTCAATTTGTCATCTGACCGTATGTTCAGAAATATTATTTAAAGCAAATAAATTGGTAACATTAAACTTGTTGAATGAAAACGGAAGAGACAAAATGCGGCGAAAGAAATAATATTCATGAAGCTTGGATCGAAATTGTGGATATGTAATCCAACGCAAGACCAACTAAGTACCCATAATAATCTAATTTCATTTTAGGTTCAATCCCAAAGCTATAAAATTAGGTGTGCAGCAGGTATAATACCGCCCCCCGCAAAACGATATACAGTTTGTCAAGTAAATGTTTGCAAATTTAAAGAAGGTAGAAAATTATTTTGAAAAGCTTATAATATAACAAATTGCAATATTTTGAAATTATTTGAAAAATATAGATTAATTGAATATTTCACTCTCATATAATATCAAAGTAATGTATATTTGATTCTCGTATTGAAGGGCGAATTGATTTGAAAGTATCTCCTGGCCGACCCAGAAAACTGTCTGAAAGAGAAGAAAGAAAAATCATCCGAAAAGTTCGTGAAAACTCCCGTATCTCAAAAAGGGAAATGGCTTTGGATATAAAAATAGAATGCGGAACTGATGTATCTCATGAAACTGTTCGGAACTGTACGGCGCCAAATTTTCAATGCAATCTTGGTTTTGAAAGAAGACGAATTTTTGGACAGTACATATAGCTTCATTTCCTTTTTTGATTTTTTACACTGTTTTAGCGTATCAAATAGACATTACTATTAATCTATATCTTAAAAAAATTTGAAAATTTTGCAATTTCTGTTATATTTATAAGCTTTTCAAAATAATTTGTCTACCTTTTTTAAGTTTCCAAACATTTACTTGACAAACTGTATTCATACACATACACTCGCACAGAAGAGTCCATCCTAAAAATTGTTGTCCTCGTCTGAATTTCAACAGCAACACTAACAACGAATTCATTAAGCGCTCAGGTTTTGAAGTGCCAGTTTCGAAACGACAGCAGAGCAATGCGTTTCAACTTTCATTTCAATCGAAAACCATGCGCCATCCTGTGGCCTGCACACAGCTCACGTCGAGTCTGGGGTGCTCCCTGGTTGCAGTCTTTGACGCCAGCGGCACCAAGGCGTCCGGCGGCCGTTCGTGTTCTGAGTCATTTAATTGTTTCAGTTCGAATGCGAATTTTTTTTCCTTGCAACATAAACACAAGTAACAATAACTCGAGAGTACGCGCCCGCCACAACAACAGCCGCTTGGCTTTAGTGGCCTACGGTGAATGTACTATATGCGCGGTCAACACACACACACATGCACTGCCACGCCACAACTGCGGCACCACTGGCGCAAGCCGCAACAGCTGCAAGCGTTGCGCTCGCTGCGACAGCACAGTGGTGGCAGCCATCAAGCGATTTCGACGTCCACTTGAATTACATACAACAAGTTTTTTCCAGCGTCTTTTGCAACGCGCCATGTGCTGCTTCGTGCTGGTGGTTCTCGATTCTGGCTGTGATCGTGTTAGGATCGCTTTTACTTTATCCACAGTTGAGATCTTAGTATCGGTGTCCAAGCACTCCACTGTCGAAGCTGAAGCTGATTGAACACGTGAAAACCAAATTAAAGGACTCTTCTCAGACACCACTTTGTAAACCGGTGTGGTTTCGACAGCCCCGTCTACCGCGGAACAACAGCTGCTTCACTTCTTTTTGCTTGTCGTTTGCTTCTTGGCTGACCAAATCCCATTGAAGCAGAAACTTTTTGTCGTCATTGTTCATATTTTCGAAGTTTCGCTTTGTGTTGTAACCGAATTGTTGAGGTCACAGCTTCTTCTTTTTGCTGGTTAATTATCGCAGCTCTGTCGGTGGATGCAACGTTTGGTGGCGTTTATGTAAATTTACAACTCGTAGTGTCATTTTGTTTGTATTCATGGAATTTTGTGGCATGTCCCAAAAGGAACGCGCAAGAATGTAAAAACGGGCCGATCCTGAGTAATATACCTTGAACAAGTGTTAACTCATTTCACGCTTCCTTCATACAAAACTTGCAGTTGATTTGCACTTTAGCCATGTGTTGCATTGCATTTTGTTCTTTTCGCATGCACAATTGCCAAATTACAAATATGACAACTGAGCACTACAATTCATTATACAAGGTGCGTCCCAAAGTAAACAGGACTTTTGCAATAGGGACGTTTCTGGTGGCGCCATCTATGTGTGAGGACATGCGTTGGAAAGGTACATCTTTCATTCACATACTGTCTAAATTTCATGACATTTGGTCTAGTAGACGCCGAAATATCCCGCTCAATGTGACAGTATGTTTTTAACTTTGGTACGAGAATGTCGATCGAACAAAGAGCTAATATTAAGTTCTGTTTTAAACTTGGTAAAACTTTTACCGAAACGTTTAAATTGTTAAAGCAAGTTTACGGTGATGATTGTTTATCCCGTGGCCGTGTTAATGAGTGGTTGAATCGATTCAAGAATGGTCGTGAAGACTTGAATGACGACGAACACGTCGGCCAGTCGAAATTTGTGATTACTGACGATGCCATCAAAACTGTGCGTGATTTTATCAAAATGCAGCCAAAATCATCATTGGAATTGATGGAAATGGAATTGAACATCTCCAAAACATCAATTGATCGCATTTTAACCGAACATTTGGGTCTCCGTAAAGTGTGTTCTCGCTTCATTCCGCACACTTTAACCGACGACCAAAAAGCGCATAGAATTGAGCACGCAAAAGACATCGTTCGGGAAGCCAGACGTGATCCAAATTTCTTGTTCAACATCGTAACCGGTGACAAAACGTGGTGCTTTCAATATGATCCCGAAACAAAGCGTCAAAGTGCCGAATGGAAGCACCCAGATGAGCCAAATCCGAAAAAAACCCGCCGTGAGAAGTCAAAAATCAAAACTCATCTCATTTGTTTCTACGATTCAAAGGGAATAATTCATCGGGAGTTTGTTCCACCGGGAAAAACAATTAACGCTTTGTTTTATGTTGAAGTTTTGAAGCGTTTGGTGCATCGCATTCGTCATATTCGGCCAGAATATCGCGAGGAAGGAAGTTGGCGTTTATTGCATGATAATGCACCGGCTCACAGAGCCCTAGTTACGACCGATTATTTGACCAAAAATCGCATTTTTACCATCAATCATTCACCGTATTCGCCTGATATGGCTCCCTGTGACTTCTACTTATTCGGTCAGTTGCATTTGCCGATGAAAGGAAACCGTTATAAGGACGTTGAGGACATCCAAAAGGCTTGTACCAACATTCTGAAGGCGATGCCGGCCGATGACCTAAAACACTCATTCCAAATGCTTTTGGACCGTGCAAAACGTTGTATCGAAGCAGAAGGAGAGTATTTTGAATAAATAAAAAGAATTATACAAAAATAATCATCCGTTTTCTTTATTTTATAAAAGTCCTGTTTACTTTGGGTTGCACCTTGTATAATTTTATATGTATATTATTATATATTACTTCCAACATAGTGCAACAAGTTAAGAAAATTGTTGAAGAGAATGTTGAACTATTTCTTATAGGTTAGTGAAATATTTAAGAATAGGCGTCAGTACATCAAACACACTAAATAAAGATATGTGCACAAGTCAAATGTCCTGAAAAAATACAAAACAATTTGACTTATTAATAATAATGAATCCAAATTAAAGGCATTGTCGAAGTATTTGTGGGTATTACGCATACAGCGTGGACCATTTAAGATTTGGAATTTGAACTACGCTTTATTTTGAGAATGGCAGTCCAAATGTCATTCAATTTGTGTTCGTAATTTAGTTAAAAGTTTGACATTTACGAAATGGGACGCTATACGCTTGAACAAAATTGGGAAATATTGAGAACTTACTTCCAAAGTGAAAGAAATTAAAAATAAAAATTGCAAAAAAAAATATTGGCCTTCAACTCAGTTTGTGGATCAATTTGTGAAGCGAGCTCGTGAAACTGGATCGTTAATGGACCAAACAACCCGTTCCCGTTCTCGTACAGTGCGCACAGTCGAAAACATTGCTTATATAGCCGAAAATGTGTGTGAGCATCTATCAACGTCAACTCGCCATCGCTCTCAGGAATTGAACATTTCCCGCACTTCTTTGATGAGAATTTTGCATAAAGATCTCAATATGAAGGCTTACAAAATTCAATTGGTCCAAGGCTCCACTGAAGGCTCATGACCATCCGGCACGTAACAATCGAACATTTGGTTACCGTTTTCGGAAATCGAATAATCAGCCGAAATTCTGAAGTTAATTGGCCGCCTTGGAGCTGCGACCTTTTTTGTGGGGAGCCGTAAAGGACAAGTGTTACGCTAACCATCCAGAGACGATTGAAGCTTTGAAACATAAAATCGAAGTTGCCATTCAGGAAATTCTACCCGGAACAATCGAAAAAGTACTTGAAAATTGGGTTGACCGAATGGCGTACGTAAGGCCAGTCGTAGCAGTCATATGAACGATATCGTTTTTCATTCTTAAATAACAAAGTCCAAGCTTTGTAATAAAACAGGAATTTAAAAAAAAGATTCATTAGTTTTTTTTTATAACCGATTCAAATTCCAAATCTTAAATGGTCCACCCTGTACAAAGATTGTTTTTTATTGCGAACGAGTCTAAAGAGTCCTTTCAACGTGTGCTTCCTAATTATTAACTTGTTGCTGCGTAAAGCAAAAGCACGCATTATCTCATCTAAAGCAGTAACTCGACTGATGAATGTGGCTGTTTGTTTATAAACAACTTTAGTGGCTGCCAGCTCGCACTCCAACTCATGAATTGCAATGCGCACGCACGCTTTTCCTATTTGTATTCCAAAGTAGCATTCATAATTAATTCGGTGTGTTGCGTTCGTTCGCTGGTCTTTGTTGCTACTTCCTCTTTTTATTGCCAACTAAAAAACCGAAACAGTAGTTGAAATTTACGCCAACAGTTGGTCGCGTCACATCTGTTCGCAACTGTGCATACCAACATGGACAATTTGCAAGTTGACATTAGTAATACGAAAATAATTTCTGGTTGCATTCAACTCAAGTATTGCAGTTAGTAAATTTCTGGATGTGAAGTACATACACTTGAATGTTTAGTACAATGAAGCGACAAAAAGTTCTCAACGCACACCTTTAATCAGTCACTCTGCTTTCTGGGTGTGTCAAGCAACTTAAGTTATCATGGCACGTTAGAAAGGGGAATTTTTAATGATTTACAAAATTATTTCTTTTTCAGTGTCCTCTTTTTGATTGGCTCGACCGATTTAAAAAAAATTTTGTTAGTTCTTTTTATTAATATAACTTCTTTTTTACAAGAATCCACCACAATATTGAAGAAAAAATGTTTAATTTAAAGTACTTTTCTGGGAAAAAAGGTGAAAAACGCAGTCAATTTTTGACACTTTTTTTCAAAAAGCTCCTATTCTTTTATTTTTAGCGTTTTTTTATTTTTCTGGTGAATTCCTGTGTCTGAAAGCTTAATAATTATGAATCTTTTTTGTTTTTTTGTTTCAGATTAGCCGATTCGGAGATTAAGTGTTTTTTCCTACGCGACTTCATGCTAAAAAAAAATTTTTTGTTGTGTTCCTTAAACCTTCAATATATTGTAAAAAAAGATTGATAATAAAGGAGCTGAAAAATAAATAATTTTGTAATTCGTTAAAATTTCCCCTTTCTAACATGCCATGATACCTTAAGGGGCCCGAACACTGTAAACTGCGATTTTTCATATGTTTTTTATTTTATTTATTAAAAAAAAACGGACGTTCCGATTTACATGAAACTTTACACATATGTTAATAAATGTCTAGATTATCGGAAAAATTTTTTTTGTTTTTTTTTGGCGGCCATGTTTGTATTCTGTAGCTGATCTAAAATGTCGTCTTTTTAAAATGACCCTTGTCGCGTTGACAGCATAACTGAAAAAGTTTTTATCCGATCGACCTGATTCAAATTGCATTCTATTCGGGAATAGTGTCGCTTCTGCTCGACGTAGCCGTTTTTCGATATATGCCAAACTTTTTTTTTTATAAATAATTTAGTGCAAAATTTTACGCGAAAAAAAAAACTTTTTCTTCAAACAGCCGCCATTTTTTTTCTAATCAATATTTTTAAAATCCCCTACGTCAAACAGTAGCCAGTAATGTATATTTCAAGAATCTTTTTTGTTTTTTGCTCTAGGAGGCTCCGTTATGCTGATTTGCTGTCAACGCGACAAGGGTCATTTTAAAAAGACGACATTTTGGATCAGCTACAGAATACAAACATGGCCGCCAAAAAAAAACAAAAAATTTCGATAATCTAGACATTTATTAACATATGTGTAAAGTTTCATGTAAATCGGAACGTCCGTTTTTTTTTAATAAATAAAATAAAAAACATATGAAAAATCGCAGTTTACAGTGTTCGGGCCCCTTAAGTTAAAATTTTTGTCGTATCGGATTTCGTATGTGCAAGTATGTATATATGTTCATTTGAATGTGGATCAAATGTAGTTCAGTGTGCTTTTCCTCCTTTAAGGGGAGGTTCTCCTCTTTTTTTTTCAAAAAATCAATTTTTTTTTTTTTATGAAATGAAAGGTATGAATGTCGAGAATATGTGTGCAAAAGGATTTTTTGATACGACGCGTATTTTCATGGGAGAACACACCTGTCTCACGCGCGCTACGGGACGCTCCACTGCTCTAATTTGCTTCAAACGCGTTTATCTCGAAACCATTTCTTTCATCCTAACGTCAAGCGTAACTCATGATCTACTTATCCGAGTTACTTCATCTATAGCATTTCTTAAAGGGTATGATTTTTTATATGACTTATACCTAAAACAAATATAAACAAATTTGTAATAATAGTCTTTTAACAAAAGAAAAGTCGAAAAAAATATGGTAAAAATTGAACTTTTTCTATGATTATGCATAAATTAGATGATTTTTTATAAAAATTATTCAAAAATAGGTATAAGTCATAGGGAATTTAATATTCTTTACTATAAAAAAAAAATTTTTGATTTCAGTTCACTACAAGTGGCTACAGCCTTGACGTTTCCGAACAATGTCTCGCTTGCAGAGGTTGACAAGACCCGCCATTTTTGGGCCGCCATATTGGATTTTGTAAAAAAAAAATTGTTTCTTGTATTTTAGAAAGATGGCTTAATAAACCATCAAAACCGTCTATTCGTGAGTCGTTTCATTATCCGACAGTAAATTAAAGAATTTCGCTTTAATTTACCCTCCCCTTAAGGTCGGTACGCAGCTCTCAAGAAAAGCGAAAACTTCATATAAAAAAAAGCTAAGGAAATGCTCAAGGAAATTTCCTTGAGTCAAATTTACTTAAGGTGTACGCACCTCACAAGAAAACTGATTCGGTTTTTTAATACTTTTTTTCATTGAAAAGTGAAATGACAACACTGATTTCGGCAAGAAACATATGTGTACCTATTTTTTTCTCAAAGGAAAAGTGACAGCTGACTACTTGACTACTACTTTTTCACGCTCAAGAAATATATTCTCGTTTTTTCTTGAGCGTTTTCTTGAGAGCTGCATACCTACCTTTACTAAGTATTAATTTTAAGGAGCATTTGGGGACAATTCAAGGTAAGTTAAGTTTTCAAAACTTGTATGGACTTCATGGAATCTTCATTTTAACATTTCGACGACAACTGTTCTATTATGCCTTCGGGGATAAGTAAATATTCACAAACGTTCTTCTGAGGTGTAAAAATCCAACTTTTGAAACGTATTAAGTTCGTAGTTCCTAGAGATATCTCTGTCTATTATTTACGTTGGACTGATTTTGATTTATAGCTAAATTTTCACATTGCTCTGCTGAATAGGGAATTAAATGCACGTAAACCTTTTTAACCCTAGTTAGATAACGTTATTTTTTGTACTGAAAAGATAACGATACGTCTGAGAGGCGTATGCTAGTTTATATCCTTTTAACAGTGTTGTTGGAAGGAATATTGATCATTTTCTTATTAAGATCACTTATTTCATAAATTTCTGTTAACATTAAATCATTTTTGAAGTAAAATATCGTTTGTTTAGTAAAATAAAAATTAAATTAAAATTGACGATTGAGAGAGAGAGAGCAAACAATTCAAAAGGCGTACGTCTCGCAGACGTACCTTATCTAAGCAGGGTTAATTGAGGGTCGAGATATGAACTAATAAATAACTTCAAAACTTCAGTACTTTATGTGACTTGAATGATATTCTTTTCTTTCTTCTTAACTTTGATACGAGTATGGCCATTTCTGAAGATAGGTTCAAGATCACCTGGATGGTATTCGATGCTGTAGCTGGTTGGTTCGTTATCCCAAAAATCGTAGAACATGCGTCGTGTGATCGTACAAATGCGACTTTCCGATATGTTCAAACCCAATGTTTGGGAGATATCGAAAAACTTGCTATAGAAATCCATCGCTGTATGTTGGGCTCGAAAGAATTCTTGCGAATGTAACCATACATACATACATACATACACATACACATGAAATGCAACTTGAAATAAGCCAAAAGAAACGAAACAATACGCGGCACTTTATCAGAAACGGCAGTTGCTGTTGGTTGCAGTTTTGCTGAGTTTTTGTTTTGCTTTGCTTCACTATAATTCACAGCTGCCGGCCAACTCAAGGTGCCGCTGGCAGTTGTTTGTGAAAATAATCGCCACTACAACCACTCCGGTTTCTACGCAAATTGTTGGTAAAACGCACATTTGAAATTGGACACATTAGCTGAAGAACAAAACGGCGCAAAAACTTTGTATAAAAGGTGTTCATATACGGACGCGGCGAATAGCAAAACCTTTGCTAAGTTTTCACTTTGAGAAATTTAATCTGACCACTTTGCGGGTTTAAATTGTTTACGCGTCAAATACTCAGTAATTTTATGTATTGCCTACACACACTCTTTTCAATTTAATAAATTTTCCTTCGTTGGTCACCGATAAAATTTGCAGTTTGCATTTTTAGTTTCGCTTATTTCTGCACTTTCTATATTTTTACATGAACAATTTAAGTGCATGTAGTCACTGCCACAACCACAAAAAATGTTCTTTACAAATTGGTAAGTTTCCACTCGCACTGCCACAACCGTTTCCACTTCATCAAATATCTTCTCCGACAGAGTTCTACCGCCAAAAACATTGAAAACGCATCTGTCTATGGTTTAAACTGATCTTACTCAGCAGGAAGCGCAGGATCAAGTCTCATCCTGTGATCCTGCAATATTTCTCTCAAATATCTATCAAATTACAGCTTACATAAGAGAGAAGAGCGCGAGAGAAATCCATACATTTTACATAGACTACTATTGAAGCAAATGTAGAGAGCAGTTCGTAAGCAGGGTTGCCAAAGCAATAATCATGTAAATAAAGCTGATTGAGGAAGGAAAGTGCATACAAACGTACTTCCAAGCAAAATAAAGATGTACTTGAACTAAACAACGACGACCGACCCAAACTTTGAAATCGTCTTTTTCAAAAGTGTAAGCCTCATAAAGTATAACCCTTGAAAAAAAACTACAAATTTTATAATTTCCATTCCATTGCCTATGGGCGTACATACGTAGAAGTTTTTCTAGATCAAATTTTTAGAAATGGCACACTTTTGAAAAATGTTTATAGATTTTCAATCAAGAAATGGACATTAAATCATTTATAACAAAAAAGTTGGCAACAAAAAAACTACGTAGAATCTACCTATGGAATACCATACAATTGTGAACCTACTGACAAACTTTCATTTCGGTGCTAAGAATCAATCCACCCAGTTTCAAGAAAGTGGTTTTGATAGCAGCGCGTGTAAAGTTGTACGATTACACTACTCGACACGAAAAATGCTCCTAAAAATAAAAGAATTTTTTAGACTACTCTTCGGCTGCTGAACACGAAACTGAAAATCAAAAAAATTTTCTTAAGAAGCGTTTTCGAAAAATCTTCGAAAAACACGTTTTTTCTTTCCTATTTCAGTTATGAGCACATATCTCGTAAACCAACCATCCGACTAACACAAGTGGTAGTCAGAAGGTAATTAACTAACCTTTTCAACGATATATAGATTGCCCAAATCGGATGAGATTTGGGGAAGTTACTGATGGTGAAAGTTGTAAAAAAGAATTTTGAATTTTTCGACCATTTTCAAAAATCATAAATTTTCTAATGATTGCTTTATAGACAAAATAAATTTTCTCCTCTGGTTTTAAGATCTAAGATGAAAGATATATTATTTGAGCAAATGTTAAGCCTAACATCAATAGAATCGAAAGAAAAATGACAAAGTTATGAAGCAGTGAGTGATAGTGAACTTTACATTTATTACACCGTGTGACAAAAAAAAAACATTTTGGCCGAGATCCATCCAAATGTTGATATAGACGTGAAACTAGAGGTCATTTACAATATCCTGGCATAGTCAGGTTTTCATTTTCTGACCCAAAGTCCTTTTTAAAGGACTTTAAAGTATTAAGGACATACACATTTCAAATCTTTTTTAAAATATTTGCGGTTGTGCAATGATGAAGAAATGAGTGTCAAATGAAATAGAAAAATTGTCTACTTTTAACTAAATTTGCTATTTTGAACTTTTGTTAGTTGGATGGTTGGTTTACGAGCTATGTGCTCATAACTGAAATAGGAGGGGAAAAAAATGTGTTTTTCGAAGATTTTTCGAAAACGCTTCTTAAGAAAATTTTTTGATTTTTGGTTTCGTGTTCAGCAGCCGAAGATTAGTCTAAAAAATACTTTTGTTTTTACGAGCACGTGATGAATTCATTTTTTGTCGAGGAGTGTTATTTAGTGCGCGCTTCGAGGTGCTGTGGTGACATCTCCATTGAACATCATCAAGCTAAAACAAAATTGGTGCACTAGAGGGTTAATATCTTCGCTGTGGCAACACTGGTTTTAACGACATACAACTCTCTTTTCCATTGCATCTATGCGCAGATAACAATCTATAATAGTTCAAAATTAAAAGGAAACAACTGCCACTTTCCACATTTACAAGCACACCAAAAATATCACCTGCTGCTGACCGATACGCAACGAATTTAAAACAACAACAAAAAAAACTTGTAATGCTATGTACACACAACATTTACACGGAGGTGATCGTAAATATACACACCGACAGTTGCATGCTTCGAAGACGTTAGAAGAGCAAAGAAGCAAAGTAAACAGGTACAATTTCAAGCCAGGCAATCATGAATGGCTGTACGACTGTCTGCAGACATTTTGGTTAATGTACGAGTAGGCCATAGTTTAGAAATTCAGAAAAGTAAACAATGTTTGCCGCGATGTGTGAAACACGTTTGTTGCGACGCCACTACAGTGGGCCAAACTGACAAAAATGTGTCATGCTTGTGTGTCCATACGTCTATGAATCTTCGCTTATAGTTCCGATCTCCATAAACCCGTTTTACTGGCTCAATCCCTCGGCTTTATTGTTATCATAACGGCGCACATAACGGCGCCATTAGTATGATTTACAACATTCAGCGTTCTTTCCACACCTCCGCCTCGCTGGCGAACGTCTTATCTGTCACACAATGCCTCTCAAACGCTGTTGCGTACCACAAAATTTGAAAATCGCTCCGCAGACATTCTCGCTTTGTTTGGGATTCTTGCATGCCTCATGACTCATGGTTGATACTTTATCATTTTTAAATAGACATGAGAATCCTACTTACTACGCAATCAGTTTTTAGTTATCAAAAGTTAATTTGTTATCTGATACATGTTGAACGTACGATTATGTGTATGTAATCTTATCTAACGTAAGATTTAAATAGATTTTTAGCTTCCTCTCTTTATTTCACAAAAAAACTAATTGACTAGAACATAAGAAAACATGCTTTGAAGTTTAATGTTAATTATTGTAATGTGATCTCTTGTTCTTGCACATTTTTTAACCCTTTATCTGGCCGCCGGACAGTAACGTTACAAGCCCCAAAATTAACTGAAATCCAGTATTATTGTTAGATGTGAGCATGCTGGGTATTGTAACACAACTGACACAAACTGTGCTTCATGTGAAAGCAAAGAAAAATTGTGTGAACACAGTATAATGTTTATTTACTTTTTTTGCGCCAAAAGTGTAGTGCCCAAAATTTTGTGACAACGCAACAAATGTTTGATTTGCAAAAAAAAATTTTTTGGAAATTGCGAAATACATTCCAATTTTTTATAAATAAAATGTGTAAATATATAAATAAAGGCTTTTTACCAAGTTTGAGTGAAAATATATAATATTCAGCTTTTATAATACTGTGTGTAACATTTCCGTAACAAAGTACATTTTTTTAATAAACGATTTAAAATTCCGTAAACAAAAAAAAAGTTTATTTTTAATTAAACAGGAGCTATAGGAAAAAAAGGTTTGGTTTAGAACATTATATTACCCCATAAAATGTTAAGAAAAGTAACCAAAGGCAAATGTTGTTTCAATTTTAAAAATTTTGTATTTATTTAATACGGTTTAAACGTTTTAGGAGTAAACTTGTTCAACAAAAAGTTGTTTTCATTAAAACTAATTTAAGGGAATCCGTTTGAAGATGATATTATACCTAAATTCGTATATGTATGAAAAGAGATTTTTGTTGAACACGACGGTCCACATTGCTTAACAAGGTTTAGTTTGACATTTGTTTGTTAACAATCAACAAATAAATATTTTTGTGAACTGATGTGCCACGTAATCATTTATTTGGTGCCCCATACTGGAATAATCTCGGGGGACATTTAAATAGTTTTTTAAATTTTTTTCCATTACAAAATTAAATGTTTTCGGTAAATTTTTAAACTAAAACAAAAAAATTTTTGTATTGCTTTATTTTGACGAAATGACTACTACCGAACTGGTTGTAGATCATGTTAAATGGTTTAACATGTTTCATTTCCAAAAACACTTGCATTTGAACAAACACGTTTTCCAACTAGTTTGTTCATTTAACCCTTTCGCTACAGGTTTTTACTGGGGAAAGTTAAAATTTTTAATTTTACGTTTTAGGCTTCCATTTGGTTAGATATATTAGCAACATTCCATAAGAAATTTGTTAATTTTTATACTCGGACCCTGTATTTGTGTAGAGTGTTATTCTATGAGAGCAACCACATCGTTGTGGCTGTAATAATTACTTAAACCTACAACTTTTTACGCATAACGAAAATTTGAATATTTCTTCATTTACTTCAGCCAAAATTAAAAAAAAAAATTATCTAAATTGAAAGAAAACGTCAAATTTAAAAGTTATCTAATTTTGTCTGCTTCTTCTTCCTTTACTATGTCAAGATATACCATTAAGAAAACGTGTATATGTACTTCTCTTCTTTAAACTTAAATATTCAGTTTATTAATTTCGTATTTTTCCTAAAACTTCAAACTATTCTAAAGACCAACAAAAAAATGTATTCTTGCAACCATAGAGGATGCAGACGTCCACAAAGTAGCATGTTGTCATGTGGCTACAAAATAGCGAAAGGGTTAACTTGTTTAAGCTAATTTATATACTACATATAATTCTTTGTCCTAACTGACTAACTAACTGACTGGTTGACTAATTCATCATCGCTCAGCCCAAGCCGCTAAAGCTACAAACATGAAATTTTAACTGTAGGTTAGGTTGTAGGTTAGGGATTTTTTTTAAGTTCGGGGTCAAGGTGTTCTATGAAGAAACTTGATTTAAAACGAAACTAGGTGAAAATACTTTTTCGAAAATCAAAATTTAACGGGTCCACAAAGAGTTAATAGATATTTGATTTATTGGCTCCATTGACTTCAAACTTGCGCGCAAAGCCGCGGGGCGTTTCTAGTTAAACATGTTTAAGTCGTCAGTTTGAACGTGATATTATTTTCCAGTCATTTTCAATCTTTAAGAATACTATAGACGTGAATTTTCAAGTCCCAAGTGTTGGAACATACTTTGCAAAATGATTACATATTTACATTACAAAAACAAACACACACTCTCACCGGTTTTGTTAGTTTTGAACTGAACTAAACAGCAAATTTTTATTTGAAAATACTTTCAAAACGTGAATAAGAATTTTAATTGGAATTTTTCCTTCCATTCAGAGCCATCTGGTGTTGAATAGCCGCACCTCGTTCATCATCCGATAGTCGCATACCACAACGATAGCTTTCAAATGGATCCATGCAATCAGGAAGAATTCCACTTGTGTTTGAACATTAAGCACGTACAAAGTGTGGCAATCTTTTGCGGGGTTTCCATGTGGACATCGCACAATGGCCAACCAAGGCTGGCACCAAAAGAATGATAAAAATGCACAAGAAAGATAAATATTGCGCAAAGAGCAGAGCATCTACATCCATGACTTGTTTGCATTAGGCACAATATCATTCTGTCTGTGACATGTTGGTACGGTGAGCTGAAGGAAAACATATTAAAAATTCTATTACACTGGCTGACACATATTGAAAACTTAGAATCCTATACCATTGCACTATGGTACAAGAAGCGTCTTATTCTACGATACGAAAATGAACAACGAGCTCTGAATTTAAATACTGTGTAATGGGAAACGTACTATGAAGTCTGTAGAGAACGTACCTTTATACATCGCAAATTTCAAAAAGACCAATTTCTAAGTATATCGAAAAGGATTCGAATGTGTGAAACATGATATGGTATATGTATATGAGTCACCATTTCAATTGGAAATAAATAAAAATATAATAAACTAAAATTAAAAATAAATAAGTAAAGAAAAGGGGAAAGCTCCGAAAAGTGTTTTTCTGGATTTTTTATTGGGTTGTAAGCGCGATTAACACTAAATAACACAAATAGAAGGGCGCACATAACCGCTCAACGGTTTTTTTAATTCCGCCTGGGGTCAAATAGACCCCAAAGTAGAGGCAGAAGGTTAAATAACCTGTGTATAGACAAGCATTTTCTTCAGACAACTTTGATACTTTTTGCAAAATATTGCAGGCTATTGCGCCATCGTGCAATGCATGGCGGCGTAGGAAATGCGATTTTCTTATCTGCACAAACTGAAAATATTCTTCCATATTCACTTAGAAAAAAAAGCGTACAAAGTGTTTGCCTTTCTGCCGAAGCAGCTGTGCTACTACATTATACATTACAAACAATTAATGTTGTCATAGGTGAGGAGATGACAAATGCCGCATTGGATGGAGCACACCTTCCACGGCTACTCACGCATGAATTTAATGATTTCATTGAAATAATCTCTACTTTAACGTCTGATGTTGAGTTTCGAGCACTAAAAAGCATGCGTTGAATCTTTTCCCCGATTTTCAGTAGTTTTTTCAAGTCTGAAGACAATGGGCTCAATAAATCAAGTTTATCTTAACCTTTTGTTGATCCCGTTAGATTTTGATGAGAAGTACTTTTCTAATTATTTTTTTATTTGAAATGCAAACTGTTGACCCCGTCGGATTTTGATTTCGAAAAAGAGAAAAACCAGTGTTGAACTATTTCTTATTTGACTTACTTCACTATTAATTCATGTTTTTCCATTGTGTCTCTATACAAATGATAATTAAAGGGTTATTGCAAAAAAATGAAGCCATATGACTATTTTTTTCTTTTTATTTCAAGTATTCTCACTAATTTTGAAAGTAGGCTCATCGGTTTTTCATAGTCCTTCTGTATACGAACCTTAACTCATTGTTGACACCGTTAAATTTTAATTTTCGAAAAATGCAAACATTTTTTTAAATTTGCATCCAGTTTGAAATCAATGGGCCCATTAAATCGCGTTTCTTCATACAACCATGTTTGGCCCTTTTAATTAGACCTCGAATTTCAAAAAATCCCGTCTTAACGATGGTTTATTTTCTTTAATGTACCCACAGTTCAAATTTCATGTTTTAGCTTTAGCAGTTTGGACTGTGGATGATGTAAGTATTATAGAGAAAATACTTATTTCCTAATTTTTAGTGTATTCTTTTTCTACATTACTGTAGCGGTGACGTCAGGCTAATGATGAACCGCATCCAGCGTTGAGGGCGAAGACGATGTCTCCATAAATGGCATTTTAAAACAATAAACAACTAGCAGTCGACTGGCTGTGTTGGACAATATGTGTGACTATTGATAATAATATTCTGCAAAACGATAGACAAATATATATATAATACTGGTTCTGCTTTACATACACACATCGAAAATTATATGCAGATAAATATATGTATGTAAATAGGAAGAATTGTTGCAAAGCTTTTGTATAGTAAAACCTTCAAGTGTATGACAAGTAATTATTATGTCGACTTTGACTTAGTTCTTCTGTCTTATATCCTAAATATCACAATACATGAAATAAAGTTAACAAATGCATGTAGTTTAATGTGTGTGATGATGATGTGTAAGCAGATACATATAAAAACCTTCCCAAAGTGTGTATTAAGCGTACACAATATTTGTTACGCACAACACTGGCAACAATGCCACAATGTGGATTTTAGCTTTGTCGAGTTCTCTTTGAAACATTTTATCATGCAATATAGGAAGAACACTATTATGTAGTGGGCGAATTTGAAAATAAAATAGAAACAGAAGAGGAAAGAGAAAAATAACCACATCGATTATCTGTTTTACTCTGAGTAAATGATTGATATTGTCATTCACGTTTATTTCTCTTTGTAATGGGCCAGTCACCCGAGACATAACTTATTTTGAAGTGTCAGCTGTCAGCGGACCCAAGAAGACATACAACGCAAATTTAGAACTTAACCATAAACTTAGAAATCTGTTTCGTTCTGGTTACTAAGTTTACGTTTACGGAAAACACAATAAGCTGATGGTTTCGCTCAGGGAAATATTGTCACTCTGTTCTGAATGAATTTTAAAACGAACAAACTACCAGAGTTTGTTAAATAGACAAAATGGAATGAAATTCTTATTATTTTTGTAAATATATTAATATTTTAAGTCGTTGGATGCTCATACATTCAAGAATATTAAGTGAAAATATGCCGGAAAAAGATTTAATTTGCATGTGCACGAGATGGATTAAAGCTGAGTGGCGATATCTTTCTCTCTGTCCCCAAGGTAGATCAGCTGATTTCGAATTTTATGTTTACGGAAACTAAGTTTACGGTTACGGTTACGTTTAAGTTCTGTGTCTCGGGTAACTGGTTCATAATTCTTTAAAAATGCATTATAATTTGCGATGATGGAACCAAACAAATTGCAGAACAATGATGTGTTCTCATAGAATGTTGCAGACATACATACATGCACCCTACGTTCTATTTACCTGCGTTTATTACAACTGTTTTCATTTCTAACTTAAAATCAGTCATAACTACAACGGAATACAGAGTTGAGAGCGCAGTAAGCCGCCATAGAAACCCAATCTACCCACACAACTCGCTGACTCAATCTTAAATATCGCCATCGCATACAAACACTGCAAGTTTAATATTTTGATAACAATGTGAGAAACATCACACTTCACAATACAGTAGTTAATTATACCTATGACCACCCAGATAGCGTCCTCTAGACAGATCTTAACAACAAAAGAAAATGTGGAGGTAATTCGGCCTCGCACGACAATCATTTCATGATTGTCAAGAAAAAGGTAAACTTAAAAAAAAAAAACTACATACTTACATATGTATGTATGTATGTTTGAATGAGAATCTCATTTAAATTTTTGTGTTTTCTGTGTTTGCTGTGACTACTTTTTGACTTTTGAATGAATTTAGAATTCATATTTTAACCCACGTATTCCATTATATTTTCTATCACAACTTACACATGGGACAAAGGTCATTTTCCAGTGCTGCTCGTGCATATTTCAAATGTCAACCGTGCCCAAAATGCGTGTATATATGTAACTATATACAAGTATACCTATACATATGTATATAATTGTGGATGAGGTTTGTTTATTTACGTGAAACCTTTTCCCCACTTTCAACTTATTGTATTTTTCGACAAAGAACCCGTAACCATTTCGCTTTTTATTACTTTCAGTAAGATAATGAAGGTCTTTAGAAACCACAACTTCAATTCAAGCATTATAGTTTCAACAACTTGACGTGCGCACCAACAGCTGCAATAATAAATAACATTGTTTATTTAGAAATGTTTGCAATTAAATAACTCTTTGGTGCAATTTTTACGCTGAAGGTTCACATTTAAAATCGATGATTTAATCAGATGCAACAAAATTTTAGACAAAATGTTATTTTGACATTTTTCAGCGATTGCACGTAAAAGCAGCATCATTAACAAAAATACAGAACTAATATAATATCTTTCAATGTTATCACAATTAATGTCGAAAAAAGTTGTTTCCATATGAAGCCAAGTTTCAGGACAAGATCAATGCTAAGAGGTGAGCAGTCCTTCAGACTGTATAATGAAAGTAAATTTAAATAAACAGAAAAAACAGACTCTACGCGTGTAACGCATGTAACGAAAGAAAATCAATAAAGTCTGAACAAAACTGAAGTGTAAAACGAAGATAAAGATAACACACTCTCGCTTCTGCATGCAAATATGTTTGCATTTGTGCGTGTAAAAGGATTCCACCAGTTGGGAGTGAAACGGTACAACCTCTTATAAGGGTAGCTTCAACTTAAAAACAAAAGCACACCAATTTCAAAGGTTAAATGCAGACGAGCAACGAAGCGACAAGAAAGCGTAGCCAGAAAAACTGAAGACAGCAGACAACAAAAGTCTACAAACAACCAACGCCAGCATCACAACCGATGAGTGACTCAAAACCACCAGACAGTTTTTAAATAAAAAGATGCGGGTGCAGAAAACCACGTATAAAATCAACATAACATGCACACGAATAAATATATTCACATCGATGATGCGACAAATTCGCAGTGTGGGGAAATCTACTCAACGGAAGAAGGAAATGTTCGGAATTATTCAAGTTGCTCGGGAATTATTCGGAACTAAGCCAGCACTTTATTGCAAGTAATTCGACCACGAGGCTTATAACGACATAACTAGTATGTTTTAGGATTTGATAATTATGGGATGCATTTTAATTTACTACTTAAAAAACAATTTACTATTTATTGTGAAGTCATTACTTACATTTTTAATGTATTAGGGATTTTAATGACTTTGCAGGAATTTTGAAATAAACAAACTCGTAACTAGCAGTAAATCGCATCGGACCAGATAGTAACTGTATTCATGTTAAAGTGTTATCGGTCTCAATTAGCTGCAGCGTAAACAGCTTACTTTGTGCTCTAACATGCCAATATTTGTGCCAATGAAACACAATTTGCGAAAAATGCTAAAATCTCTGCACGACACGGCTTAGCCATATGTTGCAAAAGTCGTCAAGAAAACTTTGGAGTAAGAGAGATGTCCTACTCCACCCATCGGATATTGCTCCTTCTTGTATCGCCTCAAAAGATGAAGCATTTCTTTAATGCGGAATCCGTATGCTGCCTGAATGATGGGCAAAAGTTGTAACTAACGATGGACAATAATTTGAAATAAAATACATGGATCCATTTTCTCTGAATTAAGCTTTGAAGTTAAAAGCCTCAAAACGTATTTGTTTCACCAAATTATTCCGTTAAAGCAACGACAGAACTATAGTGGTGGGATGAAGGAGAGACTGTCTTAGGTTTGAGTTACATTTGGCATAGATGGTATGGCTTTTGGTCTTTCAGATGTACTACTTAATAGTATTTATTGTAGCATTAGTCAAATAATAAGAATACCTGGGTGTAAAATATGGAGTAATGGATAAGAAGCAGAAAGGAAATCTGGAAGTTTGGGCTCAGAAATTTGATTTTTTTTGTCTATATGTAGGAAAACTTCAATTAAATGGAAACAATTTTTGAAAAAAGAAAACCGTCCGGCCAACTCTCTGTTAAACACTTTGTTTTGTTATGTTAACCCTTTCGACCGCCAAGTTGCCTGATAGTAACTTCACCTATTTGTCATCTTATAGCAAAAGCTAAGATTGATTTATGGGTTTTATTTAAGTAAGCACCAACGAATTAATATTTTTAGAAGTGAATTCAAAGCAAAATACAAAAATTTTACTGTTATCCCCAAAATAACTTCAAATAATTTACAGCGATATCAGGGAAAGTTTGTGTTCTAATTGAAGTCTACGATTTGGGCGCTTTTGATCGAAACCTCCGTTCTTTAATAATGGTTAAAAAAAAGTCAAAAATTAAAATTTTGTATTTTTTATAAATATTAAATCATTGTTCTGTAATTAAAAAATATTGATACAAAATTTATTTAACCCGCTTTAAGCTAAAATTGTTCAAAAATAAACTAGGTCTAGAACTCCAACAAAGAGGCGTGGCGACTTCAAATGTCGTGTGCGCACTTTTTAGGTAAATGTTTCATGATTTAAATACCAAAAAGTAATATCGAGACACAGGGTAAATTTTGGGGTCGATATTTGATATTCTGATATCGATATCTGATATTTTTTCGAAAAATTATTCCGAAATAAATATATTTAATAGCAAGTAGATATTAAGGGGCTTGGACCCCTAAAACTTGTCCAACTCAGTGGGCACTCAGGGACTTTAAAAATTCGTATCTACTGAATGACGTTTTTGTACATACAGCTGCGGTCAAAATAATCAATCATAAAAGAAAACTTAAGAATTAAACTCAGTTTGATTCGATTTAAATTAAATGCGCCAAAAGCTTCAAAATATGGACAGTCAAAAAAATAGTAGTACGCTTTTCTTTCATAAAAATGAAACAAAAATTGTGTTACATTTTAAAAGATTTAGTGGTTAAATAGTAATAACGTAATTTTTCTTCAAATTTATATTTAGTTGCGTGACTGTTGTTCGCTATTACTACAGCACAGCCGACAGCAGAGACAAACGCTTATTGTATGATAATAGTTTGTGCAAACTGAACTAATCAGACGCAAATAGATACATATGCAGTAAAATGATGTAACACACATTCGTAAGAAATTTCACTTTTCAGTAGATGTCAGACCCAGCACCATAAACTCGCCATGAAATTTTTAGACTGGTCAAAAGCTTTGTTTTTTTTATTTCCCTTCGCCGCGTTTGTTATAGGGAGATCAAATGCGTTGGCTATCACACACACACACACACACACACACCCTCTTGGCATTCGAGTTCTGTCTCTGCGTGGAGCAACTCATGGAGTAATCGTTATCACCCCACCCCTCTAGCATTTCCCCATTCGACTTACATGCAGTGTATATGACCAGAAAAAATTAGGTTAGTCATTTTATCTGAAAGCGGCTCAGCCCAGCGCAGCAGTCGCTTGTTTTTCTTCCTGATGCCTTTTTGCGATGTTTAATGTGTGGTTTCGTCTCGTCGCCAACTACACTCTACATTCAGATTGTCGTCATTCTGTTTAGCAAATTTTTAGTATTGAAGTAAACAAAAGTTATATAATGTCGTTTCAGCGTGAATATTTTGTTACTCTAATCATTACTGGATTTCTTTGATATTCGGGCTCTTTCAAAATTTACAAATACAGGGAGGTTCAACATCTTGCAATCCACAGATGATTGGATAGTTGTAAGGACGGACTGTCGTATCGAAATCCAAGTGTCCACTACAGAGTGTTTTCGGTAGAGTGTAGAGCATAAAGACTCTACTAGCACTCTAAAGCTGCTGTAGAGAAAGAATAGAGCTCTACAATGCGCTCTACCGACTGTAGAGTTTGACATTTCACTTAATTTTTTCAATCGTGCATGCGTATTCAATTTTCTTGAATGAACTAAAATGTAATTAAATAAATTAAAACTTAAAAAAAAAACATTACTTATGGGCCAAAACCGCCGCTGACGCTTTTTTTTGCTCAATGAAGAAAAAAGGAAAGAAAATATAATGGTTACAACTCCGGACATTCTGAACATTGCTGGTACAAAATATAGTTTCAAATGGTATTGGGCTCAAATGTACGCAAGCCTCTCCTCCTTCCCCCAAAATGATATTCTGTTCGGTATGGACCGAATATAATTTTTCAAGTGTCTTTGCATGAGTGTGTTTAGCAGAAAGAAACGAGGTCAAACATTTTCAGTTTTTGGATTAGGATGTCTTGTTTGTGTTCAAACTATAAACAATAAGAAACTATATGTATGTAGCAAACAGCTTAAGCTTAATTAAAACTAGATTTTTCCGACACAACCATTGGTTAAGCAACACAAATATTATCATTTGGTGATAATACCGATATTAGTACGAAACATTGCGTTGATTTCGGAAGGTGCGCAGATGATGAGACAGGCTTTGGAAGGATACTTGACTAGAATTGATCAAGGTCGAAGGTGCTGGGCAAATTCTTTCACTGATAAGACCACTACATGACACACCCCTACTAAGCCCGCGGGAACGTCTCGCATTCTTTAAGGCGATATGTTTATTGAACATTCTTTAGCTATAGTGGGAAGCACAACAGATTAAAGTCCTGCATGAATATATTCATTTTGGCGGCTACACTACTGTACATACTGTACGGGTACTTGGTACTCGAAGAATGTGTACAACGAAACGAATAGAAACGAGAACCAGCGAGCGTCGCTTCTCGTTTCTATTCATATTCGGTGAATAGCGAACACTGCAGTGCTCGTATTCGGTCAGAAGCGAATACTGCAGTGCTCGTATTCGGTAATCGAGAACTTAGCGAAGTATTCGAAGATCAACAGTTTCATCGAATATTTTTATGCGCAGTATGCCACTTTTCCATGTGCTCCATACGCAAAATGGAAATTATTGAAGAGAGTAGCATAACAAATAAATAAATATTTATATAGAACATAAATATTTCTAAATAATCTTAGGAATAATAAAACGAGTATATTCGAATACCTATATTCAAAGCAATGTGTACTATTATTCGAATGCTTTTGTCCTCGTTTTCCCGCTTCGAGCGAATATGAATAAATAGTGTACGTCTACTCGTTTATGTTCGGAGCTTACTCGTACTCGAAGAGAGCTGTACTCGTATTCATTCGGACCGGTCCGCAGAGATGAAGTGAAGTATTCTATTCAAAAGCATTTGAATGTTTTCGAATAGCAAAAATGCATACTCGTGCAGGACTCTACAACAGATCTTATGATCGCAGTGCCATATCCGTCTACTTTATAGTCAATTCAAAGCCTACTTTAAGCGTAAATTTCAATTTCTTTGTATAAGCTTATAGCTTTTAGTATTCGATTTGTTCAACTGCGTTTCACTCTCGTCACACTTTCGTCAGTGGCATTACCACAAAACTAACGGTAAATTGTGATTTCCAACCAGCCGCCCAAAAAACGTATCAAATAACTCCAAGACTAAGACGATCAAACAACGCAACCAAACCTCCCCATCACGAAAATGTGTCAATAATTACACTTCGGCGGTTCGTGCTGGCGTTGAAGACGGTATGCTCTTCCCACTCTTCGTAATGGAAATGGTAATGGCGTCAGTAACGGAACTTTGTTCTTGTGGTTGTGGTGGAGGTTGACAATTTTTGTAGTGCGAATGTTGCATGTCAAAAGCCGCCGCAGCACACATCACACGCTGGTAAAACTAAACCACCACCGATTCGCCGCCCGGCCCTCACCGACCACAGTAAAGTCAATTATGAGGAAAATTGCAGTTTGAAACAAAAGCATTTGTACTTTGCAAGTCGACTTTATGGAAGAGGTGGATAAGACAGAGGAGACATGTCGTAATGGATCGCAAAACACTGCATGTGCCAAATGTTTTCTGCTGACATTTGTTGGTCGCAATTGCCATCAACGGTGCAGCGACACGAAAATGGCAAATGTAGCAACATTCAAATATGAATTATGACTTGCACGCAGGACGAGCAGCTACCACGTGAACTGCTGCTGTCATCACAAGAGTCAATTTTTCTAATTCTTAATGTCTAAAAAACGTATTAGAGCTTGCAATCGAAAAACAAAACCATACCCCACAAAGTAATATATTTACCTACTTATTGGAGAGTTTAGCAAGTTTTAAGTGATAAAAGTCAAAATTCATTTAGGGTTACCAAACAAATTGCATACTGATTTGTAACTTGTGTATCTTAAAAAAGTTCGATGAACTGGCCTACGTTTTAGTATGTTGATAAAAAATATTATAAGACACTTGAAGCTTTGCTCATAATTCTTATAACTAAATAATTCATTCAAGTCCATACCCTTAGAAATTTTCGTATTTTATGAACTACAGTCACAGCATATGTATATACTATATATAGAATTATGAACTGTATATGATTCATACACTTTTATTTTAACCGAACTACACTCATAGTGAATGGTCACATAGACCCTTATTGGGTCCTTAGTAATGTCAGATAGAGGTCCGTTTATGAGTTGCAGTAGTGATCCGTGAGAATGCTTTTGGAAAACGCTTCAGGGCGAACGACGCCACTACCTCTAGTCAGGCGAATTCGTATGCCCCTAAGATTGCCAAGCGTTGGTTTGCGATGGCGGGGCAGAAGCAGAGGACATGTTCGAATGTCTCCGGAGTTTCCTCTTCCCCGCACATTCTGCAATTTTCCCTATCCGTCAAACCCATTCTATGTGCATGAACTCCCAGTAAGTAGTGCCCTGTCAATACGCCTATGACGGTTCTGCAGTCTGATCGAGATAGTCCAATCACGAAGTTTGTACAGTTAAGTGATTTTTGCATTACTTTTGGAGTTCGGCAGGTATTTGAGTTTCTTAACCTATCCTCTGTCTTTCTATTCATGCATTCAGAAAAGAAAAACAAAAAAAAACTGTCCAAGTCAAAATCAAATCGTAACAGCCAAGCGACTAAAAACCGGAGCAATTATGGGCGTTGCAAATTTTCAGTTCAAGTGGCTGACGATAAAATAAAAGCTTTAAGCTCGCAACGTACCGCTCGCAAAGCGTAACGTTGTCAAAAAGCATTTGAAATTTTATAAATTAACCTATATCGCCCCAATGTTCGATTAATCAAACAGTAAATTTTAGCATTTTCCATACATTTTGTGCTCTTTTTTAAACCTTAAACGCGAAAGTTTTGCATTATATGATGGTAACTATGATTTGTAATATGGGATAATATGAGTTAATATGGTATAAATGTATTCATTTCTTACATCTCTTCCCAGTTGTATGAATTCCCAAAACAAAAGGTTATTTTTGATATAATTTCAAAAGCATCGAAAAACATTAAAAAACAATAATATTTAAAAACGTAACTATGCAGTCTTGATCAAACTCTTGAAAACATGTTTACACTTTTCGCATAAAACCAATATTATAGCCAGAATATAAATTTATAGTTACGTGTTCGATTAATCATACACCAAATATCTCGAAAACCAAAAAAAACAAAAATTTGTTTGACCCCAAATTTGAATTGTCCGACCTCATTTAACCTTAAAAAAACTTTTTCATTCGAATATTGACAAAAAAAAATCGCTGGGCTTATATGGATTAATCAAAATGTTTGATCTGAAATTTGACGCAATAGGTTTTTGGCAAGGCGAACAATTCAAATCTATAAAATTCAGACACGCCGGAATCATAAGTCGGATAGCATCAAAATTTGGTATTGAACAGGGGGCGTGGCAATTTTTGGCGACCCAAACTTGTCGCATAACTTTGGAACCAAAAGTCGCACAAAGTGTATAAATGATATTTTTCCATACAATTGCCGGGTGTAGTAACTACACTTGTAAACTGATAAATACTTGTATTGACAGCCACAACTCAGTTACGATATTTCGCAGTTAAAGTCATAAATCATCGGTGGAAAAGTATTATTTTGCAAACGTTTACCACTCTTCATTACTCCTATTTCACATATTTGTATCGATATCGTAAAAAAAAAAACGAAACGTATGCCATGTCCCCATACGACGACAAAACATGCCATAATGCCAAACAAAGCACAAATTATGCCACACTCCATGCAATGACATTACTCTGCTTCAGCGAGCCCCACATTTAGACACAGCCAAATGGTAAACAGATGGGCAGATCGGCGGCGACGTTGTCCGGAGCACCCAAAATTCTGAACGAGATTAGGGCAGATTACACAAGAAAATAGTTCAAGGCACATCCACACATACTCGAGTTGGGCATTTGAATTAAGGGGATGCAGTGACGTAAAGCAATTTCGTCTTCGGGCTTTTTCATGCCAAACAGCATCCGTACTGCAAGTGTGCGGGTCAATGGCTTCATCGAATGGTTTATTGAGAATGTGAGACATTTATTTATTTATTGTTTCAACTACACACCACCCCCTCTTCTTAATATCAAGGCAACAAACAAATATGTACATAAAAGCCAATATGAATTGGACTATTGAAACACGTTATGCGAGTTGAATATCACCAATTCAACGGCCTTCACTTTGCATTTACTTACAATAACGAAAATATGGTCCACAGTAGTATTCTGGTAAATCCAACTTACCTAAAAATATAAGAAAAATAAACAAAAATTAGTTTTTTCAATATGCAAAACAATTAAAGCTAAGATTTTCTAAGTAATGAAACAATCAAAAGCGATAAGGCTTAAGTTGATAAATATTAATGTTTTTGCTGATTTCAGTATTTATATCAAATGTTATTTTTAAATTAAAAAAAACGTCGTTTCGTTTCAATATTTTGTTGAGTGGCTTGTTTCATTTTAACTTTGAGCCGCTGTAGTTAGTCGGTGACACATATCTGAGTTATTGAAATATGCTAAGCTATTATGGAAATACCCTTTGTAAGTATATACAGTATAGTACATATATGTACATATAAATGTTTAAGAAAAAAGGCATAAGGCGATTAGTGCACATTTAGTGCTCTTATATGGACTTCAGTGTTTATTGCTAGTTTCTCTGCTTACTGCTAAAAATTAGCGATTGTTATAATGTCGGCATTTCCACAAAACACGTAAGTTATTAGAAACCAAACTGAGTAATTTTTATAAGCGAATAGCGAATTTATTAATAACGTTTTTATGTAAAATTTCAAGCCATCCGACTTTTTCACCACAGAAATTTCATCTCAAGTACAAATAAGTGGAACATTGTACTAACGTTTTATATATTTCCACACGCCCCTCTGAGTACAACGACTCGCAATTGCTCATTTGTCACAGTTGATACTAGCACCCAAGTCGATACCAACACACCGACCCAGAACACCAAAAACACTCGAAATCAAAACGAACGCTAGAAATTCAAATGAGGCAAAACGGAGAATGGAGTAGCGAAAATGGTCCGCGAACGGGGAGTGTTGAGCATACAAATGATTTCCAAACGATGCCCATGTACGCGAATGTGCCGAAAAAGAAGCGGCGAAAAGCCATCAACAACGACCTCCCCAGTTCAACAGTGAAATCCGAAATTATGTTTGCTGTTTAACGTGAAGCGTCATTGCTTTCCCATTTTGTACAAATTTGGATCAACAAAAAACTAGCGTTAACATGCTAACGCGCACAGAAAACGGAGGTAACTATAAGCTCCCAAATATTCTCCATACTGCACAAGTCTGCGAGGGATTTCCTAAAAGGAGTTTTTGGAATTTAATGGTTTTTTTTGATAACCAAATCAAATTATTTTTGAAATTTGGATAGGCTATTGTGAAGTTGTTGCTATAGGATCGTTGAATACGAAACACTGAAAATATGCATCATTCCTGGGTTACCACTTTGATACAATGCGGCATTGTCTAACCGTATCAAAAGTGGTAACCTAAACTCTGAGAGTTTCAAAATATTAATTAATATTGTGTGCGTTGCTACATGCGACACTCGTATTGAAACATATTATTTATATGAAAAGACCCAAGGTTGCTTGAAAAGTACCGCGCCCCTCGTCCAATGCCTATGAAATATTCCTGTAACTCTATGTGGAATTCCAATGCTGTACGACTTATAACTCCGATGTTATACGGCAAATTTGGTCGCAATTGCCGTGCGACTTATACTTTCCGAAATACAAACTTTTCGTTTATAACGAACCCGTTTAAAACGATTTTCCGCCTAGAACGAACCAATTTCAAAAGTACGCGCTGTATATTTTCGCTTATTACGGACCCCTTTTAAAGCGAACTTTCGGTTAAAACGAACCATTTTGCCCGGTCCCTCGAAGTTCGCTTTAAGCGAAAAGTACTGTATTTAATATTACAAATTTCAGTTTTATTTACGGTGCCACGCCCCTTGTCAATAAACTACCAAGATATACAGAAACATTCAGCCGAGATTTACCGATATTACGCAATGGTAACAACCAGAAAATATTTCATGGTCTGAGCTGTTTTTTACTTTTAAAACAAGCCGCTTTAACTCTTCCAAAGATAAATACGCACAACATTAATTTATGAATATTTTCGAATATATCCGTAAATAAAATCAAACAGTAAATACCGACCGACCGCTCCCAACCTGCCGTTCGGAACCGGCATAAAACTGTAGGTCCCTTCCACCCGCGTACAAATTCACACGCACAACACGGGTGGTTGCGGGAAGCTAAGCCTTAGTCTCGCGTAAGCGGGCTGTCGTGCCAGTCAATTAATTAAATTAGTAAATACCGACAGACGGATGCATCGAAAGGTTTAATGTAACAACAGCACTAAAAATGACTTCACTTCATTTTAAATGTTAAACGCGATCAAAGAAATCAGAGAAATTAAAATTGAAAAATATATTCTTTGAATATTGCTTACAATTTGATAGATAAACTGCATGGCAATGAGAATTAGGTAAATCAGCAAAGCACAAACTTTTTAAAGACTTAAAATCAAATAAATGATATAACAAAATTAGTGCGATGACATAAACAACACAACACAAATTTGAAAGTGACAGTTCGCTAAAAATTTACATTACAAGTATATTTTGGATTTTTTATATAACCACAAAAGCAGCGAAAGTTTCGTTAACAAACCGCTGAATGACTTAAAAATGTATGAGATCATAAACAAAACAACACATCCAGCGACTTCACATTCATTGATATGCAAAATAGTTACAAAATGTCAGAAGCGTTTCTCAATGACTAACTAAATTTTTGTTTGAATCAATGAATTCGGCTATAGAGACGCGAGTCAAAATGATTGCTCAAAATTCGAATAAATCAATATTAATTCTTTAGCAGAATCTTTGCAAATAATCAAAACTGTGTTTGGTGTGTACTTTGAGTTGTCTATAAAAGTCGTGCGCACTCTTTTTAGCCTCCACATTAGAGTTCAGCACTCTTCTACCGCATTTTCGCTTTAATGTAGGTCACCATGAAAGTGTAAGCGCGATCGTCAAAAAACAGCATTTTATATCAAATTAGTGTGCGTAAAATACCACAAACGAACAGTGGGACTTTACACTGCCGAGAAAAACTCGCACCACACGTGTTACGAACAGTATTGTCAACTCCTACGCCCTGGATTGCTATAAGGTGAATCTTTTTCATGCTTCGTACTTCTTTTCGAACTGAGCACTGCATTTGTAAATCTCAATTTAAGTTACCACATAAACGCAATTAAAATAATTTTTCCGTGCAACAAATCCTTTTGGAGGCCTCAGCAGAAAACACGTTAACTCTGTTTAGGAGTACCATACACATTTTTTAATCTATATGCATGATTGACTGACTGATTCATCATCGCTCAGCACAACCACTGAAGCCACAAACATGAATTCTGAACTGTAGGTTCATTAACCCTAATTCCAAGAATTTTAAACGTAACATAAACCCAGAAGTGAGACTGTCAGGCTTATATGAGCTAAATTATTGAAAAAATTTGTTCAAAAAGTACAAAAACTGGCTAAAATGTTAAAAAATAAATGCAATATAATTCTAACATTCCATTAGAGGATTACATAAAATAATGGAATCGAAAATCTTTTGGATTTATCACCATTTCAAATCTTTAGTAAGACTGTGAGGCTCACTTCTGGGAATTAGGGTTAAAGAAAATTAACCTTCGTTAAAACGGGTTTTTTCGAACTTCGGGGCCTAACATGGATTAAAGTGTTGTATGAAGAACCGTTGCTCCGATGTGAGTCTATTCATGATGAATTTTCAAATTATACTATCCTCATAACAACCGCGAACTGTCAAATCGGCTTTCATAGAAAAAAAGTGTTGGCAATTTAAAGTTTTCCACTTCGAACTATTGCATTTTTATAGCATTTGTGCTCAACTTTGAACTCAAATTACCCTAGTTAATCGGTTATAACTTATAAGTAATCGGTTGTATAGTTATCTTATACATATAAATACTTCATGAAAATTCGTTATTATTCCTAGTGATTCATTATTATCAATAATACTCTCAAGACATGCCATCTTTCTTGAAAGCCAATTTTACACGCACGTACATGACAGACGTGAGAAAGACTCTATCCATAATCTATTTTTTATCGTTTGCTATCTGTTCTTTAACTTCCGACAAAAGTTAAGCAAAAAGTGCTCATTGGACTATCATTTGATGCCTTCTAATTGTTTTACTAGGAAAATATCGTTTGGATCAGAGAGTTACGCAACAAAACAACATTCCATTTATAATGCAACTTTTTCCATTAATCGGAATCGAACGGAACCATTGAAAGAATCACAGATAGTGAGGAGAGTCCGCTCAGTTTGAAGAACACTGCAATATATGACACCGACCACACACACGCAGACAGATGGGACGGAACGTTTTCCTTTTATTTTTGTCTTTATTTCATGCAACATTCCCCACCATTTTCGTTATTTCTATACAATAATTTTTCTTAAATATTTAAATGTTGCTTTAGCTCTCTTTGTTGCCAAGAAGCTCCAACGCGCTTTCTTAGAGTTGGCTTTTGCACCTTTCTGCCGCTTCTACTTTATGGGTGATTAAGATTTGTGTTCGTCGAACGCTTCCGCATTTGATGTTGCTGCCGCAGCAGCTGTAATTTTTGTTTCCCCACCACAACAGAAGACTGCAAGAATGCAAAAAAGAAAAACAACATACCTGCATCGCTGTGTCGGCACATTTATTATTATCTGCTTACATATCAAAAATGTCAACACAGTTATATAAAAATTAATAAATGCAGAAATGCTGTGGTATCAATTTTTGAAGTAAGTATTTAGAAAAGATTATTATTTAGTTCATATCATTTATTATTGACTGCAAAGGAAATTCACTAACTTTAACGAACATTGCCAATTGGTAAAGTCCAGTCACACACAGATCGATCCGCACCATGACTCACTCACAGCATTATCAAACATCAATGATCATTAATCAGCAGCCATTGACCGACTGCGTGGCGACCAACAAACCAGTCAGGCAAGAAGAAGCGGGTCAAGCGACAACTCGACTTCCACACAGAACGAATGTGGGATCGACGGCTCAAAAAGGATACGTCATAGCGGAATGCACAAGGAAATTATTATACCTGCACTCTCAACCTGTTCGACGGAGCAGACCAGACTCGTCGAACAACTGCTCGCAACCATTGCATTGTGATCGTAACAACTTCTGACTAATCTGAATGCATGAAACGAACGGAAATAACCAAAAAAACAAAATACCCTGTGTGCGCAATAATTAATGGGAAAACTCATGTTCCACTACTTTTGACCCGGCTTTGGTAATTTTTTACAAATCCTGAACAAATGATCTCTACGAATATCTATTTATTTATTTATTTATTTCGTTTCAGTGTCCCTACAAATAGTTTGGAAAAATTGCACAACAATGAATACTTCGCCCGGCTGCGCATACAAATTTCATTTTTAACCCTTCAATACATGCAAATTCCGTCCCTTTGTGACGAACAAGCAGTAGTGGTCCCTCTAGAAAATGTCCTGTTGTACCCCTATTTAAACCACTTTAGTTGTCCCCCGTTTCTTCCATGTTTTTCAGGTTTTCATGTGCTCTGCTGAAATGCTTTCGTTGCGTGCCACATGGCACTTTTTACTTGTTTTGTTTGCTGCGTTAAAAATTTTAAATGGAGCAAGACTAAATTGCATTGAAATATGTAGTAAAGTGCCTCAAATATACACTGCGTATATGTAAAAGCAAAAAACCCGAAGTTCAAGTGGAGTGTTGCCTCAACAAACTGCCCTATCGGACCTGAGACAACTGTTTCCCAAAATTCATTGGTTTTTCAACTGGTTTTTTGTAAGTCAATCGGACAACTAGTTGTCAAAGTGACTGTCAGCGGATGCAGAAGTCAGTCAGTTCGCGTCTAATCGTTCACGTTCTGTGTGCGCGTTCATAGGCGAGAAGAGCACATAAAAATGAGAAAAACGAAACAGAGGTGAAAGAAGCAAAAAATACTGTTAAGGCTGATCTTGCGATTCTTCTGCTACAACAACAACGTAGAAATGTTTGCATTTTTCGAACTTTCTGTTTCTATGACACGAAGTTTGCTCGATTTGCACGTTTTGTCTTGAATGATTTCAGTTAGAATTTTACGTGGTTGTGTAAAGCAACGAATTGCAGCGGCAGCTTAAAGGTATGTATTAATATATTTATTTATGAAATTATTCTTTAATTAATTAATTTATTTATTAATTGTAGGCGAAGTCCCCCAAACAGTTCCGGCAGAAGTGTGTCGACAATTCGAAATTCATTTTGGTTCATCTTTAAATGCACCAAAAAAATTTTTTTTCGCGATGATTTTTTTTATTTTTAAATATTTTTAAAATAAAATAATTATTTAAAAAATGCATTGTATTTTCCCCATAAAAATCGAGTGGTTAGAAAACGAATCCAGAATAAACTACATAGTTTGCAAACTAGTCGCTTCGGAACTGGTTTGAAAACTGTTTTACTTCGGACTAACCTTGGACTAGTTGCAAATGGATGCAGACGGTGACAATTGACTGTCGCCATGTTATAATGGACAAGGCCATGTTATAATGGTGAGTTTGCTCCAAGAAAACGAGTCTGTTCTGAGGTCAGTTATGACTGACAAGCAACCAGTTGAAAAACTACTTTTGGAACAGTCCGATTTCCTACAGGGAATGTGGAATGTGCGGTACGAAGGACATTATTGAGAATAATTTTATTACTATCAATGATAGAAACTGCAAGGTATCAAAATTCTCTCAATTTCCATTTCATCAATCATTTACTCTCTTCAACACTAAAATAGCCAAATGCAAGTTTAAATTCATACTCACCCCAGTAAACTGTTTTCTTGTTGTTGGTGCGTTGCATTGGAGCATAAATAAAAAAAAAACCAATGTGGTAAAGCAACATAAACGTCACATTATTAGTCATTCTGCCAAATGTATGCGTAGATACATATGTATACATATGTGTGTATCTATACACTCGTACAAACATGAATACGAATTATTGAAGTAATGTACACATGACGCCCGGCACTACTTTTAAACACGCTTCTAAGTCGTCAACGCAAAGGCCCGCTTACAAAGCCGGAACAATTCTTCTACATTTCGTGGATTAATACTGAGCAGGTCATGTGCCATGCGGTGAGTTTTTGTTGCATAGCAGTTTGCATATTTTTGCAATTATCACAACACAAAGGCACAAACTGGAACAAAGAACGAGCACGATATTCGATTATGGGTGCCAATTTAATTCAACTTTTTTTCAACAATTTTATTCAAACTCACTTTTCAAAACGATATTCGAATCAAGAACTACTACCAAGCTTTTCACGGCGACATAGTAAAAAAAATGGAGTCAACAGTGAGTTGGTTCATGGCAACATTAACAACTTTCTCAACCGCCGCACAGTGCTCCGAAGTGGGACAAAAATAGAAAAATTTTATGTCACCGATTTCAAAGAAATTGATGTCGCAAAGACAATACTTTCAATAAGCAAGATCTCAAACTATTTTTTAATCGGGTAAATTTTGAGAGAGTTATAGCATTTACAAGTTGGATCAAAATCAAGAAATACGGTTTTCTGATGAAATGCAGTTTTGAGCGTCAAGAATTTAAAACGTAGCCCAAACACTATTTTCGCTTCAATCGGAGAAAATGTTGCTGCACCTATAAGAGTCCGAAAAATCATTTCATGAGCTATTTTGAAAAAAAGTTTAATGAAAACGGGGCTGTATTTACACAAAACATTTTTTTTATTTAAAACTATAAAAACGATCTATTTTTGGGGATCGAAAATGTCGAATTGCGCATTATTACACCTACTTTTTTACGTAATCCTCTAGAATGGACTTTGTACTTTTGGATCATGAAAAAAAATTCTGCGATTCTTTGCGATCTTGGAAAATAATAGAATTTTTTTAAACTACTCTAACTAAAAAAATTGGATTTTGAAACCCTACATTGAGGTGCCAACCGGTACATTCACTTCGGTACGGAGCTTGTAACGCCCAGAAAGTGATGTAACTGGAAAGAAAAAGTATAGTAGCACAGTCGCTATTAAAAATGGGCATGGTCCGCCCACTAAAGGCAGAGTTGCTATACGGAAGTCTTTCATAAAATTATGAAAACTTCTATATTAACCCATTTTCGGCCGCTACCAGAAATAGCCAATATTTTTGTAATTCCTTTTAAGGACTTACATTTAGGACCTTAATCAAGAATATTTTTGGATTTTTTTTGTGTTTTTTTTTTTTACAAATTTTTTTTATAAATTAATAAAAATTCAATTTCAAATAAAAACAAATATATATGTATGTACATAGTTTTAGTCAAATAATAATCAAGCATGAAAACAAACAATTGTTGGCTTATATATGTACATACATGACGACTTCTGGCCAATTGTCGATTTTTCGACCTCTGAAAAGTACGCGGTGCTGAGAGGTAAAAATATTTTCATAATCTTATGGATATCAATTGATTGTGGTAATTTGGTCTTTAGGCTGCGTAAATAATCAATAATAAATCAATAATTTGAAAAGGTTATATATTTTTCAGAACATTCAAAATATGACTAAAAAAAATGCTTTTTTCGTGCCTTCGCCAACATCTCTAAATTTATCGTTTTTAAAAAAAATTATTATTTCGAGGGGTTACCAAAAGACCAAAGCTATTTTCTGCATCAAAAGTTCAAAGATATAATGTCTAAGTGCAGAGCTACTATCCTTCAAAGTGGCTGGTCGAAAAATCGACCAGCGGCCGAAAATGGGTTAACAAAGCCAATGTCACAATTTATGAATGTTCTATACAAAAATGGGTTTGGCTTACCCGTTTAACCCGTTTAGAGCCATATTATCCTAGTTTTTCCCATTGCTAAGAAATTTTTTGCTAAAATGGTTAAGGTTAAGTTAATGGTTAAGTTAAGGAAGGCAATTTTGTTAAAATGACTTTGCATTATTAACACTTGTTTACAATAAAGAAGAAAACTATGGGAGAAAACTATTTGTAAAATAGTTTTATTTCAATTGAACTGTTTGTGTGGGATTAAAAACATCATTCTTGATGATAGTGAAACTGAAAAAACTGAACGGTTTGAAAACTGGCAATTATTTTCTTTCATCCTGGACATTTTATCATAGCATTGCATTTTCATAGCTGTGTCATCTCTATGTTAAGCTCTACGGAAATAAAACCAAAAATGGTTTCATTCAAGCAACTTCATCGCCCTCTTTCCACCCTTTGAAGGTCGAATTTTGGAAAACGCTGAAATATGTATTTCGTTATTTTTGTTTAAGTATATATATATACAAAATTTTAAAACAATCCGACCAAAAAACAATGTTCGTCTATATAAGCTTCACCACCCCGTTTCCGGCCTTTCAAGGTCGAATTTTTTAAAATCGCTCCTTTTTAAATGTTGACTCTTTAAAATACATCTATTGACCAAATTTCATCATTATAGCTCCAGCGGTTTGGGCTCGGTGGTGATGGCATACTTGGTTATATATATTCGATTTTTTTTAAACGATATATTTTTTTTTTAACAAACATCATTTTTGAAGGCAGTAGCCCAAAATTATTCTGATTACAAATTTTCAGCGAATTTAGAGCACTCCTTCTATTTTTGTCCCAATTTTGTATGAAGTCGGAGCACTGTGCGCCGTAGTAATATTTATGCAGAATGCGCTATAACTGTTGTTCTGGATATGTTTCCTAAACAACTGCACAGAATGCAACTGATTTTTCAACTGACTTTTGACTTTTCAAATTTCACGGGTAGAAATGGTTTGGGTGGGCTCGGCGATTTTTTGCTATTGGAAAAACGCATAGTTGGTCACACATTGTTGTTTGTTCGTGATTTGTTGGCCAAAACCAACAGCGGAACCATGCTTGAGCCACGGTATGCACCAGACTTGGCCACTGGCGACATTTTCCTGTTCCCGAAACTGAAGAGGCCCTTGAAAAGACGGAAATTCGCCACGATTAAGGAGATAGAGACCACATCGCTGGAAGATCTTAATGCAATACAAACAACCGCATATCAGAGGTGCTTCGAAGATTGGAAAAAATGCTGCCACAAGTGTATTAGGAGGATTATTTTGAAGGGGCCAATACAAATATTGATGAATAAATATTTTTCGAGAATGGTATGGACCTGGTACGAATACTTATTTCTATTTATACAGCTCATAGTACCTAAAGTAAACCAACAATAAATTTGTTTAATAACAATCACTGAATTTAAAATAGCCACCGGCTCAGTATTTAGTGCGTTGAATTAAAAGTTAGTTAGTTGTGGGTTCAGAACGCACAGAAAATAAGGAAATCACTCTATCGGCGACTGCTATAAGCAGGCAATGGGAAGTCACAGAGTCAAATAATTTTCTACTCAAAACTCTAAACCCGTTATTCGGAATCAACACAACAATGCTCTCAATTTATTTAATATTGGTGAAAAAGTTGGACCTAAGAGCTTCATTAAAATCCATTAGGGCAGCTATACTTAATATGAAATAATGTTTACATAATAAACAATTAACTTTTGTAATTTCCCACATAACTACCTCAAAACACTCTGTTTAACACATAACTGATAAAAGGGCTCAGCTTCTGTGCACACACAAATTATCATTCGTTCCATCTCCAAAATAAAAATTATCACATAGTTAAGTATATCTCGCATCGTCGCTTATTGCTATTGCGCACTTATTCATACTCACTCACATTCACTTAGTAAATACATATATGCACATTTTACTGAGGTGTTCACAATATAATCCGCTACAAATGGTTTTATTAACAATTTCTTCTCTGCATATCTACAAATATATTTAAGAAATATTTATACATATGCACGTAATTCCACTTTGCCTAACACGTGAGTCATTTTCAGCAATTCCTAATTTCCGATGTGCTTCGTCGTTGAACTCCGGTTTCATTCATTTTTCTACAAATACAATTTTTAAAACGCAATAACCACGATACGGCGCGAAAGGCGGTAAAGCAAAAACATAGCAATTTTTTATTTTTTTAATATTAGTTTTGTCAGCGGCATTGGCGCTGCGCGGGAAGCGTGTGGGAAGTACATTTTAAACTAATGACAAGCAAGGGAAATGAACTTTGCAAATGATTGAAAAGTGATGAAAGATTTTTAGCAAACTAAACAAATTCTTCAATTGCACTTATTTATTTAAAGGCACAGTGTGCTATTTTTTAAATCTAGGAGGACAAAAGTCAAATTTTGAAATACAATTTTTTAATAAAAAAAACACTGTCAATACATCATACTATCTATAAAGGTTGATTTTCTGACCATGGTGTTGTGCACAAAGGTACACAGGGTCCTCAAACTTTAACTTTTCTTTAACTGAAATTTTTTTATTTTTTACTTATATCGAAGCACAATCTAGTACGAGTTTGGTTGTATGCCAGATTGTTTAAATTTTTTTCATATAGTGAAAACATGGGATCAGGTATGTAGTTTTGTTTTTAATCAAATAATTGCTTTAATGTGTTGTATTTCAACTGGGATATTGATTTCAATATACAGATTAACAAATATTTATTTTTCGTCTTATACTAATTTTAAAGATAAAAAGGTATATATATTCACCGATATTCACTTAAAAAAGAAATATCTTTAAAATCCTTGAAGTGTCGATATTAAGAAAGATCCATTGCGGATTTTTGCGGCCGTCTAACAAACTTTTTAATTTTAGCGCAAGCCGAATTGAAAATTCAAGACATTTTCACAGAACAGGTGAAAGCCTGTAAGGCCTGTAGTGCCTGTAAGAAAAAAATTTGCTGTTCCGAATTCCGAAAGCTGCTCAGAAGGGAAGCGAGTACCATGAGCCATAAAATGAGCCTTCGATGGAATAGAGAGCACCGAAAATATCATCGCTTTATGCTAAAAAGCAAACAATTCCTAAGTTCAAGATACATTATCCCAAAACACATTTGTACCAATTCTAGTAAGTTTATTTACAAGTATAAAAATTACATACATGTATTTACTTATTACGTACGTACGTGACGGTGAAAAATAAAGGACGACCAATGAAAACATTTTCCTTTACATGCATTATACGATTTTTTTAATGTGTGCTTCATATTTCATACCGTTTGGATAAAAAAAATATGGCGCGTTTCTAGAGAAGAGAAACACAGAATGCAGTTAAGAAAAAGGAGCTGCAAAAGGCATTTCGAGCGAAAATGGGTCTTCTTGTTGACTATTCCAAGCAAGATACTGCCAATACTAGTGATGGAACACTGCCAGGACATTTTTTAAAGATCCAGAAAAAGCATCAAGAATAAGTTGTGTTAATTTAAATCTGATTCAAAATTTTTCAGTTATTATCCACGTAATTTCGTTTGGCCGTGCAATTGACGTTGATGCTTTTGAAATGTATTGTAAGAAAACGTATATTCAAAATTATCCGTGGTACTATATGCCAGTAACTGTCCATAAAGTCCATAAAGAAATCATTAGCAGTTGTTTGTTGCCCATCGGTCAACTTTCGGAGGAAGTCCAAGAAGCCCGTCATAAGGACATAAAATACTTTCGGAAACATAATACAAGGAAAATGTCACGCATAGACACCAATATGGACTAATTCCAAAGTAGTTTAAGGGGAGAGATCAGTTAAATTTTTTGGACAGTTGAAATTTTTTTTTTTCGGAATCGGTTAGTTCAATGCCTTGAAAACATCGTCCTAAGAGGATTTTTCAAAATTCGAACGCTTTCTCTCATAATGCGTTACTCTCAGTGAGTAAAATCAATAAATTCTTCTCCTTTTTCCGGTTCCAAAATTCAACCGCGTCTCCTGAAAAGTTGCACTTTTTGAAATGGCAACCCTCGTAACTCGGAAAGTTTATGTCCGATTGACTTGAAATTTGGCACACACCTTTATGTACTCTTTTTACGTAATCTGTTCTAAAGCGAATTGTCAAGCTCGCGAAAAAACCCCTCTGGCATCACGTCTATGTCCATAAACGAGCCTGTTTTTTTCACTTTGTCGGCATTTTCGCGATATTTATTTTTTTGCATATTTTGTTAGGGGGATTCATAGCTCTATCTATTCTTAACAGAACGTACTTTGATTTTTTGATTTCAGATAAAAATTGCGGACTCTACGTTGGTTGCCAATAAAAATGAGGGGCAACTTCAACCCTTTGTAAGTCGGCCATTTTGTGGCGCATCGGAGAAAAAAAATTTTTTTTTGGAAATTCAATTAATATACTCTTAAATAAAAAAAGTTTGGAAAGATTCGAACATTATTTGTACCAAAAACAAAAAAAGACCAGTTTAACTGATCTCTCCCCTTAAGAAAACTGTCATGTAAGCGAAAGAAAAATATTTCTCCAGCCGTGATGGACTTACTATCAGCTCAACCATGTTCTACTGCATCCTCAGAAAATGAAACAAGCGAGACCGGTGAAAGTGAATAATATTAAAATAAAATAATATCGAAAGGTCTACTTGCTTATTTACTATTTTAATGATTTTTGTTGTTAGGCATTTCTTGTTGACCCAAAATAAATGTATAAAACTAGATTTTTAGTTCTTATAAAACACAGCTGATTTAGGAATTAATGACAACACTACTTAAAATTGGTAACACTACTTGCATATTATTGGCAACATTCATCTGACGCTGTTGAAATCAAAACAAAACAGATTCATACAAAAATTCGATGGAACGATTTCGTTTGGATTTTTGTGAAAAATGAGAACCCCAAATTTTGCGACCTAAAAAATTGCCAAACTTCTTTAAAACCTTCTTTGGTGGAAAAAGAAAAAGAAAACTTTTAAAATCCTCAATTTAAAATATTGACAAACTTCACAAATTGTGGACGTTGTCAAATCAGCTGTTTTATTATTGGTTAACCATCAGTTAACAAAAAAAAAGCTACCCTTTTTCGACTGCACAGTACCTGGTTAACCAGCCAATGTTAAATAAATGTCAACTGATGGTTAACCAATAATAAAACAGCTGATTTGACAACGTACACAATTTGTGAAGTCGGTTAATGGTTAATCAACCACTGTGAAATCGGGCCTTATTCAGGCAACGACAACAAACAAACATTTCGGCATCTAAAATTACATGCTGCCAAAACGGATGAGAACTTTGAAATGTTATCACACTACTAGAAGTCAAAAGCTGCCAAAGCAGTGCGCGATATGATCGCTGACAGATCGCGTGCTTGCGTGACAAACCGCATGAAAAAGCCGTTATTAGGAAATCAAGCTAACATTTTTCGTTAATGAAGAAAATGAATTGTCAGATGAATGAAGGGAAATTTGGCATTGTAATAAGCGACATTTGGAAACACGTGGCGCATAATATGAAATTAAGGTCGCGACAACAAAATTAAAAGTGCATTTCGCACCGAATTTCGCAAGGTCCATCTTTCGACTCGGCCAGTGCCCACGCAAAAGCAATGCACAAACAAGTGGCTACACTGCGATAGGCAATGCGATAAAGGCAGACGAACAATTATTTTATACCAACATAAGCTTCTTTTGCACTATTATGAATTCCTGCTTACATAAACACACAGAAACATATAACATGTAACACCAGAAAGAAACTTGCATTAGTAAGAAAACAAAGCGTTACTACTGTTTGCTCGAGTATGGGCGACTGGCAATAGGCTGCGAAGAAAACTGACAGAGTTGCTTAGCAAAAAAGTGCTGCAAATGCGGAAAGCGTAAACCCTGTTACACTTGATTGAGTTGAGGTTATTTCGAATGGATGGATGGCAATGACGGTGGCTTAATTGGTTCCAACAATTTCATGGCAAAAAAGAATTCGACAGCGGAGGTAGGGCCACGTAAAGTCTGCGCAAAGCAGATTAAAATTAAAAGCTTTTTGGCAGCTCACAATGGAGACAAATGCCTATTTTTGAGTTATAGTGAGAATTTCCTAATCAAAGGCAATGTCGACGACGAATTAAATATTAGTTACTTCAGACAAGTCTAATTATGTTGACACAGAACGCAGCGTCTTTGAGGACTGACAATTAATACTCTCACGAAGTCTTTGTCGCAATCACTGCCAATATTTGTGCATATATGTATAACCCGCTTAAATATTGAAGCATATGTACTCGTATATGCATCTAAACACTGCATACGTTCCCTTGAAGGAGGCAGGGAAACGAATTTCTTATCTTATCGTTGAATGTTATGGAAGAAAACAATGAAGTATATTGTACAAAATGTCCATATCTGCATTTTCAGTATTGCTTTCTGGTCGCCACGTCTTATCTGTATGGCAAAATCTATGTATATGAGTACATACATACTTACATGGGTACAAATGTATAAGAACTTTCAAATTGGCTTCTTGACACAGTGACACAAAACAAAAAACCCCATGTATCTCTCTACTAAACTTACGAGAGAAAGAAAATTTAAAGAATTGTTTTCCCTATGAATCGCGCAGTTTTAAAATTATCTGAAACTACGTTCATTTCAATTGAAGGGTAATCAATCATTTTGCTGTTTGCATTGGCATTTGGGTGCACATGTGGGGACGTCGTTAGGGTAGAGGGGTTTATTCAAGTTCTAAAAACGAATGAGGTGAGCAATCGCAGTTCTACTCGTTGTTTGAATTTTATTTATTATTTATTTGTCATTTATTCTGTTTCGCTGCATACAGTTAAAGTGGGTATTTATATTTCTTTCATATCACTTGCAATCAAGGGGGGAAAAGATCTGGAAAGTGGAAGTTAAGATTACGACGCGCAAGAGGCCGGTAGGGGTTTTCACTCAAAATATCAAAGACAGTTTTCAAACCGATCATAGTTTGGCTACTTCCGATAACTCACCCGAATGATGTCCAGCATCATCATCCTCATTTGTCACACTGTCACTGCAGCCACCAGAAGTCGGCACTTGCAGATGCTGGCGGCTGCTGTTACACAAATGCGTCTCGACGGCCTCAGCGGCCGCCGAGCAGTTTAGCGGCACTTCCAAAATTTTAAAGCGCTCACGTATTAGTGCCGTGCACCGTTCCGATCGAAAATACGTTTCGAGCTCATCCAGCGCCAAAGGACAAACGTCGTAGTTCAGATAGAAATCCTTTCCCCAACTGCCCGAGCAGTCGAAAATCCCAGCTGCGCCCATGTGTGTGGATTGTATGTGTTGCTGGTGTTGGCTGGCGATGGATTTCAGGAGCGAATTGTTGCGCGACAATTTTGTCGAGTGCGCGCGGCGTATGAAACTCAACGACTTTTTGGCCGGTGAGGTCACTTGTATGGGGCCGTGCGCGCCCGAGAATGATGGCGGCGACGCGACAAACGACGAATCGGAGCTGAAGCTTTTCGTCGCACTTACTTTCGACTTGGTCTTGGCGTTGGACGACGCTTTGTGCTCGAGCTGACACAAAGCTGACGACGAGGGCACCGAACTGTCGGTGGTGGTAGGCAGTTTCGGTGTGGACTTCAACAGGAAGAGGTGTTTTGGCGGAAATGTTTGTGTGATCAGCGAAGCCGACGAACTGTAACTCAGCTTGTGGCCGGCTGGAGCAGCACTGGGCGCGGACGATTTATCTGCGCTCGCGCCAATGTGGCTGGCCACGCTTCCGCCGAATATGTGCTGGTGAACTTTACTTAAAGGACCGACGCGACGTGGGTGGCGCGACGCAACGTCAGCGGAAGTAGCGTCGTCTTGCAAAGCTTCCGCCTGTTGCAGAACAACTGACGGCGACAAGTTTTGTGGTAATGTTTTGGACTTGGCGCGCGCAGTCAACTGCGGTGTACCACTAGCTTTCGTGTACTCGTGGTTTTTGTGGACGTTGCTGGCATTCGTCGTGGCTGCCACACTCAGGAGGTGTTGTTCGACGCTCGGCACCGATAAGATATTGGTGCGCGAGCGCGATTTCATCATTTTGATAGGAGTCGAAGTATTCGTCTGTATGCGACTTATTTCTGAATCGTCGTCATCATCGTTATCACCCTCGACGGCGCCGTCGTCGGTGTCTAGTTCGGAATTGGAAGAGACGTCGTTTTTGTGGTTCTCGTTATCGGAGCAACGTTTGTTTTGGTTTTTACAGTTTTTATCGTAGGAGGGCACAATCGGCGGGCCCATGCCCCTATCCCTGGCTTGTGACTTAACAATAATGTCGTCTTCATTAAACTCCACCAAACTGTTGGGCGGCTTTCGCTGTGGCTCCTGCTGTTGTGTCGGTTTCTGTTGAAAGTTCAAAAGGCTTCTCGTTGAATTCATGCCATCCTCATCCAAGTTTATGCCATTCAAAACAATGCCGTACCGCTTCGTTTTGGCGGTCGCATTGCATTTCTGCGGCTGCGCTTGTTGCTTGCTAGTTGTTGGTCTCTTATCACAGCTCGGTGCCTCTACGACGACCACCTTCTCATCAGCCTTTTGTTCTATGGCACGCTTCTTTGCCGTTGCCGCGATGAATTCGCCGGCATCGCTGTTTTCGTCGTCGAGATCCGCGTCGGCCGCACTGCCGCTCATGCTCCAGTTGAAGCCACATGGAGGCGCCATCCTTGTCGCCAACCCAGCGCTGTGCGACGTACTGCTTTGCTGCTTGCTGCCGCTACTGCTGCCAAAACCCAACGTGCTGTTGGCACGCTCAAAGAATAGCGCCACACTCCCCACCTTCGAAGTGGTGCTGGTGGGGGCGGCGCCGCATGCGTTCTTCAGCGAAGCGGACTTTTTCAAATTGTTGTTGTTGCAATTCTTTTGCGCCTTGCTCCTGCTGCTGCTGCTGCTGCTACTACTGCAGTCGTTACTTTTGCGCTGCTCTTGTGGGTTCGCAGTGCTCTTAGTCGTAGACGAGTTGGTGGAGCAGCCACCCAAGCTGCTGCTGTCCGCGCTGCGCACACTGCTGTTCGTAGCAAGGCTGCTACAAGAGTCGTTGGCGGCGTCGTCCTCGATAACGAGTGGCACGTAGAAAGTGGAGCGCCGGCGTTGCTGCTTCTCCTCGGCGGTCGCAGTGCTGGTGACGGTGGTTGTGGTGGTAGCTGCTGCGATGATGCTCGTCGCCGAGGGCGTGGCAGTTAGCGTCGTTGGTATGGTAGCTGTGCTTGTTGCTATTGCTGATCCTGAAGCTGTATTCGATGCAAGCATTGGTGTTTCAATGGTGTGCAACATGTTTTTGGATGAAAACGTCGATAGGAAGGTTAGGCACGTTTTTGGAGTCTCTTTGAGTACGGATACATACTTCACGCTTTTCCGCTACTACTTTTTTGGTACTTTATTTATTATGGCAACATGTACGCACTGACTGGTTGATATCTCTACGTACTTTTTAAGCGCTCAATGACTGGATAATTGATTTTTTTTTTCTTTTAATATCGGCATTAGGCTTTTGTCCGCAAGTTCTTTAGTAACACTAATTTTTGGCATTAACTTTGTTTGCAGTAACATACATATATTTGCTCTGAGATTTGTATGGCTTATGATTTATCTACCATATACATACCAACAACAAGGCCAACACACTTTTTCTTAACAGGACGAGTTATGTTTGAGTGCATTGAAACACTTTTTGCAGAAATATTTTCTAATGCACGCACTTGAATTTTTCAGTGTGGTTACAAATGCCAAAACGGCTCATTTAACCACGTCTAATCAGTCCTGCATTTCGTCACATTCACATTTAATGCGGTTTTTAACGCATTTTATTCGTTTGATGCGCTCTTACTGCCAATTTTTTCATTCTACTGCACTTTTGTATTTTTCCCTTTTATGCCACTTCGTTTGTTTAGTGCGCTTGTGTGCGTGTGTGTGTATCTAAAGAATGTGAACCAATCTTTTTTTAATACACCGCAGCGTCGGTACACTTCAAACTTTTCTTTACAAATTTCACACGACCAGCAAACTCGAATTATTTGCTAACGCAATAGTAAAATGAAATATCCAAACATTTTCTTATTTCTTTTATATTTTTAGTTTCAGTTAATCTGCACTTCACCACGACACACCAACCGACACGATCACTTTTCTGTCTTCCGTTCAACTAACATTTCTGCTCCGAATTTTAAAAAGCTACTCAACGTGCATTTCACACTCAACAGCTCGAGCGTCTTTTCAATTTCCAGTCATTCCCCCTATTCCGCTCATTCGCATTTGATCGACAAATTGAGTAGTCACCAATTTGGTGCTGCCGGACTGCTCCCGCATCGCAACCTTCGATATTGAAATCTTATCTTAATGGCTAGTAAGTAAAATAAATATAGTAAGAAACTTTGGCAGTTACATGAAATATATTTGTAGGCTTTTATCTTTTACCCACCGAAACATTCATTCGAAATATTCAATTTAAGGAATTGAGTTAGCAATCTAACTGCGAACTTTTGAACTTCGATTTTAACTATTTTCGTTTTTTCGAAATATGACTTCTTCCTCTTGAATAATTCAAATTGTTTTACATGTTTTATAGCGCCGATAAGGTCCTCTATCGAACGTGATATGTTAGACCTTGTCCCTTTTTTAGTGTTGCACTGTGTAATAAGTGCTTTCAGGCAACACATTTCATACGACTATTTGTAAAGTGTTAGTTTTCATATATGTACATTGTATATGTGATTGATAGATTTAATCTATAACTACCTTTTACCATGTATACAAACTTTGTCAAATATTTTCCAGACATTCCATGTGGCAGCACATTTTACACAATATTTTAACTTTCCGCGCATTTTCACTCATATCGCCCAATTGCTTTTAAAATATTAGGTCTGTTTGGGCATTTTCCCAGTAAAAATTTGCCAGTAAATAAAATCAGGAAGTAAGCCAGTTTTACTCTCCCAGAAATGAAACTACGCAAAACATTAACATATAGAATGTGTACAATTTGTATGTTTTTAACTCTTGTCTGACTTGTAAAATTGACAATACACAGGAATAATGGAGTAAACTAGAGGGTTGAAGGAAGAAACAGCTGATTTAAAAGTTTCATTTATGATTTGAAGCGACAGGGAAAGATTCAGACATTTAATGCAACAGGAAAAATGTTCGTTGGGATCACTGTTGCCAACTCAGTGCTTTTCGCACTAAATTTAGTGCTTTTTGGAAATCAAAACGCGGAAAATATTGAGCTTGGTGCGTTTTTTAGTGCTTTGTTTTATTTCAAAGACACCACTAATTCATGCTTGGAAAAAATGTAAGTTTTTTTAAATAACTTTTTATACAACACTATATTTCATTTAACACCTATATAACTAACTGTTGGGCTAAAAAAATCATTGTTTGGATATTACATTTATTTATTTATTTCAAACTAACTCCAATTGTACAAAGTAAGACCTTAAGGTCTTTTAGCAGTACATCAACGTGCGAATATTTAGATTATTAATTATACAATAAAATTAAGACTAATATGATGACCTTAAAACTAATACAAAGGAAAGAAATTAGAGCATGAAAGCAATAAGTGAGGGAAAAATAAAAGAAAGAACTTAAAGCATAAAAACAATAGGTGAAGGAAAATAGATAAGAGAAAAATGTAGGAGGGGAAATGAGAGAAGGAAAAAGAAAAAAAAAAACTAAATGTTTAGCCAACACTCATCAGAAAACTTAGCCCGGCTTGCTAAAATAACTCAGGAGTTGCTTTCGATAGTTGCTTCTTCTCAGCTCCGCCCTAATTCTCGCAGGTATTGAGTTCCGAAGTCTTATAGCGTTAATGAAGAACAGCCTTGATGCAGTCAAGGATGAGTACTTAGGAACAATAAAGTTATGATGCCTACGCGACTTGGGTAGTTGAAGCTTGTTCCAAAGATATGCAGGCTCTTTAAGGTCAAGTATTTTAAATACAAACATGCAGTTTCTTGCTGCTAAATAATTCAGGATGCTACACCCAAGGACTTTGTTTTTCCACAAAGAGATGTGATCAAATTTATGGACACCATAGACGTAACGGGTAGCATTGTTGAAAGCCACATCAATTTTGCGTGATGACTGCATATCAAGTTTACTATAAACTAGTTCTGCATATGTTATGTGGGGAACAATTAGCTGAATAACTAATTTACGCCTAGTTTCAAGTGGAGTGAAAGATGCAGATATTCTTAGCCGACGCAGAATGACATATATACTACTTACAACTTTGTTGATGTGGTCATAGCAACTTAGACTTGAATTGATGATAAAACCTAAGTTTTTTATTTTGTTTGTAAATGATAACTTAGTTTTGCCTATCCGTAACAAGGGAATATTTTCAATATCAATAGTTCTATTACATATGGGCATGACATACGATTTAGTTGCATTAAGACATAAAGAATTCTGGGACGACCAATCCGAAATAGCCAACAGATCGCAATTAACTTTAAAACATAAATCCTCAATAAGACCAACACGACTAGACAGGTATAGCTGGATATCATCTGCATACGCATGGACGCTAAGATATTTACACACAGAAAAAATATCATTAACAACATTACATGACAACCGAAGTGATCATCCTTGGTGGAATTGCTACTTAGGTCACCGTTGCCACTGATCTGCAATAGATTTCCTTGAATGGTACACGGAATATTAGGACAACTACCACCTTTTTTTTGTTGTTTGCTCATCAGCGCTGAGTGGAAAAACGCGGTTTTTTTTGCGGTTTTAGTGCTTTCTGAAACATAAAAGTTGGCAACCGTGGTTAGGATCAATCCTTTAAAGCTGAGCAAAACATTTGTAGGTCAGCAGTCTCACAAACGCATAATTTCTTTACTGGTTCCAATTGCCTTCAAATGTTTTCAAACATTTGTTTTCTTAATAGTCGATCATATGGCCCCCAATTATATGTTTTTCTTGTTCTTCTTATTACTGTCTGTGAATAAACTGTCACTCTCAGTTTCTCTCTCGTTGCAAAGATTGGGAGGGCGTACACAAATGACTTGAAGTAACAATTTTTACAATATGTTCGTACCCAAACGCACCTATTTTGTGCATTCGCTTTTCCTCATAAACACACACATTCGTCGCTTGCATGCGTTTGCATTCGTGGTGTTACTGATATTTTTGTTTCGTGCCTTTTGTTTCTTTCGTATTTTTAAATATAACATACACACTGTGTATGTGGCTTGTGTACGAATGTGCTGCGTAACCGAAAAGTCTGACAAAAAGAAAACGAAAAAAATCCGGTTTAGTGTTTATTCTGTGCTGGTGTAGTAACTCAAACTGAGTGCGAGTTTATGTGTCATCTGCAGTGCGTGCTTGACAATTTTTCAATAACAATATTCAGCGGCGTTATTGGGCTATTTCATTCCCATCGTTTCCGTTCACGCTGAGTAATTTTATTTCTCTTTCGTTGAAGCCGTTGATGGCATTTCAAACGGCTCTGTGCATATGCGATCTTTGAACTTATAAATTGGTCGAGTTTATCCAATTCTGTGGCCGATAGAACTAACCGCTTAAGTCGGCGTTTGCTACACAGTGTAAACGAACTTTGAGGCGACGGATGTCACCCAAAACTCCCTTCTTAACCCTTTTGCTACAGGTTTTTACTGGGGAAAGTTAAAATTTAAAAGTTTACGTCTTAGGCTTCTACGTGGTTACATTAGCAACATTACATAAGACATTGTTTATATTTTATACTCGGACCCTGTATTTTAGAGTGTTTTTCTATGAGAGCAACCTCATCGTTGTGGCTGTAATAATTACTTAAACATACAACTTTTGACGCATAACGAAAATTTGAATATTTCTTCATTTACTTCAGCCAAAATTAAAAAAAAAAGTATCTAAATTGAAAGAAAACGTCAAATTGAAAAAATCGAATCTAATATTTTCTGCTTCTTCTTCCTTTACTATGTCAAGATATACCATTAAAAAACGTGTATACTTCTCTTCTTTAAACTTAAATATTCAGTTTATTAATTTCGTATTTTTCCTAAAACTTCAAACTATTCTAAAGACCAACAAAAAAATGTATTCTTGCAACCATAGAGGATGCAGACGTCCACAAAGTAGCATGTTGCCATATGGCAACAAAATAGCGAAAGGGTTAAATCGGGTTTGCCTTCGCCTTACCAACGATTTTTTGTACATATGTTTGTACGTCGTTTACCAAATATGTTTATGACTCACAATAACAAATTTCTAATATTTTCCATAGTTGGAAAATAAATCGTTAAAGTTAGTTAGTTTGAAGTAGAGGTAAACGACGAAAGTGGATCAAAAGTGAATCGGTCGACGATGATTTAGTAACTTCCTCTGACTATCAGAAGCTGACAATTTCAAGTTTAAACATGAAAACAATTTCCAAAAGAATATTTGTTTATGTTATTGAAAAGTACTTTCGAATTTGTTCAGTGGGTCGAAAAGATAACTAGATTGGATAAATACTCTGGCAGATATTAAGCGACTTCCTATGTATGCGAGGCTCTATCACCTACCCTTCATCATACTTAAAAGTCCGTAACAGCTGGTACAACTATGCATGCGTAGATAATAAGGGTGGATGATCGATTCCGGATGCGCAGCTTTATATACAAAATTTTGGATGACTTCGGGTATCGTGGTATAGTCGGTTAATGTGGTATAGCAGTGTTTCTCCCAATCAGGCATTCAACGAACGGAATCATATCGAAATGTTGACAATGCACCAGAATAAACAGAATCTTACATCAATAGGCAATCGAATATATTGAAAGACAAAACCAATTGGTGACATACAAAATATGATCGCATCTAATTTGTCGATAAATAAATAAAAATATAGATGTACTGAAAAACTTAGATGTACTGAGATATAATGTCATAACGGGGTATGAAACACTATGAAATATTTTTTGTACGGTTTTGTAACCAGTTGATAAGATAAACAATTATTCGGACTTTAAATGCATTAAAAAATTTTTGTGTTAACAAAATTCTGTCGCACTGTGTTATTTACAATTGGTGGTAGTTGTTGTTTCCACTTCACTTAACAGCACCAGCCGGCCGTCATTAGCTCCTATAGTTTTCTGTCCTCTAGCTCCTGCTTCCTAACATACTCTGGGACACAGCATTTGCAGCCTGCGTCGTAGAGTGTTTATTTCTTTTGTTGTTGCTACCCCTAACTACACCTATTTTACTTCTGTTTCGCTTACTTTATTCTTTTGTGCTTACAATACTTGCGATGTTTAATTTATAATGCAATATGCTTCTATTATGTGGTAATTTAATGACTCACTACTAATTACACTGCTCGACAAAATATGGGTTCATCGCGTGCTCCTAAAAACAAAAGTCTTTTTTAGACTAATCTTCGGCTGCTGAACACGAAACTGAAAATCAAAAAATTTTTATAAGAAGCGTTTTCGAAAAATCTTCGAAAAACACGGGTTTTCCCTGTTGTTTCAGTTATGAGCACATATCTCGTAAACCAACCATCCGACTAACACAAGCCCGTCGTTCAGAATGTAATTATCTATCTTTTCCAACAATATATAGATTGTCCAAATCAGATGAGATTTGTGGAAGTTACTGACGATGAAAGTTGTAAAAAAGTGATTTTTTCGACCAATTTCAAAAATCATAAGTTTTCGAATACTTTTTTATAGATAAAATAAATGATCTCCTCTGGTTTTAAAATCTAAGATGAAAGATATATTATTTGAGCAAATATTAAGCTTAACGTCAATAGAATTGAAAGAAAAATGACAAAGTTATGATGCACGGAGTGAAACACAAACTTTTAATTTATTACACCGTGCGAAAAAAGCAATCTTTGAGTATCGCTTAACCCCTTCTAGTTCATATGCCTGTGTGAGGAATATTGTCCTTTGTGGTCCGGTTTCAACAATTTCAACTGAAATCAATTATTTTAGAAATGTAAACATTTATGATTATGAAGTGTCAACAATGCCCCTTACATTTGTTACCACTGCACCCAGCCAGCCGGCGTTAGATGCGCTCTCATGTGAGGCAACATTTTTGCGCCAAATGCCTAAACAACGTCCGTGTGTGAACTGGACTCTTTTGTTTTCGTTGTCAAGACTACACACGACCGGATTCGCGACCATGTGTTGTAATACTGCTCGCCTTACACAAATGCTGGTGGGTAGGTATTCATGTTTCTGTTTTACCAGTCTTCAACAATTTGTTTTCATTTCAATTTCATAATGCATTTCTCATTTAGACTTGACACATTGATATCGATAACCACTATTTTCGCTAAAGAAGAAATGGTTACATTTTAACATGTCACAAATGTCCTCCTTTTCTTTAATTACATTACTCTGTTATACTCGTAATTAAAAGTCCAATATTGCATCCAAGAGCATAGCTGTACTAAAAAAACTTGAATTAAAAATACTGTAGCAATAATCCTATTGTAGAGAGATGGTAGCGCTCAACTGAACGCAAATCACACAGGTACCCAGTATTGGGTTCCTAGCTCCCGCCATGGAATAAGTAGGTACCTAGAAGCAATAATCTGTGCTTCACCGGCTCCGTCCGTCCGCTCCTAAAGCCAGTTATTAAATTATGCAATTGATTGCAACACAATCTCAACAAATTCTGATCTCATTTAACTCTCAAAAGGTGCATCGTTTTCACATCTGAAATTCCCACAATTACTCAGCGCAATGCGGTGGAAATTAAGGAGCATTTTCACGAGCAACAGAAGTGCTGGTGAGACGGTGGAATCCCTAAAGGACAAGAAAACAACTACAACAGCAAAAAGTACTAAAAGGACGGAAGTTGTTCATAATAATATTTTTTTTCGACGATAAAAGACTGCCGATGAAAGACGGAAACGAGGGTTCGGATTTGTTGTGTATGAAAAATAAATCAGGCGTTAGGGTTAAATATCATTTGCCTGTCGCGATGCGTGAAGGATATTTCAATTCTAATGCAAATTTTGTTATGTGGCATAAAATTAAAAAGGAAACGAAGCACTTAAAACGACCTGTGCAAGTAACGGGAAGCGAATGCCTTTGAACTTTGCAATAATGCACGGATGCGTGAAGAAGTTCGTCGCACTGCATTCGACAAATTCTTCGCACAGTTTGTAATGCTTTCACACTTCACATCCAACTTGAATTTTCAGCGCATTTCACCTCCCACTTCACACATTTCAAGGACACAAATTCTGTGAGCAGTGTTCACATTTTTTTACATTTAATTTCACGTAAATGTGTGCCACAAAAATTGATCCCATCTATATACATTTTTTTATACTTCACAAATATTTCTGAATGGCTCTGATTCAATTCCAATGTGGAAAGCGTGCTGCGTTTGTCCAGCACAGATGTTCGGAGCATTCACACCGGCCCTGTTTATAAGTACGTACTAGGGATGCGAATTCCGAAATCCCGAGATTTAATTTCTTCAACCCCGCGATTTTCCTGACTATGCGTAAATGCATTTTTGTAGTTCACTTTTTAATTATGCAAACAACTTTTCTAAATATTCACACATTCACCTTTATTTTGCAAATAAGTAGCAACTTTGCTCTAAGCAGTTCAAATCAGTGACCGGAAATAAAAGTTATTTATGAAAACTATATTTGAAAAATGTACTATGAAGGAAAAGTCATGCAAATAAATTAAATATACCAATACATTTCTTTTCGCACGGAGAATCAAACTTGGCAATAAACTTTTTTTTTTGTAATTTTTATGGATGAATTAAAAAATAAGAATTATTTTTTATTTATATTTTAAAAATCCTTTAATAACAATTATTTTTGATTTTTTTCATATAAGCCCACAAATAACGGTTTTATTTCAATTTTTATTTAAGTAGTCCTAAGATAACAATTATTGGTGACATTTATTTTTTAGTCATCAATAAAAATCATTCAGTGACTTTTATTTTTTAATTCATCAATAAAAATCATTCAGTGACTTTTACAGTCATCAATTAATATCAGTAAGTGCCTTTCATTTATAAAAGTCATCAATAAAAATCATTCAGTGACTTTTATTTTTTAAGTCATCAATAAAAATCATTCAGTGACTTTTATTTATAAAAGTCATCAATTAATATCAGTAAGTGCCTTTTATTTATAAAAGTCATCAATAAAAATCATTCAATGACTTTTATTTTTTAAGTCATCAATAAAAATCATTCAGTGACTTTTATTTTTCAAGTCGCAATATAAAAGTCATTTTCATTAATGCATGCAACAGTTGATTCTTGATTGAATGAATGATTCTTCCAGGAAACAGAGTTGTCAGGACAGGTCTTGTTAAGCCGATCAGGAATACAATCTATCATCAGGAATCTACTAAACATAGATTCATAAAAATTTTACAATACCATAAGACCAACAGTGGTCGATATTTTTTGATATTTTTTTTTTTTAATTTTCACATACTGCTTTTCTCTTTTCGTTTCGCTTTCCCCAGGACCGAATCTGTAAATGTGTTTGATGTTGATGATGCGATAGTTGGAGGAGGTAAATGGGAAAGATGGCTGGCCGTAATTCTGTACCGGGTTGTTGTGCCCTGGTAAGTGAATGAGAAAGTTGCTCTCTGTAAACTGGACTGGATGCCGAGGTATCTTTTGGGCCCCAACTGCGCCTCAATCCTACATAGTTGCACTTGAAATGCTTCTGACTGAGATTTAAACCAGAAAATGCAGCCATACTGACGGCAACGAAAAAGCGGGACAGCACTCCACAACTGCAACCACATTTCAGTGACAGCCCAAACACCTACACGACAATGACATTGACAACAACAACAAATACAACTGTTGTAACGTCGAATAAAACAGTAACTGTTGTCCAATATGCTAGTCACGAACTTCCGGCTTTCCGTTCGATGCTGCCGCCACCACAGCCGCGGCTGTTACCATTGTCTAAGCAAACATTTGGGACTGACAGACAACCGTCACATGCACGCACCCAACGCAACCATAGTGCCTTGACGGCCGCGAGTTTAGTCAAAGAAAATTAAATTTTAATCAAATTCATTTCGTATTCTTTAGTTTAGCGTAGTGTTAATTTATTTTTATAATCGTGTCACAATTCAATCGTTTTTAGACAAAAATAATATCTAGACAAAAATCACACTCTCAACAAAGCTCTGTCAGAGCAACCACCTGGTTTTTTAATACTCGTTCTTCGAGTAAATACGCGTAAAACCAAAAAGGAAAGACTATGACAACGAAAGGGAACCGATGTGTATTCCACAAATGTTTTTGATTTCCTTTACAAAACACTCCTATTCAGAGAATCGTGAAACCAGGATAATGCCTTTCCTTTACAATGAAAAACGAATTCGCTGAAAACGTAAATCATCGTCATCGACAGTTTCTGGCAAACGTATTAGAAGTGGAAGCAACCACTTATTGCCTTCAAAATGTTTCCAAGTGCAGGCATTCCCATCTGTGTCCTTTCATTATACATACACACTCACATTTTTCGCTTTGCGCAATGTTTCGTATATGGGTTTATTGGACTAGATTGACGAAGTTCTTCGCGAGAATAATAACGAAATGTAAATGCATTTGTATGAGTTTACTAACAACTGTATGAGGCACAACAAACGCATATCCAAATGTAAAGTTCGCTTCCTAAAGCATCATTATGGGAAGGTTTAATGCAGTAAGTAATAAATTCAATAAACTTAAAAACCCCATTTAAAAAGTTGAGTGTTTGTAATATATGAAATTTTTCGAAGGCAGTAGGTTAATTTTTCATGGGATAAACACTGCTATCAACATTTATAAGATAATACAATATCTTTTGCCTGCCAATTAGAAAAAATATATACTTAAAAAATAATAACAAAATGAGTTGGCATCCATGGCTGACATACACAACGATTCCCCTTTACTAAATTTATTAATCGCAGCTGCGAATCATTATATGATGCACACTTTTAGGGGCCATACTTAGTAAAGACACAAACCAGAAACGTTGCCGAAGCAAGTACTTGTGCAAAAGTTTGTCTCCCGCAGAATTTCACTCAGTTCGAGTTGAATAAAACGCCCGGAACTGCACTGCAATAATTTTGAAATAATTTCTCTCTTGAGAATGTTGTCTTTTAACCCTCCCAATGGTTACGTAGCAATTATTTGTTTGGTTTCTGTATTTGAATTCAATCTGATGGTGATTGTGCATTATTAAGAAGTGACACACTACTAGTTTTATTAAATAATCGTACATAATTTACAGCTGTTCCATGACTACTTATGTAAATTATTAATCAATAGTCTAAAAAACTTTGACAATCCTACAGCGAAAGCAAACAACATAGAAGTAAGCCAAGCTTTGCCTGGGAGCAATGATAGCTTCCCATACATTTTTTTTCTGCCTTTGGAGTTCATAGTTAGAGTAAGAAACACACGTACATATTTAGTCAGATTACATGGTAAGTCTTTGGAAAACTTTTGTAAAAAGCAAAATGCAGTTACTATGTATGTGCTGACTGCCAGGAGAAACCGACCTTACTTCCCGATGAGCGTATCAGCAATGTACAGATGCCGCTGCAAGTGCTTCGCAGTCAAGAAGCGGAACGCTGAGAGGAAAAACGAGGTCCAGGAACCATGTTAACCCTTTCGCTATTTTGTTGCCATATGGCAACATGCTACTTTGTGGACGTCTGCATCCTCTATGGTTGCAAGAATACATTTTTTTGTTGGTCTTTAGAATAGTTTGAAGTTTTAGGAAAAATACGAAATTAATAAACTGAATATTTAGGTAAGTTTAAAGAAGAGAAGTATACACGTTTTTTTTAATAGTATATCTTGACGTAGTAAAGGAAGAAGAAGCAGAAAATATTAGAGAACTTTTTAATTTGACGTTTTCTTTCAATTTAGATATTTGTTTTTTTAAATTTTGGCTGAAGTAAATGAAGAAATATTCAAATTTTCGTTATGCGTAAAAAGTTTTATGTTTAAGTAATTATTATAGCCACAACGATGTGGTTGCTCTCACAGAAAAACACTCTAAAATACAGGGTCCGAGTATAAAAATTAAAAAATTTCTTATGTAATGTTGCAAATATAGCCTAAGACGTAAAATTTAAAATTTTAACTTTCCCCAGTAAAAACCTGTAGCGAAAGGGTTAAGTTGCATGAGTAAAGTGGAACGAGATTTATATTAACTCTCCTAAGAATCGAATCCAGATGTCTGTCGGTGCATTAACGGGACACTGCCTAGTAGCAGCACATGTACATAGAATGGGCATAACGACAGCTGCAGGAAATGCAAGGAGGTAGGCAGCAGGGAACCCTTGGAATACCTACTGGGCTACTGCACCGAAGAAGTCTCGAAGCAAGGCGTCAAACCTCTTTGGAAAATCCATACCTAAACGTGACTCCGCCTGACGTCGCTAAGGACCCAATAGGGTTTATGCGTGGCCTACAGGCAGCCAGCCAGTGTAGCTTAACCTAACCTAAAATTCAGTGATAATTTACATCCTTGAAAGTCATTAAATTATAGAAGCAATGATACTCCTTCATTACTCACCACATCTTATAGGATATTTTTCAACATACCTGTTGAAATGGACAAAATAGAAATGATAATTATTAGCCTTTTCAAGGTTATGAAGGTTTAAACAGAATTGAAATGAACTTTTCTGACATGCAGTACATGTCTCAAGTCTTAAATATAAGGCGATATGTTTTATATTGAAGATCGGCATAAAAACATTTATACTTATGAACTAAACAGATAATGGACAAAAGAATTACGCAAACATGAGTACTTGAAAATCTAACGTGTCAGTTTGAAATGCGTCGAGAATAAGTTCGAGAAGGCGAATGAAGAGACATTACTCATTTTGCATAAATTAAGTACGACTGCAAGTTTTTCATCAATTAAAAGCGGCAAAATTAAGCGTAAACAAAAACCACAGGCAGGCCATAAACGCATTTTGAAGTTGCAAAATACGAACAAAAAAAAACACAAGCACTATGCACAATGAGACAGAGTCGCCGACGGTCGACGTTGAAGTGTGTCCATCGCGTGTACATATAGTACATTCAAAATATATACATACATATATACAGCGAATGAAGTCATACGCCACAACTCGTAATCCCAATTTGACAGCGACGACTACGGCATTTGATTGCTTGACTCTGTGAACGAGTAAATTGGCGGTAAATATGATAGAATACTCGAATATTTTCGGATGCCGATAATATTAGCACGATGTCGATGAAATTGTTTGTGCCATTGACATTTTTATCGTTCGGTCGAGTCCAGTCCTAAGTTGACTTGAACAAAACTGTTGCAAATCAGGCTTTCAGTTCGTCAGTTAGCGAAGTTGAGAGTGGGCCAAGAATGTATTTACATGTTGATATGGATATCAGCTATTTCAAAAAGTTCCATAATCTTGGCTAAGATTTTAAAATTTTAACTAATCGCAGCTTGTTTTGCTTCTTATGTTTGCAATTGTTTTTCGAATGAAATTTCATCATTTAAGTGATTCTGGAGATTTGTAATCAATTCGTTCATTGAGCCACGATGTGCTGTTGCCCCTTTACTTCCAATTCTTTTGGGCTTTCGATAACTTTCTTCTCATTACAAGACAAATCAAGTGTGTTTCATATTAAATCACTTTATGCTTTTGGATTTTTAAATATGTACATACTTGTATTTGTATATGCCGAGTATACGAAATGCCAAAAGCATCTAATGCGAATTCGTTTTTTTCATTCTTTTGTAACAAAAATTAAGAAAAATTAGTGTCTATCGACGGTGGTAAACCTTTGAAACCAGCAGTTATGTCTCAAATTTGGATTAAATTAAACGAATGGAACAGCTGTCGATAGTTTCACCAGAATTGCAAAAAACATTTGGAACATCTGTACGATTTTTTTTTCAGTTTCAAGACGTATTTGCACTCCACTCTTGCCTCCGAACTGACCCACTTCTCATGTTTCATTCAATCTCATTATTTAGTGTTTGTTTTTTTACCTGTTCTATCCGCTTGATCATGTCATTATACCAACGGTTCAACTGAATGTTGTGTTCTTTCAACGAAACCCCAACAATATTGAAGGTGTAGAACGAAGATAGAGAATAATGACTGCTACGATAAATGACCGGACGATGCCAAACTGTCAAAAATATTAACAACACCACAAAGTATGGGAAATGCCAGAGAAGTAAAGCTATTCCAAATCGTTGTAGGAAACTTAAAGCATGAAGAATTTGAATAGTAAAACGCTCCATAAGACAGCCACTACTCTGTCTCTGCTCTGTCCACTGCGCAATCAAGTGTAATGCTTTTATTTTCTGCTCACCAAACAAATACAACTTTCTTTTTATATAGTTCTAAACCTGCTAAATTGACGAAAATTCATACGAAAAAATATGAAAATGTTGAGTTATATAAAAGTTTGGAAAATGGAACTAGTAAAAATAAAAAGTGGCAAGTGGAGGAGATTTCGGAATGAGGTAGGAGAAAGAAAGTCTCACGCCACTGCCATTTTCTCATATACGAACCTGTCAGCAACTTCTTTTGTGAGCTATTTAAAGTAAAAAGCGTTAGGTTGTGTAACATTTTACACCGCTTGTTGCACACCAAACGTGAACAACCGCTGCCGACATTTGAGAGCGGCCGAGCAAAAAACGGTCAATTGCGGTGTTAAAAATAATGAAGACAACTCGCTCCCGGTCAAAGTTGGCCCAAAAAGCGGTTGGACTAATTGATACCTTAAACTTGCTTGCGATCATTGATTAGGTAGTAATTCATAATCGTTACTAGCCCAAAACTCAGCTTTGATTCAATTCAATACTTAATTGTATTTTAAATTGTTGTAAGCAAATTATGGAAATTAACTGGCCACAGTCGATCATCTTATTGAGTAAAATTGTGAAATACGAAGGCTTTTTAGTGACAGATTTCTGAGAGCAAGACTATTGTCTTGCCTAATAATTGTATAGCTATCGTTCTGAAGCAGCAAAAAATGGTAATACCATTTCTTTCATGACGCAAGTGCAAATTTCATAAATAATATTTCCAAAAATAAGTAGCTTCATTGGCTCGGCAAAAAATGTACAAGCTTTGACTAAAAATAGCTAGAACCATCACCACGCTCGCGCATTCATATGACAACATTAAAAGCAACACCAAGCAATCCAGTAATGTGGTAATGTCCTAAAATGTTCGCCCACGTCGGTTACTTCTTATTTTCCATTCTGAGGTTCTATCCGTATTGAGCAAACGCAAACGACTTTGGTCGTCCTATTTGTTCACGCTGCTTGATGTGCGGGATTTTCGGGCTTGAAAATTCGAATCCCGGGATCACGGAGATTAACAAATAATAATAATAATAATAATAATTACAAATTTTTTAAATAAAATTATTTTCCCAAATTGCATAAATACATGTTTTTCATAGATTTTCCATAAAAATGGACACAGTTTATCACATTTGGGTTAGTTTCAAGATTTTTTATCTTAATTTTAATCATATTTTGTTTAACTTTAAACATTTTCATTCAACATTTAACTTCGGTTTGATAACATTTAGTTTTATCCAAAAATAACACTTAAACATACATATTGATTTGTAACATATCGCTCCTTCGCTGCAAGAACGTCATAACTCAAAACTATATCATTCCGAGAAAATTCAATTTTAAAGTTTGCCATTACAGGCAGTTTGAAGTTTCAAAAAATTGTTCATGTCGTCATATGAGTAAAGCATCGAATTTAAAAAAAAATTATTTATTTATTTATAACTTTGATTTCGATAAAAAAAGTTAAGCGTTTTGATTAAATGAAAACTGGGATCTTAAAAATACTAACACGGGTAAAATTAATTCATAAAAATCTTATGAGCGGCGTTCATAAACCTTTATTTTGAACTTTTTATGAAAAATGCATACATTTTTTGATTTTTTTATAAAATTTATGAAACAGTTCATTCGTGTTTATGAACGCCTTCATAAAATTTGTGAAACTTCGTTCATAAACCATTTCATAAAAGCCGAATCTCACATTTTTGGTTCGGGTACGAGCCGAGCGGGCAGGCTACCTTTATTTTGAACTTTTTATGAAACATTCATAAATTTTTTGATTTTTTTCATAAACTTTATGAATCAGTTTTTGAACACGTTCATAAAGTTTCTGAAATTCGTTCCTAAACCATTCGTTCGGCCACGCCGAATCCGAATGGCGATTGGCAGTTTTTTCTTTCACACTTGGAGGTTTTGCCATTGCCTGCCAAGAGCGCACTTGTGCGATTCTTGTAATTCTCATCTGCTTCATGTGGTTAGCGATAGAAGAAGATGAGCGTTTTTACCAGCCAGCGCGATAGGTAAGTCGAATTCAATAAAATAAATTCTTCATATTATTATTTTATTTATTTTTATATTATTACATTACTCTTAATTGTCAATTTCTTTTTAGCAGTCAAAGATGCGGGTGGCGGGATTAATTATTCATATTCATAATTAATAAACAAAATATGCACTTGTAGTAAAATAAATATAAATTTGTTGTAAATATACCAATGTTTTACATTTTTTGGGGATTTTGAATTTCAGGAATTTTTTATGAATAAAATCAAATATTTTATGAATTTCGTTCATAAACGTTCGGGTTTATGAACAAGGCTTATGAATAGAATTTATGAACACATTCATGAGCGTTCGGTAAACCCGAAGGCTTATGAATGCGTTCATAAGCTTTTTGAATACATTCATAATTTTTATGAACGAATCCATGAGCATTCGGGAAACCCGAAGTTTCATGAATGCGTTCATAAACTTTTTATGAACGCGTTCACTGGTTCAAAAATTATGAATATGTGCCGTGAAGGCATGAAGTATTTTGTCCTCTAATCCAAAGCGAAATTTATTGCAAATAAACCCTGCTGAAGAGAAACATCTTTCAGATTCAACACTTATTGGTTGAATGCTTAATAAATAACTATAAGCCTTTTTCAAAAGACGCCCTCTATCCCCTCCATTGCAAAAATTTCAATTTCTTTTATAAAAGTCTCAGATAAGGAATGTTTTTTTTTTAGTTAAATTTATTTCGTCTGAAGTTTCCAAAAATTTTTTAAAAAAGTATTACAATTTAGCAGTTTCATTTAAATAATAATAATAATAATTAATAATTGACTGGCACGACAGCCCGCTTACGCGAGACTAAGGCCTAGCTTCCCGCAACCACCCGTGTTGTGCGTGTGAATTTGTACGCGGGTTGAAGGGACCTACAGTTTAATGCCGGTTCCGAACGGCAGGTTGGGAGCTTTTTCATAAGCAATTTTTACTCTCAGAGGTTTGCCATTTCCAGCTGAGAGGACAGCCACCGAAAGAGAAAACGAGTTTTTCCCGTTATTTTTTTAGGTGTTATTACAGGCAGTATTTGAACCTGAGGTTGCTGCCTTCGACTCGCGGTCCAACGCACTAACCAACTGAGCCACGGCGGCTGCTCATTTCATTTAAATACAATCCCGAAAATCCTGGCATAAGAGAGTTTGAATCCCGGGATTTTCGGGACTGCGATGCCTAATTTGTATGTAGGAGGAAAAGATTCGCCACGTCCAGCACAGCTTTTGCACATTTACTCATATCAATCACAAAAAACAGCAGTTTTCTCGCAAATTGCCTGCAGTTGTGAAACATTTTTCTTGAAATGCAGTGCAACAAACACAATGGCGACAGACAGACAGACAGACAGCCGGTGAGGCAAACTGCAGACACTTATGGAGACGACGAAACTGACAGCACAATACACCAGCGTAAACACACACAAATACAAATGCAAAACAACAACAAAATAGAAAATTATGAGTTGTTGCTGTCGAGGCATAAATTTGGGTTTATTATCATTGCATGCCGGCAATAGTGATGAGAGAGAAGAATAGGGGAATAGCATGGAAACAACAATTCACTATGTTGTAATTAAAAGGCAAATTTGCATACCCTCAACTCAAATTGGCGGAGAAGCTTTTGAAAATCCACCGAGAATTCAGTTCACACAGTCAATCACCGTTTTTACTTTCAAAATATCACCAAATGGTTTCTGTTTTTGTAATCCTAACGCTAACCTGCAAAGATGAAAATTACATACTTATATTCAGAAAATTAGTGTCGTTAACGGTAAGCAAACTCTTCGTAAAACAGTCCAACAATTTGAAGCCCATCTGGAACGAATTCTTAAATCACGTCGTTAGGTGAGTAGGTAAACTAAAAGAAGTCAAGAATGAAAGGAATAATGAAATGTGTATGAAATTTTATTAAATTATGACCATAATGCGCAAAGATGGAAGAAATGATTTTAACCCTTTCGACCCCGAATTTCACCCTGTGTCTCAATATTACTTTTTGGTATTTAAATCATGAAACATTTGCCTAAGAAGTGTGCACACGACATTTTAAGTCTCCAGGCCTTTTTGTTAAAGTTCTAGAGCTAGTTTACTTTTGAACAATTTTAGCTTAAAACGGGTTAAATAAATTTTGTATAAATATTTTTTAGTTAGAGAAAATTTCTTTAATATTTATGGAAAAATACAAAATTATTACTTTTTGATTTTATTTAACCATTATTCTAGAAACAGGGTGTTGATCAAACGCGTCCAATTCGTAGACTTCAATTAGAACACAAACTTTCCCTGATATCGCTGCAAATTATTGGAAATTATTTTGGGGATAACAGTAAAATTTTCGTAATTTGCTTTGAATTCACTTCTAAAAATATTGATTTGTTGGTGTCTACTTAAATTAAACACATAAATCAATCGTAGCTTTTGCTGTATGATGACAAATAGATGAAGTTGCTTTCAGGCAACTTTGGGGTCGAAAGGGTTATAAGAAAGAAATTACTCTACACCGCGGTAAATGGACTTCTTCAATTGGTTTGAGGGTAAAGTTGTTGTTATAAAAAACTAAGTAGTTGCTAATGCATCGTTCATTTGGGAAATTTTATTTCATTTCCGTAACTCTTTGCCGTAAGCCAATTTAAATGGCAGCTAGAATGCGAATCTCCCAAAAAGCATGGTTGCATTTAGCAAGTAGAAGTTCGTATATTGTTTTGTAGCGTTTTCGTTAGCATTCAAAATAAAATAGGCATAACAACAAATATTGTGAGTGATGTTCTATTTTAAATATAAAAACAAGCGTATGCAACTATTTTGCTAGCAAACTTTCGGTTTCAAATATGATCTTTTTGATACTTGTAACACCCTAGCAAACCACCCTGTTTAATGACAACATTTGACGACAATTGTCATTTCTCGAACGCCAATTTTAATGGCTCTCCGCTACTTAGTACTTAGTCTGCCTTGTATAATGGTTTGCAATACTTGTTGCAAAACACGAATTTCACAGCTACAGCAGGAGCCCTGGCAGTATTTTTGCTAAGAAGCGGACGTTCCTCCTATATTTCGGGAGCTCCTTGGATTTATTTAGTATTTTACTTATGTCCTTATTGACCCGTCTGATTTTTATTTTCGTGTCAAATTATTTCTCACCAAGAGTACTTCCCCCAAGTTTGAAGTCAAAAGGCCCATAAAAACTTTTAACCCATTGTTGAAGCGTCAGATTTTGATTTTAGAAAAAATAAAAAAACACGTGTCGAATTATTTTTGATTTCAAGAGTTTTCACCAACTTTGAAGTCAATAAGCTCATTGGTTCATGTTTTTTAAATGCAGTGTTTCCGTGTATGAACCTTAACCCATTGTTGACCCCTTCAAATTTTCATTTTCGAGAAATTGGCGGTGAAATAAATGGCAACTGATTCCGAGCAAACGAGCCAAAACATTGCAACCATTCATCATTTTCTTTTCGCCAAACTTTTCATGTCCAAATTTAAAAGAACTCAAATGCACGAGTGCATTTAATAGATATTAATTTTAAGTCAATATTCCAGGGACTTAACTATTATAAGTTTTTTAAGAAATTAATTTCAATGTAACTATTACAATGCAACATAAATTGTATTTGTTGATTATAATTATTATTTGCGACAGTTAATTTTTACGTTGCATAATAACTGTTATGAGAAATAAATATTTTATTCATTCTGGATAATTAATATTTTGGGATTGTTTTTGTTTACGTTGCATCATAACTTTTATTTATGACTTTTTTTTACTTACGTTACGTTACCGATGACTATTATTTTGAGAAAATTTTTTTTACGTTGCTTCATAACTTTTATTTATGATTTTTTTTATTTACGTTACCGATAACTATTATTTGAAAGAAATATTTTTTTACGTTGCCTCATAACTTTTATGAAAGAAATTTTTTTATTTACGTTGCCTTAACACATTTTGAGTATGAATTGATTTTTAATTGTTTAGTTGTTGGTGGAAATAAGGTTTCTGCAGTTAATTTGCGTTTGTCAATTTAAAACAATTAAAAATTAATTCATATCCAAAATGTAGTAATTCAACGGAAAAATTTTTTTTTTCAAAATAATAGTTATCGGCAACGTAAGTGAAAAAAATCATAAATAAAAGTTATGAAGCAACGTAAAAAAATAATAGTAAAAATAAAACTAAAATAAATAATAGTAGTTCTCAAAATAATAGTTATCGGTAACGTAAATGAAAAATGTCATAAATAAAAGTTATAAAGCAATGTAAAAAACAAAAATTCCAAAATAATATTTATCGACAACGAAAAATATACGTGTTACTTATAAGAGTTATTATGCAACTCAAAAATATTTATTACATGACAATAGTTATAGGCGACGTGAAAAATTTATTTTTGGGAATAATTATTATAAAGCAATAAATATAAAAATTTCTTAAAATATGGCAATTTTTTCATTCCCAAAAATATGGATAATAATTATTTTAGGTCTCTGCAATATTCACTTCCCAAAGATCGTAGCTACCGTTTGGAATCGGCGTAGAATACATAAATACGACTGTATAGTAAAAAAACAAGCATACTTCAAAACCACACCGAAAATGGAGCAGTAAGTGTAAACTACAATATTTCTTTTCTCGATTTCATATTGTGCCAACAAACTTCAAACTCATTTCCTTTTCCACCAAAAAATAATAGGCGACAGACGATGATGATGGAAACGTTGGGAATGCGACAACAACCGGCATTGAGTGCGGCTGAGGTGAATAAACTATTCGACACGCCGGTGAGCAGTAGCACAGAAAATTAAAACAAACAATGCACTCAGTAATAGTAAATGCCTGTAAAATGGGACACGTCCGTATGTTTGTATATATATATGTATATCTATTGTACTACTCGACTACTTTTATGAGAAGAGAGAGAACAAAAGAGTTAAAGCAAACATGTCGCTTGCAAAACGTTCGTTGTAAAACTTGCCGAAAGACAACAATATCGGCATCAACATCCTCGCGTTTGTCTCTGCAACTGTTTGCATGGACAGCTTCCCTAAAAATGGTAGAAATTGATCAATGAAACGCCAGTTCAAACTGTGCTAAACAAATCAATCGGTTGCATGTGGACTGATTCCGTCCTACCGCTGAATGCGGACCAACAAAGTGGCACGCCGCTCCTGCTCCTGCCGCCCCCCGCCCCGCTGCGCACACATCAAAAACCGCACAAGCCATGCCGCGACATGCCACTGAAATCGAAATGAAATCGTTGCAGCGTCGAGCATTTTATGCTCGATTCACATGAAAGTCGAAAAAGTGCAGAGAATTTATGTTAACGTGCTCATTAAAGTATTTTTAGAGCACATCGACGCATTGGCGCATGCACATGAAAAGTAGATATGTGAGCAGATAAATAAGCGAAAAGATTTAGAATTTCTGCTTTGCGAGCACTGACGGACGCTCAGCTGACGCCTGTGTGCGGCGCTGTGACCCGGCATGCGCCCAGATGATGGAAAACTCTTCTGGTGAAACGCGCGTGCAAACCGTGTGGAAGCCAATTCGCGCGGATGGAACCGAATGGTTCGCAAAATTGCAAAATTGTGTGCAAAAGGAAAACGTGAACAGCGTAGAGCAAAGTAGATTTGTGTTAGCTGAAGAATAAGAATGGGCATAATCTTCTGCACTCTTATGCAAAATTGTCTAAACCAATTTTGCTGCCTTTTGCAGTTTACTGCTTTATTGAGCTTTTTCGTTCCGTTGTTTGCGTGTTGATGGGTCACCGATTGGGCACGAGTTGGAAAGCAGCATTCAGATCGGCAAATGGCTGCTCCACATATCGCTGTTGTGCCCACTCGCTCATTTCAGAAAGGAATTTGTTAAAATGGGTTCGCAGTGATTAATTGAGTTTAATATGAAGCTCGCGCGGACATGCCGACATGCTCGACATGGTTCAGTTGTCAAATCGGTATAATAGATAATGTCAGGTGGGTTTTTAGGAAATGTTTTGTTCCGCCTTTCCTTTACAATAACAATTCCAAATCAAATAAAATCTTTAGTTTGCGACATTTGTTTTTCTGTTCTGATGCTTTTTAGTTGTGCTGGTAGGTTGTCAATTTTTTACACGTCAACTTTTGGCTTTCGAACATTACTGGTACATTTGATACCGCTACGTGAAAAATAGAACTACAAATACAAATGAAATTGTCAAGCAATGACATCAAAGGAGCGACTGAACTTAAAAGCTTCGAGCCCCAATTTAGAAGGACCTCATGGTGAAAAATCTGGCAGCAGTTGGACACGTGCAATCTGATAAACGGTTGTAATGGTCACTTAGAAATACAGTACTTTTCGCTTAAAGCGAACTTCGAGGGACTGGGAAAAATGGTTCGTTTTAACCGAAAGTTCGCTTTAAAAGGGGTCCGTAATAAATGAAAACATAAAGCGCGTACATTTGAAATTGCTTCGGTTTAGGCGGAAAATCTGTTTAAACGGGTTCGTTATAAACGAAAAGTACTGTACGTACATAAATGTTATCAAGCTGTACGAAAAAACTGTGTGTAAAAAATCCGGGTTCTTGACTAGACCACAATAACAGAACTCTGGGGACCTTCTACTATCTAAACAGCTTATCTTCAATATGCACCCAATACAACTATTCATACAACTATTCCCTATTCATTCATAGCCCTTTCGACCCCAATGTTGCCTGAGAGCAACTTCACCTATTTGTCAGCTTATAGCAAAAGCTACGATTGATTTATGGGCTTATTTTAAGTAGGCATCAACAAATTAATATTTTTAGAAGTGAATTCAAAGCAAATTACAAAAATTTTACTGTTATACCCAAAATAATTTCCAATCATTTGCAGCGATATCAGGGAAAGTTTGTGTTCTAATTGAAGTCTACGAATTGCACGCGTTTGATCAAAACAATGTTTCCTTAAGGGGGGTTTCTACCTTGTGCGGTAAAAAAAATCGATTTTTTTTTTCATGCATTTTTGGATTAATACATGATTGTAGAATACGCTCCCAAAATTTGAAGTTGAAATCTTTCGAATTACGGAAGCAATTTATAGAAACAGGTAGCGGTGTCGAGCGCGCCGACCTGCTGAAGCAAAACTTTGAACGCGTTTTTCTCAAAACTACATTTTTTGACCTGGCGGACCTGACCATGTTTTCTCGGCCGCACAAGGTAGAAACCTGCCTTAATACTGCTTAAATAAAACCAAAAAGTGATAATTTTGTAATTTTCCATAAGTTTTAAAAAATTGTTCTCTAACTAAGAAATATTGATACAAAATTTATTTAACCCGTTTTAAGCTAAAATTGTTCAAAAGTAAACTAGCTCTAGAACTGTAACAAAGAGGCCTGGCGACTTCAAATGTGGTGTGCACACTTCTTAGGCAAGTTTTTCATGATTTAAACACCAAAAAGTAATATCGGGACACATTGTAAAATTCGGGGTCGAAAGGGTTAATATGAATGTACCCTGGAAGTGTGTCAGTCAGTCTCGTTCGGCTTATATACCGGTAAAATATCCGCCTGATATACTACTGTGTCCAAAAAAAGGTGACATTTGAATTTAAACTGCGCGCGTCGAAGGATTTGGAGAATTTTTTTTTTTTTAGTCAACAGTCAACAAGGAATATTATTATCATATCGTTTGCGTAACGCTATCCGCCTAAAAAGGCCGGAATTGTGGAAAGACAATCCTTGGTTTTTACACCACGATAATGCACCATCCCGTACTGCACTCGTAATTCGTGATCATTTCGCCAAAAACTCAACCCATATCGTTCCGCAACCACCGTATTTACCTGATCTGGCACCGTGCGACTTCTGGCTGTTCAGCAAGCCCAAAGACCGCTCCGGGGACACCGTTTTGATGCGATAAAGAAGATTCAAGCCGCAGCGAAGACGGAACTGAAGGCCATCCCGGAAAGTGACTACAATCAGTGTTTCGAAGATTGGAAAATCCGTTGGCATAAGTGCATTGCATCGGGAGGGGATTACTTTGAAGGGGATGAGATTGATTTGGAAGAATAAATAAAGAATTTTCAAAATAAATATGTCACCTTTTTAGACACAGTAGTAATATCGAAATTTTTGTATATCGTAAATTATGCAAAATAGATATTGTACATTGCTCTTATATGGCAATCGTGCTTAATAATGGGCGAACCGTGTTTATGAAAATGCTGAAAATATATGGACAACAAGTGCAAAAAAGTTTCAGAAGCATGTTTGTTTTTACTTGAATTAAGTCTAATTATTTAAATTTCAGCAGACTCAGCTCAGAGAGCGGAACTTTTCAGACTGTCAGCTGGTTATTTTGCGCCAGTAAAATATGTTTGTGTGACAGCAGTGGCGCACGCAGGATTTTGTTTCGGGGGGGAGCGGGGTTTTGTGTAACTTTGTTGAGAACTTTGAAATAGAATAAAATATATAGTAAATTTAGTTAAAAGAAGAAAATTTTTCTCTTTCATTTGATACCCATAACTTCATCATTGCACAACCGCAAATATTAAAAAAAATATTTGAAATGTCTATGCCCTTAAAATTTTAAAGTCCTTTAAATAGGCTTTGGGCCAGAAAATGAAAAACTGACTATGCCAGGTTACTATAAATGACCTCCAGTTTCACGGATATATCAACATTTGGATGAGTCTCGGCAAAAAAAAATTTTTTTTCTCACTGTGTAATAAATGTAAAGTTCGTGTTTTCACTCAGTGCATCATAACTTTGGCATTTTTCTTTCGATTCTATTGATGTTAGGCTTAATATTTGCACAAATAATATATCTTCATCTTAGATTTGAAACCCAAAGGAGATTATTTATTTTATCAATAAAACAAAAACATTCTAAAATTTATGATTTTAGAAAATGGTTGAAAAATTCACTTTTTTACAACTTTCACCAGTAATTTCTTTAAATCTCATCTAATTTGGACAATCTGTATGTCTCTGGAAATATGCCTCTCTGGAAGATTTTTCGAAAACGCTTCTTATAAAAATTTTTTGATCTTCAGTTTCGTGTTCAGCGGCCCAAAGAAGAAAACACTTTTATTTTTAGATGCATTTTTTGTGTCGAGTAGTGTTATTGATCATTGAATATTAATGATTGAATATATATGCGATTATAAATTAAATTTCTGTACTAACTTAAAGACATTTCGGGGGGGTTTAAACCCCTAAACCCCTCCCCTGTCTGCGCCACTGTGTGACAGTAATATTGGGAGGCATTGTGTAGAGATAAGTAAACTTTAATTTCATGCAATTATTCCAATCTAAATCATAATAAATTTCCGTAAATGTGCAAACACGAATTTCAAATTTGTAGGCAATGAATGTGAAATTCATTAGATACATAATACCTACATATGTACTCATGTGAAATAGATTTGAATTAAAAGTCTTGTGCAAAGCCACTGAAAATTGTTATTATTCATGTACTGAGAGTGCTGAAACAAAGTACAGATGTGTGTGTGTGTGTGTGGGTGAACCAAGTTCGAAAATTTTATTTCCATTATAAAAATGGCAAGCGAATGTGCGTCAGTATGCACGGGTCGTCCGGTTGTCCGTCCGCGTCAATATCAGAAGGCATCCGTTCGCGGCTATCATGGCCTGAATGGCGGGGACAGGAGGCAACGCGGTGTCCGGATGAGTCGAATGGCTTGCATACGCTGCAGGCGTAATTAAGCAGTTCTCGCTGGCGCAGACAGACATGCACGTATGTAGTTGTTTTTGCTTTTGTTTTGCTTCATGCAATTTCATTTAAACTTCGTTAATTCATTCTGCTACTTGTTTTTGTTTTTGGCGAACTTTTCAACTGAAATTCCAGCCGCTTTGATGTGCAAAGCGCTAAAGAATCCAACTCTCGTGGAGCAGAGGGACGTGAAATCGAATGTGTTCGGGTACATTGTGTACCACATATGTAGGTACATATATCGTGTTGGAGTCATGCATGAGTTAAATTAAAAACATTAAATTTAAAAAGTGCACTCAAATAAAAAAATGGAAAAGCTTGGCGGTACGTGGCTGGTGCGAGCTGCGTTGCTAATGTCGGCGCTGCTGGGACTGTGCGTGAGGCATGCCACCGGCAATGAGAACAATGAAAAGTTTCTCGCATTGATGAAAACGAACAATGATGGTCGTGCGCTTGGCCGCCGATTCGGATGGCAATTGTGCATTAGGAGAAGCGCAAAAATGAAACTTTAAAAGTACAACAAAAATGTGTTTTTGTTTAGCTTGAAGTTGCCTTGATCGCTGGAAGCGCTGCAGCGGAGGTCAGTCAACTGTTTGTGGTGACGAGTAATCGCAATGACGTGAGGCAACTTGGCAAACATTGGAGTCGATTGCTCGATTGGTCAATCGACGCCTTTGAAAGATCACTTTTTTCCCAAAAGAGAAATTTACTTCGTTTAGTTCAAGCGGTCAAACACTGACAACACACTGACGACAGCAGGTAAAGCACAACTTGCAATTAGTTTACCGCCGCTCCGCACACACACACTTTGCATTTCCCCTAACGCGCCATTAACACAAAAATCATAATAATTCAAATAAGTATAACACCGTAATAACAACAACAATGGAATCGTTGTGGTTTTTCGCTAAATGCACAGCACAGCAACAACAGTGATATTTTAACCTATAAAACCTAAAAAACGCAACAACAACAACAACAAAAGCAATTAGAGCCAAGCGGAAGAGAGGAAAAATAACAACAAAACGAATAACAATAAAAAGAGAAAGAAAAAACAAAAATCAATCAGCGAATAGGAAAGTGTTAGAGAAGAATGAACGCGTAGCGCGGCTGTAATTAACCACACTTTTGCACGCAACAACAACAAAGTCAATTCGATGCAGTCTTGCGCCAGTGTTGCCACTAAGAATTTTTTCCCCTACCAAAATTGGTCCAAAATCAATCTCAGCCAAACCAAAATAAATTTGCTAAACAAAAATTTAGTTTTACTGCATTATAATTTTATCTGGATCGCCGTTCACTAAATTTTGAAGTTTTGAAATCAAAGGAAGAAGAGTTAAATTTTCTTCAGAAAGGACTAAATGTGGCGTTATAATCTCTAATAGCTTTAGATCTTCCCTGCAGAGACGTTTGAACTTTTGCATGTAAAATTTGTTCACAAGCTACAGAGTATGTAATTTTAAAATCATAAAAAAATTAATAGAAAATTTATTAATGCAGTGTGTTGCCTACCAAAATTCCTTGAAAATCACAACAAACCAACCAACCTACCAAAGCCTTAATTTATGAAACGAAGCTACCAATTTTGGTTCAATTGGACCAAAACGGCAACACTGTCTTGCGCCCGAGTCGAATATCGAATGTTAACCCTTTCGCTATTTAGTTGCCATATGGCAACATGCAACTTTGTGGACGTCTGAACCCTCAGTGGTCTCAAGAATAAATTTTTTGTTGGTCCTTAGAATAGTTTGAAGTTTTAGGAAAAATACGAAATTAATAAACTGAATATTTAAGTTTAAAGAAGAGAAGTATACACGTTTTTTAATGGTATATCTTGACATAGTAAAGGAAGAAAAAGCAGAAAAATTAGATAACTTTTTAATTTCACGTTTTCTTTCAAATTGGATACTTTTTTTTTTTAATTTGGCTGAAGTAAATGAAGAAATATTCAAATTTTCACTTAAAAAGTTTTATGTTTAAGTAATTATTACAGCCACAACGATGTGGTTGCTCTCATAGAAGAACACTGTAAAATACAGGGCCCGAGTATAAAAATTAAAAAATTGTTTATGGAATGTTGCTAACATAACCACATAGAAGCCTAAAACGTAAAATTTTAACTTTCCCCAGTAAAAACCTGTAGCGAAAGGGTTAACATATGAATTATGGTGTTTCTTCGCACGTCGCATAACTCGATGACAAAGCGAAATCTCGCGCCCAAATTGGCGCTTTTTTCTGTCGACTGCGACCCTTGCAGAAATATAGCTAACCGAGAAGGAGGACATCGGCCCAAATGTTTATCGTTGACATTTACATTTGGCTTTAACTAACGGAAAGGCAACTTTTCAATATTTTGAAACCATAAAGAAAGCATTCTGAAGGAATGCGAGTCCAAAGTTTTTGGTTTAAGTCAGTAAACTTATGCTCTACTTTACCTTCATTCAATGATGTATCATTTATTGAATTGTCGAAATGTATTCGTGGCAGAGTTTTCGACTTGTACTCACCTGAAAAAAACAAGAAATTGTTTTAGATAGGTATTTTGAAAATTGAATTATTAGATATTGCAATGCAGATATAGTTACAACAATATTTTAGTCAATAAGATAATGAGGAAACATATTTTCGATATTGATATTAAAAATTTGTTTTACTATATTATAGTTACTTATAAAAAACCTTATAACAAAAAAGTCTTTATTTTGACATTTTTTTTAAGATATAGATTAATAGTAATGTCTATTTGATACGAGAAAACATTGTAAAAAATCAAAAAAGGAAATGAAGCTATACTTCAAACTGTCAAAAAATTCGTCTTCTTTCAAAATCAAGATTGCATTGAAAATTTGGCGCCGTACAGTTCCGAACAGTTTCAGTTCTCAGTTCCGCATTCTATTTGTATATCCAAAGCCATTTCCCTTATTGAGATACGGGGGTTTTCACGATCTTTTCGGATGATTTTTCTTTCTTCTCTGTCAGACAGTTTTCTGGGTCGTCCAGGAGACACTTTCAAATCAATGCGCCCTTCAATACGTGAATCAAATAGACATTACTTTGATATTATATGAGAGTGCAATATTCAATTAATCTATATTTTTCAAATAATTTCAAAATATTGCAATTTCTGTTATATTTTAAGCATTTCAAAATAATTTTCTACCTTCTTTAAATTTCCAAACATTTACTTGACAAACTGTATTCATTAGCAGCCAAATAATTTCCGTTAGTATTGAAACTATCATATTTGTAAGAGAATCGGTAGATGACAACACTACGTCACTACTAGACTTCAAGTGCATTCCAAACCAAATTTCGCTTGAATTATTATCATCATCATTAGTGCTCGACGGTCCTAGTTTATCCTTGATCTCCCTTCATTTTCTACCTATATATGTTTCCTGGATCCCTACTATTTTCTACCGCTAGTTATTAAATCCCATTTACTGTCGTGATTACACTTTCCGCCAAGAATCCTCTGTATGTTCTTTGCGGTTCTTCTTGCTGCAATGTCTTGGAGTATCCTATATTTTTGTCCTTAGGTTATCTTTTTTTGTTGCATTTATTTATGAGCAGAAGTTTCACTGATTTACTCCGTCTTTCATAAAATTTTTCCAAAACGCTATTTTCATTTTAATAATAACCACTGCATTTGTTATTTTCACTAAGGCCAGTAATGTTATTACAGTATTTTCTATGTTAAGGCTTTCTGTTGTAGTTCTCTATGCTGCGTTAAGTAAAATTGCGTCCACCTACAGTTTTATGGTTTTTCGTGTGAAGTTTCTAAACAACAAACACGCCTGAAAATGTCTACCGTTGTCTTTGTTTGAATTTTCCCCCATATTTCTCCCTTTTAAGCTGTTCGCTTCGGTTTTCGCGAAGAAAATGCATAAAAAGCCAAGTTGGCTGCTTTTACTACCATTTTTGTTTAGATTAAAGCCAACGTGTGCCTATTCGAGCACGCGGTGTGGCCGCACTGCGCAGTGCGGCTTGGCGCGAACATTCGCCACATGCAACGCATTTTGTCTTTTGTAGTTTTAAATCTTTTGCGTAGTTGCAAAATGAAAGCAGCATTTTTGATGACCTACTGACCGACTCATAATTGCCTCAACCTATATGGCGCACGACAGACCTGTGCCGCCCGAGGAAGTAAAGAAGCTGATCGCTGACAACGGAAATGGTACAACAGTGCTCGTGGGTTGTGAAGCCACCCAATGGGGTAGCACTATGAACAACGAACGGGGTAAGCCATTTTTTGAATTCTTATTAAATACTAACCTGGTAGTGTGTGAAAGGAATAACACCCAACGCTCGTCCTTAAGTTACACTCACAACGGGCAGATCAGTGGACCTGCTCCCGGTGGACCTATACATCACCAAGATGGCAACCCTAAGCGCTCTCAGAAGAAATGGGATACATCGATCATAACTGCGATACCGGAATCATCGCAAATGGCTCCAAGATGGAGTGTGATGTAGGGACAGGAAGCTTTTCCCGATAGCTGGGCCTGAACAATTGTATTCAACTCCGGAACGTTCACGTATCTTCCAGGCGGAAATGCTTGCGAGCAGGGAGACTTGTATCAGGCAGGTTCCCCAATACGAACTCAACGATCTCATCATTTTATAAAAATTGATGTTTGAAATAACATAGCAATATTTTCATGTAAGAAAATATGGCATCATATATCGAGAATTTAAAATAAGTTATTTAAAAAAAATATCTTTTATTCTTCTATTTGTCCTAAGTCTAATTTCTATAGTGAATCGGCTTGAATAGAGCCTCGTAATTCAAAACATCAGCGCCGAACGTGCTTCGAGGTCACTTGTTAAAAGCTGAGTCGGAGCACACAATTAGAATTATGTTCTCATCCAAATATTTAATACCAGCCGCCAAATTATCTCATTCTGAAGAAAACTCGAGTCATACGCCTCGACGCTGTACACATCTGCTCCGACGTCGGATATTTCAATTGAAGATACTGTCATCATCATCATTTTAATAAAATTGTAAGGCACAAGTGGGCAATGGAGCCAATGCGCGCTTGAAAACTGCGACCGATCTGCTCACAATCGGCAGCCCCAGTCGAAAATGTGTGCAAAATTCCTCCTTACACATTCATATCTAATATTTTAATGATCGCATATGATTTGCCACCGCACGACTGACGCTTTGACACCACCAATTTGCGTAAAAACTGCAACTAATTTTCCTTGCGCGTATGACCATGGCCAGCGGCAAGCTCACACACAATCCATGCATAGACCCACACGGAATACACACGCTCGGCTCTCGTCGTATCGTATTGTCATATTTTAATGAACAATAATTGAGTTCCTATTGTAGGCGGCTGTTGTCGAGAATAATAAACACCACGGCGGGTGCGGGACGCAATGGGACGCGTTGAAATTTGCTGGCAATGAGCGGGCGTGCCAACACGTCTGAGTGGACGCCGTTACGCTACTTAGTGATTGTTGCAAGTGAAATAACGGCTCTGCGTCCAGCGAGCAGAGCGGACAGCGGTGACAGTTCATAACACTGTCTGCCGGACTTCTTTGAAAGTGCGTTGTTCGTAAAATATTCCAGTATTTTGAAATATCTTCTAGTCCACAATGATCATTTAATATCTTCCACAAAGAAAAGTGTATCTAACATTTGTTTATGCTTTAACGTCATACACGCATATTTCAATTCACCATAAAGATTTGTGAAATATTGTAAACATGTTACACATGTAGAATGTAGAAACGTTTGGCGATTTCGTTCAAACAAAACTGGGCGATCTTGTTTTTGTATGGCGACATTTACATAGTTCCACATTATGACGCGAACACAAAGACGACGGCAGCGACACGGCCATGCGACCGCAAGATGGGGTCGGCTTCAATGGTTGGCGTAGTTGGCAACGTGATTACAATGATGGCGGCAGCAGCAGCACAGCGTATTTATTTGTAAGTGTTGAAGTTGATCAAGGAAAAATTTGAAATCGTTCGTTAATTTTTGTTAACGCAGTTATTATTATTGATGGGGATGATGCACTGCGACCTGTAAATCTATTGTGCCCCCACCTTGGACTTCAGAGACTGTCAGTGAGTCCAGTATCCAGGAGGAATTTTAGTATACTTCCTACTGTATACCCAGTCCGTACCTGGTATAAGATGGTCCCCCAGATGTTTCTTTCTTTTATGCATGAGTACAGGGCACTCTCCTAGTATATGTAATGCAGTCTCGTTTTCCTGCAAGCAGAACCTGCAATACCCGTTTTCACGGATTCCTAGTTTGGCTAGATGATAATTCAATCTGCAGTGCCCTGTTAGCATTCCCGTGATAATCCTTAGATTATTCTTTGATAGGGTCATGCAATCCTCGAATCTTTTCCTATTGAAGGACCCGATAACCATCTTGGAATGCTCTAGACCTGGTGGATTTTCCCAGTATTGATTCCTTCTGGTTATCTCGTCCTTTCTAGTTAGGATAGAAGAAGCTCTTTTTCCCAAACCACAAAAAGGTTCAGGGCCGACAAAAGGTGTGGAAGCTCCCCTCCTTGCCAGTTCGTCGGCCCGTTCGTTTCCATCAATGCCAGCGTGGCCCGGAACCCAAAGTACCCAGACCTGTTTGTAACGGCCAAGTTCGTTTAGCTTCTCAGGGCACTCCAAAACCTGTTTTGAGGACAACTGGTAGAATCTTAGAGCCTTGATTGCCGCTTGTCTTTCGGTTCCGGTATCCCCTCGCCAGATTGAAATAAGCACACCTTTAAATGGCATATATTTCCGCCTGGAAGATAGTGGTGTGTTTTCCCGTAGGTTCCGAGTATCTTATCCTCGGCCCATATACGCCTATCCCGGTACCCTCCTCCGTTAAGGAGCCATCTGTGTACCAGGATATAATATGCTGGTCTATCAGATACGTTTCCGATATACCTACCCAGTTCTTTTTGTTACTAAGTTTAGTTTTAAATCTTTTCACAAAGTTGAACTTTAGTGAGATTGTGTCCCTCGGGATTGCAATGTCGGGATACTGATTCGTAAGAGTATCAATCCTCTTACGGCTTAGGAAGCCCTCAGTCCCGTTATTCATCAGTCATCCATAGAAGAGCCCTCTTTGCCTGGGTCTGTATGTGCAAGTGAAGAGGTGTTAGTTCGAGGAGAACCTCCATGGATGCTGTTGGACACGTTCTCATAGCCCCTGTTATGCATACGCATGCCAGTCTTTGTAGCTTGCTGAGCGCCTTGATGGTGGTTAGTTGGCTGGTCTTGTTTACCCAGACAGCTGAACCATACGTTATCATAGGTCTCACGATCGCCGTGTAGATCCATCTCAGAATAGTCGGAGTGCAGCCCCAACTTTTGCCTGCTATAAACCTACAGGTCATGAAGACCCTGGTGGCCTTCCTTATCGTTTCCTCCAAATGTCCTTTCCAGAGAAGTTTCTGACCTAGTATAACTCCTACATATTTCACCTCCTTCTAGAATCCTAACTCTATCCCATCCAGATGGATTGGTCTAAGAGCGTCCAGTTTATATCTTCTAGTGAATGGTACAATGGTGGTCTTCGCCGGGTTTATATTCAGCCCCACCTTTGTGCACCATTTCTTGGTTAACCTTAGTCCTAAGGTTATCCTATCCCGCAGGGTATCTTCGAATTTTCCCCTGCACAGGATTACAATGTCATACGCATAACCCTGTTAACGCAGTTACCAAAATAACAAATTACGCATTTTCTCATGAAACAGCTGAGCAAAGTATGCAAACAAGCAATCAATGTTACCAATCTAAGCAGTGATACCAATTGCTTTGGTTTTGTCGCCTACGAAATAGAGACTAGCTCTAAGCTTGGCGACAGCGACATCTGTGTTCGGAGTTCGTGTTGTCGTGCTGTCGTCAAAATAATCGTTCCCATACGATTGTTCTGATTTTATACTTTGACAGATGCAGTCGTGTCGCTGCCGTCGTCTATGTGTTCGGCGTATTACACATCTTATAAGTCGCCAGTTCTGGTTTCGCCCAGAAATTTAATCGAAATCATAATTGTATGTAGTAAACACTGTTCGTAATCGGATGTAGGAAGAACGTGCAACGCAGATGTGCGTGAAAAGAAGCATTAAAGCTCGCAGAAATTCTTTTCAAGGTTGTTATAGTTAGTAATTTTTAAAAGTTGTTTTAAACATACGAATAATATTCCTAAAAATCGCTAATAATATTAATACTAATATATATTGTGACGATAGTGCTCTGCGCAGCCGCCGTGGCTCAGTTGGTTAGTGTGTTGGACCGCGAGTCGAAGGCAGCAACCCCAGGTTCAATACTGCCTGTAATAACACCTACAAAAAATAACGGGAAAACTCGTTTTCTCTTTCGGTGGCTGTCCTCTCAGCTGGAATTGGCAAACCTCTGAGAGTAAAAATTGCTTATGAAAAAGCTCCCAACCTGCCGTTCGGAACCGGCATAAAGCTGCACGTCCCTTCCACCCGCGTACAAATTCACACGCACAACTCTGGTGGTTGCGGGAAGCTAGGCCTTAGTCTCGCGTAAGCGGGCTGTCGTGCCAGTCAATTATTATTTATTATTAGTGCTCTGTGCAACTACGGGCCCCTTAGCATAGGCAACACGAAAACACTAATTGAGGATTTGCCCGCAGCAGCAGCATTGCATACTTTTAGGGGACATGGTCATTTTGTGGGAATTAGCGCAAAAACGTTTCGAGACGAAACTGGAACATCCGAGAACGAGTTTCGCTCCGAAAAGACAAGTAAAAAAGGAGCCGGGAATGGCCCTGCGAGTCAGTTTGGTTTTGAAAAGCAACGGTGCAACACGGATAAGAGGAGTGAAGTGAAGGTGACTATTGAATGTGTTAAAACAGTTAAATTACTTTGGAAAATTGTAAATAAAATGACTACAGTAGTGAGTTGTGTTAAAGGATTTCAGCGTGTTTAAGTTTGGCACAATCCAGCGATACGAACTACGCCTGTGATGGCTAGCAGAACTAATTTTCGTGACAATATTTTTATTTTTGTACAGAGTTTTATAATAATACTACAGTTTTAATGAATGTTACATACTGCAGAGTTATGAGAGAATCAGTAATGTAAACGAAGTGGCCAGGAGAACCGCATGAAAATGATAGGCATAGAGAGGAGTGCTCTCTGCCAGTATAGAGATGGAGAATGAGATGAGAAGACGGTATACAGTTTTTTAAGCGTTCGCCCACATGTTTTCTAGAATCATATTAACGCTGACAGCCTAAGCAGTATACAAATTTGCTCCTCTATTTTTGAGCATGTCATATATATCCATAGCAAGGCGAATTGATACAGGTGATAGCGTAAGGGCAACAACAAAATGTCAATGTATTTTGTTTTTGTTTTCTGGGTTTAGATTGTCAAAATCAGCCAATCAGAACAAAGCTTGCTTTTTCATTTTTAAACTGTCAAAGTTTTACACAGGCATTTTGACAATCTAGACCTTTTACACCAAAAAAAAATCAATTCGCCTCCTTCAACGAGGGCACCTGTATTAATTCGCCCTGTATCCATAGTATAGTAAAGAAGACTAATAAAGGAGAGAACCCCTTATGTACATCTATTATCTTTGCCGATTTTCGTCAAAAAAGTCATCAGCACGGTCTTCAATATATGTACGGTGGATACATAGTTGTATTTTATTTGGAATTTATCTACGAATTATTTTTCCTTTTGCTCTTGCTACGATTTTATTTGAATGAACATAAGACTGCGGATCAACTTTTTATGAACTGACAAATTTCAGACATACAATTTTACGTAATTCGAGAAATGTATCAAAATAATCTCGTTTGCCCTGAGAGGGAGGGTTTTTATTAGACTATTATTATTTTTTTACTATGATACATATCAAAACATTTATCAAATTTCTCTCGTTTTGTCATTCAAAAAAAGGGTGTCATTCTACCTGGTTCATTGTTCCGATAGATTCGGGAAACATTTAAGTGGGCTATAGTAGAATGGAATTCCTGTGGTCGGTGTTTTCTTGGCCTGTGTAGGCAATAAGAGGTTTGCTGAAGGGAGAGCAGCCGGTGAAGGAAAGGTTTGCTTCGAGTTGAGTATTGTTGCGGTTGCATAGTGTTAGGTTGTCATGGCCCAATGAACGTACGAAAATATACTCGCAATATAATGTATATGTATTTATATATTGTACATACACGCATATGTACATATATATACATTGTCTGAGCAATTTCAGCAAACAACACAATAATTACAATACGAACGCGAATGTGAAAATTTCTTCCATGCACACCCAAAATGTCGACGATAATGTAACGAACAACATCAACAATAGCAACAATGTGTTTTTATATTTCAAATAGAGTAACAAACGATTCCATGCGACTAAAATTTCCATAGTCTAGCTGGAAAATCGGTGTGTGCCCGCTTTGCCAACTATTGCAAAACTTCTGCTGTGCACAGCTAAAAGAAAATAAACAAAACTTGGACAAGTGTAAACTTGTGTGCGAGTTTTTGAGCACGAAATATAATTGGATTTGTTAATGCGTCCGTAATTGCTATGAAAATGTGTTGAATTGTGTACTGCGTTCATGAGTTTACATGACAAGCTCACATTAACTCGAAACAAATTTAACAACAACAACAACAAAAACAAATAGGGAAAAATGGGTAGAGGTGAAAAGTGCTAAAAAGACAAAATGCGCACTAGCCGGATGTGAGGCATGAAATTAATGTTTACAGGTACGGAATGATGGCCAGAGAGAGACAACGGTACACAGACCTGCACGTCTGTAACAAAATAGATTCAAATGTTGCTGTGCTTCCGCTATGAAAATAATCACGGCCTTCGCGATCTGTGGCAATAGCCCTGGCAGATGAGCAGATTAGCACTGAGAAAATTCGGTTCGTAGACGCTCTCTTCAAGGATGTGGTATCATTGCTAACAGAGTGTCGCAATCTGTTGAGTTTGGTTCACTTTAAGCAATACAAAGTTTGGAAAATATGCCAAAATTTCGGAAAAAAGTGAAAATCTAAAATTTAATCGAGGGTTGTGTGGGCGGTGCCATGACCCCTCGATCAATACCCGACCCGTTTCCCCTGTCGAAGGACACGACTAAATCGTTAGTTTGTACAAAGTGTATTGATGTGTACGTTATCGTTCCAAAGTTACACAGAAATCTAAGGTCTTTGGGCTGTATGGACGGTGTTATGCTCCTCGTCCAATAACAACCCCATTCCCCAATCGTAAGTTTGTGCCAAATGTCATTCATGTGTGAACTGCAGTTCCAAAGTAATTTGAGTCGCTTGAAAAGTACCACGCCTCTTGTGCAACGCTCATGAAGATTTACCAGTTAAACGACACACCTAAGCCGTGGCCCTATACCAATTTTCAATGCTGTTCGACTTATAATTCCGAAGATATTCCATATTAAAATCTAGGATGTATGGGAGGTGCCACGCCCACTTGTCGGGTCGTATTCGCACTATGTGGTTTACCGAGATTTAGTCAAGACGAACATTTCGTAAAAGATTGAGCTCAGTCGACCGTCTAGTTCTTGAGTTTTAGTGTCGTGTGACCAGCCAAAAGACATTCATTTTTATACAAGTATATACAGAAGGAATAAAAAAATAATTTCTATGTACATATATATATTGAAAAGTTTACATTGTGATACCACAATTAATCGAGCTTAAAATCGCTCACTCATTGAACTAGTTAGAGCTCCTTACGAAGCCTAGTAGACCGTGAATACTCCCTTCGGCTAGGTCCCTTAGATTGTCCGTCATGGTCCTCGTCTGGTCTCTTTTCAGTAAGAGCAGTTCTCTAGAACAACGAAAGTTTGAGGTTGACTAAATTTGGGTGGCTTTCCGTAATTCGATAGACGACAATCGTCGACTCGACACCTTCGGTATCGAGCGCTCGACGAGACCGTTTCGCTTTCCGTATTTCGACGAGAGCACTCTCGTTTTCATATTTAAGGATGTGGTCGGGAAATGCTTTGGAGCTGTGTGTGCTGTGTGTTTCCAATCCCATTCCTCCGTATCTATCGCGTTGCTCACTCATAAACCTTAAATCACTTGAGAGTAGAAGAACTGTTCTCTATTTGGTGTTCGTCCATGATGCTATTAGTGGTTCTGTTGATTGTCCTTACCTCCTGAGTCTAATTAATTTCAATGTTCCTTCTCGTGTCCTCCGTCACTACGACTTATTTGTCATATCTCCCTGCAGGTCTAATTACGCCTTGAATGCCCCTTTGGTGAGAGCGCTTTCTGAATTTAACAAGATCTGTGGTTTTTTAACCTCGATCTTTCCATTTCCAAACATGAATTAAAATCACTTCTGAACGGCTTTTGTTATTCTTATTGTTATTCTATTCTAAAGTTCTATTCCTATTGTTATTCTATTTTTAAGTTCTCATATTGTTGTTTACTTAGTCTGTAAGTTCAACTACTGTAGACTTGAAATAAATGAAATGAAATGAAAAAAATGAAATTAAATGAAAAAAAATAAATGCTTTTATTACTAAGGGGATGCAATCAATCCTATTGAGCTACCAGAGTTATGGTAAGTTAAATTAATATTTTCAATTCGAATATCAATTTATTTCCATTTTACAGCTCGAAAACAAACTACTGCTTGGCCACTTGATTGAAGACCCATTTCTGCTCCATAACTCCTTTTTATGAACAATTTTGTAAGCTTTTTTTTGTAGGGGAAAATTTGAAGATATTTTGCGGGATAGAATAACCCTAGGGTTAAGAGTAACTAAGAGATGGTGTGCTAAGGTGGGGCTGAACATTAATCCAGCAAAAACCACTATAGTACCGTTTACAAGGAGATATCAACTTTAGGCTCTTAGACCAATCTGTTTGGATGGAATAAGAATAGAATTCCAGAAGGAGGTCAAATATCTAGGAGTGATACTAGATCAGAAACTACTCTGGAAAGGACATATTGAAGAAACAATGCGGAAGGCTGTCAGAGTCTTCATGACCTGCAGATCCATAGCAGGTAAAAGTTGGGGTTGTACCCTAAGAATACTGGGATGGATCTACACGGCGATCGTGAGACGCTCAGTAAACTCCAGAGACTAGCATGTGTATGCATGACTGGGCTATGAGAACGTATGCTCAGTAAACTCCAGAGACTAGCATGTGTATGCATGACTGGGCTATGAGAACGTGTCCAACTGCATCCATGGAGGTTCTGCTTGAACTTACACCTCTTCACATACATATACAAACCCAGGCGAAGTGGGCTATCCTACGGAAGACTGAAAACAATATCGGGGCTGGAGGATTCTTGGGCCGTAAGAAGCTTAATATTCTTACCCATTATCCAGAGATAGCAATACCGAGGGACACAATCACACCGAAGTTCAGTTTTATCAAGCGATTCAAGACCCAGTTCTTTTTGTTACTAAGTTAGTAACAAAAAGAACTAACTTGTTACTAAGTTAGTAACAAAAAGAACTGGGTAGGGATATCAGAAACCTATCTGATAAACCAGTACATGATAACCTGGTACATGGATGGATCCCTTACGGATAGCACACAAGGAACTACCGGAATCGGAGAATTGCGATCCTGTCTGATAGCCAAGCGGCAATCAGGGCACTAAGTTCATACCAGGTATCCTCGAAACTGGTGATGGAATGCCTTGAAAAGCTTAATGAGCTAGGTCTGCACAATCAGGTATGGGTTCTCTGGGTTCCGGGCCACGCAGGTATAGTAGGAAACGAGGCGGCCGACAAACTTGCAAGAAGGGGCGCCTCAACCCCATTCGGCGGCCCAGCACCTTTTTGTTGACTGGGAAAGGGAGCTTTATCAATCCTAACCAGGAAAGACGAGATAATCATCAGGAATAAATACTGGGACAATCAACCAGGTCTGGAATATTCCAAGGCGATTATCGGGTCATATATGTAGTACGAAAAGATTCGAGGAATGTATGAGTTTATCAAAGAATAACCTGAGAATCATTACAGGTATCATGACAGGGCATTGTAAGTTGAATTATCACCTAACTAAACTAGGAATCCGTGCAAACGGACATTGCAGATTCTGTTCGCAGGAAAATGAAACTGCAATGCACATACTAGGAGAATGCCCTGTACTTATGCATGATCGTAAGAAGTACCTAGGGGAATACCTCGTCAGAGGTGCGAACTGGGACTCCAGAGGTATAGGAGATATACTAAAGTTCCTATCAGTAGTTGGGCTCACAGATGAACTGTGAGTCCATGGAGGGGGCACAGGTTGCGGTGCACTATCCCCACTAATAATAATAATAAGGTTTTTTTTTTTTTCTAAATCGTCGTGTTTCTCCATTAATTCTACCAATACCTTCATCTGAGCAACGTTCTTGTGTGGATAAAAAAACATAAAAATCACAAAAACATTCAAACTTTCCACTTAAGTGTCGCTGCTTTTAACAGCTGTGAAAAGGCGAAACGGGAGCAAAAGTGTCGATAGCACTTTTTACTATCGAACGTTCGATACAACACAACAGAAAGCAAAAACGATGGTTCGATACAGGTTTTCGCTCGATATCGAATTACGTAAAGCCACCCCTGTGTTGCCTTTAGCCCTTTCATCTTCGGTGAATTCCTTGTATGAAATTTGCATGAGTACGATATTTGAAGGCTAAAAGAGGGATACCGAACGTTGTCATTTCTTGACATAACTGTTCAGTTGTATCCTGCCAAAGGGGCCCGTCTTCTGTATATTTCTCTGGCAAATGCCGAAGCATTACCACAACACAAAAATCAATTAATATCAAATGATTTCCGATTATTTATTATTTTCTTGTTATTATTTAATTACCATTTAAGATAAGGCTGGCAACTTTTTATTGTACAAGACAACCATATCAAACGAGCTCAGAACAAATAGTTTGCATTTCAAGTTGTTTTTACGTCAAAATACTATCACATGCACAAAGTTCATGGTCGTTATGCCATGAAAAAATTTCAATTGCCAAAAACATATCTGCCTGACTACACATGTGAGCGACTGCCAAAGCGAGTAACATGTGTTCATGTTTGTGGCCACCTTTGCTTCATACTTATTTTAATGCCAAAAAAATAAATATGAAATTGCTTTATGCAAATTTGTGTGTAGGCTGTGCGAGCCCCAAATTTAGACGCCACAGCACTATGACTCAGTATGCTGCGAGTTTCTTGCGGTAACCAATAAAAATCGATGGCATGTATTACATATATACCATTATAAATAGACCCACACAGGAGATATTGTGTGAAAATTGTTCTTATTTTAAGCATCGCTGAATCCGGCACTTCTTACTTCTACAATTAAACTACTCACTCTTTTCCGACATATGGTGTTGCATTTTTTCGGCTCGTACACCGACAACACCAAACAACAAGAATCGTGAGGTCAGCCCTGACATTCTTGCAGAGGCATCTAGAAATGGATCGAGCCTTAGCTGGCCTTAAATAATATTTAAATATTTCATAAATAACGCGCTGCCTCGTATTTAAAAAAAGTCCGGCTCAGACCAATTTTACACAACATGAAAGATGCCAGGTCGTACATACTCATACCACATACTCGCACTGCTGTGTGTGGAAATTAGAACATTGGTCAAAATCCTGTCCATATGACAGTTTAAGTTATTACAACTGAGAATAGGCGCGATATATTTGCACGCAGGCACAGAGAAAGCCGCGCAGACCGCTGTTTAAGATCGACGGGGTGCACTTCTTTATGGTTTATTTTGTTTTTGTTGTGTACGTTTGGTGCAGTGTTTCCCCCCTGACAATGTGTGGCACCATCAGCTGCCATTACCCTCTCGCTGCGTCTCACAAAGATGCTCCACTTGAATGTGCCCCCGATTCCTTCATTCAAATGGCATGCGCTGCAATTATGTGTTGTTGATTAGATCACATTCAATGTTTTCTCCTCTCTTATGTGGAAGCCAACAAGAAGTGTGTAGTGGAACAGGGTAACAATTACTACATAGACGCACTCTGTGGAGCAAACTTGCAAGCAGAATTTGAGGAAAACGACACAATTTCTTTGACAATTGACTTTAATTGAGGAGCAATTAATTTGTGGTTCAACAACAACAACTTTTTCATTTTCAAGTAGCGTATACACCCGGTGTGCGTTGTACGTAAAAGATATATATAATGAATATATTTGAAGCTGTTCCCAAGACCCCTATTTTGATACGTATGCGTATTAATATTCTGAATTGCCTGAAAAGTGCCATTCCCCTTGTTTAATGCCTAAGCAATTTTACGGTAGGTTTACGCCGAGTTTCAGCATTGAGACTTGTAAGTAATTCCAAAGCTAATCCTTATTAAAAACTGTAATCAATATGGGTGGCCCCATGCTCTGAGAGTCATTGATGTGTGACTTAAAGTTCAGAAGTTGTACAGAAAATATGAGTCGCAAAAAATTGCTACGCTCCTTGTCCAACGGTCATGAAGTTTCATCGGTGGAGTGACGGATCCAAGTCAACACGCTTCACAGTGATTCGACTCCATACAACCGCGGAACAAAATTAGAAGGAGTGATCCGTTCTTCATAAAATTTGGTATACTAGTTAGTCTGCTGAATTGAAATCTCCATTTTTTTTCTTAAACTTTTGTAGTTTGCTAATGTCTGAGACTTAAATTTGCAATTTTCGTCATTTTTGGTGCGCTATAGCAACGAGTGTGTTGGGTAGATTTTTCAGATTTTACATTTAATCGGTAACGTTAACATTGATAATTGCAAAAAGTAACAGAGATTGTCTTAGGACCCTTTAGTTTTGCAATAAAAAAGATAATAATAGACGTATGTTTTGCTTTTTTGCAGTTTTCTCAATTTTTCATGCTGATTGCATACTTTTAGGGATGAAATAAATAAATTTTGTCGAAAAATAGGTGTTTAGGCCACTTTTCAACTTGAATTATTTTCTGAGATCGGAAGATATCGGAGGATGTAATTACATTTTCCGACAAAGAAAGAATGCTGCTTAAAATAAAAAAAATCCAGGAACATACTTTCACATATTTTTTAGATATTTTCCTCTAAGTTTTGGCAATTTTCAGATTTTTAATTTAGAGAAATATTTTAAATTAAAAGTGAAGTAAAAGCCTTTGAGAAAACATTGAAAGCGAAAATGGCCACATCATTTCTTAATCTATTTTGAAAGTTTTAGCAACTTCTTGGTAACCATATATTTAAAAAATTTTTTTTTACTCAATAGACTAAAAAACAGAAAATATGTGTTTACATTTTTTGTGGAAAAAAGTTTCAACTTTGAGCCGCTTTTGCACAGACACTAATTAATTTTTAGCAACGATTTTTTTTGGTTTTCTTAGTTGGTGTTTTACCTTTTAAATGACATCACAATTGTTAAATTCTGAAACTATAAATTTTTTGAATTTTGTTTATGGAACGAATCACTGTGCATTGTGTCAAAATACCAGATCAATCAAGTTGTTTCCGAGTCAATAAAGGATACATATTTGTTGTACTGTAGTTTTCTGTACCGATGACTTTAAATTTGATCCAAATCTAAGAATGTTTGTATTTAATACCATTAAGGTTCAACCGCTAATGGTGTTTTATACTACTACGACCGCTTTCATCCCAAAGTCCTGTTTACAATAAAAACTATACCTCCGAATGTACTTGATTTGATAAGCTCAATTTTGGTAAACTTACTCCTGCCACTCGCCTCGGCATCGACACCAGTTCCATTGCCGCCAGGAATGGCAATGCTCAGGCCCATCGCGGGCAACTGTTCCAGTTGTTGCGCCTGGGGGCGCAGGTCCCGATAATCCACGAACTCATCTCGTTCGCCGCGCAGACAAGACGTCAGACCGCGCGACGAGGTGCGTCGATTGACGGCCTCCTTTTCCAGTGATCGGCAGTAGAGGTGTGTGGTGCGCTGCAGCGACTGGTTCTTGGAGCCACTGCCATTGCTGCCACCACTACCGCTGACGCTGCTGGTGTCCATAGGCGGCAGCGTCAGCTCATTGTGCAGTATTTGTAGCGACTTTTCCTCGGTTGGCGGTATAGCGACACAATTCATCTCTTCGATTCAGGTAGATTAAACTTTGGTTGATTTTTTTACATTTATGAATAAGTGGTTTTTGGTGTTGTTACGTGAGATTTTATATTGTTTCCTTTGAGAATTAATACTTTTGCGTTGTTTACTTGTTGTGTCTGTAAAGCTGCGTGCATTGTTGCATGTGTTGTCCTGGGTTAATCAATTTGCTGTAAATTTTGACATTACACTTAATCTTTCTATGGAAATATTCATTGCTAACTGAACCATGTTGACGTTGGTAGCAATTGATTGTCTATTCCATTAAATTATAACGAGTTTTACTTACAAAAAAAGTTCATCCAAGAAATATATTAGAGACAAGGCGTGACATGGCGAAGTGAAGTGGGCAAAAACCTTGACATCAATACAATTGTTGAGCGTTCTGACAGCGTTTTTCTTTTCTCGTCTACAAATTTCTCCAGTAAATCAGAAATCATGTTTTTTTCATTTTTAACATGACATGTTCGAAATGAAATATAATCTACTCAACCTTAACACATAAAAATCCCATAAGTTACTCTTCCAATGCCCACCTCTATCCGAATAGAACCTCAAGTTCATGGCATTAAATGCCTTTTTGGCCAAACTACAAATTTTTCATATGTGTAAGCAGATTTTAATTTCACTTATATGTACATGCCGAGCATAATTTAATTTCTGCACTGCCCTTTCATGCCGCTACGCACACGTGGTTTTCCCTCCAATTAGTGCAACCTCAGTCGTGAAAAGGCAAGCGAGTGTAAAAATTTCAAAACCAGCACACACGCAAACGCACACTTTCAAATTGTAGCCGTGCAGGAGCGAAGAGTGCGCTTCAAAATGTGGGCACACGCTGACGCCTGCAGCGTCAACGACAACATCAGTCGGTGCAAGAACGAAGCCGAATTGCTACGGCAAATAGTGGAAATTCTCAAAATATGAAAGCGGAAGAGCGGCAACCGAAACTTGTGTTCTATTTCAATGACTGAGAGAGCACTTCTCAGTGGATATATTTAACGGTGGCGGTGGTGCGAAAACTCTAGATGCGAGTTCTGGCACTAACCCCTTAGGCTGCCCCATTTGAAACAGTTCGGCGCAACTTCAACTAAAATGCCACCAAATATTTTGTGGCACAACTTGTCATGTAACGACTCCCTGGGCCACTGAGTGCGCCAATCTCTTCTTGTGAGTTCAAAAAAGTGCAAACGTACACTACGCAACAACATGTTACAACGCACTTGATTGTGTACATGTGTAGATAGTCATTTTTGACAGCAACAAAGCTTTATAATGGTTCAAACTTATGTAAATGAGGCCTAACAAATAACTACTCGTAAAGCATTGGAGGTGCACTCACGTGGAACAATGGAGCCCACGTTTCGACGTGTGCGTACAACTGCTTAAAGCCAGTTTAAAGTTTTAGGTCTATGTATTTATTTACAATAACGAACTTTAGACACTTTTTAACATACACACATATATACGTCTATGTATGTCGATTCGATTCAGAGACTCCACATACCCAAACTCCACATACACATGTCAGCAAACTGGTGCAACATGGCCGCTCAACGATAACCAGCGTAAATATTACGAAAGGTAAGAAGTCTTCTGCATATAAGTAGTCGTACCCCTGAAAGCTGTTATTCAGTTTTATAATAATACAAACACTTTTATAGTTTCTAAGACCTTAGTTAATGACAAAATCCATTCTTATACCAAATCTCAATACTCCAGAGATATACACAACAATTTGTTTACTTATAGGCGGGGCAGGGCCTATCTATTGTAAAAGTATCATACAATCCGCACGATCTGGTTCTCTTCGAAATTGGCAGTTCGTATACTAAATATATATACTAAATATATGATTATAAAAAAAAAAACTACAACAGTTCCATACTTCTGTTTAAAAGGGTTGATACAAATTTATAATAAAATTATATTAAAAGTGGACATTAAGAAATATCATACCGGGAGATTGGAATTATCAGCCCAATGGGGGTTTTAAATAAGACTAGACAGACTTTTAATGCTGACTTCAATAAAACATCTATAACCGAGAATCGCTAACGAAAAAATGGGCATTATAATGAGAATAAACCAAAGGCATTTGCCTAACAAATGATGTAGTGGATCTCGAATCTCCAACCTTCCAAGGATATGACTTACAGTGGACGTCCAGTATAACGAACTTTCCATTTAACGAATTTTCGATTTAACGTACCGCCAAATTTTTTCCATTGATGGTTCTATATTACGAACAAAAGTGACATTTTCTATTCGATATAACTAGTGTCCGACCGAATAATCGGTTTCGGCCCAAATAAGTGGTTTCGGTTTCGGTTTCAGTTTCGACCAAAAAATTTTTTACATTTTATTGTGTAGCAGATATATAGTAAAAGGAGGAGTAATTTAGATGCCAGCAATGTAAATAAACTTCCTTTTTTTAGCATATAATATTAAATTATTTAATTTTGAATATTATCGAGTAAGGTACGAAAGGGTGATTTCTTCTTGTTTACGTTTTTAAAAAATGAATAAATTGTTTTTATTAATAAGTATTTATTTATTTATGCTATGTTTGTTTGTTTGTTCTTTATTTACTTAATGTAAAATTCGCTTGTTGAAAAAAGTGCTTGATATGGTGATTTTTATTTCAACTAGAAAGTTTCGGTTTCGGCCGAATATAAAAAAAAAACCGAATATTCGGTTTCGGTTTCGGCCCAAAAAAGTGGTTTCGGTCGGACACTAGATATAACGAATATTTATGTTGTTTTTCACCCTTCGAATTGTTTTTATTTGAGCATTCACATTCTTTACAATAACAATGAAAGTTTGGTTTCATCAAGTGAACGGTTTTTGAGGTTTTTGTTTTTGTTACGTTAAATTACCATTACCAAATTACGTTAACACTTTTAAGTGACCAACATTTTCAAATTCTGTTTGTATGCATTGCTGATCATTTTCACAGGATTTGTGTTGCGTTCGGTCGGCTTTTTTCTTTTAAAAATTAAAATTTCAATTATCAATCAAAAGAAATTGCCATACAGAAAAGTTTACTTGCGGTAAAGAGGCAATCGCGCATCGAAGACTTTTTCACTTTCTTTTTCATAAAACAAGATATTTGTTTAACCTTCTGTCTGTCCGTTGCTCGAAAATGCGTTCACTGTCCTTTGAGGTCAGGATGACCCCAATCAAACGGTTATATAATTTACTGACAAAACATGAAGAAATGTTACACATAAATCACAAAAGAAAAGGGGAAAGCCCCGAAAAGTGTTTTTCTCGATTTGTTATTGGGTTGTAAGCGCGATTAACACTAAATAACACAAGTAGACGAGTGCACAAAACCGCTCAACCGTTTTATTAATTCCGCCTGGGGTCAAAGAGACGCCTAGGGACAGGCAGAAAGTTAAAAACTGAATATGTGAGACTTATTTTTGAAGAAGGATGGTTTAAAACAAAAAAAATTTTCGATCGATTTAACGAATATTTCGATCTAACAAATTGGGGGTACAACATAAGATTCGTTATATTGGATGTCCACTGTATTTACAAAGGCCTGGAAGCCGCGCAAGCAACCCACCCACCTCAACCCAGGTTCAAGTAAGTTGGAGGAAACAGGACAAAAACAAAACTAGTGTCTGACCGAAACATCTTTTTTGGGCCGAAACCGAATTTCGGTTTTTTTTTTAATATTCGGCCGCAACGGAAACCGAAACTTTCTAGTTGAAATAAAAATCACCATGTCAAGCATTTTTTTTCAACAAACGAATTTTACATTAAGTAAATAAAGAACAAACAAACAAGCATAACATAACATAAATAAATACTTATTAATAAAAACAATTTATTCATTTTTTAAAAACGTATACATGAAAAAACCACCCTTTCATAATATTCAAAATTAAATAATTTAATATTATATGCTAAAAAAAGGAAGTTTATTTACATTGCTGGCATCTAAATTACTCCTCCTTTCACTACACCTGCTACACAATAAAATGTAAAAAATATTCTAGAAAGTTTCGGTTTCGGCTGTTCGGTCATTTTTTGGCCGAAACTGAAACCGAAACCACTTATTTGGGCCGAAACCGAATATTCGGTCGGACACTAAAGAAAATCCTTCATAGATTACACTAATTTTTATATTTATTTATCATTATTCTTCAATTTGTAAAAAAAAATAGCTAACTTTTTTAGAATAAAAGTTCACCATTTCTCGTTTATCGCAATGCGTCAGCTATCGACCGGTGTAGTAGATGTTCAGAAGCCCTATCGATATAACTTGAACTATAACTGTTCGGAAGCTGTATTCCTCTAGAATGATAAATACCCCTAGTATCCTCGGCCTGTAAACCCCTACCCATACCGTTCCCAAAGACGTTCAGTGAACACTGTTCACGAGGCCATTAGTTACAGTATGCACTGTAGCGGCCGAATACTGCCCAATTTCAACTAATGAACGACAGCGGGAAATAATGAAAAAACGCCAAAGTGGAGCTTCATTGTTGTCTGCCTGCTGTGTCATCATCAGCGCCAGCAAAAATATGCTATGCACGAGTGACATTTGCAGCGTATGAATGTATGTGCTGGGGTTTCTAAGCTTTGCATTTGTCGTACAGTGCATTGTGCGTAAAGGGAGCAGTGCTCGCTTATGACTGCGGCGCACTCAGTCAGAGAGCGTCAGTCAATTTGGCCGCCAACCAAGCTGCGAGTCAGTCAGCCAGTCGGTGAAACTCTTGTCTCGTTGTTGTTTTTGGTTGGTACTGATTAATTCAGCTACATATAGTAGTTGCATACACGCTCCACTGTGCAAGCAGACGTTTGTTGTTCTTGTTGTTGCGATTTTTTTTGATTTGAGATATGAACTGAAGACACTGTTGTGTTAGGTCTTCTGGGGATTTCGCCGTCGTGTTGGCACCACTTCAAGTAATGTAGTGTACGTAGTCGAAAAATATTCACAATTATATTTTACACTTAAATAAATCATTTGTTATTAAAAAAATTGTCCTACTATGTACATTTATTTACTAGATTAGTTAGGGCAAAGCGGCACCCAAAAGTAGCCGTTTTAAAGGCCTTCAATTTTTTTTAAGGAACAGTTTTGAATATTTGTTTTACAGTTTTGAATCTGGATGCTTTAATATTTCAACATAGTTAACGACATTGTACGTATTTAACCCTTTCCGGTCAATTTCCACCTTTCTTGAGATAACAATATTTCCTTCAAAATATTGACTCTCATTGAACATTTTAGCAATAAAATACAACAAAATATCAAAAAAATCATTTAGGTTGAGAATTACAGCTCAATTAATTTTGTACGAAATATCGTACAATGGTCCGCAAAGGAGTAAAATTTCATGAAATTTTGATTTTTTCAAAAAATCCCTTCTTGGCGAAGGTTAATTCTTCAGGATGTACCTACAGTCCAAAAATCATGTTTGTAGCTTCAGCGGTTTGGGCTGGGCGATGATTAATCAACCAATCAATCAGTCAGTCAGTCAGGATAAACAATCTATGTATAAAAAAATGAAAGCGGTACCACGCCCCCGTGTCCAAAAACCCACCCCATTCCTCCTGTCGAAGGACACGACCAAATCGTTAGTTTGTACCGGGTGTCATTGATGTGAGCGCTCTAGTGCCACGCCCCTTGTCCAACGCCCATTAAATTTTACCGGTGGAATGAGACGTTTACGTCATGACTCTGTACCAAATTTCAATACTGTGCGAATTACAATTCCAGAGATATACCATATTAAAAAATTTTGTGGTATGGGCGGTGCCACACCCCCTAGTCCAAAATCCACCCTATTCCCCCTGCCGAAGGACACGACCAAATCGTTAGTTTGTACCGAGTATCATTGATGTGAACGCTCTAATTCCAAAGTTACACCGGAATTTAAAAAGTGCCACGCCCCCTGTCAAACGCCCATTAAATTTTACCGGTAAAATGGCACGTTTACGCCATGACACTGAACCAAATTTCAATGCTGTGCGACTTATAATTCCGAAGCTATTTTACATTAAAAAAATTGGGTTGTATGGGCGGTGCCACGCCCCCTTGTCAAAAACCCAACCCATTCCCCCTGTCGAAGGACACAAAATAAATAATAAGTTTGCACAGAGTGTCATTCATGTGAACGCTATAGTTCCAAAGTTACACCGAAATTTAAAAAGTGCCACGCCCCTGTCCAACGCACATTAAATTTTACCGGTGGAATGACATGTTTACGCCATGACACTGTACCAAATTTCAATGCTGTGCGACTTATAATTTCGGATCTATGCCATATTAAAGAATTGAGATGTATGGGCGGTGCCACGCCCCCTTGCCCAAAATACGCCCTATTTCCCCTGCCGAAGGACAGACCATATCGTTAGTTTGTACCAAGTGTCGTTGATGTGAATGCTATAGTTCAAAAGTTACACCAGAATCTAAAAAGTGCCACGCCCTTGTCCAAAGCCCATTAAATTTTAGCGGTCGAATTACACGTTTACGCCATGACACTGTACTAAATTTCAATGCTGTCCGACTTATAAATGAAATTTCAAATTTCAGTCAAATTTTATTAGTCACGTGGTTTACAGATGGGCGTGGCAGGCCTGCAAATGCAAAAAATGTGTTACCAAATCCATAACTTAAAAAAAATGCAAACATAACTTGCAACCTTTCCATTTGTACGATATATCGTACAAAGCTTTGCAACCCTTGTGGTCATTTGTGGTCATATATCGTACAATTTTTTTAAAGATTCGGGAAAAATATTTAAACGCAAAAAATGTTAAATTTAATAAGTTTTTTAAATCTACTGAGACTCAAACTTTGAAATTGTTACTAAAAATTAAATTGTTGTTAAAAATTCCTACGCAGAAGCATCGTCATTTGCTGGTTTTTCAAATTCTTGCGCAAAGAGCAGCTTAGAAAACAAACTCATATTGTGCAATTATGGCTATAATGATATATATTTTTAAACAGAATGATGCAACACAGCCTATTTAATAAAAACTAAAAAGTCGTTCCATAAAAAGTGCATTCGCTGTCAAATAAAAAATCTTCGAAAAATATGTACGATATATCGTACAAATTTCCGGAAAGGGTTAAGTTATTTTTATGGTTAGACGAATTGTACAGCAACTTATAACTAATCAAAATCCAAACATTAAAAGTAGCATTTAATTATATTTAAAGCGCACGAATGATAAATTCCTGTGAATAAATAACAAACATCTTGAAAATTTCCATTTTATTTTTGCCTGTGTTTTCTCCAGAGTGCTTAGCGCTCTACGTAATCAATCAATCATTCTGAAAATTTAGCCAAATGGCCTGGTTTCGAGATTATAATATTATACTATATAAAGGTTAGGTAAGGATTAATGACTCCTTTTAGCATACTCTCACTTTTGCAACGCGGCGTGAGACTTTGTTCTTCCAGCGCTGCTGAAAGCTGTTGTAACAAGTTTTGACTGTCAAGAGGACGATGAGACTGCTGCTGACGATATGAGTGAATGTTCAGTTTTTGGACGTTACAGACACAAATGCTTTGGCTAGTTGTCTCTAATGGAGGACGACTGACTACTGGCTTCGTTTTATAAAAGCAATCCAGAGTGTCTGGGAAACTTGATGTCAAGGGTTGTTTATTGAAGGTCGCAAAATCACCTAACGATGGGAGTGGCCAGATTTACTTCAAGTAGTTCCGATTCCAGGCACTTACTACTCAAGGGGGAAGGCAACAGTTGAGATGCACTGGACAGCAATGCCTACGTCCCTGCGTCCATGGCAATGTGTAATAATAATAAGTTTTTACTTGTACTTTAAACAACGAAACGCTCACAATGGCAACGTAGCACACAATAGCCACACATTTTGCTCGTCTCTTCCATACAACAACAGAACAGGCAAAAATGTTAATAATAGCCCCAGGCAGAAGAGCTGCCCATAAGCCATGCAAAGTACGCAAAATGACACACACAACCAAACGTCTTCAAAAATTTAACAAAAAGTGGGCAGACATACGTTCTCTGTAATGACGCAAACAACAAAAAAAAAGGAATGTCTTTCCATATTTCACATTTTTAATGCAAATATATGTTTATGTGATTTGCGGGGTAAAAAGCAAAATGCTGGCATGAATGAAATTGGCAACAATTAAATGCACGACACGGACAACGGAAAGACTTTACTCAGGGTACGTAAATAAATGTTTACCCTGAGTAGGTCAATTAGGAGACCGGCCTCGATAGTAGCGCGATGGCTTCTCATACCAGAGGCCCCAGGTTCGAATCATAGCTCGGGCTGGTGAAAGGAGATGAGAATTGTGCTCTTGGCAGGCAATAGCAAAACTTCCAAGTGTTGAAGAAAAAACTGCCAACCGCCGTTCGGATTCGGCATTAAACGGTAGATCTCCCCCACCCTTTCCCCACCCGCTTGAAATATGTATTGTAACCAAGAATGATAACGTAAAGATTACGCCATCCGGCTGATGACGTCGTTGGTGAAGGTTATGAGGCCATTTTTATTACTGGTGCGTACATTCTTTCTTAAGACTGAGAACACGTTATATCAGGGACCGGAAATAACAGTTATTTATGAAAACTATATTTGAAAAATTTACTATGAAGGAAGAGTCATACAAATTAATGAAATATACCAATACATTTCAATCAAACTTAGCAAAAAACTTTTTTTGTAATTTTTATGGAAAAATTAAAAAATAAGATAAAAAATAATTTAATATTTTAAAAATCCTTTAATAACAATTATTTTTAATTTTTTTAATATTATTTTACAAATAACAGTTTTATTTAAATTTTTATTTTATTTGTCGTACGATAAAAATTATAATTGTTATCACTGAATGATTTTTAATCATCAATAAAAATCATTCAGTGAATTTTATTTATAAAGTCATCAATAAAAATCATTCATTGACTTTTATTTTTTATGTCATCAATAAAAATCATTCGGTCACTTTTATTTATAAAAGTCATCAATAAAAGTCATTCAATGACTTTTATTTTTTAAGTCATCAATAAAAATCATTCAGTGACTTTTATTTTTTAAGTCGCAATATAAAAGTTCAAAGATCAAAAATATAGATACATTTCGATATTTATTAAATCCAGTAGTGCAATTAATGAAAATGACTTTTATATTGTGACTTAACAATAAAAGTCACTGAATGATTTTTATTGATGACTTAAAAAATAAAAGTCATTGACTGATTGTTATTGATGACTTTTATAAATAAAAGTCACCGAATGATTTTTATTGGTGACTTTTATAAATAAAAGTCACATACTGATTTTTATTAATGACTTAAAAAATAAAAGTCATTGAATGATTTTTATTGATGACTTAAAAACAAAAAGTCATTGAATGACTTTTAATGATGACTTTTATAAATAAAAGTCACTTACTGATTTTTATTGATGACTTTGAAAATAAAAGTCATTGAATGATTTTTATTGATGACTTTTATAAATAAAAGTCAAGGAATGATTTTTATTGATGACTAAAAAAATAAAAGGTACCAATAATTGTAAACATACGACAAATAAAATAAAAATCTAAATTAAACTGTTATTTGTGGACCCATAAGAAAAAAGTAAAAAATAATAATAAGTCAAAAATAATAATAATAAATTTATTCGAACGTCACAGGCAGTATGGAATTTATTTCTTGTATTAAAAGGCAAACCTTCATGCTTTTTTCGAAATTAAGGTGACAGAAGCAAGCTTTTTTGTTTCGATCGGCTTTTGTCAATCCCGAGATTTTTTGGGACTAAATTGTCCGGGGTCCCGGGATTTCGGCATTTTGGGACTGCAATACCTAGTGGACAGTGAGTGGCACTACTTGGGTTGCCAGATTTCGGACCACCAACAGTTAGTGAAACATTAATTAACGCCACAAAGACAAACAACAAACGATTGCGAAAGTAAGTCAAAAGTTAAAGCCGTAAAGTGAAAAAACAAAAATCCAACAAAAAATAATCAACACGATACCGACTGAAAACCCCGCTAACAATAACGTATAGCGAAGGCAAATAATTTCTTTTGAAAAAAACCACAGTCGCGGCCAACTCATTGTTCATCCGCTCTCACCATTTAAAATAAACCAAATACTTAACATATTGCAGGCATCTCAATTGCAGGAGATTTTTTGTAGAATATGCGAAACAGAAATTGCCGAAGTTGAGAAAATTTAAATAAGAATACAAAATAGGGAATACGAATAGGCAATAAAAGGTGATAATCTGACTTTAAGCGGAAATTGCGGTTTCCCAATAATAAAACAGCGAGTTAGCAAACAATAACCACAATCGCAAGAGGCCACAGGGCATAGCCGCATTTATAAGTACTTAAAGGAAAGAGGAGGAGCGAAAAGCGAAACATTCCACAAGCGGATACCGAGATTTTGAGGTTATGTTGGGCTGGTAAGAGATCTCACTTTAAATAAAAGAGAACAATATACAATTGAATTCAAATCAAATGAAAAGCGTAGTCGAATTGACGTAGTTGTGGTTTAAAATCAACTCTTTTTCCTATTTATTAAATGGGAAAAACAAAAGCATCCCATAAACAACTTTCAATAATTTCGGCATTTTGTTTACATTGCATAAAGAGAAAAACATAACAAAACAATCGACGCTGCCGCGGCTTTTTAACACCTTCAATTTTTTTATTTTCATTGTTTCGAGTGTATCATTTCCAAAAATAAGTTTCCAATAGGAGCGTAGCGGAGCCACGGCGCGAAAACAGGCACACAACAAATGCGGCCCGAATAAATTTAGCAGCAGCAGCAGATTCTTAGACGACAGTCAACCGACTATCTGTACAGAAACACACATTTGCTGCTGTCTATGAACATTTCGGAAATGCTTTAAATAACTTTGCGATTTTTGAACCTTCACATTGAAAAACATGCGAACAACGGATACTTTGATATTTTAAAAAAATTCATATTTAAATTAACAATTTCTCTACACACATTTGTTCGACTATCCCATCCAAAAGCTTCGGAAAAGCTCGAAAACCATCCAAAATTGTTTACAATGCACCACACCACTTGTTCATCGACAATACGCTCACTGCCTGCCTCGCGTTCTGCGTCCAGCGGCCAGTCATCACTCCTCAAACAATTCGTTAAACTATAATTAACACGCGAACAATTACAACCACAACTACACACACATAACATACAAGTAAGTCCATTTTTGCTGAGTGGCTGCTCACCGATAAAAATTGTGTACAAGACAAATACTAAAACATTTATTTTCGTTGGGATTTGTGCTGGTGCCCGCCGAGGCGGTTTCGATTCGAATTGAGTTTCAATTGTTTTGATTTTGATTTCTTCTGCAAGTAATGGCGAGCGGGGCGCCAACAGACCCAACGAAATAATAACGAAGAAATATTGACATGAACAAGGCGACTCGTTGGCAGTAGGAATAAATAAATGTTTTAAATATTTGTTGGTCAACTCGTTGGTAAACTGTCGATGGAATCGTTTGTCTTGAATCGGTCAGTGTTGGTCCAGTGCTAATAACACTGTGCAAGTCGAAAATTCCGACATGGCAATTCAGACAATTTTTAAATTTTTTTCTAACTTGACTCTGGGTCCAAAGCCATTTCATATTCACCTTCGCAATCAATTTAATATTAAAAAATATATTCAGAAAATCAAAAATATGAAATGTTTTATATTTCATTGTAAAGGGACAATATGGTAGCAAACTTATTGTACCTTAGTAATGGATTTTTTCGAGAAAAAAATCCGTTAAAAAAAATTTTTTATAAAAAAATGTTTTTTTCGCTTAAAACTTTTTATTAGTACATCTTACGTATCTAATGTTGTACATCAAAAGAAAGGTATGAAAAATACCTTTCGTTTGATACCCATATCGTCTAAATCAGTTGGAGATTAATTGAGTTTTTTGATAAAAACTTTGAACTTTGACGCCGAGCCACGCCTTTTATGGGCGTTTCCCAGGCAAAATTTTTAGTTTGTTAGATGCAGCAGCCAACCCTCTGTATAAAAGCATACTCATTTATTTTTTCACGAGGGTTCCCTATACTACATTTATGCCTCGACGAAAGTGGGGTTTTTGGGACATTTTTGTCGAAAACACAGTTTGAATGTATTTTTTTTGGATTGGTGTTTTAAGCAAATTTGTTGGTCGTTAAAATATCTACTAACTTGCCGAAGACAGTAAAGCGATATTCGGAACGATTTAGGACCTATTAGCATATAAACGTTCGAAGACTTAAGCGACGAACTCGACTCAAATCAGCAAACTTCAAAGTCAGATTTCTCTTAAACTAGAGCCAATCCAGCCAAACGGCTGGTGGAACTCAACTCAGTATACCTATAGAAAGTCGCTCAGTAGGTCCCCCCCATGTCTGAATTTTTGAGGGTAAATTTCACGCACAGTGTAATTATCCAAGACTATCTATTCTATCTAAAATTCGAAATTGCTTCCAGCAGTACAAGAATTTATGTGCATGTCAAGCACCAAACTTCCACATCGTTGGACAGCTTTGGACCGTTAGGCTGAGACTGCTCTATTCGCTTACAAGTTAGGAATTATGGATAGGGAGACTTTTCCAAAAACGTTCGTTGAAACAAATTCATTTGTTATTTCATAATTGTGAATAAACACGAGTTTGCCGTTGTCGTTCGTCTGTACTTGCAGTGGAATTTTCCTCACCCGGCCACTCTCCGTTTTCTCTATTTAAATCTACAATTTATGCAAATTTATTGAGTGCACGGGCTCGTGCAAATGCGGACGCGGGTGCAAGCGCATAGATCGACACTCGTATAACTTGCTCTGCCTAGAGCAGCCTATGCGATATATATATATTTATGTAACTATGTACATACTACAGATCTTTGCACTTGATGGCGAGCGCCGTACGCAACGTGTGCTAGAGTACGTATTTGTTGTTAATGCTCGTCTGGGTATTTTTTGTATTGTCGGACACCGAACAAGTTTGCCGCGTTAATCAGAAATCGGCTTAGAAGTGTTTCAAGGTTGGTATAAAAATAAATTAAATTCAAAATAGCGGAATGAAAAAAATGCATTAATTATAATGAAATGCACAACGCCGACGTACAGCCGAAGTATGTATGCCATATAGTGAGCGAATAGAATAAAACTATGTAAAATGCCGAAGGAAAATTTGTATAATTTTGTTTTTGAATTTTTTAAAAGCAAATGCAAATGTAAATAACTGAAATGTTAATTATTGACTGGTTTGCGTATACATTAACTCGGCCCTTTTATTTGTGTCCGAAACAGAGACGGCACTTTGTGCTATTTTGAGCTGTAAAGTAATAAATGCTTCAGACAAACATATGAAGAATTACATATGAAGCATTGATAAGAATGAACAAGTATAACACCGTGCGACAAAAATCCAAAAATGTCAAAACACACGAAAAAATCTATATACTGGTAAAACTTAAGTGCAAAAATGGTTCTATAAATACGATTTCAGCATGCTTAATGAGTATTAAAGTATTAAATTTTTTAAATCCTAAACTAATAAAGTTAGAAGGACGAAATTCAAGGATGTGGTAGTGTATATATTAGTCCTTAAGATATATTTTTTTCAAAAAAAACTATTGGATATTTCCAAGGATATACAAGGATAAAGTTTTAAAAGGACATTTTCAATACCTCTTCGTCCTTTTGCACCAAAACAATAAATTTTGTAAGATTCTAAGGATTTTTCTCTTTCATTTGATACCCATATTGTTATTCTACAATGCGCTCAATTTTTAAAATAATTTTTTGAAATACGTGTAAACATGTCTTTGAAATTTCAAAGTCCTTTAAAAAAAATCCTGACATCAGAGAGAAAAACTAAAAACGCAGTTTTACTATATTTGGCCCCTCGTTTCACGAGAATATAGATTTTTTTCGTGTGTAAAATTTGTTGTCGCACGGTGTAATAGTTGGAACAGCCAAAATCGGATCGAATGTGCTTGAAATTTAACAGATATTTAAAACACACAACAAGCTGTGGACTCATAGCAGCACGAACCCAACATGCCTATGTCAAGTACACACTTGAGGTCTACAAAGTCCCTCAATGCATATGTAACGCATCCAGTCAGATATGTGCACACTGTGAAGCCGGCAACAACTCCCCCAGCCGACTCACCTCATGCACACCGAAACTGTGCTCAATAATTGTGCGTATTCAGCACTTGCAAGGCGTGGTTTTACCTGCTATGCCCACATGTTCCCTGTAACTATATTTTTGTGTTTGTCATTTTACATATATATTAATGTCACGCTGACATGAATACTCAACGCCGTTTTGCGAAGTTGGCAGGTAAGCGTTGAATGGCTTGAGGGAAGCAACAAAACACAATTCAAATGAAACCACATACAATGAAAATATTCAAAATAAAAGAGAATAGACGAAGAACGCGTTGTCAGCAAATTTTGAAGCTTGATTTGTTCGAGTGTGCTAATTAAATTAGGGCACTTACAATTCCGAATTAAACACGCGGCCCCATAAAGAGCAGCTAACACAATGTGCTGACAATGAACAATGTGGTCAGCTTTGTCTTCGTATCGGATGTGTGGAAATTTGAAGCAAAAACTCAACTAACCGCTGCCTTTCATTTTCAAGTAGTTTCGTACATACGGACTGACTATAGAAATTCAGATATTCATACATATATATGTTAGTGTGATGGAGCATTTTCATGAGATCACAGAACAAGTCTTATTGTGGCGGGAACAAATTCAACATATAAGCGATGTAAAAATAGGTGAATGCAAAGTTCAAATGTCTAATTTAAGTCAAATACCACACAACAGTGCTAAACACCATTTGAAAGTTCGTCGGGCCCCTTGCTCGCCTCAAATGAGCCAATCAGAAGGTGATGAAGAATGCGAACAACAGGTTAAGGCAAGCATATCAAATTTCCGAATCCACACACACACACGCACTTGGCTAGACGCATTGTTTCACATAATTAACGTCTACTTGCTCGCACTTGTTTATGAACTTAATTTAGCGTGCAACATTTTTCCAACTTTCTCAGGCTTCCATACAAAGTTTTCATTTTCAGGCAAAGCCACGGCCCGGCAAGCAAAAACGCCACATACCGCTTATATTTCAACACTTTCACGCGCACATTTTTTACCACAAACACTTTTCTATTTTTTCTTACAGTTTGCTTTGGTGAAGAAACGTCACTTCAGAAAAAGCATTTAAAGATTCGCGCAAACATTAAAATATGGCCGCCTGGCCCACATTATACACTTTGCCACGTCTCACTCATGCTGCTGTAATCCACACAAAGCCAGACCCAGCCAAAGCCGTTCATTGGTGTGAATATGTATGTACATGTATCAGTGCGTATTGGGTGGATGGGAGGGATGCGAGAGGAGGTATGTGGGCACGATTTTACAATTCCACTTCATTTCTCCTAAATACGGGCTAAAACCATTTTCGAAATTTCCGCCCTTCAAATGGCGGAACTCAACTTTACTTATGCATTTGAGTATATTAATCTTAACGGGCATACGTCTGTGTTGGTTTGTTCACGTCTGTCAAGTGGTAAGTGATAACAGTCATTACGCGTAACTACAGTAAATACTTGAAATTTTTGCGCAAACAGACTTTTTTCCATCATTCTTGTGGTTGCAAACCAACCAACGGAAAATGCAGACTTGAGTTTCACATCTGATTTAGTTGTTTTCGGTGTTGTAATAGTAAAACAATTTGCAGCGGTGCATACAGCCGTATAGATATGGCATTTATGCCAGTTTAACATTTGCGAAATTTTAGGAGGGTAACAATGACAATGACTCCCCTTTCTATTTACTAAGTTTTCCCCTCATTAAATTAAGTTAAAATGAAAATAAAAGTAAATGTTGACTAAATATGAAACCAAACACAATATTACCTTACAAAAGATTATTAGATGGGAACTTTAATATACTGCATGCATGACAGTTTTTGGTACTTTTCTAGCTTTGTTATTTATATGAAATATTTGTGAAAATGTTTGTCATTGCCAATCTCAAGAAGTAAAATATGTAATTTCTATAAAAGACTAATCCGCTATTCGCCGCTATTGTACCAAACGAACAGCTGGCTTGGAAATCGAAATGTAGTAATTTTGTTCTAATTAAAAAGGAGAACTGGGGTACATTTGACTTTGGGGCACATTTGACTATGACCGTTTTGAAATCAAATCGAAATTTCTCTATTGGGAACAATAAAATACGTGATTTCATAAAGCGTCATAAAGTTTGACAGTTTGTGCGCAAATTTTGGCGAAGCAGCACGTGCTTTTCTTTTTTTACGGGAGTTTCTGTTATTTTGTGACAGTGATGTGAAGTGAGTTTAATAATTAGTTCAAAGTGGTAAACTAATTTTACTTACATTATTTTCAATTTTTTCGAGAAATGTTGCTAATTAAAGGTCATTAAAGTATTTTAGGTAAGAAAATTAAATCAAGTAAAATAAAGCATATGGGGCACATTTGACATACAAGATGTGGCAGTAATTATGCGTAGCGAAATCGAGTTAAAACTTCCAATTCCAGAAAATCCGGCTTCAACTTCACGTTGTCGTACAAAATATATTTTTAAGATTAGGTTAGGTTAGGTTAGGTTGAGGTGGCTGCCTCTGTATGAGACACACTTAGGCCTCTTAATGGCCCCGTTGTGATACCACAGATTCCACCCGTTTGAAATGCGTATGCAACACTGTTTTTTCAACATGTGATACACCACACATTTCAAACGGATGGGGAAAGGGAGGGGGGCGGACCTACAGTTTAACGCCGAATCCGAACGGCGATGGGCAGTTTTTCTTTCACACTTGGAGGTTTTGCCATTGCCTGCCAAGAGCGCACTTGTGCGATTCTTGTAATTCTCATTCCCTTCATGTGGATAGCGACAGAAGTAGATGAGTGTTTTTTTCCAGCCCAAGCCAGGAATCGAACCCGGGGCGCTCGGTATGAGCAGCCAGCGCGCTACCCGCTGAGCTATCGAGGCCGACACATTTTTAAGATTAACTTGTCCAAATATTTTGTAAAATAAGTTTATTTTTATCCAAATTATTATTTTTTGTGTTCAATTTTTGTTAACTAGAAACTTATAAATGAAATATCTGTTATTTATTTTATCCTTCGCGTAAAATGAAATATTAATAAATATATAAAGAAATTGTGCTTATTTTTAATCAGAAGCGATTTTATTTTCTTTCACAAATATATGTAGATGTCAAATGTTCCCCTCCCAAAGTCAAATGTGCCCCTTGACTGGGGTACATTTGACAAAATGACTTTTTTAAAAAAATATGAAATTATAACGAGCAAAATTTTCTGTATAAAAAAAATAACTTTAAATTTCACATAATCACTTTCGAGAAAGCAGGATTGATTTTTAAAATTAATCAATCACGTTTCGAGAAATATAGGTTTAAAAAAAAGGTGTCAAATGTACCCTATTTTCCCCTAATAATTCGTTCAATTCAAAAATACAACATTTCAGCATTTAAACTTACATTACATTAAGTGAAACCTCGTCTACAGATTAACCTATCAAAATCGAAATTATTGGAACGAGATAAAAAGAAGATTTCTCAATTTGAGCGTCGAATGAACTTTTCATACAGCACCATGACTTCATACAAAACCAAATGTCAACTATGCAATCTGCAATATTTAGCTCTCAAGTAGTTGTATCAAGCAAATTATTTCTTAATGATGTACTCAACTCTCGTCTCGAATGCCTATTCATAACCCTGAAAGACCACTCAGGGAATGATTCAATCAGTGTTACCAGATGGATTTCAAGCAATCCCCATGAAATGAAGTCCATTTCTCCCTACTAAAATTTCCCCCCAAATTTTTAATGCACACATAAAATGAATATTTCATAAAAATTGCTCATTCTATTTGGCACATGAAATCAAAAAACACCACTAGCCAATATATCTGAACAAGGTGTTGATGTAACAAAAATGCAACATGATTGGCCAAAAGACATTTAAAAAGCGTAAATTCAAAATGTCTGTAAAATATTTCCCTCTAAATTGTTTCCCTAAAATATTTATCATACAATTTCCCCCCAATCCAAACACATAAGCCCCAGGAAAACCCCCTAATGGTCTTTCGGCCATCCTTCTTAAACAATGCTCTTCACTTATTGAGCCTCTTCTGCTTATTTTCAATAAATCACTCTCTTCCGGGAGGTTCATCGATGCCTGGAAGAAGGCAACTATTACTCCAATTTTTAAAAGTGGGAGCAAAAATGATGTCTCTAACTCCCACCCATTTCTTCATTTTTAACTCAGACCCATTTCTAAGCTCACCTCGGTCTCTAAGCTCTTTGAGGGTATTATTAAAGATAAATTATACTTTTTAGTTCGCAACCTTATTTGCCCTAATCAACATGGCTTTGTGGAAGGCAGGTGCACTGTTTCTAACTTAGCCGTGTTTACTGAGGACTGTATTGCAGCCTTTCAGGGAGGATTTGAAATTGATGCAATCTATACTGATTTTGCCAAGGCTTTTGATAGAGTTTCAAACAAAATCTTGGTCTCTAAGCTGTCACGTCTGGGTTTCCATTCCACTTTTCTCCGGTGGATTGTGTCCTACTTTTCTAACCGGTCTTGTGCTGTTACTTCTTCGGGGATGCCGCAAGGTAGCATTTTGGGCCCTCTTCTATTTCTCTTATTTATTAATGACATTAGTTCTTGTTTTCTTTCGACGAAGTTTCTTCTTTACGCAGACGATCTCAAAATCTATATGGTTAGGAAGTATTTTCTGGACTCTGTTGGCCTTCAGTTGGACCTTGACAGGGTCCACTCTTGGTGCGTCCAAAACCGCTTGTTCCTTAATGTTAAAAAATGTTGCCATGTTATCTTCTTTAGGAAGGATAACCCAGCCTGTAGAACCTTCAATATTTCTGGTTCTATTCTAAACACTGTCAGTGAGATTAAAGATCTGGGTGTCTTTTTTGACTCGAGATTGTCTTTTTCCACCCATATTAACTTCATTGTCTTAAATTCCTATTCGATGTTGGCTTTTGTTCGTCGTAACTGCTCATCTTTTTCCGATCCTTATACTCTTAAGCTACTATTCATAACTTTCGTTAGGTCAAAATTAGAATATGCTGCGTTTATTTGGCGTCCTTACCATGCATCCTTTATTAATCGCATTGAACGTATTCAAAAGGTGTTTATTCGCTTTGCCCTTCGTTCCCTTAAATTTAACGACTCTATCCCCTGCTATGGTTCCCGTTGTCAACTTATAAATCTTAAATCTTTGTATTCTAGGCGCTCCTACTTATCCTGTTCATTTATTGTCAACGTCATTGACGGAACTGTGGACTGTCCTGCGCTTTTGGACAGAATAAAGTTGACTGTACCTTCTCGAGTTCTTAGGCATTTTAATTATTTCTATGTTGGTTTATGCAAAACGGAATACGCTAAAAACGCTCCTCTTGCTAGGACGCTCTCGGAACTTAATCGCATTCCACACTTAGATCTCTCTTTTCCAAGATTTATAGTGTTAAGAATTATTGTTGAATTTTTCTAATTTTAACTTAATTATTTTGATGGTCTGTTAAAATTTTTTTTTTGTTTGACTGAATTATAAATAAATAAAATAAATAAATAATCTGGCAACACTGGCTTGAATCTGTGTAGATATTCGTAGAGCAAACTTTGATTGCAATGACTCCATTGCCAGATATACCCAAAATATCCGATCGACTTTAAACATGTCATTTGCCATTTTTTCAGGCTGCTCTGTTACATTTGACACGTGAGTCACGGCCAGGCATATGATGGGCTAATGGGAGGGATAAATTGCCACTGATGAAAGGAATTTTATTGATGTTCACGCTTGTGAACTGGGTCAACTTATGCCGTATCGAGTTCGGGCTCAGACAATGCTATCAAGTCAACTCAATAAATTCAATTGCGTACCACTCCAAGTCAACATTGGCTCAGTTTCAGCGAACAGATACGTACCGCTTCGAGCCAGCCGTGCAAGCTGACTAAGGTTCAGCAAAAAGTTTGAAACAGTTGATAAACTTAAACACTTTTTGCAGTTTACGTTGTTCGCTTCCAGACTGATTGCAATGCAAATTTCCGTCCGATCGGCAATTAAAATGTCAACTAATGTCGCTGGCGGAGCCGTGGCAATCACTGCAATTGCCGGTGCCAATGCGACAGTGTGCCGTCGTTCTCAGGCTCACACCGTGAAGAGCGGCAGGCAATGCAATATTTGTGATAGTAGGGTGACCGAGCGGGACGGCGGGACCACATTGGCTGGTGGGCATTGACGGTTTCTGGTTTGCTGTTGGTTGGTGGTTCACGGTTTTGCTTTTGTGGCTTGGCTCAAATTAACTGTCAGCCTTAAAATGCAGTTATGCGTTGTTGCTGTTGGTGTTGTTGCTGCAGTTGTAGTTATTCTTATTGCTGCTACATTGTTGAATTTCTTTTTGTGCCGTCGCTTCTTTACGCTTGTCACTTTTTGCTGATCTTTTCTTTTTTCACTTCCTTGTGTGCTTTTTTAGGAAAATTCCTTTGTTGTTGTGCGGTTTAAAACGCAGTTAAATACACTCCATTAGTGTCGACTGTTGTAACTTTTCGATTTCCGCTTACATTAACCATAAATAAGCAGCAGCCGCAACTCATTCAACTCGTATTCGTAAAACTGTTTTGGAGAGAGGAGCGTTAATTTCCGCTCAATAACATACATCGGCCCAAAAGGGACACAACACTTAAAGCGAGAAGTACAAATTTGTGCATGGGGTTAGATTCTAATTGATGTTAATGTTGTTGTTTTTTTTGACACAATTTAATTAAAAAAACATTCAGCAAAGCAAGTTGACGGGATATTTTACTCTCGAAATAAAAGGGAGGAGGATTTGTAAGCACTTAAATTTTTAAAGAATTTTCGTGAATACGCATTTTTTTTTGTCATTGCATCCATTTGCAGTGATGAATTTTTATACACACAACATCAACTCTTCCCGATTTAGCCTTTGTATAAAAATTAAAATTCATGACATTCAAAAACGATTTCTTTTGTGTTTACTTTTTTGAATATTCGCTTATTTAGCCTTTGTCATCTGGCTCACACAACTCAGTCGAGCGCATTTTTGTTAAACTATATATTTATTCCCATTTCAAACGCAACGGCGACCACAAATGCACAAATTTCAGTATAAACAAATCGCACCAAGCGACAACGCCACCAACCGTCAACATCACCAACGCACCGCAAACACCGGAAGTTCAATTTCAACTGAAAACCGTTCAAGTTGGCGTCGTTCCTATCAACTCCACCGTGCACAGCTGCGTGGAGCCACTGTTCTCAGTCCTAGTGCAGTGCGTTCCTCTCACAAGATTATCTCTTTAGCGGAACGAGTCGGAAATGGAATTCATTCTGCAACTGCTGCCAGTTGGCATTTCGCTTGCCAAATGAGTAAATGCTTTTTTACTGTTGGGTTGTGGTTCTTGTACATAGTAACATTGTCATGCAACACTGCACACACATTTTCAATATGTGTGTGTGTGCACGCGTATGTTTTTGTGTTAGTTGGTTGATGTTGCTGTTGAAATTTTGTTACTCGAGTTGGTAAGTAGTTGAATCTTGAAAATTCGTTTTCCTGCGTATGAGTGATTCCCTTTGTTGTTCGCATATCCGCACGGTGGAACACAAGCATGCATTTTATTTGAAACCCATCAGTGGCGCACACAGCGGGCTTTGGGGGTTCAACCCCCCAAACACAAAAATTGCTGGTACAAAATATGATTTCGAATGTATTCGGCTCAAAAGTTGTACACAAACCTTCCAAATTAAATCCTGTGTGCGCGCCACTGAAACCCATCAACACTGATCGCCACTGACCTCAGACCAAGCAACATAACATACCAACAGAGACGCACCGAAACAGATCCTTAATTTCCTGAAAGTAGTTCATGCAGTCCTCTCATTTCCAATTCAAAAATCCGTACATTTTTTAAGCGTTTTCAATCGACTTCGGGAGCATAAGGCCTCAACAAGGATATTACATTAGTGAATGGAAATTCTGCCAGTGTGAGTGATTACCATAAAGTGGGGCTGTCATTTATTGCCTCCTAAGGCAGACGTCTCCGTAGCGTAAACACTATTCCATTAACCCTTTCGCTACAGGTTTTTACTGGGGTAAGTTAAAATTGTATATTTTACGTCTTAGGCTTCTATGTGGTTATACATATTAGCAACATTCCATAAGAAATTTTTTAATTTTTATACTCGGGCCCTGTATTTTAGAGTGTTTTTCTATGAGAACAACCATATCGTTGTGGCTGTAATAATTACTTAAACATAAAACTTTTTACGCATAACGAAAATTTGAATATTTCATTTACTTCAGCCAAAATTAATAAAAAAAAAGTCTCTAAATTGAAAGAAAACGTCAAATTTAAAAGTTATCTAGAATTTTATGCTTCTTCTTTCTTTACTATGTCAAGATATACCATTCAAAAAACGTGTATACTTCTCTTCTTTAAACTTTAATATTCAATTTATTAATTTCGTATTTTTCCTAACACTTCAAACTATTCTAAGGACCAACAAAAAATGTATTCTTGAAACCACAGAGAGTTCAGACGTCCACAAAGTAACAATGTGCCATATGGCAACAAAATAGCGAAAGGGTTAAGTTATATGAGCGCCTTTTGCCCAGAATCGAACCCATAACCTCTGGGATCCAGTGTACTTCACGCTAGGCAAAACATAGCAATTCATTGATTTAACAAAACTGAACTAGAAATTGACATTGAAAAAACATCGTTTTTTCTTTACCTGTAAAAGCATTAGACAATCGCTGACAAATTTTAAATTAACTTGGTGGCGCCTAGCGTGGCCGTATGGTCACACTAAACACACACACATTCAAAGATTGCAAGTTTTCAATTATTCTAAAAAATATTAATTATTATTTCGCTCCAAAAATGTTATTGCAAAGCTCGAAAGAAACCGAATTTCGGCACATTCGATTTGAAATTCCACCAATTTGGTTACGGAGTTATTGAGGATTTTCAAGGAGGCGACGTGTCCTATTTAAAATGTCGAGTATTTTTCAATACGCGAACACAATATCTTATGATCTTAAAACTTTTTATTGCCTCTATAGCCCCGCCAGAACAATCTTGATAAAGAACTTTTAATTTGCAGGGTCATAAAAGTTAAAAAAAATTATAAAATTGAACATCAGGTCTCAAATTAGAATGATTTTGGTTAAGTTCATACTCAACCTAAAGAGTTATGCTTCATTTTATTCCGACAAATAGAACAGTTTCAACCGCTCAACTTCTATTTATAAAATTCTTTTGTCAATTTCTCTAGCTCAAGTTTTTGTTACAAAAACAATTGATTTTTAATCAATAAATAACAAATACATACATATTACAAAATTGTTTTTATAAAAATATGGATTCAATAAATCTTGTATCTTCTTAGAAAAATATAGTACTTTTTTTGCCCCTCGGTACAAATAGAGAACTCCATTTATAATCTCTGCTTTGCACTAACAAGTGGAAAGGGCACGCAGTGGCAACGAAACGCAATCCGGTGCTCCTTTCTCAACATAATTTTGCATTTTCGACTCAAAAGAAGAGGGCAATCGGTAAAAATTTCGATATTTAAGTTAAACATGTTGCGTTGAAAAATAATTTTTCAAAACTAAAGAATGCTTCTATCGGTCCCATTTTGAGCCTTTCTTGGGAAAACTTTGGTACAAACAATTTCAGTTAAGTGGCAACCGTGATTTTCGCTATTCTCACGAAGAGATGCTCAAGTTTCATTTCGAATTCATTCCCGTAGCATTTCTTACCGGTTATTGGCTGTTCTGTTGCCGTTTCGCGTTTATTTTCACGTTTGTTTTGATTCAATGCATTTGTCGGTGGATCTGTACACATACAAACTATGTTAACCCTATCGCAACAGCTTTTAATAGGGAAAAGTTACAAATTTTAATTTACCGATTTATTCTTCTGTGTGGTTACATACACAACATTCCATACTAGTTTTTTTTAATTTTTATTACCGAACCCTCTTTTTTAGAGTGCTGTCAGCAACCATATCGTTACGGCTGTAATAATTATTTAAACATCAAATATTTTAACCAGTAATAAAATAATTCATCATTGAATTTACTAAATTTATTTTAAAAATTTATCTCAAGTCAAGTAAAAAAATGTAAAATTGATGTGATTTGTTTTTATATATTCTTTTGATATATAGAAACAAACTAGCAAAAGGGTTAAATGTACTTGACTTTCGTTAACCAACAACTAACAAAAAGCCGCCGTAACTCATTAAATGTAAAATCTGAAAAATTTAGCCAACACTTGTATGGAGTCGATTCACTGTGATGATACTAAAGTTATTCTATTTTTTGATACTAAAGTTTTCATTTGCTTCTTAACAAATGTTTAACAATACTAAATGTATATTTACCTAAATCACTGTAGAGCGTTGTGTTCAACGCTATGTCCACGGCACATGTATCGGAGTCTTCTGGTTCCTCTCGCAGCGTCGGTGGACCATCCCATAGGACCTTCGCTGGGCGACGCACACGATCCAGCCGCACGCGGGGATAGTCGTTAAAGAGGACATCCGTTAGCTGGACCAAGAAATAGATTATTATTAAGCAATCTTTCTTCAATTGTTTGATCGTAATTTCGAAGGTGACATTGATCAAAACGTAAACGGTTGATTGATTGATTGAAAAGGAAAAGGAAGTAGGGAGACTGGGTTTTCAGCATCGCTAGAATATCAGCTAATTAAGTAAATATGGATGGAGTGGACATGTTTTGGGGTTAGGCCTGTTGGGTTATTGGTTGTATTCATTGTTTCGAAAATTTTAATTTAAATGTTAATACTTTAAATTATTTAATTATTAAAACTCCCTGCTAAAAGTCGAATCAAACTCAAATAACTGCCCTCTCACAGTTTTGATCAACATCGTCCCCAACAAAAAACAACAACAATAACACATCAAAAGGATTTTTATAATTTATATAAAATATATTAACGCTAAATTAATAGCAAGTAAAATAAATAATTGAAACCATAAAACTATTTACAAATGTCCTAAAAACGCGTATGCATTACACACACATACAGCCCAAAGGACCGACACAAGTTCTTTACTGCGAGTATCGATCTACCCAAAAAAATACGGGATAACTTAAAGTTAATGTTAATGGTTTTTAAAAGCGTTGAAACTACCCACCTCTTTTTTGGGCGTGGCCGGGAATATCTAAGTTTGCATTAAATGTATTAAGCACATTAGTAAGTGTGGATTAAGCAATTAAATTCATAGGTGATGTTAAAGTTTTTAAGAACACAAAAAGAAGAAACAACAACACTATGTTAGTTAACATAAAACGTGTAAAAATCCTACAGTTCCGACAGTGAGTCTCAGTACCACTACACAAATTATTACTTATAGAAGACATTAAAAAAATATGAAATATTGAGTGCAGTCTTTTACATAAATAATAAAGATTTATGTACATAAATACAGGTCTTCCTCGTATAACGCGGTGGTTACGTTCCAGGAAAATTCCGCGTATGTGATTCGCGTTATAGAAGACTTAACTTTCATATAAATTTTAGGGTTATGTTCCAATAAGCTTTTTCCAAAATAAAATAGGTACTAAATTAAAGATGTATGTACATTCCAACTCAAAATCAATATTCATATTTTTTTTTAATTAAAAAACATAATGAAAAAAAACTGTTTTTTTAAATCGCGTTACATCGAAAACGCGTTGTATACGAGGGAGACCTGTACTTATAACAGTTATTATGCAACTTAAAATAATTTATTACATGATAATAGTTATAGGCGACGTAGATATTTTCTGATTGGGAATAATTATTATAAAGCAATAATTATAGAAATTTCTTAAATTATGGCAATTTTTTTATTCCCAAAAATATGGATAATAATTATTTTAGGTCTCTGCACGTATATACATCCAGACATTAGTGCCACGAAACAGAAACATGGTAACAAAAGTGAAGGCATCCTAGCATCCCTCAACCATTCGTATTGTATAAATAAATTTGTATGCGGATAGAAGGGACCTTTAGTTTACAGCTATACACTTCACAACGCTTTACAGTATAAACACAAAGGTTTAATCGATTTAACGAGTTCTTTCCAATTAAATTTGAACCTGATAAGAGCAAATGGGCTAACGAACCTTCGGTCCGGTATGCATTTTGTGTGTATGGGAAATGTTACCAATTTCTTAAGAAATGTAAACCGAAACTAAAGCTATGATGTTACTTTTTTTATTCATTTATTTTATTTATTTATGCCTTTTTGATGTCTTAAGTTATATTTGGCAATTTTCTTTGCCCTGACTTCTTTAAAAAAATGTGACAACGTAGGTATGTATGCGCATAGAAATTTATTGTTTGACTTAATCCCATCACTGCGATCCCGGGATTAAATTTTGCAAGCCTAAAAATCCCGAGATTGGAAAAAGGCCAAAAATGTGCATCTCTAGTATCGACATATTTAGGTGCTTATTTGTTTCTAATTTTTGCCGCACGCATAATCAACGAAAATTAGTTTCTACGCACCGATATTTCTTCACTGCAATAAGCTGTCAACGATTGTTCATCCTGTTGTAGCACACAGTACAGTGGACTCCATGGCAGCGTTTTGTATTTGCGTGTCAACTCGCCCTCAGATTCTAAAAAGGAAAGAGGCAACTACTAAAATCATTTTGTTCAAAATATGTATAAAAGTTACTTTTACTATTCATAAACAAATCTTAAATATACACACAAGCGTAGTTATAAAAATTCCTCGCTAAATTAGAACAGCGAAACACAAAAATTAATGCTCGACCATTTCTAACTTTTTCTATAAAAAAAATAACAATAATAGTTAGGTATATGATTTAACCAAAAATGTGTTTTAATTTTTTGTATATGTAGTATCGTTAGTAGTACTGTGAATGCGTACAAATTTGTCATAATATTACCATCCTCATCCCCATCAAAAACATGAGCATTTTTCCTCTACCTCTGACTGCTCTAAAACATGAACTTAATGCAAAAGTTCCATAATGTGAAGAACTTTTCTTGTAAAATTTTCCAAGAATGCAATAAAATAGGCACATAAATTATTGTTTTATTTTTCTGGCATTCGTATATATCTCGCTTGATTCTAATTAATTCATATTATCGCGAGTTCACTGTATGCTCTAAAATGCTTCTACGGGAATAGAAATAGAATAGAAAATTAGTAAAATAGAAAAAATAGAATAGAAAATTGTTGCCTTCAATTTTTTTGGTTGCATATTTTGAGGAATACGAGTATTAGGCATATTTTCATGATTAACAAAAATATGTTTTTCCATTTGGTTTTAGGCTATTGAACACGCCGGACAAACTTTCATTTGTGTAAAGCAAAATTTAAAACAGAAAAATCGAATTATTATTATCTATGAATTCAGTTGTGAGCTCGGCTCGAACAGAAACTTCGAAGCAATTCGCCATCCGTTGGTGAACGTGTAAAAAAGACTGCTAGCCTACGCGCGAATTTTATTTCGAAATTGCCAATGTTGTCTTGGCTAAAAGTCCCAAGCAGAGATACAAACCAAAAGCTGATTTTTTATTTGAGGAAACAAGCATTGCCAGGTGGCATCGAAGAATATTACGAATGAGTGGGGAAAAAGTAGCGTAACTTGTGTTTTGATGTAATGAGATGTGAGGACAATGTTTTGTTTGGATTTGCTGAAGCAAATCAGGTGCCCTGAAATCGACCGTTTAGCACTGCCAGGAAGCCTAATAGGGCTGCGACCTGGCGTGCATTAAAAAGTATATTTCAGTGTGTTTATATTACTTTTAGTTAATGCAGTTTCATAAAACTGAACTGAAAGCAGTTGCTGATTACCAATTCACAGATTTTAAGTTTCGTTGCTCGATAGCAGACCTTCACTTTTCTTTTCCTCTCACGCGCTTCAATTTATTCCTCATAAATGCTAAAAATATTCAATCGCTCATTCTAAATGCGAATAGCAACCATCCAGCCGTGCTCCATTTTCCGACGAAATCAAATTGCATCAAACGTTTCAAATCTTTATAGACGCATAAACACAATTTGACAGTTGACTGCGCGCTTCCAAATCGTTTCCTGTTTACACTCCCGCCTCACCACGCTACACCTCTCGCTGTCCAACCAACCCAGCAGCTGCTCTACTTCAAATTACACCAAATTTATGCACAACAACAACAAAACCACCGAGATCAATTAGAAACTCTTCAGCTCTAGTTTTGGCATTTTAATTCGAATTTTATGCCCGTCGCTGCATTCTCCGCTGGCCGCGATTTTCTTGCTGCCAAAATTCTCACTTTATTTACTAACAACAAGCCAATGTTACAAAGTTCGTAATTCGGTGAGGTAAAAATGTTGGCATTTTGCGGAGCGTGAGGGGTCGCTCACGCATTTAACCCATGTTTGACTTGTATAATGAAACAAAGCTAAGATTTTCCACCCTTGGTGAAGTATGTCGTGCAGAAATATATAAAATACAACACATGCAAAGTGAAGAAGACAACAGGTAGTACCTGGTAAATTATTCATTATACGACAGCAGGAAATGGATGTGATTCTGGAAAGACCATAAGCTCTACGGAAAATTTGTACCTGATTTCAGGTGGTAGAATATAAACACAATCGAAAGCTGTTTAACTAGTTTTCGATTCAGACTTTTCCGCAATGCCGATTAATCGCAGTAAAACGTTGAGAAGAAAAACAGAACATGGGAACAGAAAACGAGATTTGAATACTGGCCATTCAAAGTTATAAACAAAACCAATTGAACCACAAAGCACAATTGTTCACATTTTTTAAACACAATTTGTAAATAAGGTTTGGTGTGGATTCGTTGTTCAAATTTGAGTCGCACCCATCAAAGACTCATCGTCTGTCCACTACTGGATTGCCTCATCGTTTGTGCAACCGAACGCCCATCTCTGTACATACGTGGGTGGTCCGATAAGTACTTAGCCTACAAAAGAAAAACGAAAATTTTGGAAAAGTGTCGATTTATTTCTCAACGTAGTCTCCTTTCAACTCGATACACTTGACCCAGCGGTGCTCCAACTTCTTTAACCCGTCTGAAAAATACGTTTTCTGGAGGCCTCCGTGGCGGCGATAACCTCCTCATTCGACTCAAATTTCTGCCCGGCGAGTGACTTTTTCAAGTTTGGAAACAAAAAGAAGTCACACGGGGCCAAATCTGGAGAATACGGTGGATGGGGCAGCTGTTCGTAGCTGATATTGCTAGATAGTGGCACCATCGGGCGGTGGGGCTAAGTACTTATCGGACTGCCCACGTACATATTTCCTCCGGGCTATTTCGCTGCAATAGCTCTTACGGCAGTTTTGATACCGTGAAGTAATTTGGTACGAGTTCGAGCAAGACTATGAACTATGAAGACTGTAGACATTGGGGATCAGCCTAGACCACTGAAAAATTTCACAAAATGTACAAATTTGAAAAAAAAATATATACAGTCGTGTCTGGGTATAGTGAACACCTCGATATAGTGAACACCCAGATTTTGACATGGAGCCTCTAAATATTGAACAAAATTTTGAAAGCAATTTCAAGCCAAAAACAAAAAGTGTATTTTGAGCAAATAAAACTAGTTTTTGAACAAAAATGTTAACCTTGATATAGTAAACAACCTCAATACTGTGAACAGGCCTTGCAATAATTAGTTCACTATATCCAGACACGACTGTATATACTACCAAGGGCGTGGTTTTGGGTGTCAAACAAAATGCACAAAATCGTTTAGGCAACATATTGCTGTACCGAAATATACTATAGCTGACATCACAGGTGGGCGTGGTCAATCGCAAAACCCAATGGTTGCCTCAATGAAGCACATAATGGTTTGATAATATAGCAGAGCTATTTTTTGGCGCTACAGTGGGCTTGACAGGTGACAGTTAACAATTTCGTATAGCTATAGAGAGGTCCTTTTTATAGCCTAGGTTCTTCCTACTTAATGAAATAGAGAATGAAGATGCATGAACAGCTGAGTTTGTTACCATGGTGAGCGAGGCCAATTTTTATATAAGTATTGCTTTGCAGACAAGCGTGGCCGATTCTATATTCTTGCAGCGCCGATAACAAAATCCATGTCTGATTTTGACAAGCTTTCTAAGTCAATCGTGTTGGATCTGTTTTTTAAGAGATCGTTCATCATGTCATGTCACCTTGACAATTTTTTTGTTTTAATTTTTCTTATATTTATTTTGTTTTGTTTCTTATTTTGTTTAACTTTAATTGTATGTAATATCTATTTATTTTTTCACACTAATTGTAAATGCTGGTCAGTAAACTTCTCGCCTCTTTGAGTAAATTGTTAATAAGCTAAAAACTAACCTGAACTAAACTATATGGCCTTGGTTTGCTGCAATGAAATGCTATATCGCCTTACAAAAATATTACATAGTTGAGTTTTGTGGCCACAGTCGGCTTAAATGGTTAGCGTAGTTAATTTCATATAGCCTATGTACATACTACTGCCTCATATAAGAAATCACATATTTCTTTTAAAATGGTTTAATGGTATCTGCGTGATTGTTGAAGACTAGACTAATCAAATTGTCAAAACATACGCCAGCACGCCGGTAATCGCATCTAAATCTCACCCCGCCGCACCCTGCCAGTTCGTCATGTGACTTGAGAGAAATCAGCGGTGTAAATTTGTCTTTACCAGAAAGAGAATAAAAATGTGTCACGCATTTTATAGGAGGAAACCCAATGAAATTGAAGGCTATGAACAAAAGCAAATACATACATACATACGAGCATGTGTATGCATGTACATGAAAATAAAAATTACTTAAAATTACACTAATTGCTTGGTTCCCTATTTTGGGTTCAAACGAGAGTACCGAACGAGCGAAGTTCTTGAATTACAAGTGCCCATTGAATGGGTTCAAGATGATTGAAATGCCAGTCTACCGTTCAGGTATACATATATGAAGATTTATATACGGTTTCAGCTATTAGTATTGAACCAGAGAGATGCTTTTCATCAGCAGGTTTGCCAGGTAGTTTGGCAATTAAATGCATTTTCATTTTATAATATTTCTCATGAATATTTTGTTCTTAGTTTAAAAGCAAGAACACAGAGTTGTATTTAATATAATACAAAAGTAAATTTTATTTGATAGAAAAATACGTCTGATTTAGTTCCATTTAATAACACAGCACAACAAAAAAAACGTGTTTTCTGTTGCATGGAGTTTTTCTACTGTTTCTTACTAATTTGGGTGCGCTGATTTCGAATCTATCCTCAGATTTTTTCTAGCAGCTCTAGTTAGTGAGATATAGGTACCATGTCATTTTTTCAGTTTTTCCTCTACTTTTTCCATATTTTTTATCGTAATTTCTAAACCAAAAAACCGATTGACATGATTTTCACCTTATAGCATTAACAACACCGCACGGCTTCTTTTCCGATGCAACTTATTTTTATAAGTTTTAAAATGCCGCGGTAATTGGACCTCAAATTCGGAAAAAAATGGGATTTTAAGGCGTTTTCTTTGATGGTCAAAAACATACAAAATTTTCGTAGATCAATTAACGAGTTAGGTGTATAATGAATGCCGACACATCAAGCAATACAACAGAGCCAAATTATTTGGCAAATACACATTCGCATCGAAATAATAGCAAAAATGTAGTATAGCCATTTTCATCACTTTTCATACTTTTTCCTTAAAAAAAATAGGAGCCTAAAAATATGCAACATTTTTAAATTTTTTTGTTCTGAGCAATTCCTGATTTGTTTGTTTTTTGCTTGTATTTCAGACTATAAATGGAACATATAAAAAACCATATTTTGAGGCTCCTAATTTTTTAAGGAAAAAGTATGAAAAGTGATGAAAATGGCTATGGTATATTTTTCCTATTATTTCGATGCGAATGTGTATTCCGCCAAATAATTTGGCTGTGTTGTATTGCTTGATGTTTCTTCTTAAGATATTCATGTACTTCATAACCTGATTTATGAAACATCTGTACAATTTTCGCCATCAGAAAAAACGCCTTGAAATTAAATATTTTCCTACTTTGAAATCTTATTACAACGCCAATTTAGAACGCATAAAATTGATTAATGTCAGAAAAGATGGCGTGAGATGGTGTGAGTGCAACTATATAAAAATCATGTTGATAGGATTATTGGTTCAGAAATTACACTCGAAAACGAGAAAAAAGCCGAGGAAAATTCGAAAAAGTGACACGCCTATTTTTTGCGAAAACTAGAGCTGTTACATAAAAACGGAGTATGGTTTTGAAAACAGCGTGGAAAAACGATTCAGATTCATGTAAAAAACTCCATGCAACAGACATGCTGTTGTGCAGTGTAATATATTCAATCCCGAAAAATCCTCAGATTGCGAGTTTCCTGATTCCCGAACCTAATAACAACTAATAAAGACATATTTCTTCCATTTATAAAAACATTCGGCATTAGTCCGAGTTAAAGCTGTGGTTTTTTTTTTAATTTCAGCAAACGCGCAGGGAATAACCGCTTTTAATGCGAGACATTGCGTTGGAGTTCTCGTTTTAAATTAGGATAAGTCAAGTGCCTAGAGAACCCCTGTTAGACTCATAAATTATTCATGTCTTATTAAAACGGATTGAAACGGACTGGCGATGCGTTTGGTTCAGTTCATATTACTTTTGGCCGCAATGAGCACAGCAAAAATTACAAGCGACGATAATTATTGTAATAAAACCCACAAAAGAACAAGAAAGAGGTGCGAACAGTGCGCAGATAATACACAGTAATAAGGTAACTCCACTCAGTGGTCAGCAATTGCAGCGGTGGCTACCCGGGGAGGAAGTCGAATCAACAAATAACAGCAAGCAGAACTAATTTCTATCAGCACAAAAGTTAGTGCTCGCTTAAAAATCATGCATAAGTATCTGTTAAATTTCTAGTATCCGTACATTGCAAACGGTGTGAAGTGATTGCAACCGGTCATGTGGAGTATGAAAACTCCCTACACTTGTGCTGACTGCCTGTGTATTGTTTGTTTATTAAACGTTAATGTTTTTTAAAGAAATTTCAATTTTCTAAAGGGAAAAAGGACAATTTTTGTACGTGTCTAATAAAATGTTTATGGTCAGACTAGTGACTTCTTGATGACGTTCCGAGGCGCTGGAGCACGAATTGCAGGTTTTTGTAGCAAATATATGTGTCTTGCTGTGAGTAGCTTAGATTACCCAAGTTCTGCAACTAGTACCCACAGTCAATCGAACGCAAGTATGCACATACGGCCAAGTTGCCTAACATATTATTGAATGGTGGCCCGCTACCGGGTACTAGCAGTGGCTACTGGCCTCGACCAAGCAGCGCCTGTACAGATCGAAGCAGCGAAATGCTTACTAAGAATGTTGCGAATAAAGAATAGGCAAAAGAACGTTGGCAACAATAAAAGCATTAGGAGCTAGCGTCGTGGCATGAGGGCCATGTTACGACTATGGATAAATAAATGTTAATCACGTTTTCATTACTCAAGCCGCGCTCCACCAACTCGCAAGAGGCACTTATGATTTGCCAGACTGTTCATCACCTTTATTTTTCCATTACTTACAAAATTTCTGTTATTTCTCTTTCGCATTTTTTTTTTGTGATGTGCAGAACTACCGCAAGATGGCAATAACCGCGGCTGCTATTCACGTGCGAATTCTTCACTGTTGTTTTCTTCTCGAAAAATGCAACAAATCTACACGGTTGTGCCCGGATATGAGCATCTGGCAAAATGCACAAAATTCACACTATTGCGGCTTTTAACGAGAATACTTTACAAAATTCTCCAAATATGAATATGAATAAAAAACACTTTAATATAAGAAGCAGCAGGTTAGGTTTGGTTAAGGTGGCTGGGATACCACAAGGAGAAAGTGATCTCTCACACTGCAAGTCGGAGAGCCAATTTGAATTGTGGATGAGTCCTTGATGTTGACTGAACTGAGGTTATTCAAGTTTTGGAAGAAGAGAGAGCCGAGGAATTTCCATCTTCATCTAGAAAGAACCGCGCAGTGGCGGAGAAATTGGCTTACAGTCTTTCATTCTCTTCATTTTGGCAACTGTCAAGACTTAATCTGTTAGCATGACGTCCGAATAGATAATGTCTTGTTGAAATTGCGTCCATGCTCATGTGTTGTCTGCTAAGCGAGACAAGTGTTTCAGTGCGTCTGGGATTGAAAGTGGGTCAGAGCTGTTTGGCCATCGTGCAAGTGCTCCCCTCTTGCCACCGCTAGCTGGCTATGCCAAGGAAGGAAGAGCATATTGTTAGCTTGCAGGTAGCACGAGGTATTCCTGCTCTTATTGTGGCGTTTTACTACAGTAAAAAAAATAAAAATAAGACAATAATTCATTACACAAACAAATTTGTTTGGATTATATAAAGTCATATTTATTAGTACAAAGTAGAGTCCGACCAATACCAAATTTTTGGGCCGATGCCGATGCCGATTAATCGGCCGGAAGGGCGAGTTTGGCCAATGCCGATTAATCGGCCGAAAGGGCGAAAATCGGCCGATGCCGATGCCGATTAGATAGAAAAAATAACACGAATGAATTCAATCAAAAACACAGTCTATTTTATAAAATAACAAAAGAAACTATTACATATAGTTTGTAATATTCATCACAAAATAACAAAACAACGAGAAAAGAAATAATCAAAAACTAAATAACAACGAGAAAAAAAATATTTAAAAACTAAATAAAATAACAAGAGAACTCAGAAATCTAATACATTAACATGTATTAAAAAAAATAACATATCTCATTTATTTAAAATAAATATTGCATACAAATTCAGTTGTTTCTTCAACTTAAAATTACGATTTTTATATTAAACTTTGTACTCTCAAATTGCGACCCGTTGTACAGATGAAGTGAGAAGAAGTCAGAAAACAAATTTGAAAAAAAATAAAAGGCCTGTTAAAAAATGCTTCCAATTAAAAAAGAAGGATAAGATTGAAAAATTAAATGCACTGATATCCACATTAAGAGACGAAATGCATAGACATTTCGAGAAAATCTGTGTTTTTAAGAATACCTAGTTTAAAAAAAAACATTTATATTAAACGGTATCTAAAAATACATTACTGAAAAAGGGTTATAAGAACCCGTTGGTACAAAAAATGAAAAAAAAATGAAAGCAGAAAAATAGGCCGATGGCATCATCGACCAAAAACGGCCAAAAAAGGCCGATGCCAATGCCAATTCTTTTTTTTGGCCGATGCCGATACCAATTTTATTGGCCGATACTAGCCGATGCCGATGCCGATTAATCGGTCGGACTCTAGTACAAAGGTACAAAATGCACTGAGATCCATTGTATGCATTTGCATGTAGGTTAGGTTAGGTTTGCATATATTTATGTTAACGACATACGCATTAGTCCCATAGTTCCAGTTTCGCCATTTCGATTAATATGAAATCATGGACGTAGGCAGTTGGTCGTTGGTAATTTTTTATGGGCAAATCACATGGAAAAGTCGGGCTATCCTTTAGGGATGACAATGGCCACTGACAGTGGGCCAATTTCTGTGTTTTTGAGAAGCAACCACCTTGGCTCTGTGGCGCCACAGGATCTACGCAAATTTCTCCAGCTTGCTAGGCGGTACGGACAACGAAAAAAAAACAATTTAGAATACCTATAGGCAAAATGTTGTATGAAAGAGTTTAGTAACATTTTGAGAAACAACAGAAACGAGCACAAAGTCAGATACAATTTCCTGGTCACGCCGACCATTTTCGTAGCCAACTTTACAAAACTGGCCATGCCCTCAGTAGCGCATTTTGCCCTAAAGTGAATATTCATAAACGTACATATTCGAAATGGGGAAGTTAATGGGGTTTCGACAGTACATTTTGATTATTGCTTTGTAGAAACCCGAAAGATGGCAACCTCACAACTCCGATCGTATGGGAAACGCCCTCTGTAGGTGAATTTCTGAACCTTCATTAATTTTGTATTTTTTGCACTCAAGAATGTTGGCGATCGCTGAATAAATCATTGAAATCGGTTCAGTAGTTTCCGAGATACGATGTTTTCTCGCTTACTTAACTATTACATTTACAAGTGGGGAGCCAATGGCATAGAAAATGGCCAATTTTGTATGGCAGCCCCCTTAATACTTGAAGATAGCGGGTAGGTATGTTTAGAAGAAACATTCGGAAGGGAAAATAAATGAATGTCCGTCATACATTTGACACGTCTGGGGTCAACCTGGGAGCAATGGGAGCCAATTTTATAAAAACGACCATTTTGTATGGGAGCGCCATTAAGGGTTGGTGATAAGGGGTGAGTATGTTTAAAAGAAATGTTCAGTAAGGAAAACTAGAGGGGTCGGTCATAGATTTTAACCCTCTAAGAGCAACTTCAGACCAGCTGTGGAGCAATTTGTCGAATTTCCCAGCTTCTTTGTGAACTTTGACCTCGATGCGACGCCATTTAGCCCCAAAATTGTTTGGCTCATGCACTTTTTTACCAAACCGCATAAAATGAGAGGTTGCGAAGCATAGAAATCCAAAAATCGTGCAGTAAATCCAGTCTAATGTTCATACCTAAATAGATATATATTATGTACTGGCAATACTGTTTTTGTACACCGGTCATCGAGTGTAGAGAACCGAAGCACGAAAGCGTAGCAGCGGTGTCGTCATAGTGCCATCAAAGCAAAACAAAAACAACTATTACTCAGTGTGTGTGTTGCTGCTGCCAATTTTTTCATTGCATTTCATTAGAAGTAATCAAATTCAAATTTATGTGCGAATTCAATTCAATTGAAAAGCGCGCACAGCAGCAGAAATTGGCGCACAGTGAGATGTAAGATGGAGGGAAAATCGAGATTTATGTATTCATTGTAATAATTGTACAGCTAAAATGTGAAAAAATGCAGAAATGCCTGCCAAATGCAGCATTCGCAATCACCTCCCCCAACTGCACTCCCCATTCAAGTGGTTACACATATTTCCAGTGCATGTCAAATTATAAACACGCACGTTTAGTGCTACTTTTTTGATGTGGTTGAACGCATTTCCCCATAGAATATAATGCAGCGGTTACGTCTTGATTGCGTGTGAGCTTTTTTGCAAGTCTCGTGCAATACACTCACACACTCATTCAGCATTTACGCGCTGATGTCATTTCTTCGTTCGCATGCGTTTCAAAATGAAATGATTCGAATAACTTGCCGATACGCTTCATTATGCTCTCAAATTCAGACTCCTTATCATAATTATTCTCACTTTGCGTGTTGCATATCAACCTTGTGCTATGCGAACAGGCATTAATCGATTTTAAATTGGCACACAATTGCTAACAAACAACCGAAACTTAATAGCGACGAACTTATTTCCGAGTGGACAAATGAAGGTTCTTGGGCGAAAATTAGATGATCTTATACCGACATAACAACAACTTTATGAAGTAATGAAATTATTAGTTAAATTGAAATTATTAGTTATTATTGTTAAAAAAAAACCGCATTCAATCAAACCGGACTAAAAATTCAGGTTTTATTATGTTGTGCAAAATTATAATATTTGCATATTGCAGACATTTATTATTCTTAACATTTAGGAGAATCTGCTGTATTATATTTCGATTCTATTTCACACTACATATGAGAAATAATAACTTTTTGTAGAATATGTACACAGACGAATTCTTCGAGCTTACTAGACAAATTCGTACAACTTACGTTGAGAATGCTAATGATTCAGACAACAACAGCGGCACGCAAAAATAAAAACCACACTGCACTTGACACACGCTACGTCGCACAGTGTCGCGATCCCATATAAGCCGTGGCCAAAAATACTTAGCGTTGTCTATCTCCATGAAACTTGGTGAGATTGTTTTTGTGGTGGAAATTAAGACATTTACAAAAAATCATTAAAATTGGACCAATGCCACGCCCACCTCCCATACAAAAGGAACTGTAATATTGAAATAACTTTCTTAATATTAGTGATAGAATTATGAAATTTTGTATTTGTGCTTAAGATAATGACTTAAATGCTCTCACTAAAAATGGGCGGTCTGCAACGCCCACTTTAAAAAATATTTGCATTTTACTACAACTACAACTTTTTTTTAGAAGGCTGTTTACAATACTCTTCTTCGATGTGATTTTAATTGGTAAGCTTTCTAAAACTGTAAAGTGGGCGTGGCAGCTGGAGCATATATATAAAGTGGCCAAAACTTTTCCTTTACGAATTCATGTTTAATTTTTTCAGCTTCTGATACCATATTTTGGTATAAATGTTTAAATTTTTAAAATGGGCGTGGCATTATGCCTACTTTTGATGATACGAACAATGTGCCAACCTTGTTCTTTATACAGCTCATCATTTCAGCGGCTGCTTTGCCGCTACTTTCATTGAACGTCGGTAGCCATACTTTGAAAAAATCGCCATTTTTGACTGTAGGTGCCACTTCAAAAAGTAAATGTTTAGGCGCGGACGCAAACTTTGCTTTTGTTCATGATAAACATCAACGCCCGTCTTATCTTTAAGTAAATTTATAAGAAATTCAAGTTTTTTTGACCGCTTTCTGGATTCAGCTTTGCTCCACACTTCGAAGAAATCACGTTTTTTTAGTAGAGGCGTCACTAGAAAAATGGGAATAACAACCAAATAGCCACTTAAAGGCAAAAAATTACTCCGGATTATTTTAATACATACTTTTTTGAGAAATGTAGGGTTGGAACTAAAAAGTGTTTTTTTACGTTTTTTAAACTTTTTTCCACCAAGCTTTTTGTTCTTTGTTAGAAGCAAACCGAAAAACGTAATTTTTCAATGTAACGGGATTTCACAGTTATTTCAAAGCACAAACCAAAAAATAGTACTGCAATACAGGAAAAATTCCAAAGTTTTATTTAATATATAACATGGCTATATTAGTACATAAATTATATTTTTATTTGATTTTTCATTCAGCATAAAGAATTACCCACAAACTTGGAACGAAAGCGTATTTTTTAACATCAACTTTGAAGCTACATAAAAATGGAACGGAGTAGGATATTGAAGATCGGATTTTTCTTAGTTGAGAAATTATCTGTCAACGGTCATATGCATTTTAGTCATTTTGTAACATTAATCTTTACCATTTTTGGCCACACTCGCGACACTGTGCGTCGTCAGAAGAGTTGCAACTCTATTTCAAGAAACATCTAATCAAACGATAAAACTAAAGGCTATCGAAGACATATTTGCAGTGGAGCTAAAATTAAAATGGTGATTTTTATATATATAATTCCAATGGTAAGTCAAATAGCGACCAGTGACATTTACACTTACTTAGACTGCAAAGGCAGAAAAGACTTTACACTGCGTCAATTGGTGACGCTGCATTTTGTCGGCAGCCATCAGCCCGGCGGGGTCGATGAACACAACAAATTTCCACAGAGTGCCATTGCACAATTAGCGCAATTAAAATGCCAAACAAAAAAATTTCAACAATATCAGCAGAACGTTAGATTTAAAAATAAACTGGCCAGACGACCTCCTGCACGAGAACCCATCCATGTCATCCATTCTTCAATCCTAAGGAAAACATTTTGGAGTAAAAACATTTTAAATTACTTATTTTACGATTAAACGCAAACTGGTTAGTTCAGAAAATAACCGCATAAACAATCGCAATCTACATACCCGCATCTTCGTGACACTAACATAAGACCACGAATCTTGCTGATTTCCCCCATTATGATTTAAAACTTGTTTATAATGTATATTATCCGTATTTGGACTAAGCAATAAATTGCTTACTTATGTAAAAAATTATGTTTTCGAATAACATGAAACTGTTCAACTTTTTTTTGGAGATTTAAACAAATACCAATCAAGTGGTTCTGATTAACTACTAACTGAAAATACGCACTGCATATAAAGCCAACAACTAAATTCATAGGGTACCTTCGGGTATTGTGGTATACTATTTGTTTTGAATGAATGAAATTCAACAGATCACACGTTTCAAGTATTGGCTTTTAAGCAAAACAACTGGAAAAGGCTTCTGATGAAAATTCTCAGAGATATTCATGAAAGTTTGTAAAAACCCATACACAGCTCATTGAAAAAATTGGCGGGCGATGTGCTATAGCATGTTCGGGTAATGTGGTATCCTACTTTTTTCTATGTGCTTGAATTTATTCGATTGATTTGTGAGAAAATATGATTTTAAACATTTTCGAGCATTTGTAAGAAACCCTGACTAAAATTAGTCCTCGGCTTGCTGTAGTTAATGGAAATTCTACAAGTGCTTATTTTACTACTTTCCATGCCATAATGAGTTGTATAAGCTAAAATTATTCCTATTTTATTACTCCTTTCACTCAAAATCAAATTTCAGATGTCTTAAGCATTCCATTTACTAAATTCTTCTTTTCCTGTCATGCTTAGTACTGAAAGATAGAATACCACATTATACTCCACAACCTATACGACATGACCCGAACTTGACTTCTTTTAAAATAAATAAAAAAAAATTATAATTATGTATACAGAAATAATTACCTTTTTATGTTTTATCTTGTATCTAAAAAACATAACGTCATGTTTTAAACTCATCTCAAGCTAAGAGTAAGTGTCCGTACTGCGTTGTCATATTTCACTTAATTGAAAATTTCAAAAGCGTTTTTCTCCACTCTTTGAGTTATGAACAGGGAAAGGATTTTGTGGAAATTGTCTTTTTTGTTTGCTGCTAAAATGACCACGAATTAGGTCCTCCTGATTAGAAATATACCACTTTTATTTTGCCTTTTTTGACTTAAAAAAGCAGTTTGCCTTTTTCACCCATAAATGCCTTTTTTTTAGTGCCTATTTTACCTATAAATGCCACAAAATGCCTTTTTCAAGATTTGTCCAGCGCCGTTTTATTTTTCTTTCGTTTTTAATATTTTCCCCCTTTTGTTTCGCAAAAATACCTTTAAACTAAAAAAAAAGTGGCAAAATTGCAATTTCGTTAAATTATCGATGTTTTTACATTGATTTCATCATTCCTAAGATGTTATTTTTTGTTGTACAGTGGAAAATTTAAAGAAAAAACATGCCAAATGTGATACAAGTACGGCTTTTTAATGCTTTTATATGAGAAGTTAAAATATGAATTTAAAATATGTGCCTACATTTCAATTAAAATATCTTAGTTTTAGTTTTTAAACTATCTTTGAAAACCTTGATGTTCCTTTTCTTTTACAAAAAACGAGGTATAAATATTGTATGTCAGATGAAATAACATTTTTAAAAAATACCGTTTCCCCTTTATTTAGATTTTCTAGTATTTTTTTCATATTTTTAAATGCCTGTTTTTGCCTTTTTAATTTTTAATGCCCTGTTTTGCCTTTTTATGCAGTTTTTAGTGCCTTTTTGGCAGGTTTTAGTGCCTTTTCCTGCCTTTTTGGCAGTTTTTAGTGCCTTTCCGTGCCTTTTTGCTATTTTTTTTTTGCCTTTTGCCATATTTTAAACAACACTCACACTTATTGATATTAAATTAAGTCAATAATTAAAATTTATTCTTTTTATACCTTTTCGCAAGCTCTAAAAAAATTCTGTCGCATGCCAAAGATATTTTTAACAACTGACCAAAGGCTATGCTAGCAAACAGGATGTTAGTGTAAATTTTGTATTTGTTGTGCATTTTGTATTTTCATCCCTAAGTACATTTTTGAGCAGCACATTTCATTGTGAATGCCTGCAGTTTCCGAGAAAAACTGATACACCACATTACCCGACTGATTATATCGCAATACCCGAAGTCACCCTACTTTTAATTCCTCAATGAAATTGCGTATATACATACATATTCTCTTGCTTTAACTTTTCTTATATATAAATAGGTACGATCAGTGGCGCACACAGAATTTCATTTTGGTGGGGGTTTTGCGTTCAACTTTAAATTTTTGTATTGGGGGGTTTGAACCCCCAAAACCCCACCGTGTGTGCGCCACTGGGCACGATACATGGAACACAAACAAGCGGGGTTAATTAAGCCAACTGTGCTTTTCAATGCGGTGCTGCGAGTTCTCAAACATATGATTTATGTAAGTAAAATAACATTACTGCAGTATTGTGCAATGCTCGATACTTGGACAAATATATTAGTAACTGTGTGAAAAATTAGTTATTGCCCGAAGTAATTGAACAATTTCTAGGCACATATCTAATTTGTACGTCTGTATGTGCTTTTATTACAATACTTCTGCAACTCACTGCTCACGCTCTATTTCAATTCTCTTCGTTTTCATCTTCATATCGTACTTCACTTCCGCGTTTCATTGCACCATCTCACAAACATATCAATTTCAGTTCGCTTTGATATGTCAGCAACACCTTCGGTAACTTTATAGAGGAACATGATTAAACATTTGTGCCTGCTCACGCCATATCACACTGCACACTGTCTTTTCTGGCGTTGTACTACTGGTTACGTTTTCTAAGATATCACATTGATATCGCCGAAGACTTTTAGCTTACGAACTAGTCGCGGGTCTACGACGAAGAATATCGTATTTTTCTCTGAATCTGAATGCGAATACTTATATAACGCAAACATCTTAAGAAAAACAATCTCAAAGACGTGGCTTATGACAATCATATCTGGAAAAACTTATAAATCATTATAATGCTAAGCTCACTTCATATCTTAAAAACTTATTTACACTATTATGTTCCAAAGCTATATTAACAAAACACTCGTACCCTTGATCGCGTGAACTATATAAATGTAAAATCAGAATCAGTTGTCAAGTTTTTTGAACTCGTCTTCCTGACATTGAACACTCGCAACCGCAATCAAGTGATACGCATTGTCTTGAGTGTGTCAATGGGAATTTGCATAAAAGTTGTCTCTTATCAGCTACAATAAAAACAATACTTATAAGCTGCTGAAATCGGTAAATGCATTTTTTGTACTGAATTGCAGAGTTTAAGGTCAAAGCGAGCACACAAAGCATATCTTGCTAGCAGTTGAAAAACCAATTGACATTTGTTTCTGTTATTTCCTCATTAAGAGTTACAATCCTAATAAAAATTTCAATCATTCATAGATGTTTTTAGTTTCAACACCTTTGGCAGTTTTAACAGGCCCTTAGTACTTCTATAATTCAGCATCGAATCAAGATATTTTTCCAGTTAATTACATAACTGAATCCTTCGTCATACTTTCATAACTGGGACAACAGTTTGCTTGTGGAGTTAGGGCCCAGTTTCCCGCAAACTATCCGTTTCACGCCGATTCCGAGCGGCAAGTTTAACCCTCTACTGCCTTAAGGCAGGGTCCATCAAAACCTAGAAAACTGCACATAAATTTTAATTTTTTTAAATGAAATTTGTAGGGCATGTTATGGATAAATTAAGTTGTCATTTCTTTAATGTAGCACGGCTGTAAGCATCACATATTTCCCATTATTATCAGTTGAAATTTGAACTTGGAAATTAGTAGAAATAATTATTTCGTGAAAAGTAAAGAAAAGAAAAAATATTAAAAATACTTTTCGTTAAAAGATTAAAACGAGAAAATTATGAGTGAGTACCTTGTAATGTAATTTATTGATTTGAAGTGTTTTATAGTGAAAAAAAGGATTTACAGTTACTTTTACGGCTTGGGAAAGCAGACTGCCTTTAGGCACCAAAGCGAAAAGATTTAATGCATTTGGTCACTAACGCATACTTGTATGTGGTTTCCGTTCTATAGATATGAATCGGCATTTAAAAAAAAATTGTCGGTTTTATGGGACAAAGAAGTACAGGAAGTTTTAGAAAACTTGGATTCCGATGTTTTCGAACAAACTGATGAAGAAACTGCTGAAGAAACTGATGAAGAAACCGTTAATGAAGTGTTAGCTATGTTAGATTAAAAGTTCAAAATAGGAAATTTAGTTAAAAGGAGAGATTTTTCCTCTTTCATTTGATACCCATATCTACATCATTGCACAACGGCAAATATTTAAAAAAATTTTTGAAATGTGTATGTCCTTCAAATTTTAAAGTCCTTTAAAATGGACTTTGGGACAGAAAATGAAAAACTGACTATGCCAAGTTACTATAAATGACCTCTAGTTTCACGTCTATATCAACATTTGGATGGGTCTCGGCAAAAATGTCTTTTTTGTCGCACGGTGTAATAAATGTAAAGTTGGTGTTATCACTCACGGCTTCATAACTTTGTCATTTTTCTTTCGATTCTATTGATGTTAGGCTCAAATAATATATAATGTATCCAAAATTTTAAAACCACAGGAGATAATTTATTTTATCCATAAAAAATCATTCAAAAATTTATGATATTTGAAAATGGTTTTTACAACTTTCACCGTCAGTAACTTTCCCAAATCTCATCTGATTTGGACAATCTGTATATCGCTGGAAAGGCTAAGGTATTATCTTCTGACCGCCGCAGTTTGTGTTAGTCGGATGATTCGTTTACGCGATATGTGCTCATAACTGAAACAACAGCGAAAAAACTCGTTTTTCAAAGATTTTTCGAAACCGCTTGTTACGAAAATTTGTGGATTTTCAGATTCGTGTTCAGCGGCCTAAAGTTAGTCTAGAAAACACTTTTATTTTTAGGTGCATTTTTCGTGTCGAGTAGTGTAATCAATAAAACATGATACTTCATCAGTTAAATTTTTTAGCTTATGTGCCCAGTACGGCCTTAAGGCACGCAAATTTATATAGGTTTCACACTCACACAGAAGCAAATTTTTGTATTTTAAAAATGTTCCCTTCTTATATGATTCTAAAACTACATGGTGAACAATTTTTCGACTTAAAAAAAAATTGGGGCAGTAGAGGGTTAAAGCTTTTTCACAGTCGTCAAAGAAAAATATGTTGTCTCTTTATTTTATGTTAGCTGAGTTCGAACCAAAGTCCCCAGACTCGCGATCCGTCACACTAACGTCTGAGCTGTACTAATGTAACCATGAATCAACCAAAAACAACTCCACGTTCCCAAATGTAAAGTTTACCCAAAACGAGAAGAGTGAAATCTCAGTTTGGCAAATGACACACAATTTCACAACCATCCATAGACACATACATACAATTTACAAATGCAAGTACAGCTAAAAGTACTCGTTTGGCATGTTGGCTAAATAGTTGATGTACAATACCCAAAGACGACCAATTCAAACTGCCAGTGAGTGTGATGTTTCACGTGCCACACCCGCCGCACATGTACGACTATGTATGGCTAGTAATATTAATAAATATGTATGCATGAATGATGTCAACGACTGAGTCTTCAGCAGTCGATAGACCAGTCGAGCCGATACAATTCAAATGTGCCATTTGACAGAGACTAGAGTGAAACTGTCATCAATACATATGAAAGTCTTGAGTGTGTTTATTGAAGTGGTAAATTAGCGCTCTCAATTTTTAGGAGCCTGCTCCCAAGTAAAGCTGACCCACATACGTAAAGAGCTGAGTGGAGCGATCATTGGATTTCTTGCGTGTCCGCCTTGGCAGTTAGAGAACTGGTTAATGTTCGTTTATGCAAAGTTTCATTCGTGGTTGTTGTTGTGTTTCTTTTGTCATTTGCCCGAACAGCTGTTAAGGCGTATAGCCGACGCGTTTTACTTTGCGGCTCATGTTGGCGCGTTGTCGCCATACCTTTCGTTTCTACTTACTTCTTTTTGCCGTTGTTTCTGTTCGTGCGTTATGTGTTTAATGTTTTTACGAAGAGGGAATATTGATGATTCAATGCGTGTACGCGAGCACTTGCTTAAAATAGGCTTAACATCATATCTGTGCTATGTGACACAGATAGATAGATAGATTTAAAAAAGGGATATTTACACTGAGACTACAGATGATTGTGCAATTTTAAGAGAACGTCCCCTAATCCCACCGACCTAACGAAACTTAGTAACTCACGGAGGAGAAGGTGTTTGACATTTTCTTCTACAAGCCAGTGTTGACCCAGGTCAACGTTGCAGTTGTATGCTATAATGTGCTCAGGAGTCTCCTCTGCTGCTCCGCAGAGCCTACAAACGCTTACCTGTTCTAGTCCGATTGTAAGCGTAGGTTTTCTCAGTCTTCAGTGCCCGGTTAACAGTCCGGTGACCAGTCTAAGTTGGTTTTTCCCCAGTCTGAGGCATTCTTCACTCAATTTGGAGTTAATAAATATTTCCGTTTGCCTAAGACCCGGGGCATTAGACCAATGTTCTGAATTCCTGGATCTTTCCTCAAGTCTTAGTGACTCTGCTAGAGTGTTTTTGCCCAATGAAAGGTTTTGGTCCAAGGGGGGTTGTGGCTGCCCCAGTTCTAGCAAGACTATCCGCCCCCTCATTTCCACCAATTCCTCTGTGTCCAGGGACCCAGAGGTTTTTGACCTGGTTATGTATACGCAGTTTGTTCAATGCTTCTATGCGTTCCAGCACCAGCCACGAGGTTATCTCATACGAGGTTAGTACTTTGATGGCTGCTTGACTGTCTGAACAAATGACTATGGCCTGCCCCCCTGATAGCGTATAATTCTGCTTGAAAAATGCTGGATGTGTTCCCCATAGGCTCGTAGTGCTGAAAGCGAGGTCCAAATACGCGTTTTGGAGCCGTTTGCAAACCACTTGATAGTATGTAGTCCGAAATGGGCCTGGTGCTTGGTACTTACCAGTCCCAATCTACTTTATTGCTCATATAAACTTCGAAGTGCTTCTCATAGTTATATGTTGTTGTTATTGTATCCATAGGGTACAATACATAGGGGTTACTGATGGATACAAGATCTAAGTCCTTACGCCTTAGCATATGGTCTCCCGCTTTACTGGTTTTGGCCAGCCCAAGGATAGTGCGCTTGGCCGCCATCTCAATTGCTCCTCCAGTGCCACCATGGGACAAGTCCTCACAGTCGCTGGACCTTGTCAAGCCGTTTCCTCACTGTCATGAGCTTGGAGCCTGGGATCTCACTATCATGGTGTACCTCCATTTCAGTATGCTTGGTCTACATCCCCAGTTTCTATGTGACATCTTCTCTTTCTTCTATATATATATATAAGAAAGTGGATGTATGTCAAACGGACCGGCCTATTTCCATGAGTTTTTTTTGTTGGATTCGTCTTGAGTCAGTTCAGGTTTATGCAAAAAGAATATGCCGGAAAATCTGTTGGAAAAGTCAGAAAATCCTTGCTATGTTTGACCGCGAATCACTTCAGAACGGCTGGACCGATTTGGCTTATTTTATTTGTAGTATTCGTAGTTGTCAAAACAAGGTTTTGACCTATGTAAGACAATTTTAGGAAAACGGAGCGTGGCACTTTTTCACCAGCTCAAATTTTCAGGCGAAAACTTGAAAACCATAAGTCACACATCAATTAAATTCACTACGAACTTACTATTTAGTCATGTCCTTCGACAGAGGGAATGGGGCGGGTATTAAAAGAGGGGGCGTGGCACCATTCATATAAACAAAATCTTTATAATGGAATAGCTTCGGAATTGTAAGCCGTACAACACTGAAATTTAGTACACCGTCGTCCCATAGATGAGTCATTCCACTGGTAAGATTTGATGGGCGTTGGACAAGGGGCGTTGCACTTTTTTGTGACCCAAATATTCCGCTGAAGTATAAGTCGTACAGCAATGAAACTTATTTAGTACGAACCTACCATTTTCTTTTTCGTCAGAAAGAATGATGCAGATATTGAAGAAGGGGGGCGTGGCATAAGTAACAATGAAATTTCCCCCTCATCCGCGCAGTTGCAACAGTAGTATCGATGGGGCAAACCAAGCCTTACTGCGCAAATGCCGATGACGCAGTGCCCTGTTAAGACCTTCCTTCGCACTAATGGAAGCATGAAATTTCGTTTCAAATTCGTGCTAAATAAACGAGTACGTTCTAAATGAGGAGCAGAAATGAACGAGGAAATACGAAGAATAATTGCAGTACGCTCTTCTTATTCCCTCTTTCATTTCGACTCCTCATTTAGGCTCCAAGCCCATTTTCTTATCTATTTCGGCACTTTAAATATTTGAAAGTGTAGCATCGAGCAGTGCGCCGACGAGTACGGTTAAACCGATTCGACATACTTTCTTTTTCGATAACTGTTGTAAATTTTTATGGGCACATTTTGCAAAACTTAACTGATGTTTTATTTGCAGGTGACGTGTAGATGAAATTACTTAATTTTTTCAAACTGTCGACTGTGTCGATGAAATTCAACAATTAGCAGCCTGAACCTGCTTTGATCGAAATTTAAATAATCCATTTAATTTCCCTTTACAAGAAAATAATGATCATCGCTACTGTCCATATTACATAAGTAACATTGCTCTTTGAGTCAATAAGCTTTTGCAATTTTCGTTATCGGGCATTTGCCATGGCATTCAAGTATTAAAAGCCGTGTGAATGATTGTTGACATTCTCGGGCGTTAATTAAAGTCACGCATCAACGGACCATTAAAGCATTCAAAAGCAACTGTAAATGTCAACAAACTATGTGGGGATCTCACTTTCCTACTCCCCCGTACTCGTAGTTGAAGTTCAACGTTTTAATTAGCGCACAATTCAACATAATTAAGCGCTTACAGCGTTTCTGGTCAAATTCCCAAACGAAAATAATTGTTCGTATGGGTGGGAAGGGTTAAAGTTTAACTAAATGATATAAAGCTTGCAGTCAATTTGTGTGAATAATTTAAAAATTGAAAAAAAAAACATGAGGCTACACATGTGTACGTTAATATTCGTACATAAGTATGTAGACACTGAAGCGTTCTTCTGTGTAAAAATATATTCCATTACTCAGACTAATTGGTACTGGCCTCCGCCCGCGCTAAGTTGTTAGGCCCCTCCTACCCCGTGCGGGAAGATGTAGCGACAGCAGGCACGATGGACCGCATAGATGAAGCATGATAAATTTGCATTTATGTACTAATTTACTGTCGCACCATGTTGTTGCTTTAAGAAATAGCTATTATGAGAGTAATCCCATTCGAGTTTTCCATGTAAAACAGACAGCTGTCAATAATTTCGGTTGCTCAAAGCGCTAATTGTTAATTTGTAAAAAAGGCGCCCTACACACCGGAACCGAAAGTTTGAAGAACATACATAAATACATACATACACATTCTGTTCCCCTGAAGAACAAATCAAATAAGTCAATGAAACATTTAAATTATTGATTATTTCTTGCACAAACATTTCAAAACAAATTCTTTATGATTTAGATATGAATTTTTTACTCTAGTCAAAATTGTACACTGTAGCAGGCATGGGGGTTTTGCACTAAAATCCACTACCACTACCACTGGAATTTGTGTTATCGCGACGGGTCATATAGGCCTAAGTGTGTCTCATACAGAGGCAGCCACTACAACCAACCAACCACTACCACTACGAGGTCTGCGGGTTTGATTCGTATTGTGATCGACTCTCTCTTTCAATATTGTTCAAAATGTAGTAGGGGAACTCACAAATCATTGCATTTGTTTAAGTAACATAGTTACAATTTATATTTATATTGTAAAGCACTGACTGTGTCGTATTGAAATTAACAATTATCGTATTATTCGTTTGAAAAAACTGGCCTTAACAGCCCGTTACCGGGTTCGACCTGATGCAAAAGCTCTCTCCAGGAGCCTTTACTTTGCCCGCGCCTTCTCCATTTGGTCACACCAAGAGATGATAGGGTGTCCTCAAATTGGTCCCACCACCGAAAACACGGTCTCCCTCTTCGCTGTCGACCTCCAACTACCGCATTGAACACATTTTCCGCCTTTCCTTTGCGGCAGCCATACGGCAGACTTGGCCAAGCCAGCGTAGCCGCTGGATGTTAATTCGCTTTGCTCCGGTTTGCAATACAATCAGGGCGAAGATTTTGTGAAGTACCTTCCTCTCAGCTACGCCTAGGGCCGCTATGTCGTTACGCGACAGTGTCCATGCTTCGGCGCCAAAAAGGAGCTCGGGTAGAATAAGCGTCCTATAGAGTGCAAGTTTTGCCGGTAGGGAAAGGTCTTTGCTGCTCAGTTCCCTACCGAGACCGTAGTAGCACCTATTTTCAAGAATAATTCTTCGTTTTATCTCCAGAACTGATATTTTCAACTTCAAAAGTATACCTGTCGGCCTCGACGTGAGACCCTAGCCGCTTCCAGACCCGTTTTGGCTGATTCTCTTTCGATTGCTGCAAAGACAACGGTGACATCTCGCTTGTTACGCTTGATGACGGACCTTATCAAACGGTTTTGGGATAACCACCTTAAGAAGGACTGGTCTGATAAAAGATTCGGTTCCACTCCCGCAGTATATAATATAAGAGTTAATTAATGCGAGATTGCTTAAATATTTTAAAAAGGCCCGTGGCCACGTTTCGTTCTTTAAAAGAAAGAAGAAAGAAAGAAATCGTACAACACAGCATCAATGATATGGAAAACTGGTACTGAAAACATTATTACTGGTAGTGACAGTGTGGCGATCGATTCGAAAATTGCGTCTTGTCCAACAGCTCATTATGACGATTATATCTGGATTTTTATCTCCATCCTTGTGTTACGTTACTCTTGAGCATTTCACAAATAACATTTATAACTGAAGTACCAGCTGAATTGTGTCAAAAAGCCATTGAAAATTACCTCAAACTTACTTCGAAAATATGTTATAACTATTTCATACTTTTGAAACGGCGAAAGAAAAAACCAAAAATGCTTATATAAATAATGCACTTGCATCACGCATTTTTAATACGACCAATATACGACTTATCTACTGCATAGTATAACCCAATATCTTATGATTGGATTAAGAAAGAAGTATCACATTAATCATTTTTCGTTTAATGTTTAAGTCGTATTCGTGGCGTCGAATGCAGAAGAAACAATTCATAATAATTTAATATTTTCTGTTGCAACAATGCCCACAGTTATGCGCATCAGAACCCAGTCTTCAAGTCCTTTACATTGCGTTAGGTTAGGTTAGGTTAGGTAGGGAAGGGTGTGTGCGGCAGGACCGCACTTCCACTCGGAGGCCAGAATGGCCCATTGTGAATCCCTTCTTATGGTGTTCTGGAGCTAACCAATAGTCTCAATCAAGGGAAAACCAGTTCGACCTCTTAATGAAAAGCAGATTCGAGATTTCGACTTTCGCCGCGCAAGCCAGGTCTGTCAGGAACCTTGACCCCAAGGTGCGGAGTCGGCGTTCCTGCAGAGCCGGGCAGTGGCACAGGAAGTGTTGTATCGTTTCTACTTCTTCTTCATCTCCACAGCTACGGCAGGCATCACTGGACGAGAGGCGCCATTTGGTAAGCATAGATTCAATAGCGCAGTGTCCGGCGATGACTCCAACGAGCTGCCGAATGGAGGTACGACTCAGGGACAGTACGAATCGTGTTTTCGTCAAGGAGAGGGAGGGCCACAGTGTCCGGCAGGTGCCGCAATCGGTCCTGGTACGCCATGACGACTCAATTTCCTTGGTCAACCTGTCAATATACATGTACAGGGCAGATATCGGAGGAAACACAGAGGTATCCACTTCGGTGACAGACAAGGCGACCCCTTTTTTTGCCATCTCGTCCGCTGCTTCGTTCCCTGCCACTCCTGAGTGGCCCGGAACCCAACAGAGAGTGACCTGGTGGTGCCCAATGCCTTGAAGTGCGGTACGACACCTCTGCACTACCTTTGATTTCACAACAACTGATTCCAGCGCTCTAAGCGCCGCCTGACTATCCACGAAAATTGTGACATCTATGGGTGGTAGCCCACTGCCACGGATAAGTTCGGCAGCCTTCCAAATTGCATAGATCTCTGCTTGGAAAATACTGCAGAGGTCCGGCAGTCTGAATGACATGTGGGTCTGCAGTACATCGGAGTAGAGACCAGCTCCAGTACCTTCCTCCATTTTGGAGCCATCGGTGAAAACGGTGATGGAAGCGTCTCTCATCGCACCTGTCAGCTCCCATTGCTCCCTTGTGGGATATGAGGCTAGTGCGCGCGTGTCAAAATCCAGATATGGGATCAGATAATCCGTGCAGGATTCCAACTGATATCCGATATCCGGTTTCGCGAATAACTTTAGAATTCCAGAATGTCCATAAGCGTGTTGCCTCCACAAGTTGGCCTCCCTCAGTCATTGCGTTCATATCCATTAAATTGCTCGTAAAATTTTGGCTTTAAGCACCTCTCCCAAAATGCTACACGCAATCGCTCAATGTGCTTGATAGCTAAAGAGGTCGAAAAGCATGAAGCGAAAGGAAGTGGTGGCAGTAGAGCAGTCCAAGCCGAGAAAACAAACTAATCTTCATCATTGCGGGAATGAAAACTAACTGGATTTTTACACATTTGCTGTTATTTATTTGCCCTTTAGTTCCTCTCTTACCGCTTATACCATTGTGCCGCTATTCGCTTTCTGTTCACACAGCTTACAAACCTAATTTTAATTCCAACCTAACAATTCTTTTTCTGGTTTTTCGACTTCCTTTTTGTGCAACTACATTTTTGCCGACAGCATTTTTCCGTCGCTACAGTATCGCAGCGACACAGCGCATTAGTACACTGCAAATATTTTTCGCAACTTGTCATAAAAAATCAAATTGAGAGTTGAATTGAATAGACTATTTATGAATCAGTGAATTGCTTTTAATTGCACTGCAGTATACAGTGGCAATAATAATTATAAAAACATTATCGCCACTTCTGTTCGAACTTGTTCCTTATTTTTGAAAATGCATTCCCGTATTTTCTTGGCATGCAGGCAACACTATGCGTTTTATTGCTATGATGAATTCATGAAAATTAAGTCAATAGTGTCGGAACGGCATGAAATCAAACTGTGAGTTGGTCTTTATTTCGTTTTTTCTTGTTGTGCTCTTGCCGCCGATGTGAATGTCTTTATGCCGGTGGCAGCAACCGACACCGCAGCGACCAGCTCCAGTGCCGGTTTCCGTTATAGCCAATCGACATTGTGCAGAGTTGTTGCTGCCACCGCGTGACACACTGACGCAGGGTGGCATAGTCGTCAATCGAGCCTGATTACTGCTACGCACAGCATGGTATGCCGCAGCAGTGGCTGACGCGCGGACAGACACATGAAATACAAATAAAAACGATAACGAACTGTAATTTTTTCTCATTTACTGATTTACGCGGTTTTATTTTAATCAAGACTTCACACAGCGAGTTAATTAAATTCAATTAACACTCATTTAAATCGAACGGGTACCTTGACCTCAGCCAAAGATTTCTCATATTTCGGAAATAATGTTCGAATTTACATAAATGTCCGCCACACCAGGAACGTCAACAGAAGTTACTAATTTGGATTTAACTCGTATTTCGGTTTTGCCAAGTGTAAAAAAATAGAAACACATATTCGCTGATAAAAAAAAACTTTCATATTAAAATTGAATTTTTTTTATGCGAGAAATTCCACGATTTTAGGGATTGAACCCTAGCTTAGGTAGCTTAAGTAGCTTAACCCTTTCCGACATGAAAATAAACCCGTTCTGTATGAATTGTATGGGCTGTAGTCCAATATATTGAACATTGTGACTGAAAGGGTTAAAACTATGCATTGTTATTTCAAAAGACTTAACCTAAAAAATAAACGCAACGTAAAACAGAATCTCTCAAAACGGATGACTTCTATAAAGCTCCCAACGCAATAAATGACCATATGACTACAGATTTTATCCCACGTTGCCGGAATTTAGTCGTTGGATTCAATAAAAAAATACATTGACATTTATTTTATAGAATTCAATGCAAACAAATCCGCCTAATATTGATCAGTTAAAACAGACTTCAGAACATTGTATTCAAAAATCATACATTTTATTTTGGTTTGCATTTGTTAAGGAAAAGGTGAAAAGGTTTTCGTCGCTGTCATGACCAGTAAACTGAAATGGTAGCATTTAATTAACCCTTTCGCTACAAGCTTTTACTGGGGAAAGTTAAAATTTTAAATTTTACGTCTTAGGCTTCTATGTGATTATATTAGCAACAATCCATAAGAAATTTTTTAATTTTTATACTCGGACCCTGTATTTTAGAGTGTTTTTCTATGAGAACAACCACATCGTTGTGGCTGTAATAATTACTTAAACATAAAATTTTTTACTCATAACGAAAATTTTAATATTTCTTTATTTACTTCAGCCAAAATTAAAAAAAAAGTATCTAAATTGAAAGAAAACGTCAAATTAAAAAGTTATCTAAAGTTTTCTGCTTCTTCTTCCGTTACTAGGTCAAGATAAACCATTAAAAAAACGTGTATACTTCTCTTCTTTAAACTTTAATAGCCAGTTTATTCAGTATTTAGTTTATTAATTTCGTGTTTTTCCTAAAACTTCAAACTGTTCTAAGGACCAACAAAAAATTTATTTTTGAGACCACAGAGGGTTCAGACGTCCACAAAGTAGCATGTTGCCATATGGCAACAAAATAGCGAAAGGGTTAAAGGGTATTCGTTTAATCGATTAAACCAATGTGTTTTAATAAGTAAGTAAGTACTATTCCAAAGTACTATTCCAAAGTACTATTCCAAAGTAGTAAAATCCATGCGGTAAATTTCGCACAGAGCGGGAACTTTTCAAGCTATTAATGTGCATCGTAGGGATGTACATATGTAAAGAAAATTCATAATAATTTTTTCTGTAATCAAAAAATTTACTACAGAAACTTATGTAAATTCGAGGGATTTCGAGGCAAGAAAACTATACGGCATCTCTTGTTTTCCACACATTGGCCATAGTGGTGCGCATTATATACAAAACATTATATTTCCAGCGTGTTCCAATAATTCAAATCTCATTAATTGGGTCACTTGTAGTTGGGAGAAGCCGGAATAAATAAGTTCAACTGACACATGTTTGACATTTTGTGATCTGCCTCAGCGGCCCATTCATGAGCAAAGCTAAACACTGCCCACCAACATTATATGAAGTGATGAGCAGCGCGTTCTAGTGTGGTAGCTATTTTTAACAATGCGCCCACAGTGTGCTGCATTACAATATGCTTGTACCACCAACTCAAAGACTAATAAATTAAACGCAGAAAAGAAAATATTTGACGGAAAATGCAAGAAACTGTAACAGAATCACATAATGAATTGTTAGTAAGCTTGAAGAAGACAATGGAAATTTTGTGGGAAAGTTCATTGGAGAGGGAGAACAAGCGACAGATTTGGAGATGCTGAAATAATTGTGGAGTGTGACGTAACCACACCGCTCATACAGATGAAGAGGACGGGCAGGAGGTGTCTGGTGATCTCTATTAATGGAACGAATCACAACTATCCAGACATCATCACACCAAAGCGGAAGTTGAAATAAAAATCCTATTTTGGCAATTAAAGTCAATATGGACTTTGGAATATGGGCCGTTATTGCCGATCACATCTTCTCTATTATCATTATTGATGTAGATCTATTGTGCCCCCTTCTTGGACTTCACAGACTATCAGTGAGTCCGGTATCCAGGAGGAATTTTAGTATGCTTCCTACACCTCTGGATACCCAGTCCGTACCTGGTATAAGATGGTCCCCCAGGTGTTTCTTTCTTTTATGCATGAGTACAGGGCACTCTCCTAGTATATGTAATGCTGTCTCGTTTTCCTGCAAGCAGAACCTGCAATACCCGTTTTCACGGATTCCTAGTTTGGCCAGATGATAATTCAATCTGCAGTGCCCTGTTAGCATTCCCGTGATAATCCTTAGATTATTCTTTGATAGGGTCATGCAATCCTCGAATCTTTTCCTATTGTAGGACCCGATAACCATCTTGGAATGCTCTAGACCTGGTAGATTTTCCCAGTATTGAGTCCTTCTGGTTATCTCGTCTTTTCTCGTTAGGATAGAAGAAGCTCCTTTTTCCAAACCACAAAAGGGTTCAGGGCCGACAAAAGGTGTGGAAGCTCCCCTCCTTGCCAATTCGTCGGCCCGTTCGTTTCCTTCAATGCCAGCGTGGCCCGAAACCCAAAGTACCCAGACCTGGTTGTAACGGCCAAGTTCGTTAAGCTTCTCAAGGCACTCCAAAACCAGTTTCGAGGACAACTGGTAGGATCTAAGAGCCTCGATTGCCGCTTGGCTGTCGGAGAGGATAGCAATCTTACGGTTCCGGTATCTCCTCGCCAGATTGAAATAAGCACACCTTTCAAGGGCGTATATTTCCGCCTGGATGATAGTGGTGTGTTTTCCCGTAGGTTCCGAGTATCTTATCCTCGGCCCGTATACGTCTATCCCGATACCCTCCTCCGTTAAGGAGCCATCTACTGGTCTATCAGATACGTTTCCGATATACCTACCCAGTTCCTTTTGTTACTAAGTTCAGTTTTAAATCTTTTGACAAAACTGAACTTTAGTGAGATTGTGTCCCTGCAATGTCAGGATACTGATTTGTAAGAGTATCAATCCTCTTACGGCTCAGGAAGACCTCATTCCCGATATTTATGTCAGTCATCCGTAGAAGAGCCCTCTTCGCCTGGGTCTGTATGTGCAAGTGAAGAGGTGTTAGTTCGAGGAGAACCTCTATGGATGCTGTTGGACACGTTCTCATAGCCCCTGTTATGCATAACATCTTCTCTAGCTTCCATATGAATGCGTTTACATAGTACATACTATGTAAGTGTGGTACGCACACACGTATTTGTGCATTTTGTAAAACTGCATTTAAGCAGCAAATGTACACGTTTGTGTTTGCAACTACGTTTTTCTTAAGTATTGCCAAATGCTTTGCTGGTTGGATAGGTTTAAAATTTTCAAAGCTGTAAAATCGACACTCCCTGGCGCTGCGCAGGCACAAACTAGTGAGAGTAGTATTGCAAAATGCATAACCAGTGGAGAAAAGCAAAACCAGAAAGGCGCACAAAAAGTAGGAAATGCAGCCACACAACTTTCTACGGAAAATTTTACTTTTTCCTTCAACAAAATAAAGCAGCGCGTAGACAAAAAGAAACCCACAGCAATAGCAGACCAAAAGGCAGCGACCAGTTTGACTAAAATGCCAATAAATCGATTGGAGTCGATGATAGTAGCAACCAAAGCCGGTTTAGGCCGCACAACGTCAGCTTGTAAAGCGAAACGTAAAGACGACGACAGACAATTTTCCGAAAATGAGCTATTTAAGATGCACGCAAACTCGTGCGCCGTGGTCGCGTACACGGTGGACAAGTGATCGGTGACAGGTGACAGGTGATGCAATCCAACGCTGCTGAGCTATCGAGATCTAAGCAACAAGTGTTTTGATTACCAGAAAAGTATTATATTAGCAAAGGGCCCGTAACGTCGTGTCGTCTACCGGCATCGCACTTTGAATGTCAAATTTCGCTTTCTTTAGAGTGTTTTTTGTTTCACACTTATGTACGAGTGTGAATATTATAAATCATTTTTGGTTTTCCAAGTCATTGCTGACTCAGCTACCACTATTTTTGCATTTAGTATGTTGTATGCTCGGAGCTATTTCTGTGAAAGAAGAAAGTAATAAAATAAACCCAAGCTGAAGTAACTACAAAAAGAAAACTTGATTGAAACTTGTTGTCGTAAGAGGATTAACACTATTTGCTTCATATGCAAAGTGTTTCAGTTTGGAAACGTTGAGCATTAGTCATGGACGCATTAAATGGATATTTACAATATTTTTCTTCAATCCATCCAAATCCATTACAAAAAAAACCAATCAAGTCGTTTGGCAACATGTTAATTTCAGCATGCCAACATACGTGTGCTTCCAAATTTTGCCACGATCAATCAATTTTTAGGTATTGTACATACATATACACAGATATATTTTCAGTAATCCAAAATCGTCTTTGATTCAGAATTCGAGACTCGAAATAATGTTTTGTCAGAAACAATGCTTTGAGTTATTTCATAATAAAGTTGTGCGAGCATTTTCATAAATCAAACGCCTTCGAACTAATATGGGCATACATTTTAAACCAAAAATGCTCAAACTAAAATATACTGTTAGTGAAAGGTGGGAGAACTGTTCGTGGGAAACCTGTTTGCTTTGAATCGAAACATCTCAAATGCTGATGGCAGTACAGCAGCTTGTTGTTGTATTTAACAAGACTTACAACGGATGTACATTGTATAAGTTGTTCAGTATTTGGGTTAGCTATGAATTTGTATAAAGCCTAATAAACAGAATTAAAATTCATGCCCGAATTGTATTAAAAAAAAAATATTGATCTAAATCAGACGGAGTTAGATACTGCTTTATTGCATAGTGACGTACTTTAATGGCCATAACAGTCCGTTACCGGGTTGCAGCCTGCTGCAAAAGCTTTCCCCAGGCGTCTCTAATTTGCGCGCACCTTCTCCAGTTGTTCACACCAAAGATGATAAGGCGTTCTCAACGTGATTCTTCCACCGGAGACACGATATCCCTCTTCGCCGTTGACTTCCAACTACCGCGGCGAACGGCTTTTTCGCCGGAGCTTTATCATCCAAACAGCACTCATGGCCAAGCCAGCGTAGCCGCTGGATTTTATTTCGCTATTGCGCTATGCCTTTAACCCTTTCGCTACAAGTTTTTACTGGGGAAAGTTAAAATTTTTAATTTTCCGTTCTAGGCTTCTATGTGGTTATATTAGCAACATTCCATAAGACATTTTTTCATTTTTATACTTGGACCCTGTATTTTAGAGTGATTTTATATGAGAGCAACCACATCGTTGTGGCTGTAATAATTACTTTAACATAAAACTTTTTACGCATAACGAAAATTTGAATATTTCTTCATTTACTTCAGCCAAAATTTAAAAAAAAAAGTATCTAAATTGAAAGAAAACGTCAAATTAAAAAGTTCTCTAATTGTTTCTGCTTCTTCTTCCTTTACTATGTGAAGATATACCATTAAAAACACGTGTATACTTCTCTTCTTTAAACTTAAATGTTCAGTTTATTAATTTCGTATTTTTCCTAAAACTTCAAACTATTCTAAAGACCAACAAAAAAATGTATTCTTGCAACCATAGAGGATGCAGACGCCCAAAAAGTAGCATGTTGCCATATGGCAACAAAATAGCGAAAGGGTTTAACAGCTCGTTGTTGGTTCGTAATCGATAGTCGTCGTCAATATAAACAGCGCCGAAGATTTTGCGAATCACCTTTTTCTCGAACACCCCAAGAGCCGTGCGGGATGGAAAACTGGAGCTCGAAGCTGCGGCTCATGCAGATGGTGACGCTTCCGTACTAATTTGCATATTTACATAAAACAGACGAATTTCTCAGACAACTGTAGTTCCCTTAATTTGTTGATAACAATGTGAGCTTTAAGAGATTCCATCTTGTAGTAATTGGGTCGCCTTCGTTTCTCGTTGCTCTTTTCGCTGCGTCCTCGCTTCAATAGAGATAAATCATAACCCGAAACTCTTCAAACACCTAACCGACAAGTAAAGAAACAGAGCGGCAACAAAAACAGCAGCAGCAATGAGAGTAAAAAAATTATATTTAGAGGGAAAAAACACCAATATCCGCTGGTGCAGAAAAAACTACAACAACAGCATCCATTCATATTCAGTGCAATTAAATAGTAACCGACTGCTGAAAAATCGCATGTGACAAATTATGATTTCTACAACCGCACGTTTATATTTCAGCAAAGCAAATGATAGTGAATTAGGCGACACTAATGCAAACTACCGCACATTACGAGTAAATGATACTCGCAGTGTGCAGCCAGTGAAAGTGCCTGATCGGATTGCAATTTGGATGCTTACGAATTCAGTTCGTTTGAAGGCAAACACCTAAACTACAGAAGCCTGAACCGCCTGAAGCCTGAATTTCGGAAACTGCATAGTTGAATATTTAAGTCAAATACCTATTGAACAGATTTGTATCAAAAAAAATAAACATTAACAAACAGATGATGTAGCACGCTATACATTTATTATAGTTAATGTTAGTTAGTTAAATTTGAGAGGAATTCTCGCCATATGTATTCAAACCCTGTTCATGATTATTGGCCAAATCTGGCTGAAGTTAAAACTGATTAATCGGTCGGGCTCTACAAATTTCCTATACGACTAATAACGCTTCATGATCGTCTAAGCAAATTTAGCGTCAAACCACAACATTGTTTCCTATGCAAATTATCATTGTTTCAAAGAAATAATCGCTTATCACAAACAATTATAAACACACAACAAATAGAAACGTACGTACAACCACTTGTTTGCGACCTTGTTGTGTTTGATAATGCTGTTGACATTTTCCAACTTTGTTCATGATTAATAATCAAGCCGGCATTTATCGTTCGCCGCCATGTTATCGGCTTTATTTATTTATTTATTATCTCAGCATTTCTTCAAACAAATATACGCCGTTTATTGCAAAGCTTCTTTGTGTTGAAGTTCTAACCAAATCAAATACGCGCATACACATACATATGTAGAATTTGCATCAGTGTGATCACATCCTCACCCCGTTGAAATTTTTTGCTCTACTAACATGGATAGGAAAGAAAAAGAGCACAAGAGCTATTTCGATATGCATCTCTCAAGGGGCTGCATTCATTTATAAATACCACAACGCTTTCACCTTAAATGAGTGAAGTCCCTATAGGACAGAATGCATCCGCCAGTCTATAAACAATTCTCTGAATGAACGAAATACATTTTGGTATGCACTATCGCAAGGAACTCTTATGGGCCAAGTGAGATTTACTTCAAGATCTATTTATTTCCTCAAGACTACATGCAATCAAAATGGCTTAGAAGCAGCAGAAGTATTGTACAGTATTCGGTGTTATCGACTATAGATATGGTTAAGGAACTAAGTACTAACAATCTACGCTATGTAGAAAAAAATATAATAGAAAATGAAACTATTTTGAAATACTTACTGCAAGTCTTTTCACATACGATTGTATGTCCATATATTACAACATTTCAGAAGAATAGAATCAAAAATTCGTACACGTAACAAAAAAGTGGTTTTCTGTGCTTGATGTTCGGTGACTCGGTGATTCGAACCCACGACACTTAGCGTTACAGTCCAATGCTAGAGAACTACGACAGCCGATCTACGATAACGACTGGGTAAATTATGGCATTCAATGTGTCGTACGATTTTGTGCCCTCAACGTGATGACGAGTTTGCCACTTTTGTGTGTACCTTTGTGTATGTGTGTGTATGTGTATGTATGTACCTTGTCATTACCTTAAATTAAAGGAAGTGCTTTTGACAGTTATGGAAATTTTTTGGAAATGCTAACACTGTACAACAGCATATCTGCAACAGAGTAACGACCGTATATTTCTGAAAGAGGACGTCATACTGATCATTTTTGCCGAACAAAGTAATAGTCCAGCACGTCTGAGTTTTTTATAATTTGCACATAAAGGTTAAATGGTCCCTATAGACTTTTACACGGAAAGTATAAAAACTTGAAGAGCTAGAGCTTCGAATGGAAGTGGAAAAAAATTTTTATTCTTTTCCACATATTTTTACTTATGGTCACAATTCATCTCATCAATAAAATTTATTAGGATATATGTATATGCGATTTGGCCCTCAAGCAGGCTTGCATCTTGTGAACATTCGCGCATTCAATTTTATATCCTTCTTTTGTACTTCATCCCCACTTGGGCCTTCAATATTTCTATTACAACTACAAATTTGTTGTGAACGCTTTTTGTAAATTAAGACACGTGCATGTGATTCTTCGCCGTTCACCGTAGTCTCACCTTCACCGATCACAAGCTCATGTCTTTCAAACTAACCTTCATAGATGACGTGTGAAAATATTTACAACCAAAAGATTGTTTAAACTTTTGGGTGAATGATTTCGTGAACAAGCCAACTATATGTATTATTTATTTATTTTCGTTTCAATAAAAAATTTTAATATTTTACAACACAAAAATTCAAAATAATAGTAGGTACTACAAAGTTTTTAACATGTACTAGAAAAATATTTCAGCATTTTGGAGGGTTCCGAACCTCTACCACTCCCAAAATACGGCCCTGAATCCAACCTTGCAAATATATGTTTGGGAATTCTTACCCCAATTTATTTCTCTTCTTACTGGCTTTTCAAATCGCATACCCAACGAATATACGCAGTGAAGGAAATTAAAGAAGAGCAGACCAAGTTGTCATCGATACGTTACGATGTGTCAAGGTTAGCAGCGGCGTTTCCACTATAGCTACAATAATGAATTTATTTCACGCTACCTCTACCTCCTCGTGTTTTTTGCTTTTGACATTATGCAAAATTATACACGGCACATTTAGGAAAATCAGCTCGGCCGTATACGAGTATCTGTAAGCATGCGTCGAAAGGGCGTGTAGGTTTGTGACTGTATTAGATGGTTTATGGTCGGTGTGGCCTATTAACAACCAAAAACAAACAAAATTCGCCCTATATTCTTGCTTGCCGTGTTAAAGTGTTGTTTGGTAGCCAATTTTAATTTTTTCAAGCAGATAGGCTGCCGTGCTAGTTGAAGATATCGCTACATTAATGTCGCTCTTTTTTGTATACTCAAATGCAGAACCTTTAAATACAGTATACCCTCCTTGAAAATTTTAGTGTGCTATGATTATAAATAACGCAAACAAAAACCCCAAACCCACTAAAGAGTTTTTGCATAAAGCTAGAGAAAACTCTCATGTAGAGCTATGTAGAGAAGTTTATAAACCCTAAAAACTCTACAGTGGATGCACAATTTTTGCATGTGCGCATAGAGCTCTACATGTGCTCTACGCTATATCAAACCTATTTGATAGAGTTTTTCTCTCTACGGTAGAATTATCCGTATATTTCCGCGCGGTTTGATAAACAAATTTTTTTGGGTCAATTGAATGGCATTTCCATTCATTTGCAAGCCTATTGTCGTACATATTGTTGTGCTTATGTGTGTTAAAACTTAAATCGGAAAATGGCATCGGCAGCGAAGAAATCCGCAATTCTGATCCTCGCCCGCTCCCGACATTTTCTTTTCTTTTTTCTCCTTCGCGCAAAAATAGAACGACAACAGCAACCCGTTTTTATTTATTTAATTAAATGTTTGGTTAACTAAAAAAATTTAGTACGCACGCACAACTATAAAATGAAGTGAATTTTCAAACGATCTTGCTCTACCATGCGACTCTACCAATACAACTTTTGCATGTTTTACAAAATCAACACAAAAAATTGATGTGCTTTCCGCATTACCACACAATTGCGACAATTAAGTAATGAGACTGATTCCATAAAAACCGTATATTTAAAAATTATTCTATAACTCTGCAATCGCCTTCAAAGCAGTCCCCTTAGGCAGGTATACAACGATTCCAGCGCGTTTTCCATGCTTCGTAACATTTCTGGAACGCTTTGACTGGGATGTCCGCGAGTACCCTCATCACGGCCGCCTGGATGTCCGTAATCGACTCAAAATGGTTTCCTTTGACCACCGATTTTGTTCTTGGGAACAAAAAAAAGTCACAGGGTGACATATCGGGCGAAAAAGGCGGCTGTTGCAACACGTCGATCCCTTTAAAGGTCAAATACTGGGACACGCTGTGGGCGGTGGGGTTTTATCTCCCTTACTATGGTCTATACTAGTTGAGGACTTAGTTAAATTAGTAAATTCCAAAGGACATAAAACTATAGGCTTCGCGGATGACCTAGCAGTAATAACAAAGGGTGCCCTATATGCAAAATGCCCTAAACGAAACCTGGAACTGGTGTAGTACTGGAGGGCTATCAATTAACCCCAATAAAACTACCATCGTCCCATTTACAAGAAAAAGGAAGCTCAATCTTTCTGCACTAAAAATAAATAACACTGCTCCATATAGCCATCCAAGAGGAAGCAATCTCAAGTGCACTCGCGCTATATACTCATAACTTAATTAAACAGGGTAACCTTACGGGTCACCTGGCAATTCTAAAACAAATAGAGGATACCCTCCACAAATCATCTTACTTTAACTTCACAGAACCCCTTCTAAGCGCAACAACAAAAGCTACAAAATAAAGTCGTGGAACATTGCCGTAGCGACAAACGCACTGCCCCACACACGCATTGTTGCGATGATATCATTAACGATTTGACACAGTTCTGGGTGACATGTTGTTGAATGAAGACATACTAGCATGCAATGTCTCGCACCTCATATCTTGTTGCGTCACTTTACTATGCTAAACGGAGTAACAAAAATTTAAAATCGAATCATACCAAGTCCGAACAGCAATTAAAACTATTTTTGTAACTGCATTAAGCATGAAATTAAAATATGTATTGCACAATTTTTTAAAACTACCACAGGACCTTTTGATGTTTATCTAAAATGTTATTCGTTTGTCCTAATGATTAAGTGATGATTAATGACTAAGGCTTCCCCCGTGGAGGCTCTTCTCAGAGCTGGCGTTTCGGAGTCCACATTTTATGGATATAATCTTGTGTAATAATTAATTTGAAGAGGCCCTTAGGAGGCGGGGCCGTGTTTTTTTTCTCCACGATCCTGGCTGCTACATGAAAGTTCGTCACGCCTGTCACGAGTTAGCAGTGCAATTTCGACTGTAAGCAGGAGCAAACGAAGTAAGTAGTAGTGTTTTATAATAGAACCGATTGTTTGCATTCCTTTTTAAGATTTCACTACTTCATTTCAAGGCTTTCAGGCATTCACTTTATTTCAATGCCGTTCGTAGCACAAGTGTTGGCACGTAAATACACGAGGTCTGTTTTAAGCTCTTTATGTTTTTTTTTCCTTTGTCGGAACGATCTAGCAAGCGCAGCACTCAATCAATTATACGTCCATTGTACTACGACTTGATGTTCCCTGTTAATATGCTTTAAATCTACCCGACTTCCGAAGAAACCTTGATAGATCCTGGGGTGCCAAGGAGCCAAGGTTGTCGCTTCTTAGCACATCAGCCAGCCGACATAATTAAGCCTGGATTTGCAGGACTTGACTAGCATAGAGGTGGTTAGAAGGCTGTCCAAGGCCATAAGCGCAGCTTGGCTTTCACTACAGACACAGATAGACCTGCCTTTCCACCTATTCTCTATGACAAAGTTGATCGCCTCGAGTATCGCGTGCACCTCTGCCTGAAACACAGATGCGCGCGAGCCTAGGGCAAAGAGCCGTCCAGTCCCCGTGGATTCAACGAAGAGCCCAGAGCCAGAACCTTCTTCCGTTCTGGAGACGTCCGTGAATACCCGGAAACAGTGTTTACCGGGCTCATCCTCACGATCTGACCAAGAGTGAGCCTCAGGCAGCAACACCATGTACCACTTTTTTAGTATGACAGTTGATGGCATGGAGTCGAGGGGCATGGACATGACTGTGAGGTCGATGTCGGTGCCAGCACAATTGTCCAGTGCCGGACAAGCGCCATACAACTGGCCACTGTGTTTTAGTCTTCGGATGGCCTTTAGGGCCTCTCCTTGGATGAAAACATCAAGTGGAGGAAGGTTCACCAGGGCATCTAGCAATGGGCCAGAAGTAGTCGGGAAGGCTCCCATACAACATATGGCCATATGGTCTTTATGTTAATTTAATGTTAAAATGTGATTAAAATCAAGTCCTTGCACCACCTAGTCAACTATTTTTTCGGCATACTCACATTGCAAGGCTTTGCCCCCTTACACCATTTAGCCTAAGTTTAAATACTACACGCGGACATATGTAAGTGCTCATAGCGCGGCGATATGACGAAAAGCGAATTCAGCTACTGCAAACGACAAAAAAGTTCAATAAAAAATTGGTTAATTAGTTCAGCGAATCGTTAGTGAAGTATGGAGCAATTCATTCAACGTGTGCGTGGTAGAGAGTGCTCTTTGTTGTTTTAACACTCAAATACATACATTATTTTCTTTTTTGTTTAATAAACATAAATAGTTTTGTTTATTTTATCGCATTTTAAAATTTAAAATTTTAATTATATTAGCAAAAAAACTTACCTCGCCTTGAGGCGGACATAAGCATATGAGGCTTTTACTTTTGAAATATTTGTTAAGCAGTAAAAACTACCTTCCAATAAAAACAAACAAACGCCACTTCACGACATTTATTTATTTTACTTGCAAAGGCACTTGTAAGACTAAGTCTTTTTCTTCGCCAGGTACAACACGGATGTACATATCTATCTTTCTTCTATATACATAAAAGAAAGTGGATATATGTGTGTAACCGCATCACACTCAAACGGACCGGCCGATTTTCATGGTTTTTTTTTTGTTGGATTCGTCTTGAGTCAGTTCAGGTTTATGCAAAAAGAAAATCCCGGAAAATCTGTTGGAAAAGTCAGAAAATGCCTGCTATGTTTGACCGCGAATCACTTCAGAATGGCTGTTTTTGTTCCGTAGTATTCGTAGTTGTCAAAACAAGGTTTATACCTATGTAAGACAATTTTAGGAAAACGGAGCGTGGCACTTTTTCACCAGCCCAAATTTTCAGGCCGAAACTTGGGAACCATAAGTCACACATCAATTAAATTCACTACGAAATTACTATTTAGTCATGTCCTTCGACAGAGGGAATGGGGCAGGTATTGGACACGGGGGCGTGGCACCACCCATACAAGCAAAATCTTTATAATGGAATATCTTCGAAGTTGTAAGGTGCACAGCATTGAAATTTAGTATAGCGTCGTCCCATAGATGTGTCATTCTACTGGTAAGATTTGATGGGCGTTGGACAAGGGGCGTGGCACATTTTCTGTGACCCAAATATTCCGCTGAACTATAAGTCGCTCAGCAATGAAACTTAGTACGAACCTACCATTTTCTCTTTCGTCAGAAAGAATGATGCAGATATTGAACAAGAGGGCGTGGCTTAAGTAACAATGACAAAAATTTGTTTCTGAAATTGGCATGGTTCAAGCGCAGTCCATTTCTTTACTGAAACTTAGCAGCAATATTGCTGATTTGTGGGCTTTAATTGCGTTAATCAGTAGCTCTTCCTCTTCCTTTAGTTGGTTTTCTTCGTCAATTTGCATCGTCATTGATTCGCCATCTCGTGCATTTCATTATCAAAACAAAAATGTGCGAAACGAAGTTCGCCGGGTCAACTAGTGTCATAATATAACAATGTTGTAACAAAAACAAGAAGCGGAAAAGTAGTCAAGATAAATAATGAAATTAGGGAGAGCAAATGGGAGAGAAGAAAATAGAGAAGAAAATTTCATTAAATATTAGACAAGTATTGAAAAAGTTTCTTCTTGAAATTAATGGCGTTGGTCTGACGTTTTATGCTTGTCGAAAGTGCGTTCCATAGAGAAACTAAGTGGACAAAAAATTGTCCAACAGTTATCAAGTGATTGTGCCTGGGCAGTATGAGCTGAAAAGATCTGGTTTTGGTACCGAAGCACAATTTATCGTACAAATATTCTGGCTGCTTGGAGTTTATAATTTTATGTAGAAAGATAAGCGCACGCGATCTCAACACATTAGTAAAAGAAAATCCAAGCATTATTTGAACAAAGTCGGAGATATGCTTGCGCCGTTTTACTCCGTTTTACACATACCTTGCGCAGTCATTAAGTGCTAACCTCCATTTGAGTGCCACCCTCCAAGCTTGAAAAAATCCCACAGCCGTAGAAAACTAAAGGCAAAATAAAAGATTTCACGAGTTTTACCTTAACAGCAGTTGATAAGTAACTCGTTGTCGGACTAAAACCGGATAGTGCACCATAGACACTGAAAACTGTCTTGTTGACATGTGTTTTAAAATTAAAACTACCGATGAAATATATTCCAAGGTTTTTTTATCTTGTCAACATAATCAACCGCCGAGTCGTTTAGATAGATCGTGAGAAGAACTAGTTCGATCGATAAACTTTAAAGTGCAAATGGATCCAGGCGAATTAGCTTTGCCACAAACACTCAATCGCTAGCGAAATCAATGCAAGCGAATCGCTCCAAAAGTGGTGGCGCCGCGCGAGCCAAATACGCTTCGCCGTAAACTTATCCTAACGAAAGCTTCTGAAAGAAGTGGTCAAAGTATTACAATGGGAGTTAAAACATAGTATTTCTTCGTTTAAATTTATAATTATTTAAGCCGAAAATGTATTTCGCTCCGGTTTGATAGTCATATTTCACCCTACAGTTGTCCATATTCTTCTAAAAACCCCAGTAGTTGTCCTATGTTTTTGTAACTAAAGCAGCCAAGTTACATCGACAAGCTAATATTTTATAAATGGTTTTCTCTGTGTGTTTTTTATAGCCTGAAAATTAACCTGATTGAACTGAAGTTAAACTCAAGAATATCAATAAATTGTAATCGGGAAATCGTGAGAAAAAAGAAAAACAATGCAGTGTCTTGGCACAAACTATCCACTGCTTACTAGCACGCAATTGAAAGAGATATTATGCAAAGAATTGGTTGAATTAAGAGAAGAAGAAAGGCACGGCAACACAAATCATGTCAATAACACATTATGTATATATGTACATAAGTACAAAAGTTTGTTGCAGTGCCGCCAGTCACGACTTGTTCCAAAACTGAAACAGAACAGCTGAACAACCCAAACGACCGCCGATCAAGTTGCCATAAAAGTAGCAGCAACAAATGGCATTCGCAGTCGTCGAGAAGCAGTACAACACACTGTCAACCTAGTTTCTACACTACGTAACAACCTGTTGTTGTCTTAATCTCGTGGTCTTGCTTCTTTCTCTTGTTGTTCTCACCTTCACACCCATTCCCCTTTGCGCAATTTCTAGCATCACATTACACTTTGATGGGACGGGGATAAAGGGGTTATTTTCTCTTGAAAGCACATTCATAAACGCGGCTCATGAAGCACTTCAAGACAACAGTTTCTAGGTCTTCTTTAATTTCAGTGATTTATTTTCAGAAATTATCAAGTGCTGAAGAGTACCAGTGGCGAGTTCACTTCTAACGTTCATGTTCAAAGAATTTTAATAAATACAATCACGCCTATACATATTGCTTATTTCTTCTGCTTAATGCAAGGTACGTTCGAAAGTAAACAGGATTTCTTAAACATAATAACACACTGTCAAAATATGCCTGCGATTTGGTAACAGCGATTTGTGTGAGTGTATGTATGAATGTTTAAAATCGCCGGCGAGGATGTCCTTCAAGATGTCGATGCGCTTCCCTTTCATCGGCAAATGATTTCTTCTGAAAAAATGAAGTCACACGGTCATAAATCAGGTGAATACAAGGAGTGGGTGCTGGTTAAGTGCGATTTTTGGTAACAAGTGTCGATCGATGAGATGGCGTCAGTCATTTTATGTTAAGTTAAAATGTTGTTAAGATGCTTAAATCCAACTTTAAGAACTTCCATGAAGATTTTGGCTGATTTTTTATGAATTCATGCACAGTGTTGAAATCTACGGAGATCTGCGGAGTTCGATTGACCAACATATGCGGTTGACCATCACTCGTGTCCTCACGACCGTTTTTAAATCGCAGATGCAACTCATACACTTTCCCACGAATTCCCTATTTTAAAGATCCTGTATATTTTTTACCACACCTTGTAAGTCTAATTTTTCGATGGGAATGGTATTTCGGCAATGTTCTCGCTTCTGGCGTCAAGCGTCTTAATGAGTTCTGTGTTTTTTAAAGGATCAACACAAAATCTCTGAATCTGATTTGAAACTTGATTTTGAAATGATTATTTATTTCGAATTGGTGGAGAAAATTTGCTTCATGGAAAGAAGTTGACGTCAACACTGAGTTTTATAAACTTCACGTTCCATAAACTTCAAACCATTACATAAACAACAAAAGCAAAGTGCCTTTACAGAAACAAAACAGAAACGGTGTGCCTGAGTAAAGGGAAATTGAAGAAATGCACATTTATACAAAAACAGCGACTTCAACTCTAAAACGTTGAAGCCCAGCCCTAACATACAGAATTAAATAACGAAAAGCTAAAAAGAAACCAATGCAAAATACAAATTTCGTGTAATGTGTTTGTGCCAGTCCATTTTTTGTTTTATGAATTTTTTTGAAGAAAAGAAAGAAAAGTAAAATTTCTACATCATTAAACAAATTCGATGTCATTAACCTAAAATGCCGAAAACAGCAACGTATCAAAAGTCAACCGAATGAGCACGTATTCAAATTTCAAGTATTGTATTTGCCTAGACAGACGGTCAATGCGTCAGAAGCTGCAACGTTGAATTTATACTTCATTGAAGCGCATGTAGTGCTTTGTTGTGGCATACAAGTTTAGAACCGCTTCTCATTGCGTCAAAAACTCGTTATTTCAACTAAATCTCTAAAATAAGTTTTTAATTCGATTTAGCGATGAGCGCATATTCTGCAGCCTACACGCCACAATATTCAAACGCAGTACATCACTATTGCTGTTTTTTGAAAAAAAAAAAAACACATCCTTTTCATTTAAGAATTGTCTGGTACGAGTGGAACAATCTAAATATTGAAATTTAAATTAAATTCATTGCATGAATGTTTCGATAGCTGGTGTTTTTAAATCACCTCTTCTGGCTGTCAACCAGCTGGTTCACACAATACAGTGTGTCAAGTAAATGTTTGCAAATTTAAAGAAGGATTATTTTGAAAAGCTTATAATATAACAGAAATTGCAATATTTTGATATTGTTTGAAAAATATAGATTAATTGAATATTTCACCCTCATATAATATCAAAGTAATGTCTATTTCTCATACCGAGCGCCCCGGGTTCGATTCCTGGCTTGGGCTGGAAAAAACACTCATCTACTTCTGTCGCTATCCACATGAAGGGAATGAGAATTACAAGAATCGCACAAGTTCGCTCTTGGCAGGCAATGGCAAAACCTCCAAGTGTGAAAGAAAAACTGCCCATCGCCGTTCGGATTCGGCGTTAAACTGTAGGTCCGCTCCCCTCCCTTTCCCCATCCGTTTGAAATGTGTGGTGTATCACATGTAGAAAAAACAGTGTTGCATACGCATTTCAAACGGGTGGAATCTGTGGTATCACAACGGGCCCATTAAGAGGCCTAAGTGTACAGAGGCAGCCACCTCAACCTAACCTAACCTAAAGTCTATTTGATTCGCGTATTGAAGGGCGAATTGATTTCAAAGTATCTCCTGGACGACCCAGAAAACTGTCTGACAGAGAAGAAAGAAAAATCATCCGAAAAGTTCGTGAAAACCCCCATATCTCAATAAGGGAAATGGCTTTGGATATAAAAATAGAATGCGGAACTGTGTATCTCATGAATCTGTTCGGTACTGTACGGCGCCAAATTTTCAATGCAATCTTGGTTTTGAAAGAAGACGAATTTTTTGACAGTTTAAGGTATAGCTTCATTTCCGTTTTTGATTTTTTACACTGTTTTCGCGTATCAAATAGACATTACTATTAATCTTTATCTTAAAAAATTTCAAAATATTGCAATTTCTGTTATACTTATTTATAAGCTTTTCAAAATAATGTTTCTACCTTTTTTAAGTTTGCAAACATTTTCTTGACAAACTGCAGATCCTGACCCAACGAAGTTATCGGGATCAATCCAAATCCGATCATTTTTGGATGCTAAACAACTAATTAAAAATACATCTGGACATTTGTCCTTCAAAAAACGTTTAGAATTCAAGAGTACCGAAAACGTTTATTCAATGAAATTGTCAAATTGAACTCGCATCTATCTGGGGTTTAAAAATTTATTGAATGTAAAATAAAACAACATTCAATATTGCAATAAGTTTCAGAAAGGAAATAAAAGCAAATCTTCCCTTCATTAAATTCCTAACGCATTGTTCCTATACTGTAAATAGAATCACAAGTTCAGCTTTAAACTGTTATAAATGTTGCAACTCCGTTCAATTACGCATCATACGACTAATTGATCTAACTAAGTAATTAAAATTATAATTATATATTACTAAGTAATTATAGTAATTACTGTCATTGGTTATACGTTTGTCAACACTTCTGAAGGACGAATTTCGCAATGTTCTCAGAAGAAAACACAAGAAATCTAATCTGTTGACAAATTTTGGGTACATTTAGATTGCAATACTTACCACAAACATCCAGCCAACCTTCAACGCGACTTGGGTAAGTTATGGCGCAAACGCGGTTAAAAGGACGACGGCCCATGTTGATGATGGCAGCAGTGCAACTTGATGTTTTAGTTGCTATATTACGTCGATATTACAATTGATGCTGTCGTTGTTGTTGTTATTACTTCATGCACTTATTATTCGCGTTTATCGTACAGCCGGATGAGAATTCGCTGTATGTACCAAATGTGCTCTCTTGCAGATTCGCAGTGTACGCTCGCATGTGACACACACCCACACAGAAACACAAAACACAACGAAAATGCACGAAGGATGCTCGACGTACGATGGTTTGCTGCTGTTTATGACGCTCAGATTTCAAAAGTGGGTGGTGCAGAGCTGAATGGGTAGTTGGAGTGAACGCAGAGAAGCGAGCCTGTGTGTGTGTGTGTGTGTGCGTGGGTTTATGCGTGGGGTGTGTGTGATGATGATGTTGCAGCAGGATGCGTCGTTTTTATAGATTTTCCAAAAATGATGCGTGTGTTTGCATTAAAACCGAGTCCTTTGCTGTAGCAGCAGCCTTTTCTAGTGTGCGTTCCAAATATTGATTTTCGACTTCATATAATATGAGGGATTATTAGACTGTGTTCAAATTATTTCTACGCCAGGCACCAAGCACAATTAATTTCAGATTTACGATTTTTTTTTAAAAAACTTGTCTTTTATTTCTTTATGTTCATCTTTATTTCTTGTAATTTTTTTATTTTCACTTCATTTCACTTGGTATGCAATTTGTGCTAATTCACGGGACCAACAAAAAGAACTAATTATTTTGTAAACAGAAAGAACGTACAAGAAGAGCTACCAACATAGTATTTGTGGTGCTCTTTACTTGTATGTTATTAAATTTTGTATTGAATTTCAATTCTATCACACACAAAGCACGGTCACAACACAAACAACAACTTTAAGTTTGTTTCTATAAATTCCACTTTGTAATTTCTACTTCTCCTTCTTTTCGTCGTCGTTTTGATTTACACCAGTTAACTAACAGCGTTGAAGCAAGAAGCGAGATGGAGCCACCGGCAAGTGATGACCGAAAAATTCCTAACCGGCGCGCTCATTATTATTATACATTATATACATTATGCATCTATTCAACTTGTTGTTAGCTCGATAATGTTGTCTTATACTTCTTATTGTTGGTATTTTGTTATTTTTGTTGTTGTTGTTGTTGTTATACGCTGATAACCGAGAATACACAACTTCGGCGTGGTTTCGTTTCGGGAATTTTTTTTAAATACTAAAATCACTCTCCGACTCGTATTCTGGTAAACTGGTTTTTGCACGAATATTTATCACATTTTCATTATTTTTATTTCCCGAAATCATTGCTTGCCCCCAGCTGGATGGCTGCGAGGCGTATTTCAAATTATAATTGAACTAGCAAAAACTATTATTGGTTTTTGTTTTTTGTTTGTTTTTATTCTCGCCTTGGTCCATGACTAATTACAGCTGGTTTGTGTAAAGATTATTTGCAGAGAAGCAATGCATCGAATGAAACCTATCATCGGTGTGTATGTACGTTTGTATGTATGTCGTTATGTATAGATATGTGCACACTACTGTTTCCAAACTTACGATAACCTTCTAATGTATCATTTGAAGTTTCATAAGAATTTTGGTGACCATCATACAAAATTACAACTACTAGAATTTTAATATGCCCAATGCTTAAAGTAGTAATATCCTAACTGTATTTCCTTGTGTTGCCTATGGTTGTTTGCTGGTTTGGAATCATATCAAATGTTGTATATGACAAATGTTGTATATGACAACACTTTCACCAGCAGTTCTATGCATATATGTTATTTTGTATATTTTATGTATTTTATGTACAAATGTTGTATATGACAACACTTTCACCAGTTCTGCAGTTCTATGCATTTATGTTATTTTGTGTATTTTATGTGCCGCAATAGTGCAATTTTTCCTCTTGGAAATTTTAACTAGGATGCCAACTTCTACTTTTAATTTGGCATACATTTTCATTGTTTCAATGTCAAATCCTGATATCCGTACATAGACACATACGTACATACGTACACTTGTATTCACGTTTGCACGCCTCGATAGGTAGACACGAATGTACAGGTTTACTTTCACGCATTATCAACAGCAGCTGTATTCCTTCTCGCTTCTAACTCGCGATTTATCAATTTTATTGATTTTGTTGCTCTTGCTGTAGTTGATATTGTTGCTGTTGTATTTTGTTATCATTTGTTATCATAGCATCGTCGAAAAGCGGACAGTGTGGGACGAGGACAGTAGAGTTATAACAATCGGATGTCTGATGCATGCAAGTGGGTCTCCACATAGACAACTAGCACCCGCATTCAAAGACCGCTCAAAAGACAAACGCCCGCACATTTTCGCCTAATATGCCTTTCAAGTGCACTGCACACCTTGTTGCTGCTGGTTTCGCTTTGTGTGCACTCTATTTGGATTGGTGATTTCCAATTGTGGATTTTCCTACACACTGCAGTCGCCGGCACTACGCTTAGGCATTTTATTTATTTCTTTCCTGCCGTAACATTTTTGAAATGCTATCTTTTAGGTATTTATTTACATATACAAAATCATTTTATTCCGAAAAATCGCAACTATACCGTCCGCACTGTTTTCGTTTCCGTATCCGCATTTACCAACGAATCGCATTCACCCGACACTCGCAGCCAAATAAACACACCAAAACATCCAAGCCGCAACTGAAACTTTATGAACACCGAACACAATGTTCGGCGCCACAAATCGAAATTTCCCTTGTACAGCGTTCATTTGGATTTATTTGCGCTCTTGAGCGGCAGTATTGCCAGATATGAAAACAAATTAATGCACAAATAATAAAGTGTGACCAAACATACAAAATTCAAGAATGCGCGATTAGAATTCACACATCTAAATAGCAATAATTGATATCTGTGGCATTTGGATAAAAAACAACCTAAGCCGAATTTTCAAATTTTTCAGGAGAGCGAAAATACTGCTAACCCATTAAAGCCGGGTACCAGTTCCACCCATACGATTTTGATATAATTTCATACACGAACTGGAATTGACCCAAAATGATCAGAAACAAATCATTTCAGCTGTCTATCTCTGCAAGTTGCTGAGATATTCATTAGGTATTTTGTACCCATTACGCAGCAATGGTAGCTTTTTTCCATACTTTTTAAAGTGATCAGCTAAACACGTGAACAAAAGTTGTATTGTTTACAGGTGACTAAGGAGGCAGATCTTTGTGAAGTTCTAATGCCACTACGTTTCGCCACATTTTCCACCTCCGCAAAATTCACAATTTTTGGAGTCTGGTAACTCTAGCTAGATGGCGGAATTTTACGGTGACCTCTACTAGACTAAGATAGTTCCATCTTTACCCCAACCATCCCTATCAATGATTTTGAGATATCTCTACCACGAACTTTTCTGTGGTTTTTTTAAAAAGTCAATTTTCATGGGTAAATTTTTACCCATTAGGCAGCAATGGGTTAAGGTGCAAAGTAAATCTCATACAAAATTCGAGAAAATGATGAAATGCTACCCATTATATCTCTGTAACTAAATGGCATAGAAACAAGCCGATTGCACCAAAAAAAGCGTATTGAAATTGTATCTTTATGATTAAAAGACTGGAAAATTGCGCAATCTCGAGATAAGTTGTTTTGTCAAAATGCCACAGATATGCAATTATATTGCTTAAAATACTTTCGAGAGAGATAAAATTATACATGAAATGTTTGTAGATATTTTTATTTTTAGTAATTATGGAAATAATCTATATATATAAAATAAAGTGGATGTATGTGTTTAAGCGCATCACACTCAAACGGATCGGCCGATTTCCATGGGGAGTGACACACTTTATGCGACCCAAATATTCCGCTGAGCTATAAGTCGCACTGCAATGAAACTAAGTACGAACCTACCGTTTTCCCTGTCGGCAGAGGTAATGATGCGGGTATTGAACAAGGGGGCGTGGCGTAAGCAAAAATGATAAAAATTGGTTTTGAAATTGGAATGGTTCAAGCATAATCCATTTACAGAAACTTAGCAGCAACATTGCTGATTTGTGAGATACAATTGCGCAAATCGGTAGCTCTTACTTTAGTTGGTTTTCTTCCTCAATTTGCATCGCCATACATTCGCCATCTCGCGTATTTTACTATAAAAAAAGAATTTAAAAAATGTTGTGCAGGACAAAGTTCGCCGGGTCAGCTAGTTTTACATATATTAACCTAAACGCATGGATCAGGATCCCGGGATTGAATGCTTTAATACTTACATTATAACCTCGCCCTTTGTAATCGGCACAAAACGGGAAGTCAATACCGTTGTTCACACTCAATCAGATGGCAATCAAATTACAAAAATTTATTTCAATTTCAAAACGCTGGAGCCCTAATTTTGTTGTTTAAACTGTTGCTTTTTTTGTTCAGTGTGTTTTTATATCAAAATCATTTTAAATCATTTTCCATCAGAATTAAGTTTATTGAAAACATGTTTCGATTCCATTTGATACATACATACATACGTACAACACTGTTTGAATACTCAAATGTTTGCGTGCTTTGAAACATTGAATGCACAGAAACTTTCGATTTAAAACACTTTAATCAAAAAGTGCAGCAGCATCGGAATGTGTTGTTACATAGCCCCGACTGTTAGCCGTGTTGAAGCGCAAATATCCTAAATCTAATAGCGAAAATACTCAGCGGCATAAAATATGATATGCAAATCAAAAAGTTCAGTCAAATATTCAGTATTCAGTATAAAACTACATTTTCACCATTCATTTCTGCTGGCACATTGAAGCTCGAATTATACATGACAAGTACTGTGGATAAACGTTGAAGATTATGTCTATACTGAAAATCAAAACTTAACTATGTATCAAGTACCCAAGTGTTGACATTAAATCCATATGTGTGGTCAAAAGCGATAAAGGTTTAAGACAACTTACGATATCATTGAGTTAAGGGTGTTAGCCTATTCCTTAAAAGCGGGCTGCTCAAAATAAAACTTATGCACTTAAGCGATTATTGCTTTTGACCACAGATATAATTTCACCAGTTTCTTCCTCAAAACCACTCAACCTGCAAACATTTTCATTTACAACTGTATTTGCAAGTCCAGTTTGCGTATAATATCTTTTGCCTTGTTCAAACTAGCTGGACCATGAGTATTCGTTGTAGCCATCTTATACAAGTCATTCATGTATTTATCGATATTATCCATGGTGGCACCATTCGGTTCTGAAGGTATAGATAAACCGGCCAGGGCATTTGCCAACTTGTGCTTCAGTTTCTCCAGATAAATTTCTAATAGGCGATTCTTCTCCTGCAGCTCATCATTCTCTGATGTCATCTTCTCTACACCGAATTTCATATTCTCCACATGCTTCTCCAAGACGGCGTTCTGCTGTTCTAAGTCCGCCTTCGATTTCCGCAAAGTACGCAGCTCCATATCGAAGATTTTGTTGTGTTCCAGAAATTCATTGGTAAAAATGGGAATTTCACCTGGTATAGGAGTGCCGATTGTTGCTGCTGGTGTTATGACGGGGGCGGCAGTTGTTACAGACACCAATACTGGCGTTGCTACTGCTGTGATTGTACTATTAACGTGACAGTGTCTTTAATATTCAAATATAATCACTTACGTTTTGGTTTATCAATCGGTGGAGGAGTGACGTCCTTGTCTGAGTTACTGCGCGCCTTTTCTTTTGCATTGTTCAGGTCTTTTGCGTTTTTGATGTTGCTAATCGATTGAGATTTTTCCCTAAGCACCGATTTGCCAGGGTCGTTAGGATTTTTCCGTACTTTATTTTTCGCCAACTCACACGCCAAAACGTCTGGACGAGCTTTTAGGAAAGTGTGCAATTCATCAAGGTAGCTGTGAATAATATTTTCAAATGATTACTTTGTCATACATAGAGCGAAATTTGTCATAAATGGTAAAACTAATTTATCAATAAAAATCAATTCAACTCGAAATTTAATATTTAATTGTATTGCTTTTTTGTCTATATCACAGTCAAATTCGGTCCAAATTAAATGTACTAACTAGTATTCAAACAAACATACAACAAGGGACTTATGATGAACACATTTATGCATTTAAAAAACATTTTTAAAACCCAAAAACAGCTCATGGAAAAAATTAGCGGGTAATGTGATGTGGCTATCGTGGTATACTTACGGTGACTAGACGTCCCAATTTTAGCGGGACAGTCCCGCTTTTTACCAAGTTGTCCCGCCAACTTTTCAAGGAAAAGCGGGACGTTGAGCTGCCAAATTTATATATGCAAATAAAAACTTATTAAACGTAATACTAAGATATAGTCCTTTTCTAACTAACAATTATTATTATTATATTATTTCTTAGAGCATGTTGGTGCAAGGTTTTTTATTTATTTCTGCATGTCAACATGTGAATGTGATTGTATTTTTAAAATGCATTGGGGTTCAAAAAGCACTGTTATATCACATTATCCGAGTATACCACAATTCCTGAAGTTACCCTACTAACAAATCAGTTACTTAATCGATAAATTTGATAAAATCATGTTATTTAGTTAGTTTCAAAAACGAGCATGTTCACGCGGACAGCATTCCGTTTCAATTATAAAACAACAACAACCTTTATTAATCAATATAGTAACTCCAATACTACCGTGAACACTTACCGCTGCTTGTCCAACTCCGCAGCTTTCATATAAGGTGCTTTTCGTTCATCCGGCAGATGATGCCACTCCTCGCCAATAATTTTTGTGTGCTCGATGGCCGTTTTCGTGGGCAATTCCTTCCGCAGCGACTCACGTCGATCGTTCATATAGCGCACATAACCTAAACACCATACAGAAACATGAAGCCACTCAAACTTTAATTATACATAAGTTAGATGCTGCTCAGACAAGTATGTACATGATGTATGTATGATACGTATATTCGTAGAATTCAAAAACTTATATACACCTCATTTACATACCTGTCAGCGGCATCTTGGGAGCTCCGGCGACTTTGATCTTGCGTCGCTTTAGGCGAAAGCGTTGTTCTTCCTCTCCCCCACTGCAACCAACGCTGTTTCTTTTTTTTCCCATCGTTTGCATCGATGCTACACAAGTATCTTCGCCGTCCGACAACGATATAATAGGAATATTAGCGTGAGTGATGGAGGCAGTCGGTAAAGCCGATGCAGATATTATTTGCATGCCTTGGCGTTCACTTTCGATCTTAGTAACATCGCCCTGCGTTAAGCCCGATGTTTCGAGCATATCTACAACAGGCTGATCATCCTCCTTCTTATTCGCTACCATTGCCAATGTTGATATTATTGTTGCAGAGTTATCCTTTGTTTTGACTTGTGCGACCAATGCGCTGGATGCCGTATCTTCGGTCTCCGGCACCTTCACTACTGGCTCGCTACGCTGCTGCTCTGGTTTTGTTTGCTCATCGGTCTCCATTTCCAATTTAGTGGCTGATATTTTAATATTTTTAATTTGTGTACATACATTAATAATTCATATCGAGATATTTTGAATAGCGTTATATGAATTCCTTCCACTCGTCTGTCTTCTTTTTTTTAAATTACTTCTAACGTGCACTGATACCGACAACTAAACTGAGAATGGACTGACAGCGAAATCGTCTAGCTTCTTCTTCTCGCTGCACAAAGTCACAATCAGATATTGAAGGAATTTAATCAACTCAGTACCTCAAACCATTGCACCTACATAATGAGTATACATATATATTTGTATATTATACAAATACATATATAATATCTTACATATTTCATATATTTGAATATTTTATGTCGAATTTATATACTTTATTATATATATCTCTTATGTATTATAGTTTATATATATTTATGTATTTCATAATATTAACTAACTTCATAATGATCGACTTCAATTAAATAATAACCTTAATTTTATTTTCATTATATTAATTTCATTAAGCTAAAAACACGTTAATTACGTTTGTATATTTTGCCAGTAACAGTGTTGCCAGGTCAGGAGATTTCTTCCAAAATTTAGGAGACTCTTGGCCTTTTAGGAGAATTTTTAAGGAGGAAGAGTTGTGTAGGAGAATGTTTAGGAGATTCATAGTTTAGTTAGTTAATTTTTCCAATCCTAGTGGATTTTTGGGAGATTTTCCGATTACGAATTATGATGTATTGGGAACACTGGCAACAAAACATATTTTGGCAGCGATTTTAATAGTCAAAACACCCTATTGTGTTAAAAATGTTTAAGCTTACAAAATGTTAGCTCGCTCTATCTCGTTCTCACTTATTGCTGTCACAATGAAATCCCGAAAAAATACACTTTTTATTCAATTCACTTGTTAAAAGTTTTGTTTTTGTTGTTAAGTTGAAGATGAAAAGAATGAATGAATGAATGAGAAAACACCCACAATAAAATAAATTATATGTACCTATATATTTTTATTTTTTATGAGAAGTTTACTTCCTTTAAAACATATTAAAAAAAATTGTAAAACAGAAATTTGCAAAAACTTATAGATAAGCGGCACTAAAAAACGGGATTGGTAGGTGGGACTGTTTCATGATACAATAAAGAAGGTAAACTAAGTACGGAAAACCTTCTCCGAAATTCTTTCTTTACGTACGCCAATTGTACGTCAATTTGAACGACAGCTAGAATTCGCATCTCACAACATGCATGGTTGCATTTTGGTAGTAGGTTTTCGTAGTACAAGTTTTGTACCCTTTTCGTCAGCATTCAAAATATAATAGGCAAAACAACATATATTGCGAGCGATGTTCTATTTAAAATATACATTTCAAATATGAAATATAAAACAGTCGTATACAACAATGTTGTTAGTAAATTTTCGGTGTCAAAAATTAACTTTTTGATACTTGTGACCCTTTGGCGATGTACTTTCTGTTCCTAAAATTAAACTGCATCAAACCACCCTGTTCAATGAGAACATGTGACGACAACTGTAATTTATCGTATTTCGACTGCTTTGTTAATTGTATCATGGGCAAGTTTCCATTCGGCCTGGGCTTACGGGGCCGGGATCTTGTCGTTCTATATAATTTTTTTATAAACTTATAGAAACAGTGGATTTCAAAGTCAAACTGAACTAAGTTATCTCATGAAACATGGTGTTTTTTTTATCATCGAAATTCGAATATCGAATTTTAGCAACTCAGCTGTAAATCTCTTTATTTATTTAATTAGAAATAAGATATATATAACTATAATGTATCTTCGTGTACGGACAATTTGTACAAATTGGTCACGAAACCGTGAATTGATAGTTCATCTTGCGAAAACTGCTGCCAAAACTGCTAAAACAGACAAGTATTGCAAAAGTTGTGTGCTTGTGAGACTGTTGACCCACTACCGTCTTGGACCGCTTTTGTTGCTGCTACTTAAAAACTATGTTTAGAAAAAAATTACAGCGTAACTATCTCTAACTCGAGCATTTGTTTCATGAATGCATTCTTTCACCAAATCATTCTTTAATCATCAGAGTCCCCTTGTTAGACTGCTTATTTTATAATAGAAGCAACCATCGCTCTTTCACTCGCGCCAGTAAGCCAAATGCCAGAATAAGAAAGAAAGCAATAACTGAGTCAACAAACAAGACACCGGAATCTCGATTCGAAAAGAGACATTCAAAGAAGCCCGAATAAAGTGAAAATAAAACAGAAGATAATAAAATTAGGTGGAGGGTAAAGCAAATAGCAAAATTGGAGCCGTGGGGAGATTTCAGTTGGGTGAAGAGTAGCAGTGGCTGCAGTGGAGCATCGGGTGTGCGCGTTCAATCGGAAGCAGAAAAAATAAAAATTAACGCCGCAGAACAAATAACAAGAATAAAAATAGAATAGTTAAAAACGTAAATAGCTAAGCAAATCAATTGTGTGCAGTTTTTATGGAATATAAAAAAAGTTGTGAAAGAACTTAACTCAAAATTGCACTGTGGAATGCTAAAGTAAAAGTGAGGTAAATTGGTGTTTAGCGTTCGTGTCAGAATACTTAGTGAAATAGAGAATCTGGATTGCGATAACTTCTCGTTTTCTCTTTAAGTGGGTGCGGGTTGGTGCTTTTATTTTGTTGCGATTTTGTCGATATGAATAAATCAAATATTTTAAAATACAATGGTGGCGCGCTAACTAGCTCACCCTACCAATAGTACCGAAAAGCGTATAAAACACAAGTAAAAGTAGAAAATATTGATAAGAAACAATCATATTTTCATTTCGGTTTCGGGTTTTTTTATACTCTGACATCCCGGAGATGGTTTTCCAAAAGAACGAAGCTCGCCTTCTTATTAAAGTGCCAACCACAATGGGGAGCTCCTATCTAAAAAACGATATCTCAAAATGCATACCCATAAAAAATTAAATTGAATGACTGATTTAGAATTTCAATAACGAAATCTTCCGTAAGCAAATGCAATTTTTTGGAAAAATTAATGGCATCGCGAAAACTGCGACTGCTTTTGTTTTGTCAGAAGGTCTGCTAATTAACGTACCACCGCTCTAGCTCTAGTTTTGTAATAATATTCAATATTGAATAATTTAAGGTAATTTTTGAACATATTCGCAATTTTGTCGCCAAATTAAAGTTCCAAACATTTATGATTTGAAGAAGACGATTCGCTAGGCAATCTTCAGGTTAAGTGGGGACAACTTGTGTGTGCTGAACGACAAATAATCGCACTCAACACCGTACGGTTGGCAATTTATTTCAACGACGTTCTTTTGAATCTTTTAAACAAAAAATTAACCCATCACTTTCGAAACGGCACAACCGCCGCCAAGTGCAACGCTACCAGAACATTGTACTCTTATTTGCAGCTAAAAACCAAACGTTAGGAAATTTTAATAGAAAAGAAGAAGAATTAATTAAATTTAAATCGCTTTACTAATACAGGGTGCCGCAAAAAACATCACCATATCGGCGGAAACTATAACTTTTATGAATGGCGGTTAAAGTAAATTTTGCTTTGACATTCATTCATTCACTTATTCACTCAATTATTCATGCATTCATACGTACATACATATATTCATTCATAAACAAATTAGAGCCAAAGAACATCGGGTGACAACTTTTGCGCCACCCTGTATACATGACTTCGGTGCCTCTATATGATAATAAACCTCTATAAAACTTATTGCTTGTTTGTAATTTATAGATTTAGAAACTACTTGACGATTGATCTGAAACTTTAAAACACGGGACAAGTTTCTAGATATCTTTAGTTGTTTAAATCCAAAACAAAATCCAAAATCTTAATATTGAAAAATGAGAACAAGTATCAAAATATTATATTAATTTGATAAAAGCTTTCAGTATGTACATATAAAAAATATTTTTCGATGTGATCAATAATGAATAATATAATTTATGGGTTAGGGGGTTAAACTGTAGCGGTTTTACACATTTTCGCAAGGTTGTATGTAACAACTAGTCTATGAGATCTGTTAATAAATTAGGGGACTTTTTATTCTTCTCGAAAAATATTTATTTATTCATCAATATCTATTTTGTTGTAAGGTCCGCTGAGTTTTTTGAAAATGCGTAAAAATTCAAAAGTTTTTATGTTAAAATTAATTCTCGCAGATCGTGGATTAATTAGTAAGCACTGGAACTCGAGTAAATTGTTACTGATATAAAAAAACAAACATACGTTGCAAACATTTGAGTTTACTGACCCAAGCACGTCTTGCTCAGCTTTAGCTGTTGCGGCGGAAGAATCGCAGATTGAACCCATTGAACGTACTTTCTTCAGTTGTTTCTTTCTGTAAGCCTCTTGTTTACACTGTTTTCCAAGTCACACACTAAACTAGTAAACTAGTCACACTAGTGTCTTTTGGAAGGGGGGGGAGGGGGGCTAAGGTTGTTTACTCTCAGGATTTTAGTTGCTGGGAAATTTGCAAATGCTTGTAGCCCGTAAAATTGCAAAAGGCACTTTTTAACACACCTCGTATACTAGTTACTAATAAATATGTCCATATGTACCTATGTACAAATCTTGGGAATGTTGGGACTGAGAATCACAATTCCGGAATCCCGGAATTTTTTTGAGAATGAATATGTTATTTTAAGGAAATAAATCGGAAATTTTTTTCAATCAAATACATTTTATATTGATACAAAATACATTTCTGTTTTCTTAGAACAAAACATTCGTGAAAAACTACCTGGTATACCTGATCTCTCTGGTTGAATACTATAGATTAAGTCGTATAAAATTCTTCATATACTATTTAGAAGTATTGGCCACGGTCCCCGCCATTTAAATTGAAGTCAAATTCGATATATAGCTTTAAATCTCAAATGAAACTTCTATATCAGGCGTTTCTTTCTTTAACCCTCTTATTTACACCCTTTTCCCTATATATTGTGAATGTGATAAGTCAGACTGGTGTAAATAAGAGTTAAACTTACAAGTTTTTAAAACTTACAGCCTTTTTCGATATTAAGGTGACAAAAGCAAAAGGTAACCTATTTTTATGTTTTGATCACGGGATCGGATTTTGTCAATCCCGGGATCATTCCGGACTGAAATTGTCCGGGATCCCAGAACTACAATTCCCAGCACAAATGTATAATCCATATGCAAAACGGGTACGACAGCCCGATTACGAAACTAAGACCTCGTACAGTTTTATGTAGATTGTAAGTGTCTGTTTTGGAGCTTTATCATGGAAAAGAGAAAAGGTCAGTCGTCATACAGATTCGCGGTCCAGCGCATTAACTATCTAGCTGAACAACGACAGCCGCAGTATTAATTCGAATAAAATATTTGCATGACCTTCCTAAATCTGATTTCGTATAAAGAGGTACCGAAATTGAAATTTACAGCTATTTATCGGCAGCAATTTGTATTCCCATGTTAGTACAGTGAAATTCCTCATAACCGGACACTCACCGTCGCAGTATTTTTGTCCGGTTATGGGGAAGGGCCCAAAAAATTAGTTCAAATTGTATCCACGTATTCCTCGTTTATTTATTTAATATTTTGTACGAATTTATGAAAGTTGCATATTTTATTAATATTTATTACATGTATAGAATAAGTACATACAAAGTACAAGTCGTTAAATTTTAGTACTGCTTTGGTTGAACACATTTTGTAATGGTTGATTGTTTTAATTTCAAATGTTCATTTTCAAATAAGAGTGAGATTTGTAAGGTAGGTATTATAGGTACATAGGTATAGTACAGAATTTTAAAAACTGGTTGGGCATATTTTTGAATTTTATCCGTTCATGAGAGATTTTTCAATCAAAATGGTTTAAAATATGGTTTCCGCGTACGGTTACAATGGTTAACAAAATTTTAACTTTTTTTTGTCACATGAAAACTTATATCAAATTTTGAATGTACTAGGGCCACTAAATAATAATATGTGAATGAAAAAAATTGACACGACAGGTTTCCTTGTGACATCAAAACATATATTTTCTTAAAAAGTACAAACATCAGCTACATTTAGAGAAATTATTACTTAATATGGAAAAAATACTTACGATTTTCGTGAATATTTGGCTTCTGGAAGGTCTTTTTTAAGTCTCCAACAATAATCTGCTACCATTCCTGCGCTCCATTTCCCTTGATAGCGCTTCTCCATTAAGGAAATGTCCTGATGGAACCTCTCGCCTTGTTCGTCACTCACAGCACCCAAATTTGCGGGAAATAAATCCAGATGAGAGTCCAGCATATGTATTTTGAAGGACATATTACACCCCAAAGCTTTATATGACATTATAAGTTCATTTATTAAGTCTTTGTAATTTTCCGATTTATGGTTTCCTAGAAAATTTTGGACAACGTTCACAAAACATTTTCAGGCGAGTTTTTCCTGATCATTCAGTTTTTCTTCAAAGCTCTTATCCTTTATCAGTTGCCGTATTTGTGGACCTACAAACATTCCCTCTTTAGTTTTTGCCTCGCTGAGTTTGGAGAATTTCTCTTTCAGATATACAAATCCACTGCCATCTCTAGGCATAGCTTTTACAAAATTGTTTATCAGGCCGAGTTTTATGTGCAATGGTGGTAAAAGAATGTCATCAGGGCTCACTAAAGGATAATTTTTAAAATTTTTATGGCCTGGAGTGAGTGATTTACGCTTGGGCCACACTTTCTTTGTATAGTAATTTTTGCTGTCCCTACTATCCCATTCGCAAATGAAACAGCAAAATTTTGGGTAACCCAGCTGTAGTCCAAGCAAAAGTGCAATGACTTTAAAATCGCCACAAATTTTCCAAGCGTGTTTACTGTATTCAATTTTTTCAAGAAGAAATCTCATATTTTCGTAAGTCTCTTTCATATCAGAACCATGACCAACCGGCACTGAAGGAACTTTATTTCCGTTATGCAGCAACACTGCTTTCAAACTAGTTTTTGAGGAGTCAATGAACAATCGCCAGTGATTTGGATCATATTCAAAATTTAATAAATTCATCAAGACAGGAACGTTACTGCAATAGACTAAATCACCTGCTTTAGAAAAGTAAAGTTTTATTTCATCGTCACGATGTCGAAAATAAGAAATTTTCGTATCAGGAGAAAGTAAATTCCAGTCGTTTAATCTAGACCCCAAAAGCTCAGCCTGTTTTTTAGACAGATTCAAATCGCGTACTAAATCGTTGAAATCACTTTGTGTCAATAAGTGCGGTTCTTTTGAAGTTGACGGTTCATAACTTGGGGCACTATCTTCAAATACTTCATCGTGCTGACTTAGAACAAGTTCCGGAGTAGAATCCTGATTTTCTGATCGATTTGGAGGCTTTGGCACAGACAATTCGGCACTATGTAGGATGGGTCTGTTGGCCGAAGACAAGTTTGGATACTGGGTAGTGTGTTTGGACTTGGTTGTAATGCCTTTTGTTTGAGTCAAACAAAAATAACAATCACTTACATGATCTTTTGGTTCGGTCCAAATCATTGTTATAGCAAATGGCATATGTCTGGGTTCTTGTTTAGCCCAACCTGATAGCAGTCTCACACACTTTACACAACATTTATGTGAAACCCAGGATTTATCTTGATTCCTCACAGGAAATCCAAAATAGTCTAAATAGCATAGCAATAATATGATGTAAGTTAGTCGAATGCAATAGTTATACAGTCGTATAAATGAAGTTATTCAAAAAAAGACACGTATATGAGGTCAGAAATGAATATGTAGCTGTCACAAAAAAACTGGACGTGATTGAAACAAAATTGTTAGATATTGTTAATGAGGGTACAGCAACATAAACAAAAATCATCACAAAGTTCGTGTGACAAAAACAGTGTTGACCAGTGTTATTAGTGCGTCCGGTTATAGGAATGATATTGAAAGGCAAACTTAATGGAATTGCTGTGTCTACGAAATTCGTCCGGTTATAAGGGCTGTCCGGTTATATGTACTGTCCGTAATACGGAATTTCACTGTATATAAATTGATTATCAAAAACTCCGTCAACGTCTTGCATTTTTATGAAATAAATTAAATATTGAGTGAGAGGAAGTAGAAAACATAATCTAGCATAAGCGTCTAGGGGACGCTACCCATGTCTATGTTGATATACGAGTGTGTATGTGTATATCCGCTGTCGCTGTCCTAAGCTATGGTGAAATGAACAACATTTCTTCTTTTATGTAGTTCTGCGAACAAAGGCAACGCAGAGAGAAAGTGCATTGATCTCTTCTGAATGAAAGCTGCAGTCATCTCTGTGGAGGTCAAATCTTGCAACTACACGTTTCTATCGTCGCTGTGTTGAAAAATCCTCCACAGACAAAGCACTTGATATTCGAGTTCAAAAGTCAACAGGCAAGGGAATCAGCAAGTTCACATTAATAAGTATGTACATATGCTGCTCATTCTTTGACTTCTCATCTTCTGTGTTTTTGTTGGAGCTTTGACTTTGCTCCAGTCGTTAAGTGTTTCTGCGGTTTTAGTTTCGATTTCCTAAAATTTTAGCAAGCATGACCCTACATGAAAACGCGCATTTGAACAGGTGCGTGTTTCTTCTTGCAAGACAAGGCACATACAAATCATGGATATTTGTTGAGCTGTGGTGCTGTGTCATACACATACACATACATATGCATATGTTATGACGATGCTATAATTGTGTGAATCACTGCGGCTAAGTGATTATACAATGGCATTGATGACCAAACGTGTTAGACGAATGTCCGCAGCGTTACCAGAATCACGTTCACAACTGACGGCCGTGAATAATATAAAAGAAAGTATCGCCTTAGCCTTTATGCCAAAGAGAAAGTTTAAAAAACACCAGCGCCTTATTTTGCCTTATTGTAAAAGTGCTTGTCTCTTTGCGGACAATAAAAGAGATTCATAAAAAGTGTTCTAGAACAATCCCTGATTTCATCTACATACAAACGAGGTCTGTTAAAAAAGTATCGCGAATTTTATGTGTTTTCAATAATTATTTATTTATTCATGAATATCTATTTCATCTCCTTCAAAGTAATCCCCATCAGATAATATACATTTGTGCTAACGTTTTTGCCAATCCTCGAAGAACTTCAAACAATTATTTTCGTGATCTTGTTCAGCTCCTCCTTCGACAACGTCTTCATCTCCTCAATCGTAGCGTTGCGTCGTCCTTTCATCGGTCTCTTCAGTTTCGGAAACAAGGAAAAATCACAGAAGGCCTGGTCTGAGGAATACGGTGACTGCGGCATCATTAGTGAGTTGTTTTTGGGTAAAAATTCGCGCACAAGCAACGATGTGTGAGCCGGGGCGTTATCATGGTGCAAAAGCCAATTTGTGTTCTTCCACAAATCCGGGCAAATTGCGAGCAACTTGCAGGTTATATTCCTTATTGACCGTTCTACTCTGTGGCAAGAACTCATGATGCACCACGCCCTTGCAATCGAAGAAAACTGTAAGCCAAAGCTTCACACCTTTTTATGGAATAGGCAAAACTTGAAGATGAGCCAAAACACGTCAAAGAAAAACAGCTATCAAAAATTAACTGAACATTAGTGTCCGACCGAAACCACTTTTTTGGGCCGAAACCGAAACCGAATATTCGGTTTTTTTTTAATATTCGGCCGAAACCGAAACCGAAACTTTCTAGTTGAAATAAAAATCACCATATCAAGCACTTTTTTCAACAAACGAATTTTACATTAAGTAAATAAAGAGCAAACAAAGAAACATAGCATAAATAAATAAATACTTATTAATAAAAACAATTTATTCATTTTTTAAAAACGTAAACAAGAAGAAATCACCCTTTCGTACCTTACTCGATAATATTCAAAATCAAATAATTTAATATTATATGCTAAAAAAAGAAGTTTATTTACATTGCTGGCATCTAAATTACTCCTCCTTTTACTATATATCTGCTACACAATAAAATGTAAAAAATATTCTAGAAAGTTTCGGTTTCGGCTATTCGGCCATTTTTTGGCCGAAACCGAAACCGAAACCACTTATTTGGGCCGAAACCGAAACCGAAACCGAATATTCGGTCGGACACTACTGAACATTCAAAAGGCCGAATTTGTAGGCATAAGTGAGGGACATGAGTAGCAACATAACGCCACAATAAATCTAAAATCGAATGTATGTACGCGAAAAATCAAAATTCGCGATATTTTTTTAACAGACTTCGTGTGTACTACTTTTATATTATGCAGAATAAACTATAAACTCGATTGTGATCTACTGCCAACTGCAGTCTTCGGGTAGAATTTTAGTATATGTAGCTCATCAATCTCTGTATTTCTAATGGGCCTCTATTCTGAGGTAATGCATAAGTACGGGGCATACTTCTAATATGTGTGCTGCAGCTTCCTTTTCCTATTTACAGATCCTTTGTACGAATTACTAGTTAGTTTAGTCGGGTGATAATTCAACTTGCAAAGTCCGGTTGAAATGTCTGTTGCGACAAAAATCAAAATATTTTAAAACACACGAATAAATACATACATATACTCGCAAAACTAGGGGCCATATATAGTAAAACTGCGATTTTAGTTTTCTCCCTGGCGTCAGGATTTTTTTAAGGACTGAAATTTTAGGAACATGAATTTTTAAAAAATTATTTTAAAATGTGAGCACAATGTAGAATATCAATATGGAATCAAATAAAATAGAAAATTCCCTAGAATTAAAAAATCCAATTTTTGGTTCGCAAAAACGAATAGGTCTTGAAAATATTGCTACGGAAATTCAGTTCGCGCATTCGTCTCTCAGGATTGTGCTTCAAAATAAAACCACTACAATTCTTAAACGCAGTTAACAACCAGCAGTAACTTTATTTACAACTGCACACTTTACTGTCTTTACACTTTAATTGGACTAAAAATTTCCAGTATCATCGCGAGTCATTTTTGCGAATGTTCTAGCGAAATTATCATGCCCCTAAAATATGCCAGCGCAAGTCGGCAAGTCAGTATGCCCCTAAAAGCATGCCAAGTAAAAGCATTTCAGTGCCTACACAGCGACAGCGTGCAGTATTGTTACAATACCATTTTAAACCTGTATCTTAAATATCCTTGAAAAATTCGAATAGCTTAGTTTTGAAAAAAATATGTCTTAAGGACTAATATATAGACTACCACATCCTCGAAGTTCATTCTTCTAACTTTATTAGGATGAACAAATTTCAATAAGTCTCTCTGTAAAGCAATGAATTTATTGCACCCTGCGACAGACATAAAATATTTAATCAACTCATGAATAAATCTTAGTTTAACTATATTTGACCCGTAGTTTCACGAGTATATAGATTTTTTCGTGTGTAAAATTGGCTGTCGCACGATGTAATCTTCGTTAGGCTGATATATTTCTCGAATATATAGAACCCAATAGTAGCTTTTGAGTGTTCTGATCCTGGTTAGTTGTCCTAGTATTGATTCCTGCTGATTATTTCGTCCTTTCTGGTTAGGATAAAGAGAGGGCCTTTCCCCAGCCCAGAACTATTCTGATGCACCGATGCACCTTTGCTTTTAAGCCCATCCGTCGCTGCAATTTTCTTCAATACGGGCGTGACTCGGAATCCAGAGGACCCATGGCTGATCGTGAATCCGATCCCATAGCTGATTCTGATTTGCCGCTTGGCTGTTAGAGAGGTTCGCTTATCCGGTTCCGGTAAGATAGAATTGGATAGGATGTTTCCGTGTTGAACATCTTCACTTCTTCACATGCTTTTCCAGTGCGGCAAAAAACAAAATGGAGCATGTTCGAAACACTGGGTTGTATTTTAGTAGATTTTGTCGACATTTTCAATCACTTCGTATGAGGAATTTGATCGTGTTGCGTTTTCAAAAGTCCATTTTCTGATAAAAGTTTTTTAACTACAGTACGCCCGATTCATTATGGAATCGGGATGGCTCCTGCCTGTCACCCGGGGGGTGCGCAAGCCTGAAGGGCGGCCACGTCCTTCACGTGGTATCACAACGGGCCGTATCTTTGGCCTAAGTGAGCTCTTCTAGCTGCCACCGTAACCTAACCTAACTACAGTAACAAATAAAAAGCAGTTTTCCCCTTTAAAACATATTGGAAACTGTTTAAGATACATCAAACAAAGATAGATCTAATGGTCTCTCCCTTCATACACGAAAGTATGGGCATTACTCCAGACGAAATCTTAAACAAAAAAGCTAAAACCAAAGACAGGCGTCTTATTTTTTTCATGAGACTATACTGCCAAATAAGAATTGCTTCATCTGAATTCTGGCTGCACTTCACAAGCTATCGATCATTGGGAAGTTTTTAAAATATGGGCTATAAAGAGCAACGAGCTGTCAAGTCGAAGCAGCTCTTAAGCAACGTTTAAGAAGAATACTGGATTTTGGAAGATCGAATAATATCAAAAGCTATTTTAAATATCAACAACAAAAGAGATTGTTTGAGGAAAAAGCTAGATGTATATGGTGAATTTTAAAAAATTGAGAAAGATACATTAAGGGCTTACAAAAGGAATCCGAACCTTCCTGAACGTGTTGGTGCTGCTACAGTTTAAATATCAGCATCAACTGTTCACAGAAGCAAAAATAGGGCAAACCTAAATAAGAACATTTAATGTGATAAAAGTTTCGAATAGAGATTTACTAAAGAATAGTTCTGAAAAACTCGCGCTTGGAAGTTGTGCAAGGACTTTTGGACAAAAATGTCTTGCTGTGTCATGGATAACGAGACAAATTGCTTTTGTGATTATAACCTAATACCTGGTATGGAGTTTTATATAGAAAAAGAGTAAAAAAAGCGTATCAAAAGTTTAAAAACTCAAAAGCATTAAAATATCGAAAGAAATAATTAGTTTGGCAGGCAATATGTATGTGGGGTTTAAAAAATGAAGAGTTCATTTCTGAAGGAGCAGTTATTAATGTTATAACGTTACAATTCAAGCTTATATAATATAAATATAATATAAATATATATTTTTAAAATATAAATAAAACATAATTCTTATGTTTTAATTTTTTTATTAAAAGAAAATCACAAAAAAAAGTTTATTGCCAAGTTTGATTCTCCGTTTTTCAAATATAGTTTTCATAAATAACGGTTATTTCCGGTCCCTGGTTCAAATATGAATTAAACAATGTTCTAAAAAGTGTAAAAACAAAATGTTCGCATTCAATATAATTTTTTTGTCACTTTATTCCTGCGAGATTTCAACTAAAGCAGCAACACTTTTTATAACAATGCATATAATTTTTTTTTTAATTTGTGTAACAATGGATGTGCATGCATTTTCTTCAGAGCAGTATTTTTTAATACATATACAAATGTATAGACCAATCAAAAACATATATGAACGTAAAAATGAATGAGTTGGCTCTTGGCAAAGTATATGCGCGACTGAGCGTTTGCATCCGAAAGGAATGACTAACAGAATTTTGGTGTTTTTTCTACTTTAAGCTCGTTTGAACTACGTTAATAAAACGGCGATATCAAATTCACATTTGGGAATCACATCGCGGCAGAGTGAAAGTTATTGCTACGAATACAGCAACTCCAACCCGACTATCTGCGTCAGTTCAGCTCAAATTCAGCTTATAAAGGCAGTGCTGCATCTGCTGGTGCGCGCATTATTTTGCTCCTCTCATCTTTAAGACAGTGAACGCGTAAGAAATGAATAAAGCCAGCAAACATATACAAAGTGGTGTGAGTGTCAGCAAGGCTGGCGGTAGTGTTTTAACTTCACCCACTTCACCAGCTTCACCAGCACCAGCAACGCAAAAGAATGTCATCAATTCCATTATGAGTTTTTTGCCAGACAATCGGCCCATCACATCACTGCAAATCGTTGAGGATTATGAAAAGTGAGTATGAGCCCGACAAATTCTGCTTATGTAGGCACATAAAAACTTATGCACATAATGCCGCTTACCTAAACAATTGCACACACTACAACTTATGCAAATCGCAATGACCCACATTTCTTTCAAGTTTTTCTACGTGATTTTCTTAAATAATAATTAAGTAAAATAATTATAATTTATAATTTTAGATGTCCGAAGAACTTTACACCCGTACATCGTACTTATGATCAAGATGCAGACGCTGATTTGTGGCGTGAAAATAATATACTATTTGGTCGTCAGACAACGCGATACTTATGCTTATCGAAGACTGAGGGATTGCCCGAGTATGTAGTGGAGACTTTGAAGTACGTATAAGATACGATAATTTGATATTATTTCTCCACTTTTATTGAACGATTTTTAAGAACTCTAAATGTGAAGTATTTCACTTTTACTCGTAGATTACACCCGATTGAAATTTATGGTGAAATGTTGTAACACAATTCTAAGATTTTGCAAACATTGATTTATTTCCGTTAACAACACTTTCGACTCTAAACAATACCCAGTTGGTTCTATATTAAAAACAATTTTAAAAATCAATTATTGATTTTTCTATTTAAAGCCATTGAGTGTAAAAAATGTGAAATTAATAAAAATATTAATAACTTTTTTCTCTGGGAGAAAGAGTAGTTAGTGTCGCTAAAGTGGTGTTACCCATTAAATTAATTTATCCAAGTGTGTTGAAATTGCATTTCCTTTAAACTTTTTATTTTCTTAATATTAGAAATATAAATCGGCCTGCACGTAATATTCAAAACTGTACGTTAATTTAAAAAACTCATATACAAGTTAACTTTGCACTCTTCAAATAAGGACTGTACCAGAAAAAATCCGGAAACAAGAAAAAATTCATAGAAAATTAACTTTTATAAAACTTAAACTTTTATTTCAGTAATCAGTCACATACATACATTATTTTTAATTTCACATATTTTATTCTTAGATTAATCTTAGATTATAGCCCAGTACCGCTCAATGCGCCTCAACATTGGGGTATTTGGGGGATTGCAATCTTTAGCAACAAATTGTATATTACACTACTCGACACGAAAAATGCTCCTAAAAATAAAAGTATTTTTTAGACTAATCTTCGGCTGCTGAACACGAAACTGAAAATCAAAAAATTTTCTTAAGAAGCGTTTTCGAAAAATCTTCGAAAAACTCGTTTATTCCCTCTTATTTCAGTTATGAGCACATATCTCATAAACCAACCATCCGACTAACACAAGTTTAACTTTCAGGACCAAAATATGTCAGGTATGCAAAACATAAATGTTTTGGATCTCAGTCTGTAGATTCATACATATAAATTTTTTTCTATTTCAAAGTTCTGAAAGTTCAAAATAGAAAATTTAGTTAAGAGGAGACAATTTTCCTCTTTCATTTGATACCCATTTCTTCATCATTGCACAATCGCAAATATTTAAAAAAATATTTGAAATGTGTATGTCCTTAAAATTTTAAAGCCCTTTAAAAAGGTTTTTGGGTCAGAAAATGAAAAACTGACTATGCTTGGATATTATAAATGACCTCTAGTTTCACGTCTATATCAACATTTGGATGGGTCTCGGAAAAATTAAAAAATTTTTTCGCACGGTGTATTAAATGAAAAGTTGGTGTTTTCACTCCGTGCACCATAACTTTGTAATTTTCCTTTCAATTCTATTGATGTTAGGCTTAATATTTGCTTAAATAATATATCTTTCATCTTAGATTTTAAAACCAGAGGAGATCATTTATTTTATCTATAAAAAAACGATTCGAAAATGTATAATTTTTGAAAATGGTCGAAAAATTCACATTTTTACAACTTTCATCGTCAGTACCTTCCCCAAATCTCATCTGATTTGGCCAATAGATATATCGTTGGAAAGGTTAGTTAATTGCCTTCTGAACGACGGCCCTTGTGTTAGTCGGATGGTTGGTTTACGAGATATGTGCTCATAACTGAAATAAGAGGGGGAAAACGTGTTTTTCGAAGATTTTTCGAAAACGCTTCTTAAGAAAATGTTTTGATTTTCAGTTTCGTGTTCAGCAGCCGAAGATTAGTCTTAAAAATACTTTTGTTTCTACGAGCACGCGATGAACCCATTTTTTGTCGAGTAGTGTTATTTGCAGTATACCACTCCACAGTCTTCTTGGCATAATGGGAAGTTGCTAAATCGGGCCAATGTACTAATGAATCCCGGTGAGATTTAATAAAAGGCAAAATTCTTGTTTCCAAACATTCTTTAATATAAATTTCTTGGTTAATAGTACCTTGGGTAATAAAAGAATCGGTTTTTTAATCCACAAGAGCAAATTGCTTGCCAAACCATGTATCTCCCTTTTTAGAAGCCTTGTAAAATTGTTTACCAGGAAGCTGTTTAAAATCAGACTTACAGTACGTTTCGACATCCACTAAAACGCAGTCAAATTGTGGTAAACATTTTTCGTATAACTTTCTGCAGCGCGTTTTTGCTGCACGTTCCTGCTTTTCAGTTCTCTTTGGTACCTTCTTAGCTACAAATGTTTTCATTCCTCCTTCCTTTTTGTATCTCTGCATAGTTGATGGCGATACTCCAAATTTTAAGGCCATATCTCTTACAGAAGTGTTTGGGTGTTTCTTGATTTTTCGGATTTTTTCTGGCACAGTCCTTATTTACGAACAATGATAAATTTAAGCAACACTTGAGTGTTTGGAAAATTTTGTTAATGCATCGATCAGACATTAGATTTATTACTTAGGGTGTCACAGAAGTATTCGGAATTTTACAATATTCCACATAAAAATTTGCATTTTACATTGTACGGCAAACATAACTTAAAAACTTAAAGAATTATGTTTAAAAATTACGTTTTATTTTTTCTAAGTATCACGCAGGTGGAAAAAATGTATTATGTAAAATTTTATACGAGGAATATATAAAAAAAACTAGGTAATTGTACCAAAATTCTAACTTGATAAAAAAAATGTTTTCAGGTTATATTCATTTTTGAGTTCCACCGATTTTTCTGGTAATGCCTCTAAGTGATATAATATGGCACAATCCGATCCAAATCGGATGCCTTGTTTGAAAATAACTAATTTATGTTTCTATTTATTATATTAATTGTGGCAGATCGGGGATTCACTATTTAAGACTGAAACTCTGGGAAATTGTTGCTTATATTATAACTAATAACAAAAAAAAAAAAATATAGCAATCTTTCCTTATCCGGCTATGGCCTTTAGGTATAGATTTGAAATAAAGACATCTCACATGCTTACAGATAACAGAGCACAGATGACCATTCTGCTATGTTTGTATACGAACACAAAGCAGCGTCGCACAGTGTTTCGAGTGCGGCCAAAAATACGTAAAATCGATTCTCAAAATGTGGAAAAATTGGTTTACACATCGGAAGATAATACTCCTATTAAGACAAAACCGAAATAGTTCTTTAATAGTTGAATTATTATAGTTACTATAGGCCACCAAAGTTGAACGTTCTGGAGGAAAAATTTACTTGCAGAACGAAGTGAATTTTTTTTGTACTACTTATAAGTACCATATTTTACTTATTATTTAATGAATTTAATGAATGAATTTAATGAATGCGGCTGAAATTGGTATTTTGATCAATATTAAAATTGCCACGCCTATACAAACGGATCTGTTAAATTTGTGAAGCCCTTGGAGCCACCAAGGGCTTCAAAACTACTTACTTACCAAAATTTCTTTTCAATTCGTATGGGAGGTGGGAGTCGCAGTAGTAGTCCTATTTGAATGATTTGTTGAAATGATTCTTAATTTGTGATTTTTAATTTAATTAATGATTCTCAATTTGGACCGCTCACCAAGTTTCATCGAAATTGGACAACGTTAGCTATTTTTGGCCACTGGTTTTATGAAGTCGCAGCTTGAGTGTGGTTTCAGACTTTATCCGAGTAACATTACGCTCGTTTGTTGAGCGATTGCTCGCATTTTTGCACTCTGAGTAATTTTTTTTGGCGTATTTTTTATAAAATATATAATTTCGAACTACCGTTTACTCTCATCCCACAAGTATTTTTAAGTCCTGCTACACATAAAATGGTGTAAAGATAATTTTTTCAAATTAATATACATATTAAGGGGGTCTTCTGCTTACGCGGATTGAAAAAATCGATTTTTTTTTTTTGGCATTTTTTGAATATAGAGGATATAAGGAATACGTCTTATAAACGGTTTCGTGAAAAACACATTTCTTCTTGGGTTTTCGAAGCCGGAAACATAGCCGCCTCCAGCCGTTTCGAGCATTTCTTTATCTTTAAACGCATTTTCCCGAAAATCACCTTTTTTATACTTTGTGGTATGACTTCTACAAGTAATTTTCATCGGATTTGACTAATTATTTGTTTCACTTCTTCATAAAACACTTCTCTATGCTTCTCCGAGTACGATTTTTGAAATTTTGTTTTGTTCAATTTTTATGACCCTCAACAGGTCAAAAAACGTGGTTGAAAATACAACTTTTCACAAAAAACCGTATAATTTGAAAAATTTTAAAAATAAAAAAAATCGTATTCGGAGAAGCACAGCCAACGTAAAACTGAAAATAAATGTATTTTACTTTTCACATTTCCGACAACTGTGGGGGTGGATGTCATACCACAAAGTTGACTCGGACACTTTCGTCAGTACTAGTTTGACCACTTCTCAAAGGCGCAGGATTCACCACACACATAAGGCATTTGTCATTTTTCAAGTTTAAACATGTACAAAAATAATAAAAAAAAAATTTTTCAATTATCTTGTATAGTTTCCTTACAATTAATTTCCAAAAATAGACTAAAATTCCGGGCGCGTAAGCAGAAGACCCCCTTAAAACTAATGTATTGAGACCCTAATTCTGTTCAGTGTTTTCTACGAATACAATCCCAAAATGCTTGGTTGTTTTAGTGCCTATCACTGCATTAGAGCATTTTAATGAATTAAATATTTAATTAAAAAATATAACTATACAGTTAAATATTAAAAAGACTTACTTACATTTATAGAAAATTGTATTTTGTGCGTTACAGGGAAAAATGAGCAGCTGCAAGTATAACAAAAAAATATTGTAGTTTATTGCCGACTGCTTAGGTGAAACAGCTGTATTAAAGTTTCGTTAAGTGTAGAAAATATTCTATCAGCCCAATTCTGTACACTTGATAAATTCACCATATTGACTATTTGTCAAGTTTTTACTATTTGTCAAGTTTTTACCATAGTGAAATAAATAGAGTGAACCAGATAAATAAAAGATGAAAAGATAAATAAAAATAAGAGTAAAAAGATAACTTCTATTTTAGCCTCAAAAAGTATAAGTTCAGAATTACCTTTTATTTTTGTTAAAAAGCAGGGCATTTTATTGAAGCCTAGAAGGATCACAATACCTAGTGTAGTTGAAGCAGTTCTACAATGCTTTTTTGGTTTAGAAAAATAAAAAATTACTGTTATCTTCGGTCCCTGAATATAATGACTTGAATCTATAAATCACATTCATTATTATATGAATAAATAAAATCATATTTTTCAGAGTTTTACCTGAGAAGATGCAACCACCAAAAGAATTTTCCCTGCTCTCCCGTACCGCTGATACCGAACAGAAGGCGTGGCGTAAACGTCAAATTGCATATAAACTTACCAAACGTACTACCGTCACACAAGCTATAACAGATATTATCCTCTGTTCGAAGTTGAAGGCGGCGCCAGAAGGCTTTAAATTGGCTGGGTATGTCAAAATGTGTGACTTTTGTAAATTGTGCTCTAAGTAATATTCAAAGAAATATGTTTCTAGTGATATTAATGGTGTTTTGATATGCTATAAAACCGGAGTCATTCCCACTCGTATGCCACCGCCAGTGCCTAGCGTGCAATCACCGCAATTGAACAACACCAACAGCGAAGTAGAGAAAGCTTTGAACCGTTTGAACCTGAGTGGTACTAGCAACAGTATTAATTGGAGTCCACAGCAACCGGTGTGTATCGATGTATATATTTTTTTTTGAACACATAATAATTGCGACAGTCCGATTGCGAAACTAAGGCCATCCGTATTGTGCCTTCGAATGAAAATAAATGTGTAAATGAATAGATAGGAATGGCGAGTTAGAGACTTTTTTTTATAATCAATCATCGTACACCCGGTGTGCGTTGCTACACCCGGCAGTCGTATAGAAAAATATTTTTGATCGAAGGCTTGTACTAATGTATGCATATTTCTGGGTCGAGGATAAGATGTGCTGTGTTCCTATGAAATTTTAAAAATTCTACTTTAGCTCTATGCTGTGCGACTTGTAATTTTGAACCTATTCCATACTTAAAATTTGAGTTGTAAGCACCAGCCATCGTTCAATGCCCACCCCAGTTTTTCTGTAAAAGCACACAATTTAATGGTAACTACATATATACTGAATGTCTTGGATGGACGACTTATAGTTTAAAAGTTATACTTAAAATCTAGGTTGCAAAATATAGCACCGCTCCTTGTCCAATGCTCATGAAATTTTACCAGTGAAGCGACAGATCGAGACTTATAATTCCGAAGTTATTGCATATTATAGATTTGAATTGCATCGGCGTTGTCACGCTCCTTTTCTCCATACACAACAAAAGATATCCAGAAACATTCGCCTGGGGATACTACTCATTGTGTTAAAATTTGAGATCAATCGGTCAAGTAGTTTCCGAGTCTACGAAGGACAAACATACAAACGTTCATTTGTATAGATGGAGATTATTTGTTCCTAAAAGTTTGCCATATTCAAAGGGAAATCGCCGAAAGAAAAGTTTTTTTATATTGTGAAGTTAGCAACAACAGAAAAATGAACCTGGTGCCAGAACTTGCTTTAGACTCATGGTTCATCGTCTTAACCAGCTAAGCCAACTGGCACCTGAAGTTATTACACCGGAATTGTAATCAAATAATATAAATTACATTATATGTACATATGTATGTGGAAGCAGACAAAAGACGTATTTTTATTTAACATACAAATTTTTTTGTTTATTTTTAATAGAAATAAATAAATAAAAAAGGACAAAAAGGCATAAATAAATCAAGTTCACAAATAACTAAAACTTCTTTTCCATATATTTAGTTGCCAACGGTTCCCAATGACCATGACTACGAGGAGATTCAAACATCGTACCAGATAAAATCACCACAAAGGCCAGCGCCACATCCACCAATCACAGTCTCCGCTGCTACAAACACTTCCATGCACAGTGTAGGCACTCTGGGTGCATATTCAGAAATGGAGGGCATACCATTCATCATTAATCCCACACTCAAGCGCAACTCTGAAAATGAAGTAAGTTAAGAATTGCGCCCAACTCTGAACTAATCAGGATTATATTAAAATCGCTTAATTTTCTAGGTTCCTTCACTGCCATTGATTGGGGACGTACTTAAAGGACTTGATTATGATTTCCAGTTGGAGCGCCAAATACTCTGCACCATGAAATCGTCAGCCTCCAAAAATCCTTTTTTTAAATAGGACAGTAAACAAGGCGGTGCCAGTCATAATATTATTAACTATTATTATTACATAAAAATGAGTACGCAAAGCGGTATTTGGGTAACCAATGAAAAGATAGAAATTTCCTATTCATTAAAATTTTGTATTGTTTTTGAGTTTTAGAAATTAACAATTCTAAATTTTCATCCACTTACCTATTGCTATTATATATTTGAAATGCAATAGTTTAACGATAACCAATTGTCGGCTTTATTTTATAACGCGACGGAAACTTCCGTGGCAATATTGTCAATGTTTTTACAAATGACTGCGTATTTGAAGATACATAGAAACATACCACACATTACTGGCATGTCAGCCCGATTGCGATACTGCGAGATTGCCTTGCTTCCCGTAGCCATTTATGTTATGCGTGCGATATGTACATGGATAGAAGAAATCTATGGTTTTATGTCGATACCGAAGCGTATTTAAGGGTAATTATTTTACTCTCAGAGGTTTGTCGTTTCCCGCTGAAAGTCCGGAAAAGAAAAATTGATTTTCTATTTCATAGAGAGTCATATTTCACATATCGAAATGGAATAGACACGAGTAAGGAGAGAAAATATTTTACCAAATGCGAGATTATTCAATGCAACATGCAATAGCGTTATTACAGCTGTTGGTAAATTTTTTACAGTCGCAGAAGACTTCTTCGTTGTTTACATATCAGTGTGCCTTTCCCATTTAATTATTCACCTATTATATGAGTTCTGTGGTCAAAAGCAATAACCGCTTAAGTCGACTTAAGAAGAAATTGATTTATGGATGCCCCCATGTTCCCTTGACTGTGCTCTACGTTTGTGTAAAATCGGGGAGTTTGTAACTTTAAAATAAAAAAAGTTATTAATAAAAACCTATTCGCATTCCCATAATGAACACACTACGCGGTAAAACTTTAAAACGAGATTGCTCGAAACAGCAATTTTCGACTTAGGCGGTTATTGCTTTTGACCACAGAGTTATTGATTTGCTGGCAGTGAATGAATTGAATCTATTAAATCGATACTATTGAAAATAATGTGGGCACTCATATTTTCTATTTTCACATCACTGGAATTTACCTGCCCTCAATGAATCGTCATTTTGATGATACGTTTTTGTCATAGCAAATTTCAATATTTAATCGTACGTTAATTCATATATGGCAACAACACACAATAAAGGATATTGTATTTTGCAAACTGAATAGGCAGTTATTTATTATTACGCATGTGTAAATATAACGAATGTACATTTTAAACAGTTTGTATATACATATAAGCGTGCATTCTATATATTTGTTATATTTGTGGGCTTTCAACGTCGTTTCAACTAAAGTTGGTAATTTTTGTCAGAACTTTTGAAGAAGGTTTGATATGAAACGATGAATTTAAGGAAATTGGTTGGTGTTTTTGTCTGCCAAGTTGCTATGCTCTTTGAAATAAATCTACAATTTTAATGAAATTTTCGAAAAGATACAAAAGCTTTAGGAGTCACTGCCGTCGAGCCCTTTGAGATGGCAATTCCAACCAATATTCGGGTGTGTCCTCCTCCCGTCTCAAATGCCTTTTTGCCGAAGCATTGTACCTTTGAGCAGTTCATAGTATGGACATGTTATGTAAATCGTTGTATTTGCATTTTCGAAATGCCTTTTAAACTATATGTATTTTTTGCTCCAACGTTGACATTGGGGAACCGAGGAAATAGATAAAATGTAATGTTTGGATACAACTCTGAGCAGAAAGCAGAAAACGAGACGATTCAAATTGGATTATCTACATTAATATGTCTATATATTGTATTTTGACAAACAAAAGAAGTAAAATTAAAATTACATCCATAAGTGACTGTAATAGAAGTTAATGTAGACAAAGTACTAATAAAGTTTCAAGACTACAGTAGTATGTGGAATAACTCGATTACGAGTAAGGGATAACATCACTCTAGCGGCCGGATAAAAGCTTAACTTTGACGATTGGCGTCTATGAGAACAGTAAGAGTATTTCTTTTCAGAGGGTTCATTACGTTTTTAATTATTATTTTTATTCAAAATGACGACGCAAGCCGCCTTTGAACTCAACTTCTTTTTTAATTCCTAAACGGGTGTGACAATTGGACAAGTTAAAATTTGTTTTCACTATAGGACCAACACGTTATTGTTTTTATGGCTCTAAAGTATTGTTTGAGCCAAAACAAATATCGATTTTTTCAAGATCCTAAAATGCTGCCACCCCTTAAGCGCATCGCATTGGCACATTGTAAATATAAATGTGTCATGTCTCATTCTCACATAAACGAAATAATTTGTATAGGACAACGCCGAAGTCGTAAAAGTGAACATATAAATATGCATATTAAAAATTATGACAGGAATTATTTTGAAGCCATACAATTTTATATTATGACACTTGAAAGGAAATTTATGAATTAAGAATTGTCAGGAATGTGAACTGCCAGGGCATATATGTTTATAATCGTCGAATTAAACGCTGAGCATCAAAATTGGATAAGCTTCCATGAAAAAACATCTACATTAATTTTTATCAATAGGACATACTTAAAGTTCATTGCAATAATATAATAATTATAATTATAATGAGATGTAATAAAACTGATTCGATCGTCTCAATCTGATGTTTTTCTACTTTATTCTCGTATACTCCTTTTTTTTTTTGTTTAGCATTTAAAGACCATAGTAAAGCTTATTAATTTTAATTACAGACTATGACAATATTAAGATACAAATTTATTTAAAAAATTCAATTCATTAGAAGAATATATCAATCGCAATTGGCCGGGGGCATTTTGCCCTTCCTTATCTGGCTATGACCTTCCTCAAGTATTGTCTGCACATTTCCAGAGATATACCTACAATTGCGGTCAAAATAAGGAGTGAGCCAGAAAAATTTTAGAATTTTTACGCATCCAGCATACGAAAATGCCAATGGTTAGATGGCTGGTATTTGCGAGTGAAAGTATCTATAAATATTGCAGTTTCTTGCTATATTAGTCAATTGCATTTTGGATCTACTTTAGTCAACATGTCCAGCCCGCAAAAGTGCTCCCGCAAATGAATACTGGACATTTACTTGACTGATAAATCGAAGTCTAGACTAAGCATTGCAAGGGAAAGCAAAACGAGCGTAGCGACGGTTTATAATGCTATAAACAACTACAACGCGGGAAACTCCATCTAGAGAGCCGAAGAATCAGGCAGAAAAAGGGGTCCAAGTAACCCAGAAGTGCTGAAAAGAGTTGTTAGCAAATATCGGAATAACCCCACGAGGTCGACTCGAGATGTTGCAGCTGCAGCAGGCACATCGCAATCAACTGAGATGTGATATAAGCGAAGTCAAGAATTAAGGACCTACGAATAGCAGAAAGTGCCTGACCGGTCGGAAGGAAAAGAAAAAATAGCGAAGACGCGGGCTCGAAAACTGTATGACGATTGCGTAACCAAGTTCGATTGCGTGATTCTCGATGATGACACCTACTCTAAGGTGGACTTCAAGCAGTTGCCTGGGAATTCCTATTTCACCACAAACAATAAGAATGGAACACAAAGAAAATACTCCGAAGTGAAATACACCAAATTTCCAAAACGCTTCATGGTTTGGCAAGCTATTTGCTCCTGCGGTCTGCGGTGCAAGGCGTTCATTACGACAGGAACAATTAACTCTACAATTTATATAAATAATGTCTGCAAAAACGCTTTATACCATTTATTCAATAGCACAAAGGAACAGTTTTGTTTTGGCCAGACGTAGCGACAAGCCACTACTCCAGGTCAACTATGGAATGGTATGAAGGAAATTGTGTCACGGTGGTCCCAAAAGAGGCTATTGAAAGATATTGGGCTGTAATGAAGCAAACCTTAAGAAAAACAAAGTTTGCAAAAATGATGTACAGTTCTGAAATCGATGGGAGCAAGCCTATGCAATAGTCACCGAATGTACTGTCCAGTCTCTAACTAAGAACGTTAAGGAAAATGTAACAAAATTTTGTAACCACTAATTATATTTCGTAAAATTTTTTTGTGAATTAGAGTTTAGGAAATAATAAACGGAATTTTTTGAAAATTTGAAGTCTAAAGGAGCAAAACATGGGTTAAGGTGTTGTATGAAGGAACACGATTCAATAAGCCTATGGATTTCAAGGGATCAAGGGGTCAACCAAGGGTTAACAGTTTGTATGAAGAAATACGATTTTTTACATCTTTTGACTTTAAACTTGGTGAAAGTACTCTTAGTGAGATATAATTCGATCTTGATATAATAATATCAAGATCTGACGGTGTCAACGGTGGTTTAAGAGTTTGTAGGGAGAAATAAGATTTTATGGGCCTTTGACTTCAAACTTGGTGAAAGTACTCTTGGTGAGAAATAATTTTACACGTGTTTTTTATTTTTCGAAAAATAAAAACCTGACGGGGTCAACGGTGGGTTAAGAGTTTGTATGGGTAAACATGACTTAAGGGGTCATTCTCATGCGCGGACAGGAAAAATGGACATTTTTCAGAAATTATTTCCTTTGTGAATACGAGGAATTATCAAAAAAAGATATTCCACTTTAATTTATTCATTGTTATGGTGCAAAAATAAAAAAAAAATAAAAATTTTTTTAATTTTTTCAAACACTTTTTTTCGATTAAAGACACGGCTTCTGCCGCGTCATGGTCAGCTGGCGGGGATTGTCTTGAGTCACAGGATTATCTGAAACATAAATTTCAAAGAAATTCTTAATTAGTATGAATTTAATTCTTAATTAGTATGAACGTACCTCTCGCCCATAGTAAATTTGAATTTTTTCATAAGAATCTCACAAAATGGCAGGCATTGGAAGATAGAGCAGTAAAAAATGGTTGTTTTTGAAGATTTTATCAATGAAAAAAAATATGAAATTTTTAACATATCAGAGTGAATTTACTAGGGGCGATAGCTAACAGTATGTAGAATGACGTGACATCGTGAATCGCAGAGAGATCGGACGAATGGTTTTTTTTAAATCATCCCCGCCTTTTTTTGAAATGTTTTTTTCACATGAGAATGACCCCTTAATGCGCCAATTGACTTCAAATGTGGTGAAAGCACTTCAAATGACAAATAATTAGTTAAGTATTTTTTCATAAAAATCTTACGGGATTAGCAAAGGGTTAAGAAGAACTTGATTTATTGGCCCTATTGACTTCAAACTTGTATGCAAAGCCGCGGGGCCCTGGTAGTGTCTTTATACAACTCATGCAGCTCGTTGTTAGTGTGTATTCGATAGTCGTCGCCAATACGAACAGGGTCGACGATTTTGCGAAGCACCTTTCTCTCGAACACCCCAAGGGCCGCTGTGTCGTTAAGCGATAGTGTCCATGCTTCTGTGCCGTAGAAGAGCACAGGAAGAATAAGCGTCTATAAAGTGCAAGTTTTGTTGGTCGTGAGAGGTCTCAGCTACTCAATTGCCTACCGAGACCGTAGTAGCACCTATTGGCAAAAGTAATCCTTTGGTTTATCAGCAGGCTGACATATTGCTGCTGTTTATGGCGGTAGATACATTTCTTGACAGCTTCTTGTTCCTACTACAGATACAAAATTTTAGATTTACTACAAAAAATATCTCAGAAATATACAGCAACATTTAATAAAACTCCCTAAAAGTGACAGTATATAATATATGACAAATACTGATATAATTCTACCTTCTTTTAACATCATGGAGGTAGTTGAAAAAATTTCAATTTCGGAATTTCGGGATGATGTGTTATTCGCCTTAGAAAGCTTGAATATATAGTATTTTTCGTTTAAAACGAACTTTCGCCTAAAACGAACCAATTTCAAAAGTACGCGCATTATGTTTTCGCTTATTACGAAACCGTTTAAAGCGAACTTTCGGTTAAAACAAACCATTTGCCCAGTCCCTCGAAGTTCGCTTCAAGCGAAAAGTACTGTACATATATTATTTTCTGATAAAAGTTTTGCATAATTCGTATGCAAGAAATTTAGAAAGCATTCTATTTAGTATTCTTGAATATATACAAGAATACGTTTTTATACATCATTGTACATTTTTGGCTTATAATTTATTACTACATGAATAAAAAGATGTGGAAGACCTTTCATATTGTGTATGTAAATTGAGAAATGAGAATTGATTGAGTTTTAATACAAACTTTAAACTTTGATGCCCCGAAGCCTCTTGTTAGCGTTAAAAAATTGCAGTTCGTCAGCCTCTCCAAAAAAGCTATTGCTATGGCTATTTAGACAAATGCTTGGTTTTTTTAATCTAAATTAGTATTAATATTTAGAAATCGAATTTTAAGCATATAGATTTGTTACGCAAACTGCTGTCGCGACATATTTTATGGTTTGAAATTTGCGGAGTTATATTGAAATGGCAACAGTAATGTTTCGCTGCTCTCAATGTTCGCAACGCCGTCCCGGCGAATACATCGGCGCTGTACTTTAAGAGCCAAACCAGTGCACTATGCGAGCAATCCACGCCATTTTAAGAAATTGTGACATACCGCAAGAAAGTGTTCTGTTCTGTTCGTGACGGTGGACGTGAAAAAGGCTATTAAAATCAATTTCGGTGTTACGAAAATATACAGAAAATACATAGGGGCGTCTCTACTATACCGGTAAATGCAGTTTGTCGTGGCATAAAGTGTTCAAACGTAAGAATTCGTATCGAAAAGCAGATTCTCATTGGATTTCCCTCCCGATACCCTAACAAACAATTGCAAAAAAGTAGAAAAGGCAAAACAAGGCGAGTAAAGAAAATTGCGGAAAAAGGACAGGCGTTGCTAATTTGAAACAAACGTTTGGTTGAGTAGCGAGTGTGGAAAGAGGATAGGTGCTTGTTGGGGCACGCTTAGTTGCTGGGTTGAACACACTCGTCGGCGGCGCGGTGGTGTGTGTGTTGAGTTGTGTGCACGCGTTTCTACAGGAGGAGAGCAACGAACTGCGCTGGACAAAAGGGTAAGCCATAGGCTTGTGCGGAGATTGTTGTCTCTTACGCGCTTGTGTTGGAGAACCGGTTTACAAAGAAGCAAGTGCAATATGTAGGGGTATATTAGGTGTGTTGTTACTAAATAAACAGCTTCATTCGGTCAAATATTGATATGTATAGAATTGAATTGGGAAAGAAGCTGCAAAGGAGCTTTTAAATTTGCATTGAATACAGTAAGTTTGGTTTTGGCCGGCGTCAAAAGTTTAGTAGCTTATTAATAGCGGTGCTGCCAGATCTAACAAATTTTTGAATCTGTGAAGGCATAAAGTGGATATTGAACGATGCAAAAAGCTGTATGAAGTATACTAAGTTTTTTGTGGGTAATGTTTTGTTCAATGCGGCGAGGTTTTGATTAAAATTGTTTTCGCCTGGCAGCGTTGGTTCTGTGAATTGAATTTAATTTTGACACATCACGTATACAATTGCTGCACTAGCTGTTTTACTCCCACGTATAGCAGCATGCTTACATAAAAACGAGACAAACATAGGAGACTCTTGTTACTAATAAACGAGCGAAGATGTGATAGAAGAAAGCCAATAGTTCCTTTTCCATCAATCAGGGAAACGAAACGTTCCGACTGCAAGTACACAGCACAGCACAAGAAAGCAAAGCAAAGCAAAGCAGAGATCGAGCGAGTAGTAGTGAAAAGCTAAGAAAAAAGACGAGTGAGACGAAAAAATTTTCGTGTCGGAATCAGAAAATTTCTACCAAAAATATTAATTTAATTACGTTAGGAATTGCGCAAAAAATTGCGTTATAGAGGAATCATACTGTGAACTAACGTGTGTGTGTGTGTAGCGAGTAGATTAGATGAAAATTGTGTGAGAAGCTGGACGAGAAACCTTCCCTATTACAATCGTTTCACAGCCCCCAACGAAGACGACAACTGCGACGGAACAGCAATTCGAACGGCGAAGTGGAGGTGGATTGAAACACCGAAGTGAGTGTGAAGTGTCCGAAAAGGAGCAAGCGAGGTACTGCGGAAGTTTCGCCTACATTTGCAGTTGCAGCAAGAATTACATTTCTGTAGAAAAAAGTGGGGGGAAAGTGTAAAAAGCGAGTGGCACTCATTGAGTGTAGTGTATTAAATTCGAATCGAAAGCAGACATCGCCATCAGTTACCACGGTTAGTACGGATATTGTAGTGGAATCGGACGCCTAAATCGGGTTGTAGTCACATAAGGGTAATTGTGTGTGAGCAATCCACAACACATTTTAAGGCCTGGAAGCAAAAAGAACGGCAGCAGTATACTAACAGCAGCAGCAAAGCAAAGCATTGACTTGTATTTCGGTGGGTTGTTGATTCATCTTCACATACGTATAATGCTTTGAAGAGATTTTTTATAGATCTAAATATTATCGGAGGTAAATAGGTGAAATTGAGATATTCACAGTATTATCTGTTTGCAACATTTCGATATTTGCAGTTGTATCTTAATCTTTGTTAAGAATCGTTTTCGCCATTATTGCAAGACGCCACCGCCGCATTCTTTCGTTAAATCGCTGGCTTTACTCGTCGCGTTTGCATTTTCTTGCTTCATAAGATACTTTCCTCTACAACGCAGTCGTCAATTTTCCTTTTTACCTCATCATAGTTTTGTCCATTGCCTTAAAATTTTTACGTTAATTCGTTGCTGTCATAGTTTACTCGTTAGTGTAGTTGTCAAATTTTTGATAATATATCGGTCTTACTTGCACTTCCGAAGTTTAACGCGTTCGTTATATTCAGGCATTTAGAAGTACATCGGTAACAAGTGTTGCCAGCATGAATATTTACCGGAATGATTTAAAATTGGGAATATGTGTAATTTATGGTCCAGGTATACAAATTCAAAATTTGAATATTGATAATGCTAGTAATTTTATGTGCTAGACGTCATGAATGATGAACTAAACATATTTTAAATTTAATACTTCCATCCTAAAAGTTGTTATTGCCTTTAAACTCCAACTTTTAGGATAAGCCATCTATTGAAAGGCATCTAAAGAAAGATTCATATCCCTCGTGGACGAAGTGAAAGTCTCAATGTGAAATATGTTGCAATAGGGTTTTATAGGACGCAATGATTCTAATATGCTAAAAGCATTGCTAGTTTAGACGTAACTGTAACTTGGTACATGTATACACTTAGGAGCAATCTGTTGTTTCCGCACTGACATTTCATTTTCATAAAATTTTTATAGCTCTTCACATCTCTCTCTTCAGTTAAGTTTTGAGTAATCAGCCTTATAGTATGATAGTTTAGACACAATTAAGTAAACTTACAGTTACTTCAGGACTAATTGCCCCTGTTTACGAACTCTAGACTGATAATAGTATTGACACAGCAACGATAAAACAGCAAATTTAATATAAACAAAACATAAAATTCATTCATTTTTAATGTCAACTTATGCTCAATACTTTTGTCTATGCCAAAACCGACTATGAAATAAATTTTTGCTTATTTTTTCTAAATATAAGAAGTAGTATGTAAATTTGTTATGCCCTGAAATGAACGTGATATAAATGCATAAGTTGACATTAAAAATTAATGAATTTTATGTTTTGTTTATTTGAAATTTGCTGTTTTATTGAACAATTGTTGCTGTGTCAATACTATTGTCCGTCACTGTATGTAAGAGGTCTGTTAAATAGATGATTTTTAATTTTTTTTCCAAAAGTATTTATTTTCTTGTATATTTATCAACAGAACGAGTTACCTGCTGGGCTTAGGGAAGAAGGAGACAGGCCTTTGCCTGTCCCTACGGGTCTATTTGACCCCAGGCGGAATTAAAAAAACGGTTGAGCGGTTTTGTGCGTCGTCTACTTGGGTTATTTAGTGTTAATCGCGCTTACAACCCGATAACAAATCGAGAAAAACACTTTTCGGGGTTTTCCCCTTTTCTTTTGTGATTTATGTGTAACTTTTTTTCATGTTTTGTCAGTAAATTATATAACCGTGTGATTGGGGTCATCCTGACCCTAAAGGACAGCGAACGCTATTTTGAGCAAAGGACAGACAGAAGGTTAAACAAATATCTTGTTTTATGAAAAAGAAAGTGAATAAGTCTTCGATGCGCGATTGCCTCTTTACCGCAAGTAAACTTTTCTGTATAGCAATTGCTCTTGATTGATTATTGAAATTTTAATTTTTAAAAGAAAAACGCCGACCGAACGCAACACAAATCCTGTGAAAATGATCGGCAATGCATACAAACAGAATTTGAAAATGTTGGTAACTTGATGTAAATTTGAGAGTTTTAACGTAACAAAAACCAAAACAATTGAGGTACCGTTCACTTGACGAAACCAAACATTCATTGTTATTGTAAAGAATGTGAATACTCAAATAAAAACAATTCGAAGGGTGAAAAACAACATAAATATTCGTCATATCGAATAGCAAATTTCACTTTTGTTCGTAATATAGAACCATCAATGGAAAAAATTTGGCCGTACGTTAAATCGAAAATTCGTTAAATGGAAAGTTCGTTATACTGGACGTCCACTGTACGTTGTCTTTCACCCCATTTATACAGTTTAACAGTTGGGCTGAAAAGTTCGTATCGTTTTATAGAAAAACACATTTTTTTTTTGCAAAATTCGATTTTATTATTCAACATAGTTGCCATCGAGGGCGATACACCGATTATAGCGATCTTCCAACTTTTCAATACAATTTTTTTAGTACGATTTGTGTTTAGCCTCAAAATAGGCCTCTGTTTCGGCGATTACTTCCTCATCGGCTTTAAATTTCTTTCCAGCGAGCATTCTCTTGAGATCTGAGAACAGGAAATAGTCGCTGGGGGCCAAATCTGGAGAATACGGTGGATGCGGAAGCAATTCGAAGCCCAATTCATGCAATTTTACCATCGTTTTCCCCGATTTGTGACACGGCGCATTGTCTTGATGAAACAACACTTTCTTCTTCTTCAAATGGGGCCGTTTTTTCGCGATTTCGTCCTTCAAACGCTCCAATAACGCTATATAATAGTCGCTGTTGATGGTTTTTCCCTTTCCAAGATAGTCGATGCAAATTATTCCATGTGCATCCCAAAATACGGACTCCATAACCTTACCGGCCGACTGTTGAGTTTTTCCACGCTTTGGATTCGGTTCATCGCGTGCAGACCACTCAGATGACTGCCGACTGGACTCCGGAGTGTGGTGGTGGATCCATGTTTTATCGATTGTCACATATCGACGCAAAAATTCACTTCTATTGCGGTTGAACAGCTCCAAACATTGCTCTGAAGCATCGACACGTTCTTGTTTTTGGTCGATTGTGAGCTCGCGCGGCACCCACTTTGCACATAGCTTTCACATACCCAAATATTCATGAACGATATGTCCAACACGTTCCTTTGATATCTTTAGAGTGTCAGCTATACAAATCAACCTCAATTTACGATCTTCCAAAATCATTTTGTGGATTTTTTTGATGTTTTCGTCCGTAACAGCCTCTTTTGGACGTCCACTGCGTTCATCGTCTTCGGTGCTCATATGGCCTGTACGGAATTTAGCAAACCACTTACGAATGGTTGCTTCGCCCGGCGCAGAGTCCGGATAACACTCATCAAACCACTTTTTGGTATCAGTAGCACTTTTTTCCATCAAAAAATAGTGTTTCATTAAAACACGAAATTCCTTTTTATCCATTTTTTTCAAAATAACAAAAGTTGCTTCACTCAAAATGCTGTATCTGACAAACTAATAATCAGACAGCTGTCAAATGTATACACGTTTCTTTTGTAAGTTGGTACTACATAAAAATGATACGGATTTTATTCCAGTGGTGCCACAATCCCTTTTTAGCGGAGATTCATTTTCTAAAGTAGGTTCCATTTTCATGTTTGATGCAATGATGGTACTGATTCATCAATGATGTCAGTCAGACTGGATAATCAATTACATGTATAAAGATAAAGTGTTCAAAGTTTAGAATAGAATAGAATTTGATGGGGTTTGTTGCACTGAGACCAGAACTGGTCTATTATGCCCCAACAACTTGTTAGAGAACATCCCCTAGCCCAACGATATAATGAAGTAACTCACGGGAGCTTATGTGGCTAATGTTCTCTTATGTAAACCAGAACTGGCCCAGGTAGTGCATCCTGCAACAACATGGCGCATCGTAGTTTAATATGATGTGTTCGGGTGTCTCCTCTGCTGTTCCGCAAAGTCGATAGATTATATGCATATGTTTCCTCAGTCAGCAGTGCCCAGTTAGAAGACCGGTGACCTGTCTAAGCCGGTAAAAGATTACACAAACATTAAAGACCTATTAAAACGCCACTTTTGAATCACTTGCAGATTTGGTTTCGTAGCTGAAATGAATTTTGTAACAAAGCTTGTATCGATAATTAGAAAATATAATTTTATTGAATGTCCTAACCATTTGAGGCCTCCAGAGTTGTCAAATTGATATTAAAATTAAATTGCGTGTCTCTGGCATTACTAATGAAGTTAGAAATGTTAGTAATCGTTTTTGGTAATGGTATTTTTCTCAAAGTCAAGTGATGCTGTCACATGGATATAGCATAATAGCAAAATGTATAGAGCATCACACACAATACAGATGTTGTCCTTCTAGCAACTCAGGTTTATATGTATTAGTGTCGTCTCGTGGTTTAACCACTTAAACCACGAAAATTGCAACAAATTAATTATTTCTTGTGGAAAGGAACCTTGGGTTCTGCACACCACAAATGTGTGTGTTATTATTATTTGCTGGGAATGTGCACTGCGACCTAAGAGATCTATTGTGCCCCCTTCTTGGACTTTACAGTTCGTCGGTGAGTCCAGTATCCAAGAGGAATCTTGGTATATTTCCTAAGCCTCTCGAAACACAGTCCGAACCTGGTATAATAAAATCACCCAGGTGCTTTTTCCGTTTGTGCATTAGCGCAGGGCATATGCCTAGATGTGTGTGTTAGCGTGTTAATATATATATATAAGCTCATTGAAGAATATTAAATTGTAGTTCAGAATTGATATGCCGATGGCTGGGCCTATGTTCGTTACAATTCAATACCTTATTGTGTTGCGCTTTGAGAAAAAGTCATCAGACATGCGTAATATTTTACATATGTATATAAATGTTCCTGTTAATATTTACTGTGAACAATAATCGTAACATCTGTTTTCCTTTTTCATTTTCAGGATTTATTAAAGACTGAGGATTTAGATATAAAGCAAGTGGATTTAATTCTGTTAACGATTCTACTAGGACGGCAGAAACCGAAATAAAGTTGTATTCGCTGTTGGGTTAATCTGCCACCGCAGTCGTGCAACACTGCTAAGCCGCGTGACTAGCACCAAGATAAAAGATTCGGATTTTCTTTCTACTTTTGGAAATAAACACTTGGTGAACACCAAAGCAAGCAAAGATATAAGTTGAAAGCGAAATTTCTGCACACTGCATCGTGGGGAACAAGCAAACTCATCACTTGCTTCAAATAAAATACTATAATTCTGGAAAATTGAACGTCACCAGGTTGGGTTTAGAACCCTTACAAAAGAAGAGCAACAAAGAATCGCTGATTTATACCGCGCACCCTCTATTAACGCCGTTGTTTTCCGTTCCATCCTCCTTCAATTGTTTGTGGGAGTAACATTTCTGCATTTTTATTTAACCTTGCATAAGCGCATATATACTAAGGCGCATAGAAACCACATACGGTGGACAGCACAGCAACAGCGAGAGGAAAGGCAACTGGAGCGATTTCAACTAACTATACAAACGCTATCCAATTACAAAATCGCAAAAATAAATAAACAAATTGAATTGAAATCAAATCAAAATTCACGGGAATTAAAAAAGTCAATTGCCACAAAGGGACAATTAACTGAAAGAAAGAAGCCTCAACAGTTTCAGTGCACAACACCGCTCACAGAATCATTGCGAAAAGTCCAAGCGTCGCCTAAGCACATCGTGTGGAATAAATTCCTTGAAGTGGTGAGACAGCAATTCGCTCCACTTGCTACAACTTAGGACCAGCTGGGTCCCTGCACTCAAAGCGGTAACGCGTAATCATCTGCGTGCAACGAGACTGCCCCGCAGCAGTGGTTGTAGTAGTGAAGAGCGAGACGCAAGGGGGAGGTAACGCTAATGAGGATCTATTGGCAGCATGAGTACACTGGGGGGAAGTAGGGGAGAGCGAAATGCCAAGCCCAAGTTCTCAGCACTCGATATAAATCGAATGTACAAAAATAGTCGTGTAAGTTGATTAATGGATTTCCAGACTGATAAAGTAGCTGCATAAGTTTCATATGAAATTGAAATATAATGTTGAAAATTTAAGGTTAACTAATCTATCCCGTTTTGATGGTTTTTAAGGGGTTACATCCTATACATATGAATAGATTAATAAAAGCCATTTTTATTCTTTATTCCATTATTATTATATATAATATGTTCTCTGAAAATTCTGAAAATTTCCTTAAAAAATCACACGAACAAAACTGCTCAGTATGGAAACAATTTTTAATATTTCTCTTCTTCGTATACGTGTGTTGCCTCTAAAGAAGTTCTTGTTTCCAGGGAATTAAAATGAATTGTAGATCTTTAAAGTTGTTATTTTGAAAATAAATGCAGCGAGTGTTTACTTCGTTGAAAAGTTCAACTCTCTGTTGAAAATCTATTTTGAAATGTTTGTAAGCCGATTGCTTAAAAAAATAACTAAATGTGAGTAGATATCAGTCAGTGAGCTGCTTCCATATATATGAAATTTATTCAGCTAGCCCGTTTTGTGTAGTTTAATCAGCGTATTAGCGAAACACTAAATTAAGTAATTGAAACATTTACAGGGTGAACCAGCTGAACCATCTGCACAGAAAAATCAAGTGCCACGTAAACATGGAATGCAAAGTTTGGGCAAAGTGCCGTCCGCAAGGCGTCCCCCAGCTAATTTACCATCCCTGAAAGCTGAAACAAATTCACCAAATACCAATAACAATATAATTTCAAGTGGACAAGAAGGTAAGTTCTACATTATAAAATAGTCTAAAAAATTTATCAAAGTTTTTGAAGTTTGTAGCATTGATCAACGACTTTCGCATGGAGTTTATACGATGATGATAAAATTTGCAGTGTATATCAGATGAAAATCGAATAACGAAATTTAAGTGCTCCTTTTCGAAATAACTAATGATACCTATGCCAAAAGAAAAATACTCGTATTGCTTTAACCCGAATTAGCCCACGTAACTTTTTTTTTGGAATTTTAAAAAGATGTTTTAGGAGCATACTCTTTATATGCAAAATAAAAAAAACTGCATCATTCGTTTTTTAATCCTGCCTACAGGAAGCTCGGAATGTCCTGTTGCCATATGGCAACAGGCACAAAAAACTTCAAAAACATATCACAAAAAGTATTTTTTTTAGAGTAGCACACTTATGGGACATTACTCCCTTCTTCAAACACTAAAAAAAAACACATTTCATTACGTGATCAAGATAATAAGTATATATTTTAAGTAGGTCTAAACTTACTTACTTTTTCATGCCCCTTTTTTTTGCACTCAACATTATGTCTTCACTTTATGATGCACTACTTTATACAAACAAACACGCACTGTTGCCCAAATGATTTTAAGTGAAAGCAGGATCAATTCTGCGTTCAAAATGTGTTTCAAAGTAACGGTATCTATATTCGTTTGTATGTTATGATCGTTTACAAATATGTCTATCGTGCGTTGCCATATGGCAACACTGGGCTAATTCGGGTTAACTTATGATGTGAAGATGGTTGTTCCGCGATCGAGCTGGTGCTGTTAATTGAGCTTCCTCGTAAAAATGTAGTAATTTGGATATAGGAAAGAAATTCTTTAAAAATGCAAACAATTATATATATAGATTGTTATTTTATATTAACCTTTCATGAACAAGTTTAGTAAAATTTTAAAGTTCTGGTAATTTGTGTTAATTATTTAAATTACATTTAGAATAGAATATATTCTAAATTACATTTAGCAAAGATTACTATTTGAAACATGACTGAATTTGAAAAATTAAACACAGAAGTGATTTCCTCAGGTGGTGGTCAAACAACACAAGCAACCATTGGATCAGCAACCAATCAACAATCGACAACATCAGCATTACTGAAAAACATCAACAGCAAGACTGTGGTTAGCAATAATAACAGCATCAGCAGCAACAACGCCAGCGGTAGTGTTGGTGTAGGTACCAAATTAGTGAACAACTCTTCATCGACAACAGGTGCAACCGGTGGTGGCGGCGGCGGTAGTGGACAGCAGCTGCGTAACTCATCAGCAACAAATAACGCTAATCAACAGCAACGAAATTCACCAATAACATGGTCAGCCGTGACAACAGGCAACGACATGGGCAAGGGTGGTGGTGGCGGTGGTGGTGGCAAAACAACAATGCCTCCTCTTTACCAGAGCCCTCAATTTCAGTACGAATTTCCAACGCTCGATGGCACAGTTGGCGGAGGAGGAAGCGGTGGTGGCAACTCAAGCCGAAACAAACAACACGATCACCATCATCAGCAACAACACCACCATCAACAACACCAATACCAGCATCAACATCATTCGCAGCAAAATCACCAGAACTACCATCCTCATCAACGGGACTACCAGCACGGTCGTCATATGCACGATCAGCGCTACGATGCGCACAACTACAAAGATGGCAACGAAGGCGACGGCGTATATGGCCACAGCGATCATCAACATCAGCACCAACAGCAGCGCGAGTTGAACGAAGTGAGTCTTCGCCCGCAAACGGATGCGGCTGCTTGGTTACAGCAGCAGGAAAAGGCGGCCAAGGGTGCTGCGGAGAATGCATCGAACCAACAGGGCCCGGGCCCCCAAGGGTCCGGTGGCGCTGCTGGTACTGGAGCAGCAGTGCCGCTGCCGATATTGCAGTTGATGCCACCTTTTATGCAACGCGGGGCACCAATTCCACCTGGTGGGCGTTCGCAAACGCCGCCCAGCTATCAGAACGGCATTGGAGGCAAGGATATAACAAATTCAGTGGCGTCAGGTAGCTGTGCAAATGTGCGAACACAACGCCCGTTGGCTCAAAGTACAGGCGGTGGGAATTCGTCGCAGGATTACCGTGCGGGCTCGCCTGCCATTGGTAGCTTTCGTGCTGCCACAGCCATCCCAAAAAGACCACCGCAACTAGCCACACCGCCCCTTGGGTCACAAACTCCAAACGGTGGGGGTCGGAAAGAAAAAGAATTTGCAATTGAACCTGAAGTAGTGCAAATGCAGCGACCCATTATACGTGAAGAAGATTTGGAACGATTAAATGCGATCGCCAAGGACGATAGTTGGACGAAGCAGGATGATATTGACTACACGAAAAAGTTGGCTTTTTCTGATGATGAATCGCCCGAAGAGCAAACACCAACACAAGAGCGAGACCGGCCCGTATTCAATAAAGCTGGAGGGGGTATCGTTGGTAACGACCAGCGTAAGAGTTCAAATGCGAGCAGCGTGAACAGCAACTGGCAACGTAGTGGCGGCAAGGATCCTCGCGACAGTACCGAACGAGAAAAATCAGATGAACGCGAGGACACGCGACAACAAAATGGCCACCGGAACAGTGCGGCCGGCAGTATTGCTCTTGATGCGAGCGTTTATGAGCGTGTAAAACAACGCAAGGAAGAGGAGGAACGTCGCGAAAAAGAGCGCAGGGAGGCAGCTGCGAAAAAACTACAGGAACTAGAAATGAAGATACACAGTAAAAAAGTGGCGACGGCTGCAGGCAGTGGTGGCCAAGGTTCTAGTGGAGGAGGAGGAGGAGCTGGCGATGTGCTAGAACAACCCACACCACCTACATCGGTAGGGGGTGGTAGTGAAGAAGACTACCATAACCAGCCGCGACGCAATGGTGGCGGTATTCCTGGTGGACGTATGTCAAGCGATTATGAACGCGTTGGACGCTATGACTCGCGTGGTGGTGGTGATTACACACGTGAACGTGGTAGTGGTTCTACAGTGAGTGGCGCTCCTGGTGGAAATTCGAAAATGATATTTTCAGCTCATTTTCAGTCAAATTTGCCACCACGCTTCCAACGACAACAGCAGATGCAAGCGCAACAGGGCAGCACATCTAGTGCCCTTTCGACAGCAAGTGGTGTTGGTAGTGGAAACGGGGGCAATGGTGGAAGCAATATCCGCTCCATCACTTCATCAGGAGGTCTAGAGAAGTCGGTCTCGGCTATGTCTGCTTATGAAGCAGGGCGTTACATGTCGAAGAGTGGCGGGTCGCAAAGAGGTACTAGTGGAAGAGGTGAATATCGTGAGGGATATGTGCGCGGTGGCAACGGCGGTGGTGGGTATGGACGAAATCGCACTGACAGCGACCGTGAAGAAGATCGCTATCATGCTGGGCGAAATGCAAGTGGGACTGGTGTGCGCGGTGGTGAGGAGTACGTTCGCGGCAATGGCGGCGTTGGGCAAAATCAATTGTCACGTAGTATATCGGACACGTCGCAGCGCAAAACAAGCGTATCGTCGAATGACGAATCCATCAAGTATGGCAGCATAAATGATTCAAAGGAATCTAGCGGTGCTAACGCCACCTTAGTCTCATCCTGGGCTGAAGAAACTGACGCAGAACTAAAACGCCAACGCGATGAAAGTTTCTCATCGTCTCACAGTCATGAATCAATACCAATTAAAATTCTGCAGCGTCCGCACACGCAAAAAAGTGTGTCCGAAGAGGAGGTTATCCACCACCAGCCACAGCTGCAACAGACTCAACAGCAAACGCAACAACAGCTACGTCGCAGTGAGAGTGAGCAGACTCACTTTGCTCCAACCCAAATTCTTCGGCGTTCTGAGTCGAGTGACGAGAAAAGCAAGTCATCGACATCTTTGCCGCCCGGCATTGAAATTAATCTAAAAACCAGTGACGAGTCGAAGTCGAATATAATGGTTAGTAGCACACAAGCGAAGCATTCAGACAACGCCGAAATTGCTGAATCTCAAAAGAAGCGGCTGGAAAGCGAGGGTAGTAGTGTCGGCGCCAGCACAGGCAGTGGTATTAGTCAGAACGTGTTACGCAAAGAATTAATAGGTGGAAGCGTTTTGGATGAAAAACACGATACAGCGGTCACCGCTACTGCCACAGCTACCACCAGTGCCAGCCAACCACAACGCGAACAAAAACGTCCAAGTCCCCGTGGTGGGGGTAGCGGTCGTGAACGAGACAGAGATCGCGACCGTGGGGAGAGGGATCGAGAGCGAAATGATAGAGATCGTGATCGTGACCGGGACCGCGAAATGCGTGGGTCTCACGGTCGTGGATACGGCAGCAGCGGTAATGCATATCGTGGTGGACGTGATCGTGACGGAGGTGGGAGCTGGAGTAGCCGTGGCGGCGGCATGCGAAGTGGTCGTTATTATGGTTCAAATGAGCCACCTTTTCCCAGCGAATCTGAACACTCTGAAGATGTCGACGATGATGGTTATGGTGGTGGTGGAAGACGTGGAGAGCGCAGCCCTAAAGTACCAAGAAAGGAACACAGTGGAGGTGGTCGTCGCAGTGGGGGTGGTGGGAGTGATGAGCGCAACTCAAAAGATGGCTTCGCTCCACGCGGTGAGCCATCACGACGTGGACGCGGTGCTGGTGCCAACGTGGGTGATCGGAACTCTTCGTCTACATATCGGCGTACGTCGTCCGGGGCCACGTTAAGTCAAGGACGGCAGTATGGACGACAAGGTTATGACGAGAATAAAGAGCACAAACGAAATTCCGAGTCTGAGCAAACTGGCGGCAGTGCCAGTGATTTGGATAAGACTAAACAAAATCAAATTGCGTTAAGCGCAGGGCTGAGTAAGGTAAAGGACCTTCCATGTGCCGGGGATGAGAAATGTCGATCCACTGGTGGCCAACCGGTTGGGAAACAGCCGAGTCCACAAAGTGGCGTTGGACATTCAGTGCAGCAATCAAAGAAGGTAAATGAGCCAGAAAAGAAAAATTCCATTAATTCCCCACCCAAGCAGTTTGGCACCAATAACAACAGCGTGTTGACTCGTAAAGAAAGTACATCCAGTGCAAAGAATGAAGAAATGGTCGCTGATCGAGATAAAAAATCTGGCTCTAAGGAAAAAGATACAATCTGTACTGCACAGCAACAACAGCAACGCAGTAATAATTCTGGGCAACTGGCACCACAGCGGAGTAACTCGAATGCAAGCATCGGACCAAGTACCAAAAAGCAGGACTTGCCTATGGCATCTTTGCCCACATCCCAATCAACAACTATAACAAAGCCGCCACCTGGTTTGACCGGTAATGGTGGAAACGACAGTGGTATTGGTGTCGGTAGTGGCGTTAATTTCAAATCCAGCACGCCTGGCAGTAACAGTAACACACAAACTCAACAGCAGCAACAAAAGCAAACCAACGTCGACTTGCAAAAGTGCAAATCGGACGCAAATGTTAATCGTCAACAAGCCACTATGCCGCAACATCGACCCTCTGCGGCCGATTCGGAGAAGCCAAAACTGGCATCGACTGCTGGAGGTACCGGTGGTGTTGGCGTTGGAGACAAAACTAATAGCGTGAGTGGAGGCGGTTTGCTGTTAGATGGAGCTCCGGTCAATACCATTATTTTCGAAAACACGAACTATAAGCAGCAAGCACAGGCGGCGCAATTGAAACATTCGTCTGAATCGTTGGTGTCCAGCGTAAGCAGTGTAAGCGCTGCTGCGGTGGAAACTTTGAGTAATGCTCTATCTCAGATGTCCTTTGCAAAAGCTCCAGCGAACGAATCTGCCAGCTCCGTAAGCGTTTCGGCTGCGGACTATGACAAGGATATGAAGCTTGGTTTCAGCTTCGGCGATGCCACTGAAACGTACACCAGCACCTCAGGCAAACCGCCAGGTGTGGTAAATGAACCAGATAATAACAATAAGGCCAATGTGACGCACACTCAGCAAACTCAGAGTGTTGGTCAGCAGCAACAACAGCAACAGCAGGCGCAGAATATTATCTCAACAGCTGATTTGAACATGAAAATTGCAAGTGTGAAAAAGGTATGGGAAACTGTTGCCCCCATGGCGACGGAGGCCAATGCGACGTTGCAACAGCAACATGGCCATCAACATCAGCATCCTCATCAACATCAACAACAACAACAACAGCAGCAATTACAGCATCAACAGCAGCAGCAACAACAACAACAAATGGAGGTTGACGCCGGTGGTCATATGACCTCGTTTGTAGCGGCCGCAGTGGCTGCATCACAACAACAGCATCAACATCAGCAACAACAACATATGCAGCATTACGCGGTAGCTGCGGTTCAAATGCATCAGCACCACTCTCTCTCTTCGCCTGGACCCGTGGTACAGAATACTTACGGCGGTCATGGATCACCATTTGATGCCACCGCCGCACAATTGGAGCAGCAGTTCGCACAAAGTGGTGGAAGTATTGTGGTGGGTGCGGACGATTCAAACGTCGTCGGTTACCCGAGTCCGCAACAACAACAACAACAACAGCAGCAGCAGCAATCTGCATCTGTTCAGCAACAGCAAGTACTGAAGCATCCCGATGTGGTGAAACAACAGCAGCAGGCATCGGCGGCAGTAAAGCAACTGCAGCAGCATCACGGCTCCTCAATGGGCATGTCACCGCCACCGAATATGCAGCAACAACCGCAGCAACACCAACAGTCCGCTGCACAGCAGCAACAACTGCACGCGGCCCCCCAACCCTTTACCTACCAGGCCTCGCCACAGTTTACCGCCAGTCCACCCACTGTTGTTTTCAATTCAACACAAATGCCACCTCCACCCTCGCAGGCCAGCCTTTACGCACCATTCCATTCGCTCGATCATTCGAGCCGGTCACAATTCTCGGCAGCAGCTGCACACAGTTTCCCCGGTCACTACAGTGCAGCGGCAGCAGCGGCTGCTGCTGCGGGCGGCGCCTTTAATGCGTATGCAATGCAAACACCACCCAATATGGCTACTGCCCCCACACCTGAAATGTATTCCAATTTAACGTCACAGTTTCGCATGGGCGGCGGACCGTCACCATTCGGAAATCCGAACTCTCAGCAGCTGAGTAATCCGAATACGCCAACCGTTGCTATTATCTCGTCCAATTCCAATTCACTGATGTCATCCGTAGGTTCAGTGAAACCGCCTCCGTCATCTCAACAACTTGGCACGATTGGTTCTAAGGGAGGTGGAGGTGGCGGACCATATGCGGCGCAACAATACATGAACTTGTACCCTGGACCACCACCACAACATCCGCAAGGCGGGCCACCAGGTGCGCATCAGTTGCAGTCTAACAGTTACTACTCGAATTCCGCTAGTGGTCCCAATGGTCCTGCCTACTATGGCGCACCGCCACCGCCACAAGGCGCAGGCGGTGGAACCGGAAATTATGGGCTAACAGCAGCGGCGGCGGCTGCAGCTGGATTGTACGGCGGTCACCAGGGCGGGCCGCCGGGCTCGAATGGCCCGCCTGGACCACAGGGTCCGCCTGGACCTCAATCACAGCATACAATGGGTAACTTTAATACACAATTTATGAACTCGCAACTATTGACGGCAGCGACGATGAATCAGTTTCGTGCTGGACCAACACCACAGCAACAAGCAGCTGCTGCAGCTTACATGAAGTCTGGTCAGGGGCAGGGCCACCTGCAAGATTCGGTAAGTGTTCGTTGATAGCATCCGAGTAAAAACAATAATATGCCCAGTACTGATGGTGCGGTTTCTTTTTTTCAGATGGGTCGTCAGTTAAAAAGTCCGCTAGGTGCGGATGTTAGTTTGAGTTTAGCCAAGCAAGTGCAATCTCAACCCAGTCCCCCACATCACAAAAACTATGGAAATGTAAATGACTTTAATATACTTATAAATGAAATGTTAAAAAATTGATCGTAAATAATTCGCAGTGGGAACTACAGAATCAAGTGATGCAACAGCAGGCTCAACAACAATCACAATCTCAACAACAAGCTGCACAACAGCGCGCTGGAGGTGGCAATGGAGTAGGAGGAGGTAATGTGCAAAATATGAATCCTGGTGGCCGGGGTGCAGGTAGTGGACCGCCTGGTTCACAGGGAGGCGGAGGCAGCGGCGGCGGTGTGCAAGGCGGACAAGGTCGCTATCCTACGCCAATACAGAGGCCAACTAACTATCCACAACATCCGCAAGGCGGACCGCAATCGCAACAGCAGCAATCGCAGCAAGGTCAACGGCCACCAAATATGCGGCAAGGGCCGGGCAGTGGCTCAGTTGCAGGAAACGGCGGTAGTGCTGGCAGCAATGGCCCATCGAATGGTGGACCTGGTGGCCCGAACAACGGTTCTGGAGGCGGCGGCACTGGAGGCGGTTCCGCTGGTGGAGGCCCAGGTGGTCCTAATAACAGCGGTGGTAATGGTGGTCCGGGTGGCGGTGGTAGTGGCGGCGGTCCACCTCCGCAAATGAATAAACCGTACTATGCGAATAACGCTGGTAGCAGTGCAAGTCGAGGTAATTGAGTGGATACCCATCTCTTCACACGACACATACACAAACACGAATAGACACATTAACAACCGTTAAAGCAATGACGTTTGCTGGTGAATATTTAAATGGGAAAAATATACTATTAAAATTAAACATTTTCAAAAACAAACAAAAAAATTAAACACTATGGAATAACTTGAAAGAAAACAAAGTCAATATGTCAGCGGCATGTTGGCAAAATATAGAAAAGATAAAGCTAACATACTCCGCTTAAAAGTTTGGTGAGAGAAAAGTATCGTAGAATTGTCTTTTCTGTGTGTTAAGGTGAGGAGTGGTACAGCGAAATGTTGCACCCTGCAACGACGTTAGTATACGGATAGTTGACGATTGTTTCGCAGCGGTCCACATGCTTCTGCTGGAATGTACCATTATGTAAAAGTTGAATTTTAACTTACAAGCGATGTGGTGCACTTAAAAGTGCATAATGAGCATTTACCGGATTTACGTCTACCGTCACGAACCCGAATCTTCGGTATTACCACAACACACTGCTGCTGTATTTCACTTTTGAATTCCTTCTTGTGTTCCACTAGGATTCGGAATAAGTGCAGCTGACTACGTTCAGGTAAACGTAGTTTAATAGGACCATTATTACTTAATATGGAGATTTCTATTTGAATTTGCATAACAAATATTACGAGTAATTCAAAAGTAAATGAAGTCCAAAAGTATTTGATATTTGAAATCAATGCAGAATCAACGACTTTTCACTGATAAAATCGGAATTTCAATTTTGCTTGTGAGTTGATAAAATTGGACGACAACTCACGAAGTTGCCAATTTTTTGTTTGGTCTATGCTGCTACTTCGTTGGCTATTAGTTGCGCTCTCCTCCCAAAATATTCAGCACATTAGATTCGCTTTTGCTCTATTGTTTAAACTATTATTAAAATCTGTTTAATACATATACGAAAAGCATAATATATATCAATATATACATACATATTTTCTTTAAATTATGCATACATACATTTTTTATTTATTTTGTAAACATTTAATTAATACTTTTGTAGTTTAAAAATACACACTAGCGAACGTAAAATGGCGTCAAAATACCGCATAAAAATAAATTTAAAAATTAAACAATACTTACAGTTTTATTGAAGTTCATATTATTTGGTTTGGAAATGCATTACACAATTAAAAATGCAAGTGAGCAAGAGTAGTAAAGAGAGTAGATTTAACAGAGGTGAAAAGAATTCTACATTTGAATGCTTATGCGGAGCATTGTGAAGTGTTTGAAAATTAAAGCACTGAGAATACATAAACGTATGTGCAGGCGCGCACATAATTTACAGATACACCCATTCACGAACTTGCACCTATTTAAGCAGTTGTATTGTGTTTTCTATTGGAAATAAAATACAAATAAAAATTTTAAAAATCAAGCCTAAATTTTTACTTACTTCCGATTTTTTAAATATTGTTTACCTATTCCACTTTGTTTCATTTCAAAGTTCACGATTGTCTACATTTAATACGCGTACAAAGATACATGAATACAAGTATAAAATATTGCTCCTGAAGTATTTCCTTGCAAACAGAAACGGAATGAATACCTACATAAGCTAAGGTACTATTGTCGCGAATGCTTCGGTCATAATCAAAATATTTGATATCCATGTAAAATAATCAGTGAATCTTAACAAAATTTGTAGACTTCTCCTCATACCGAACAAGCTGTTGCTTGAACTGTTGATATCATTTATATTGTGCCGCTTTTCTTCAAGTGTTTGCATTCATTTTAATTTGGGCATTTCGACAATGGTGGGACCTTAGCTTTAGTTAACAACAGTAACGGAATTGTACTTGAATTCAAATGAGTTGCTAGCTTTTAATTAGTGTTTTCACAGCGTATTTTTTGCAAATAGACATTTTTCCGATCGTCTGGTCGCGGGTTTTCTCTTTCCTGCGAGTGTAGTGCGCAAATGCACGTTATTTTCCCCCCAAGATCTTTTGTATACTCGCGTATATTATATGCAGACATTTTTGTAAATAACGAACATTGGATGGAAGAATAAGGAAATGCGTTTGCAGGAATTATTGTTTATTTCAAATACTATGCAAATTTTTGTCGTTCTATTCATAAACCTAAAGCATATATATTATATCTTACTACTGTCTATTATACTATTACAATATGATTTAAGCTAATTACGAATATATAGAAATTATAAACATAGTAATGAAAAAAACTGCTATACGTATACATAAATAACTAACAAAAACATAAATTTCAAATCTAAAACCCAGCACATAAATTGTTTATAAAGCAAAGAAAAATACATTCATAAAAAGAAAAATTCCATTTGCGAAAAAACCGAACCATCTGAATTGTCTTATTTACTAGTTTCATGTTGTCGCATATACTCGTACAAAAACACGTAGCCGCACCAACCATGGCCAATCAAAGGGAACAGTCTCGCGATTATGCTTTGTGTAAAAAATACTGTTTCGATATCTATGATCGTTTGAATATTTTAAAAGAGCGTAGACAAGAACTTGATGAATTTGGTCTCTAAAACATCGTTAGAGACACAGTGGCCGACATTTACGGAATACACCAGTGCATTTAATGAGGGCACTTGTGTGGTTACGATCAATGTGAAATAAGTAGATGTTTTTGCGGAAACGAATTTTCTTAACGTACGATAAGTTAGCAAATTGTCTTCTTCCTGCTTGCAGGGTCAGGTGCCGCTCTCATTGGCTGAAAAGGAATTTAAGTAAATTAGAAGGAATAGCAGTTTTCTTGGTCAGACGGTTGTGTCGCAGTACTATGACAAGTAGCTTGCATAGTGGCTTTGTTCCTTGGTTCGTACTGGCTATAATTTCAGCTGTATTTTGCGAAATAGAAGAAACATTTTGGTGTAGTTGTGCATTAAACAAGTAAATTGCTGGCAATTGGTTTGTCAGGCAGTTCCTTTTTTTGAGCGGGATGAGAACAGGGGCAGGGGGTTTTTGAAGTCAATACTTTTTAGTTGAAGATTGCGATGTTTGTTAATATTTGTGTTCTTTTGTTTCAGAAAATGAGTGAGTTGTCTGTTGGTTGTCGTTGAAAAAAGTTCTAAAACATATCGGGATGGGTACCACTTGATTGTGTGCCTACTTTTGGGATTTGCTGCTAAATAGAGGCAGAACAGCAGCAGTTCTTAAATAAACATTAAAGTTTGCAGTTTATTTTCAGTTTCTTTCCTATTGAACTTGATAAAAAATGTATCCTTTAGGTTTATAAGATTCCCACCCATGTGGGATGTAATTTTAATTTAATATTGGTGTTGCTTAAGTATTACTGTTATAGCGTAAATAACAAAGTGGTACTGACATTGACGTTTCTTTTATTAAAGTCGCCTTTTTAAATCTCGATTTTTTTATCTTTGTGTATTTGCATAGGCGTAGGCGTAGGAAATTGTAACATACGTCATGCGTTCGGTGAAATTTTGACATTTGAAAGGGCATACGTCAAACTCGCTATTGCATTTTATATAACGCTATGATTGTTACTAGGATTGTCAAAAAGTGCGCTATTAAGTATTACAGCTTCAAAGTTGAGTTGCAATTTAGATAAAAATTATAAAAATTTACATATACACATACACACAAGTTTCATTCCAAACTAAACAAAATTTTTAAAATCTGTCTAAATCGATTTGGTTTATGCAAAGTAGGTCTCTTCCGGCACTATATAGTAATTTGCACGATCTGAAAGCTTGTCAAATGGAGAATGCCGATTATTGATCGACACACTGAGAGACATTGTGCCGCTCTGCAGCGCACGAGAGCTACCCAACTAGTTGCTCGTAAGATGCGTACCATATTTTAAGAGACGAAAACACATTGCAGCCTCGCTAAAACTTTATAAGTAGCATATAATGAACATAAGTGCTCATTTTATGAGCATGACTAATATATTTTCTATAATTTGGGTTTAGGGTTTCTATGAAGAAACGTAAATTAAAGGGCCTATTTAGCTTCGTGAAAATAACGGTAACTATATTTCAAATATTTACCTACCTACTTTACTAATTACAGTAGGCACATAAATTTAAGTGACGAAGTTCGCAAACAATTTTTTAAAACACGAATATATTTTAGGATAAAAGATCTTAATAAAAAAAAATTTTTTAAATACTGATTTTTCAAACGTACATAACACACATTACTAAAATTTATTTAGTAATAAAAAAAAGCATTAAAACTGAAATTTAAAAAGGTATTTTGGTCAGGAAACCCGGGCAACGGGATCATAGTGCCATTACACAAACATACTGTCACTTCAGGCGCAAACTCTCTTCGTCAAAATGTCATGAAATATGGTACATCAGTGAAATACCGTTCCCAAGCATGTAATTACCAACCGATGGCCTCACTAGAAAGTGTTGAAGTAGTCCTCTTTGAAGAATCCTATTAACTTTGAAAAGCATCATGTACATTTGCATAGGTATTACTAAAAGTGAAGTAAATGTTGTCTACGGATTTTGATTGTTTAAGACAATTAAAAGAGACAACTCCATTCTCCGCCATTTTCGGGTTAAATCAATGCGTTAAAGTGGAGAACTGGCATGGCAAAAGGTAAAAGACATCGCCGCAATGGTAAAATGTAAGATGTAGTGGTCATTTATTTTGTTTCTATGGAATATTATGCGGTGTAAATTTAAGGATCGAATTCGTACGAAGATTACTGGAGGAACTCCTTCAACTTAAGTAAGTGATGATCCACTAGGACAAGTCAGTCATTGCCAATAACTTAAATTGGAAACGAACTTTATGTTTTGAATATATCAATCGTTTACCTCGAGTAATAGGCAAAATAAAATTGATTGAGTGATTTCTCATAATACCGAATACGACTTTGGTTGTCTCATACTTCGATTATATTCGGATCACTCAACTAAGTTGAGTTGTCATACCGGAAACGGGAAAGCATTATTTTAACTGATACTTTGGTTGCTTCAAACGGGAGAAAATAGTGAAAAAGTAAAAGCCAATGCGAAAGATTTGGTTACATGAATAAAAGTGTTTTATTTTAAACTTTAATTGAGATCAAAGGGTATTGATTATCGCAAAATCTAAATCGTATAAGTGTTGCAGTTTAACAGTTTTTTCCAATTAATTTGTTCCCCTCAAACATGCTGAGGCTTGTCATCTTTTTTGTACATATCAATCGATTATTAACCTTGAATAGCTGACTCTTTTTCAATATGTTTTTATATTTCATACATTCACAGCGAATCATACCTAAAGCAAAGGGGTGGAGCAAGCAACAATCGATGTAACGATTCAGAACAAAAAGAACGATAATCGAGCTGTGCTACAGCAACAACAACGTCGCTTAAACCGTATTGCAGTATCAAGTAAATATTTATACAAAAAAATCTATGCGAATATGTAGAGGAAATAAATTCGATAGACACAATGAGCTAACGAATGTGAAAATGACGCATAAGAAAAACAACATTTGACATGCAATTAAATAAAACTGTGAACAAAAAACTGAATAATAGTAGGATGATATTTTATGTAGTAACACAGTAATAAAAAAGGAAAGGAAATGGAGGAGCAACCCGACGAGCCCGATAGAGCCGTATATGATTTAAATTGCAACATTAAAGCGCATATTTACGACTGAACAAATACAACAGCGAACACTTTCATAATTACGCTCATATTCTGCTTAGAGAGTTAACGTTTTGGTGGATTAAAGCAAAACCAAACAACTGAAGTGCTCAGGTTTACACGGTTTTGGACCAGAGCAGCTAAAAGCAGTTTTGAAGGTATTTTTTGGCGCTGATTAAGAATCCGCAGTCCATTTTTATTAGGTCGGGTTTTTAAATAATTGAATAAGTTATTTTTTGCCATTCATATCCACAAATCACTATTTTATAAGCAAAAAGTTCGTGTCATGTTTGAGCAACCAACAATAATCGTTCAACACACCTTCATCTCTTGATAATTTCTCTCAATCCTTCCTAAATATTGTTGAAATCGTTCTCCGTTCTCATCACGAGTTTCGTCCAAGTTTTCAGGGGAAAAATACAGATGAAAAAGCAGAAAATTAAATTTTAACGACATTCGGAGACCCGTTTGCAATAATTTTGTAAAGAATGGTAACATCTTGTTTGTAGTTGTTACTCTTTTCATCATCGAGGAAGATTCACATAAGCTTTTGAATGCCCCCAATATTGCTACTTCTGTTGATGACAAACATTTAGCAAAGTTGAGGTCATTCGCCAATCTGCTATTATCTTTTTCCGTCCTTTTCTTTTGGGGCAGAGGCAATTTTGGGTGTCAAGGACCTTTACGAAATTTTTCAGAAGGACAAGTTTGGTATGCAAAGGTGGAAGTAATACATGAGATGGACCAACTAGTAGTGTGTGATATCTAAGAAATCCGACCTGATAGCAAAATCGGACACCGGAATTAAATTCAGCGCGCGATTCAGTTTAGCTTAATTTTGTAAACCCGTGTTATAATGATACTTTATTGACAACATTATAATAATTATTTTAAATATACTTATATTTTTAATTAGCTTACATAATACGGACGAGTTTTATAACAACTGCGTGTTTCATTTGTATTTGTAATTTGAAAAGGCGTACAGAGTGAAAATCGGACAAACTAATTTTTTAAGCCAAAATAATGAGGAATAAGTTAAAATTGAGAAAATGAGAGGTGGCCAGCAGTAGTAAAAAAGGAGAACTGAAATTGTTTCAGCGTTCGAACGAAATAGGTGGACTTTGATAATTAACACAACTTGCTTGAAATGTCACAAAAGTAAGCGAATAGTTGAGAAGCCGAATTCACGAAATAAATTTTTGTTTGGTGAGTTGAAACAGAAAATACACGGTCACTATGTAGAAATGAATCGAAAATGCCAAAGCCACTGCTGCTCTTCACTGTGTCTCCGAAAAGCGGTGGAACATTACCTAATAGCTCACAAAATATACGAATAACTGTACTGATTGAAAACTCTAAGCCTTCATGCAATTCATTTAGTGCGTCTACAAAACTACATTTGGCCGAGACGAAAATATAAAACAAAAAATGTTGGTGTTCCAGCAATAAAACTTAAGATGTATTCCATGACAAAATAAGTGAAAAGTAACATTAAATTAAAACCGTTTAAAAATTGAGTCCTCTAATCAAATACCTTCCGAGTTATGCGTTTTATAAACAAAATTCAAAAGAAATAAGTAAATTTTCGACTTTTATTGTTTTGGGCAAAAATGAAAGTGATTTTTTGGCTTGGAGGAATGTAAAAAATAAAATATAGGAATGAATGTCTAAAGTGCTAGAAAATGGGTCTAAAAAATTTCTGATAGCCATTTCTCTTTCGTGAACAGTTTCAAAAGTTCGTCGTTTTCTAAGGTAATTTACTTTTTCAAAATATTAAGCACATACAGAGTTGTTCTGTGTGTCTTTTAAGTAAAAGTCAAGTTTCAATCACTCTAAAAATTATGTTAATGTGCTTAAATCAAAACAGTGGCAGCCTTAAATGTGAGTTAGTTTTAGTCATAGACGGAAAGCGCACTGCTTGGGAGACACACAGGCCCGGATTTAGAATTTTGGCGCCCCTAGGCAGTTGCTAAAATTACCGCCCCCCCTATTAATATTTCTTGAATGGTGGAATTAGTTTGGTACGAATAGTTGTTTTTTTTTTTGCTTGTGCATTCTGTATGTTTATTTTTTTGCTTGTATAAATCGATTGTGTTTTTTTTTTTTTTTTTGCTTGCGCATTCTGTATGTTTATTTTCGTTGCGTACGCGTGCCAACAAACCAGGCGGGAAATTCAATTCCCACGAATTGAACAAGTTTTCAAAGTTTCCGCTAAAATTTGCCGCCCCTCAATTCTTGCCGCTCTAGGCAACTGCCTACAATGCCTGTATGGTAAATCCGGGCCTGGCGACACAACATCAACGTTCTGGCCCGAACACATTGAGACGTCAGAAACACGGCCACAGAACTTCATAATGGCGGCGGCTTCAACCGTCGTCATGTGATCAACTACTGAATTAAAATGAAAGCGGCAGCAACATCATCACAGTCATATTTTGGTGCGCTCAACCACACATTTTAAGGTTCATCTTTACCAATTTTATCGTTCTAACATTAATTTCAAACAAATTGCAATGTATAATAATTTTTAGAACTATAGTAAACAGTATATACATTTTAACTGAAATACTAACAAATTTCTAACATCTGTTTTGAAGCAGTGATACTAATTGATTTGGTTTTGTAGGCTACGAAAAATAAATATTATAGTTTTATTACAGTTGCTATTTTGGCAGATGTGGCCGTGTCGCTGCCATAAAAGTGTTCCGGGCATTAATCGCTAACGAAGGAACGATACGCGAATACGCTTCGCTTCCTTTTCGTACCGTGGAGATACCTATGATACAGTGAATTTGTAATTTTTTGAGTGCGAAAGAGTTGCCTGAGCCAAAATGAAGGAAAATGAATTTCTTTCAGAGCGTTGCGGCATCATTTGAAATCGTAATTTTTAACTTTCAAACTGGTGGAAGAAATTCTCGTAAAGTATAAGATCATTAACACATAACCAAACCATCTTTCTATCTACTGACACTTACTAACAAATCAATTGTAATAAATATTCAAATCATGCAAGATGAAGATTATGTTTGACAAAATTTATCTGTTTTAATATTTTACTGTGTAAAGTTCTTCAGCTGTTGTTGCAACATTTTGATGTATATATCTGTAAACATCAGTTGAACAAATATAACATGGATATGCCACTGATAGAAACATTTGCGATTACTAATAAATTGATTTAGGGGTCGTGAGAGGAGACGCACCTGCACCTCACAAATGAATGCATGAAATTGGTTTTTAATAATGAAGAATTAGGAAAGTCAGCTTGGAAGTGTTTCTACCACTATTGTATTTGTTATATTACATTGAGTTGATATGAATTCCACGACGATTGCTATATGCACCATTAAATTTAGGAGGAAACCAAATATGAAAATTTTGCATTAATTTCCATGTACTAAATGTTACGAAATTCCGCGTTTTTCTCAGATTTCACATATTATTTTCAGGAATCACAAAATAAGCAAAATAAGCAGTATAGTGAACCTTCATGAGAAAAAAACGGAAAATTGGGCTATGTAGAGCTTAAGGGAAGGCTCCCCTGGATTTGGGCAAAAATAAGGCAAAGTTTGTAATTTTTTTGTGGGATAATGAAAAGGCGTACAAACTTCCGGTTTTGACTATTAAATTCGTCTATTATTTAGGAGTTTAAAAAGTTAAAAAACTTGATGAACTTGACTTTCTAAAAACTTCAAACGCGTTTATCTCGAAACCATTTTTTCCAATCTAACTGAAATCCCCGGACTTGATCTAATGATCCGATTTTCTTCATCTAAAAACTGCTCGAATGTATTTGATTTTCTGTATGCCTTGAACTAACAATTTGCATAAATAGTTATTTATTTTTAATTTTTAAATGTGGTTGAAATTAAAAAAAGGTGCAAAAAATTGAACTTTTTACTTCAAATATTCATTGTGCAAGAATTTTTCGTTTAAATTTTTTGAGTCTAGTTCAATGCACAGACAATTTTGTTATCTTTAAGTAATGACAATGCTTTTTGATTTCAGTCCACTACAAGAGGCTGCAGGATTACAGTTCTCGAGCGATGTTTGGCGCGCAGAGGCCTACGGAAATCGCCATTTTGTAGCCGCCATTTTGAATTTCATCTAGTTTTTTAACTTTTTAAACTCCTAAATAATAGACGAATTTAATAGTCAAAACCGGAAGTTTGTACGCCTTTTCATTATCCCACAAACAAATTACAAACTTTGCCTTATTTTTGCCCAAATCCAGGGGAGCCTTCCCTTAATTTCGTGGATCTAAAAAACTAATAATTGAGTTTTTTATAAAAACTTTGAACTTTGACCCCGAGCCACGCCTTTTGTGGGCGTTTCCAAGGCAAAATGTGTAGTTCGTTAGATTCAGGAGCCAACCATCTATATAAGAGCATACTTATTAATTTTTTCCCGAGAGTTCGCTATACTGGATTTATGCCGAAAACTTCCCCGATGGTTACATGTTTGTTTTTCTATACGCTAATGTACATATGTATGTGTTTGTGTACACACATACATGCATATGTGATACATGTGACACTATCTCGTCGGATGGCAGACGTAGTAAAACAAAGTTATTTGGCTTATTCGTCATGAACATAGCTTTCACAAAATATTTTCCTTTTAAATGATGCCCACATATACTTAAATGTTAATAATTTTAGTGTGTAGTGCGGCTCTAGGTATAGAGAAACGGCTCCGATACGACTTAATATTGAAACACAGATTTATTACAAAAGTTTGCTAAATTAAGACATCAACATGAAAAATTCCACAACGTATAATTTCGACATTAACGAATGTAGGGGCAAATAATGGATTAGCATGGCTACTTTCCGTAAATCAACCGATCGCATTTTGAATTGTAATGTGAAGAAGATGAAAGTTAATACAACGAAAATGACAACAGCAAACATTACAACCAATTTATGCAATGAAATTAATATTAAAAATTAAAAGATAAAATCATCGACATAAAACATACGAACAACTAGCATTAAAATAAAGGACAGAAGTTGCATTCTAATTCAAATCATTGTTTATTTGTCTCCCACATAATGGCAAAGTGTCATAACCTGATATGGTTTGATATTAGAAAGCTGGCGGTAGCACAAGTAAAAAGTTGCTCGATAATAAAATGATTGCCTAAAAGCACCCAACCTACCACCGCTAATCGGACATTAGCTCCGTTATTGGTCTATTGTATCAGTTGTAATCATGTGGACTATAAAACTTGAATGCAGTTTAGAATTAGAAACGGCATCAGTTTTGGACACAACTTTTATGTAACTCGCTGAAACGCTGACAAAAGACAATAATATCGAAGTATGCATAATAAGGGATGGACACGGTAATGAAAAGACAAACGGCTTTTAATGGATTCGTTCTTTAGTAACTTCTACTTTATTTCACATCACAACAAGTAACGTGATATTTCACTGTAAATCGACAGCCGGAAAGCTCCACTATCCTCTTTGCATACACCCCCTTTCGGAATATGACGAAAAAGGGGTTTTCGCCGCCTAACCCACATAAAGCATCGTCCTGGAGGTTCCTCACTTTACTTCTTTGGTTTCAACACGTTGTAGGCTATAATGAGACCAACCACTGCATACGTCGCCTTTGCCACCTGCAACAGTTCAATAGTAACTTACGAAACTTATGTTTGCATAATTGGTTTGCGCGCCTAGGACGGACGTGTCAACCCACTTACATTGGCACGTCCGCGCATTGTCACTCCATTGAAATGCTTCGATAGTCCACTTAATTTTGCTTCAGCTTGAGCGTCGCCAGACATTTTGCTGCAAGAGTGGGAATTTTATTTTCAAGTGTTATCTTACTAATGGTATTACATACAATTTGTGGGTATCCTTAATTTGGCAAATAAATTCTGTGCAAGAATGCAAAAACGCAAGTCGCTGTGAATTGTCAAACTTTTGAGGTTAGGTTATGTAAGGCACCATTGATTCGAAATCGAAAATTCGAGGAATATCAGCTGATTTACCAATTTCTTTAGTTACCACATTTAGCACTGCCTTACCGGCATTTGGGCATGAAATTTTTGTGCTCTACTTTGAGGGGCTGAAATTATGAAAGACTACATAAGCTAAACAAGGTTGCATGCTTTATGTCATAATTTTATAGATCAGAAGCTGAGTACATTTTTTGAATGATTTCTTCGCATTGGAATTTTTTTTTTTGATATTGATGGCACTTAGAGTAGAGAGTGCTAGATGGCAAGGAAACCTAAAAGGGCCCTTATATCGTCAGATTGCACCTACCGGCTTCTTTTCCAATGTAATTTATTTTTATAAGTTTAAAAAATCCGCGGCAATTGGACCGCCAAGTCAGAAAATATGGAATTTCATGGCGTTTTCTTTGATATTGAAAAACATGCACATTTTTCGTAAATCAATTATCGAGATAGGTGTTAAATTAAAGCGGAAACATCAAGTTATACAACACAGCCAAATTAATTGGTGTGATTCCTATTCTCATCGAAATAATAGCAAAAATGTACGATTTTCATAATTTTTCATACTTTTTCCTTAAAAAATTAGGGGCCTCAAAATATGCAGTTTTTAATTTTTTTTTGTTTCGAGCAATTCAAATTCTTTTTGTTTTTTGCTTGTATTCCAGACTGTAAATGGAACATATAAAAGAGCATATTTTGAGATGTATCATTCTACTGGTAAGATGTAATGGGCGTTGGACAAGGGGCGTGGCACATTTTTGTGACCCAAATATTCCGCTGAACTATAAGTCGCACAGCAGTGAAACTTAGTACGAACCTAATATTTATTTATATATTTCGACAGATGGAATGCTGTGGGTATTGACCAAGGGGGCGTGGCACCGCCCATACAAGGCAAATCTTAATAATGGAATATCTTCGAAAGTGTAAGTTATACAACACTGAAATTTAGTACTACTTATCCATGAAGGTAAAATAAACAAAAACCAAAATTTTTCATAATCAGAACATCATAACATGTAAAAACAAAAATAAATTGTATAATTTTGTTAATTCATTTATTTAATAAAAACATTTGTTTATGTACACTTCATTAAAAAAAAAGAAAGATGAAATAAAAAGTTGTATTTTGAAAATAGCCACATCTTGCACAATTTTTAAGCATTGTTTCTTGGGCTTAGTGATTTAGAAAGCTAAAAAATAAGTAATAAATATTTATTTAATAATTTTTTTCGGACCGAGGTAAAATTTTGCGTAAAAACTCAGACAAAAATTAACAACATACCTGCTACTTTTTAAGGTTACAACGTGCGACAAAAATCAAAAAATTTCCAAACACGAAAAAATCTATATACTCGCGAAACTAGGGGCCAAATGTAGTAAGACTGCGTTTTTTGTTTTTCTCTCTGACGTCAGGATTTTGTTTTAAAGGACTTTGAAATTTCAAGGATAAAAATTGAGCACATTGACGAATAATAATATTGGTATCAAATGAAAGAGAAAAATCCTTAGAATCTTAGAAAATTTAATGTTTTGGTGCAAAAGGACGAAGAGGTATCCTTTTAACTTTAAACTAAACTTTATCCTTGAATATCCTTGGAAATTTCCAATCGTTTTTTTTTAATATATCTTAACCCATTTTCGGCCGCTGGTCGATTTTTCGACCAGCCACTTTGAAGGATAGTAGCTCTGCACTTAGACATTATATCTTTGAACTTTTGATGCAGAAAATAGCTTTGGTCTTTTGGTAACCCCTCGAAATAATAATTTTTTTTAAAAACGATAAATTTAGAGATGTTGGCGAAGGCACGAAAAAAGCATTTTTTTAGTCATATTTTGAATATTCTGAAAAATATATAACCTTTTCAAATTATTGATTTATTATTGATTATTTACGAAGCCTAAAGACCAAGTTACCACAATCAATTGATATCCATAAGATTATGAAAATATTTTTACCTCTCAGCACCGCGTACTTTTCAGTGGTCGAAAAATCGACGATTGGCCAGAAGTCGTCATGTATGTACATATATAAGCCAACAATTGTTTGTTTTCATGCTTGATTATTATTTGTCTAAAACTATATATTTGTTTTTATTTGAAATTGAATTTTTATTAATTTATAAAAAAAATTTAAAAAAAAAAACACAAAAAAAATCCAAAAATTTTCTTGATTAAGGTCCTAAATGTAAGTCCTTAAAAGGAATTTCAAAAATATTGACTATTTCTGGTAGCGGCCGAAAATGGGTTAAGGACTAATATTTACACTACTACATCTTTGAATTTCGTCCTTCGAACTTTATTAGTTTAAGATATAACAAATTTAATGTTATACAAATGTTGTTACTTATCCTAGAGCATAATTTTTAAGGATCTTCTACTAAGTTAATGGTCTATACGTTATTAAAAAAAATGTTCGCCAAAAAGTGAATAAAAATATATAAATGTATTTTATAAAAAATACAACTTCATTACTAACAATCGGTGTTAAGCATCCAGCAATTTTTTAACGCTGCTACTATCGTTGGTGTAACACACCCAGTGACTTTTTAAAACAATTGTATAAAAGCATCTGCTTTATTTATGCAACTGCAATGTACTCTAAAACCTTCCGAAATATGCAAATGTGGATTACAAAATAACTTTAAGTTGCTTTTGGTTAAAAAATCTATATTTTACTAAGGAATTGAACTCACGGGGTGGATTCCACCCCAACGATAGTAATGAAGGGTTAATATTGTGGTGGATTCTTGTAAAAAATAAGTTAATAAAAAGAACTCAAAAATTTTTTTTTAAATCGGTCGAGCCAATCCGGAGATTAAGTGTCCGCAATGGAGCATGTGTTTTTTTCTACGCGACTTCGGCTCCCCCTATATAAGAGACAATATGCTAAAAAAAACCTGTGTGTTCCTTAAACCTTCAATATATTGTAAAAAATGATTGATAATAAAGGAGCTGAAAAATAAATAATTTTGTAAAACATTAAAAATTCCCCTTTCTAACGTGCCATGATACCTTAAATAAAAATCATAATTATTTAAAATATGTCTTATAACACATGTTCAAAAATAGTGTTCATATGGAACATTTCAAACGGGTGGAATTTGTGGTAACCTTACCTAATGGTACTTTTTTTAATTTTCTAATACCAGAGAACAGTTGTGTAAAATAAGTATGATTTAATTTCACGTAGATAACACATATGTATGTGTGTATGGCTTGGAAAACACAAAGTCAACTTCAAACTAGTGGTGTTCATAATTCGATGAGACCGCACTATAGTTTGAAAATCATGTTGGAGGTGTAAAAATTGGTTTTGATTTTGTTTTTTAATGGTTGATCTGTGGGTTAGTTAGGGTCAGGTTTTTACGGCCTGAGAGCATAAACATATTAATACTTATTTGTGAAGCAGTTTAAAACCCAATAATGTTATAATATTTGTATTATTGTTAGGGAAATAAACAGTTTAATGCTCTACTTGAAGTTAAATGAAATAATTTCTTGAATGCGCATGTTTAATGCGTGGTGCAGCTGCTTTACGGCATATGCTCACATTATTGCTTTAAAGATTTTCATTGTGAAATGACGAAATATCCGCTCAGCAAACGAATCTGCTCCAGTCACACACCCTTAATACGGAAGCTGGGGTACCAGCGAAGAGAATATGACTGCGGATTAGCATCAACCACGGCTTGCCACGGTCAAATTTGTCAATAAACGTAGTTGATTTAGAAGATAATGTCTGAGGTCTTTGTGAGGCGTAGAGATCGACTTTTTAATTAAATGAGAATTTGCATCCACAGTGTAATTGAAAATTGATTGGAAGCACTAAACGAAAAAATATTCATGGTGCGGAAATAAAAATGAGCTAATTGCTGAATTAAGTACTCAATGACAAATTCTAACGACTATTTGGTCATTGCAGCTGTTGTGAAGATGGTCTTCGAAAACCCGAATACTAAAGAACTTAGCATCAACTATTACTCAACCCATTGACTTAAAGAACAAAAGTTCTTGAATCATCTTACACGCTAAATTAAAAAGAAAAACAAGTTACAAAATTAGTTGACTTATTGCGATTAAAAACGTCTTTGAATATGACGATGAAAAACGTCTTTGAATGTGATGTGTCTAAATTACAATCAACTAAATTTCGCAAGTTCTTACCTTTCCTTTAAAATAGATCGGTTCTACCACACTAATCAAACTTCAAATTGACTTTTGTGATGCACAACTCATTGCATGAATGCTGGAATCCGCATTGTGTTGTGACAGTTGTGAAAAAAATAGTAGCACTAACCAACCATCGCTAACTAACCATCGTTAATCTACCATCTATATAAATTATTTGCCTTGCGTTAGTCTCACTATAACTCGAAAACCGCAGAACCGATTTGAATAATTATTTTTGGGTTTTGTTTGTCTTGAAGCAGGGAAGGTTTAAAAACTTAAAAAAAATTGAAATTTGACCGACGTTGGTCATGAGGCGTGGCACTTATTTTGCGACCCAATTTTTCGGAATACCTTTGGAACTGTAAGTCGCACATCATTGAAACTTGGTCCGAGCTTACGATTTAGTTGTGTCTTTCGAGTAGAAGAATGGGGTGAGCATTGGAAGAGGGGGCGTGGCAACCATAGAACTAAAATTTGTAAAATGGAATAACATCAAAATTAAAAGTCGCACAGCATTGGAATTTGAAGTATCGTCGTCGAATTTATGTGTCGTTTTGCTGGTATAATTTTATAAGCGTTGGACAAGGGGCGTGGCACATTTTTTGCTACCCATATTTTCTGTATAACTTTAAAATTGTATGGGCGCTGGACAAGAGGCGTGGCACATTTTTCGCGACCCATAACACGCGCGTAGCTTTGAAATAGTAAATCGCACTTCAATGAAACTTAGTCCGAACTTAATATGCATAACGAAATATGCATAATCAGAAGCAAACAAAATAAATCAATATTTTGATAACTGCTTCTCATAGAAGATTAAAAATAAAGTTACACGTATTTTAGCGTATTTGAATTTTAGCACTTTTTCGCAGCACACGGTTCATGGTTTCCGAATGTATCATCAATGCATCTAACAAAAAACGTTACAACTTCGGAACTAACAAAGATAAAATATTGAAGATTCTCATAACGGGTTCCCGTAAGTAGAAGATGATTTATTTAAAAAATTAGAAAAATTCGCCCGCGGCTACGCCCACTCCCCATACAGACCTTATTTTTAACAATATTAAAATAGGCTAAAATTTTGATGGCATGCATGAAAATCCTCTTTAGACGAAAAAAATTCCATATACGGACGGTAAAGTTCATATTTTGAAAAATATCTTTATATGGTAACCCACGCCATATTGCCTAAAATGGGCAAACCACGCCCATATGGTGTTCTCATGATTTCTAAAGCTTTTGCACGAAATTTCAGTTTCGTGTCTTAATTTTTTCAAAACCTATTATGAATACCTTCCATTAGACAGGATGGCTGGAAGACATATTAACAGACGGACATAGCTAAATCGATTCGATATATATGTATACGCCTCGATTCTATATGTATATATGTAAATATATATTTATTCCTTTCAATACCAGCCTTGCTGTTTTTCATACGTTATAGTTTTGCTCAGCAATTGCTCACTGAGTGCTGAGTACAGAAACTGCTCGAGTTGGCATGCGAAAATTGCTCACATTTACGCTGACGCAGGACTCTGCAGATAAGTTTGGTACTATCATTTAGCTGAATGTCTCACCTAATCAGTGTAAAAGTATTTCGAGGAATCCTGTGGAATCTCAAAAGTTATAGTCCATAGAAAATCACGATTTTTTTCCTTTTTATAAAAAAATGAAGCAAAGGTTAGATATGCATTTTTCTGTCAAAATAAACATTTTTGAAATATATTTTGTTAATATTAATTGCTTAAATATCATAAACCCACATGTGAAAAGTTATTGGATTTCATTCAAAAATGTAGATTCTATGGGCATCGAAAGGAAGCCTTGTTAACGATATTTTGCTAGAAGTGAAAATTAATGTATATTAATAAAACTTTGAAAGGCCTCAAAGCCCGGGTTATGTGATGAAGGGACTTGAAAAACTGATTTTCTATATCGCTAATGTATCTACATTACGATAAGTAAAGAAAAAACAAATGCAGGTTCGCAACTCTTGAATTTGTTCCAACGCGAGCGTTTTTGCCTGTTTTTTCCAAACGTACGACATTTCCCTTCCTAAGTTATTTGGAATTAATTTTATTGGTATGATCTCCATATAATTAAATTCTACTTTGCTGTTTTATACACTTATGTACATATATTTAATGGAAAAATATTTTTGGGAATATATTAGCCGACATCGGTTTTGCAGCGGCAAAAAATATTGGCAAATAAATTTATTTTTGAAAGTAGATGTAATTCTAAAGTTAAATTTATATATAGGTTGAGTAAGAAATTTTCCTCTAAGGCGATTTTTAAAACTATTTTATAAAAGTGTTGAGGTCTTTGCATATGCCGATAATATTGGTATAACACTACTCGACACGAAAAATGCTCCTAAAAACAAAAGTATTTTTTGACTAATCTTCGGCTGCTGAACACGAAACTGAAAATCAAAAAATTTTCTTAAGAAGCGTTTTCGAAAAATCTTCGAAAAACACGTTTTTCCCCTCTTATTTCAGTTATGAGCACATATCTCGTAAACTAACCATCCGATTAACAAAAGTCCGTCGTTCAGAAGGTAATTAACTAACCTTTCCAACGATTGTCCAAATCAGATGAGATTTGAAGAAGTTACTGACGATGAAAGTTGAAAAAAATTGAATTTTTTGACCATTTTCAAAAATTATACATTTTTGAATCGTTTTTTATAGATAAAATAAATGATCTCCTCTGGTTTTAAAATCTAACATGAAAGATATATTATTTGAGCAAATATAAAGCCTAACATCAATAGAATTGAAAGAAAAGTGACAAAGTTTTGATGCACGGAGTGAAAACACCAACTTTTCATTTATTACACCGTGCGAAAAAATTTTTTAATTTTTCCGAGACCCATCCAAATGTTGTTATAGACGTGAAATTAGAGGTCATTTATAATATCCTGGCATAGTCAGTTTTTCATTTTCTGACCCAAAAGCCATTTTAAGGATATACACATTTCAAATCTTTTTTTTAAATATTTGCGATTGTGCAATGATGTAGAAACGGGTAACAAATGAAAGAGGAAAATTGTCTCCTCTTAACTAAATTTTCTATTTTGAACTTCTTATGCGCGCCACGAATCGGGATGTATGTACTTGCGATCGATCGAGAGTTTGGTCCATCCTTCGGTCTTACCTCCATTTCCATTTGTAGAATATTGAGAAGCGAGAAAGAAGTAAATATACAATTGCCATATATTTAATTTGCACATATGGATTTTTATTTTGAATTATTTACTAAGAGTAATTAAATGATTCCTAGATTTCAGTATTGATTCGTACGTTCACTGCTTTTCTTGCTTATTATAAATCAATGCTTCTGTCCAGACATTAATGTCGCGCGATTAAAGCTACGAAGAGTGTGTATGTATGTATGCATGTGTGCTGGAAATTTATGTATATGTAAAAATCGATCATGTTAATCGAAGTATAATGTACTTGCGAGCTTTCATTATCGAGTGGCTAGATTTAATACATATAATGTTCTCACTAGAGAATGCTCTATTGCTACCTGTACAAATTGCAAAGGCAAATCCTTGAAATCTGCCTACCCATAGGCAACTTATGCAAAAAATACTCGTGTTCGAATTTGTAACTCATTTTGTTTTCGTTTGCCAATATGTGAGATATTAGTTATTTGAGTAAAATAAGATTGCTGCAAACTAAAATAAAGTAATAAAAAAACCATAAACTAAACTAAATCACAATGAGCGCTTACCTTCTAAATACACTTTTTTATTTGCGATAAATTTCTTTAAAATAATATGTAAAACTAATATTGTTCTTCTTGAAAGTCTTAGAACTATTTACGGTATTTACAATGGTTGTTTATAGTACTATATATAGCAAAAGCCTGGGGATATACATACAATTGCAGATCGTCGTGAAAACACACTGTTAATTACTTTGGCTGTGCTCTTTCGTTTTTATCTATAAAGTCGTTGCCAAGATTTTATATTCGTTCGTTCACTGGATCTATTTGATTCGCAAATACAAGAATGCGTAAATGGTTTCGTTGTTTACTTCATTCATGAAATGAACGAATTTAGTCGAAATTTCTGTAAAGCGATTTTTTGCTGTCTTAGATTAGATCTCTACATTTGATTTTTGCAACACACATACACATATGTAGCTTCGTATACAGTGTGTTGATCAGTGTTGGAGTAATGCAAAGTTCTGGCATGGAATACAATTCACTCCATTCTGCAGCCTCTTTACTATTTCACCCTAAGAATTCGAATGTTAGTCGATTCGACTAACATTTTGTGATACAGTTACAAAATAAGTCATCGGCTAAATCGTGATATTCCAAAAGGGTTAATTGTTAAAACCAAAAAGGAATTTAACTTATATTGTTACGTTTACATCTTAAGACCTTTTTCCTATTTGGGTACTTGTATCATATAAATATCCGAATGGATTGCATCAATTGATCTTTAATTTTTCAAAATAATGAAAACCATTGTATTGTATTATTAGGAATATTAGTCCCTAAATTCAATATGATTGCAGAAAATTCGTTATGGTCATTGAAATTCTTATTTGGTTTATGTGTATGTGTGTGTGTATGTGTTGTATATGACTTATTTATTTATGTGTGTTTTGCGTTGTATTCTGGATGATGATGTTTGAAAGCTCGTTCATATAGCATTTGGCGAACTTTGAATTTTACAGCAACACGTCGATATACAAATTTCATCTACTCTCTAGTGTCGTGTCTTGCCGTCCACTTGCAGCATCACCCTCCTGCTTGATTCGTTTAGCGGCGCACTCGGCGCTGAGCAGCATCTTCATATCTCTTTCGTCATCGGCGTCATCACAAATATCAATTTCTTCCCTATCACATTCGTCGTCGTCTTCGTCCACCACATCTTCGGCTTCGCGTTCCTGCTGCCGCTCGAGGTCGTTAGCGTCCTGGCGGCGTCGCTGCAATTCGGCTTCTGCCAGCAACTGTTGCTGGTGCTGCTGCTGACGGCGTTGCGCTTCCGCATGCTGTTCAGCCAAGTGCTGCTGCTGCTGTTGGTGCAATTGCTGCAACTGTTGAACATGTTGCAGGTGCTGCTGTTGATTGTACGGGTGATGTTGCATGACGTGCGCGTGCGCATGCGCATGAGCCTGCTCCGCCAAACTGGCGCCTCTGCCACTATTGCCACTGGTCTCATCTCCTATGCCCCTGCCTCCGTCATGCCGTCTATGCTTCGCCGGCGCATCAAAGAGCAGTCGCGATATGGAAAACGACGAAATGGGCGAGTTGTGGGTGCTGCCCGCCGAATAGGAAGTGTTCGTATCATCTGATGTGGGAGTTTCTCGATCGCTCTCATCGGACTTGAGTATGTCGGCGGCCTCGAGTGATTTCTTGTGCATGCCAAGCAGCCACGGAGCGACAGATTCGTCCTCTTTGGCCGATTTAATGATCGTCTCAGGTAGGGGCAACGAGTGGCGTACCATCGCGCCGTAGAGGCCGTATTCGGCCATTTTGGTGCTGTGGCCCCAGCATTTTTCTGTTTTGCGCCATTTAGCGCGACGGTTTTGAAACCACACCTGCAACAAAACATATTAAAAGTCTGTTAGAATAATGAAATAACCGATTATGTTGCAGCAGAAATTCAGAGCATTTGAAAAAAATATAAAATTGTTAGGCATTTTTACTTCATTTAGCATTCACGTTATTTTTGGCATATACAAATTCGTGGGATGCATACAAATCTTTGCTTTGAATGGCCACTGGCTATCTTCTAAGCTTTACTCTCTTCGGGACCCAACACGAGCCATTGTATCCCAAGTATTGTAATATAGGCAATCCCACGTATTGTACGAGTGTGGGTTTCCTGAACATTTTAACTCTTCATTCAACATTTTTTTCAACGTTTAAAGTTAAAGTTATCATACTCGGACTTTTATGACGTTACCTCATTTTCGAAACAATAGGTCTCTTTGGGAAGATTTCCAGTAAACATTATCAGGAGAGTAAGCGAGCTTACTCCCAAAAATGAAACTATCCAAAAAAGTACACAAAGAGGAATTTGCAAGTTTTAACTCTTGGTTACACCAGTGAGACTTCGCAAATTTATAACACACAGGAAAAATGGTGTAACCAGGAGGGTTAAAGGACGAAACAGCTGATTTAAAAGTTTCGTTTCAGATTTGAAGCTGTAGGGAAACTTAAAGGGGTCCTCTAGTACAAACGGTGTTTTTTTTTTGGATTTTTTTTTCAGAAACTGCAAATGATAATGAGATAATTCTTCGTATATTTATTCTTTACATATTGAATTATAAAAAAAAATTTGTTTCCACGTGCTACCGCGAACACTGTTGGGGTCCGCCAGCTGAGTACCGGCCATGTTTTTTTTTTTTATAAGGGTGCGTTTGCGCCATCCTAACTTTGTCCCTGTTCGTCTGAAATGTAATCCAAAAATTTTCTCTTAAAAAGCATTACTCTAATTAAAGGATGACCCGATCTGACAATGACAATGAACCCGATCTGATCAAAATAGGACCCGCGGCATCGTTTTAACGTGTTTTTTTTCTAAATTCGCCCTTTTTTTGCTCTAAAAACTCCCCCCAAAAATCGGCTAGTCAATGGAGCGCAATCTCCGTAGGTTAATCCGTGGAGCAAAAACTTTTGAATACAGCAAAACAAGAATCAAGTGAATCGGTCAATTAGTTTCGACGGAATCATGGCGCAATGGTCAAAAATGTGTTTTCGAGAAAAACACGTTAAAAGTTTCAAAACCGTGTTACGATTTATGAGCAAATTTCACGGATTTGAGGCTCTGTATCTCAGAGACGTTTACGAATTCGACAAAATACGTTCGTATACTTTTTCTATGATAGTTTTACTATAAAAATATGAAATTAAAAAAAATCGATTTTTTCAAAATTGACAACTAGAGGACCCCCTTGAGCTAAATCAGACATTTAATACAAAAGGCAAATGGTGCGTTGCGCTCAATCTGCGATTTGGCCCTTTCAGCTGCAGCAGGAAAAGCTGAGCAAGACGGTTGTAGGTCAGCAGACTTGCGAACGCACAAATTCCTTGCTGGTTCCATTTACCTCCAAATTTTTGCAAAAATTATTTGTCTTTGCAGTCGATCATATGGCAGCCAGTCATATGTTTTTCTTGTTCTTCTTCTTACTGGCAAAAAGTTACTGGGCAAAATGTCTCCAGTAAAAACTTGCAAGTTCTCACGAAATGAACTGTCACCTTAAGCTTTCAGTTTCTCTCTCGTTACTGAAGATTTGGCGTAAACAAACAGGATCCAGTAAAAATTTGTACAAATTCGTACAAATGATTCGTTGCCAAACAGACCTAATAACTCATACAGACGTCAGCGTGGGCGCATGTTTTATTGGTCTATCACATTTAATTAATTTCGTTGAAGCCTGATTTCGGCATATCAGGGCGTACATTACAATTGCTTCGTAATTCAGAAAGCATTAACAATATGTTTTTCTTATTCCATTTCGATCCCAATGCGCTTAGCGATAAGCAATAAATATGATGAAAAATTGTTATAAGAATGACTAATTGAATCAGCCTATTGTCTACTCCGAATTTCAATTAACATTCGCATAAGTCAATGCGTTGCATTTTCCTTTCTCCGCCCCGTAAATGTACATGCTCCAAACTTATTGTCCACTGTCCATTTCAGACACATATTCTCGCATTGCAAAGCAAAGCCACACACACACCTACAAACAGAGCACATAAATATTTACACATTCAGCCTTTCAAGCGATGCCTAAATATTTTTACACATCTATATTTACTTATGATTTAATTAAACTGCCGAACAATGCAGCATCAGGCACACACCGCAACACCAGACACAATACGAACACATACATACATACATACAACAAAACAAAAACCCAGAGCACGTTGCAGCGAGACACACTGGAGCCCTACGACGGCCTTTGGCAGCGTGTAAACATTTTGGTCCACACGCTCAACTCTTTTAATTGAATATCAAATTTCAATTTTAAAATAATAATAATAATAATGCGCTAGGCACAGCTCGAGCTGGCCGATCAACTAGTTGCTCGGCGCTCGGGCGAACAGGCACTGCGCTCTGCGGTTTCGCTGTTGTGTGAAATGTTTTGCGTGGAATGTGATTTTAATCCTCGCACGTTCACCGCTGCGCACGCAATTCTCATTTTTCATTTCTTGCTGCATTTCATCCCCTGCACGTTTGCCAGTTATCATTATCCTTGTGCACATGATTAACGACCAACTAATTACTGGCGCGGAGGCTGTGCGCAGTGTTTTTGTGGTTTAATGGCAACTTACATGCGCTTTTACTCGGCCCCTGCCGTTCAATAACAGCAAATATTTCGATTGTGTGTATATTTGGAAACTCACAACATTCGCTTCCTCCGTCTTCCTGCTGTTCTCGCTACTTCGCTTGCTGGTTTCGTCCTTGTTAGCGTTGACAAAGGTAGCCTCCACCCCGTCGCCACCTGCTGCTAATGCACGCGCCACGACCGGCGTTCACTCGATTCCACACTTGTGCGCACTTTTTGCCAACTGTCTTTTTGAGGGGGAGTGCGGCAGTGCGCCGTGCGGGAGATATATGTAATTTCATTTCAGGATCCACCATTTTGTTTCTGTTACAGTAACCCCCCGACATTCGTTTGTCCGTACACGTAAACGAGTATTTTCTTTGCAATTTTGCGCCTGAGTGCTTGTCGTACTTGTTACTAATTACATAATTTGAGCAGAAAGGCTCGAAGTGGGTGCCACAGGAAATCTGTGTACTGTATGTACATAGCGCATTCAAAAGTCGAGGAGAGATAATGCACCTTTCCTCTCCATACACCACCCGCCTCCTTTTCGCGCTGCGTAAGGATAGAAATGCAGTTGGAGACTTGTCACGCGACATCCCAAGACTCAAGCCCCGTTCATCGCGAAAAGCTGAAAGCAACCACAGTGGCGCTGGATTTTGGCTTTCGAGTGACACTTTTTCAATTTATATTTTATTACACCATGCCAACTTAAATGATTGTGGAATTAAGTACACAATAAAATATTTTTCACTTAATCCATCGCACATTCGCTTTGAAGTTTTCAAGTGGCACAATGCTCGCAACCGCCGCCATTGAAAATGTATTGGATTCGCGAATCAATCTGAGAGAATGGAGTGAGAAATGAAAACGTAAATACATACATACATATGTACATAAATAGAAGGTACGAACGACGGTATTGTACCTGAATGCTATCTACATATATGTATAGCGTTGATATATAGGTAATTTCAAGGGTATTTTGGGGCAATTGAAATTTGTCTCCTTATTTCAGTACAACGCACAGTGAGAGACAAAATTCAAAAAACTTATAGTCTCAGAATTTCACGATTTTGATGTCATTTGAAAGGTAAAACTCCAACTAAGAAAACCCCAAAAAATCTGTGCAAAAAATTAATTAGTGTCTGTGCAAAAGCGCCTCAAAGTTGAAACTTTTTTCACAAAAAAATTTAAACACATATTTTCTGTTTTTTAGTCTATTGAGTAAAAAAAATTGTAAAAATACATGGTTACCAAGAAGGTGCTGAAACTTTAAATATGGATTAAGAAATGATGTGTCCATTTTCGCTTTTAATATTTTCTCAAAATTTGCAAAGCATAGTCTTTTACTTCAATTTTAATTCAAAATATTTTTCTAAATTAAAAATCTGAAAATTGGCAAAACTTAGAGGAAAATATCTAAACTGTATGTGAAGGTATGTTCCTGGATTTTTTTTATTTTAAGAAGCATTTTTTCTTTGTCCTCCGATATCTTCCGATCTCAGAAAATAATTCAAGCACGTATTTTTCGACACAATTTATTTTATTTATCCCTAAAAGTATGCAATCAGCATGAAAATGATAAAATCTGCACAAATGCAAACCATACATCTATTATTATCGTTTTTATTGCAAAACCAGAGGGTCCTAAGACAATTTCTGTTACTCTTTGGAATTATCAATGTTGATGTTACCGATTAAATGTAAAATCTGAAAAATCTAGCCAACACATTTGGTGCTGTAGCTCTCTAAAAATGCCGACATTTTCAAATTTAAATCTCAGGCTTTGCCAAACTACAACAGTTTAAGAAAAACCAAATAGAGATTTCAATTCAGCAGACCATGATTAACTAGTATACCAAATTGTATGAAGAACGGACCACTCCTTCTAATTTTCTCCTGCGGTTGCATGCAGTCGAATCACTGTGCAACGGCACAATCAATATATTTGAAATTCAAAAGCTATGTTTCTATAGTTTTCATAATCCTTAGATAATGCTGGAATTCAGAGTTGTTAAATCCCGGCATTGCACTGGCGCATGCAAGGGTGGGTTTTGAGGTTCAAACCCTCTCAAATATCGGTTTGTTACTCAAATTGTGGATTGAAAATTTGACTTCAAATAGTATTGGGCTCAAAAGTTGTGTACGAAACTCCCCAAAACTAAATCCAGTGTGTATCTTCTTTGCCCTGACTGATTGCCTGACTGTAGGAACATCTGCTAAGAAAGGATTTTTCGATTAACCCATTGCTGCCGGGTACCAGTTACGCCCATACGATTTTGATAAAATTTCATACACGACCTAGAAGTGACCCAAAATGATCAGAAACAAAATTTCAGCTTTATATCTCTGCACGTTGCTGAGATATTCATTAGATATTTTGTACCCATTACGCAGCAATGGTAGCTTTTTTCCATACTTTTTAAAGTGATCAGCTAAACACGAGAACAAAAATTGTATTTTTTACAGGTGAGTTAGGAGGCAGATTTTTGTGAAGTTCTAAGGCCACTACGTTTCGCCACATTTTCCACCACCGTAAAATTCACGATTTTTGGACTCTGGTAACTTTAGCTAGATGGCGAAATTTTAGGGTGACCTTCACTAGGTTAAGGTAGTTCCATCTTTACCCCAACCATCCCTATCAATGATTTTGAGAGATCTCAAACATTGACTTTTTTGTGATTTAAAAAAAAATCAATTTTCATGGGTAAAATTTTACCCATTAGGCAGCAATGGGTTAAGAAAAATATGCTGGCCTGATGGCTTGCCACATTACGATGCTCGACGTAAGCTTCTCGGCTTCCAATCATTGGAAGACAGAAGATCAGCTCATTCTCTTTTATTTTGTGTACTACATTTTATCTGGTAAAATTAGATGTAATGAGCTATCAAGTAATTTCGTTTTATACAAACCTTCACGATCTCTGAGGAATTCTAGATTTTTAGAGGCTTAAACTGCTAGAATATATTACGTTGCAACTAAACCAATCAACAGTATTGCTCATATTTTGGATTTTGATTTACCTGAGAACGACTTCAAATTAAATCTTTTTAAACTATTCAATTAAGTTGTTTATAGTTTACGATTTTTTTTCATTAGTCTGTAAGGTTTACTATCGGTAGACTGACGAATAAATAAATAAATAAACTCAAGTTATAAGTATTTTAAAAACTTCAAGAAGTTTATATCAAGAGAACCTTTGATATGAACAAAAATTAATTCTCCCTTGCTTGGCTGCCAGTCAGATTCAAATATACACCTATGAACGTCTGTAAGTGTACATATGTATGTATTTGCCAATACGCACAAACTCTCAAAAAAGGAACTGAACTTTTCCCACAGCAATAAATTTAATTCCAACAAGTTTTCCATTTCTTTATTCTGAAATTAACGCCTACTTTACTGCGAATTCCGCCCTTGTGCTCATTCAATGCGATTAGAACGAAACAGAACCCCCTTCATCACACTTGTCGCTAAATCCCAAAACTAATTAAATAAATGATCTCAGCAATTCTCGAATTCTGGGTGAGTGGATGAATAGAAATTATGTCGCAGATTGCTGATATTAGTGAGGACGGCCGAAATATCAAGAGAAGCGTTTGTGAAATCGGCGCAAACGTGTAACATTAAACGGTCAATTTTCAATTGCTTAGCGAATTCCCGCGGGATAGCTTCAACCGCTGCTATTTGAGGGTAAGGTTCATCTTCATTTACCGACGGACAAGCACAGACGCAAAGGCACACGCTCGTCGCGACAAAAGGGCGAGCAGCGGTGTGGGCTATGCCTGACTAGCGCCTTAGTTCCCACAATTTCATGCGCCCGACTGTCTATGTAGCAGAAAATCACAGATGCACACATGGACACAAACTTGCACGCACTTTGAATTCTGCAAGTGCAGTCGTCAATCGCGGACAGACAGACAAATAGTGAGGCGCAAACGTGTGCCTCAATTCTCTAAGGATCATTACAACAACAAAAATCAAATCAAAAATGCTAGGGGAAAGCTATAACATTTGTTGTCGCAGCTCCCCCTTAAAATTGCCTTTGAATTTTTCGGAAGTTTTTTACCGCTAACATTGAAGTTTGGAGGTTTATTTGCATTTTGTTTATTTGTTTTGCTGGTGTTGTGTTTGGTATTGGAACACTTGAAATAAAAATAGCAAATTAAATCTGCTTGAGTTAACAACACTTAACACCACCCTCAGTAATAAAACAAATTTTCGTGTATGTGGTAGAGGAATTGTTCGAGGCGACTATTTATGTTGTGGTTGTGTTGGCCCAGTAGGAAAATGTTTGTTGAAAATGTTCTGTTTTCCAAATAGCTCAAACAATTCAGTGCAGGAATATTCAATAAACAATTTAACGATGAGAAACGGTGGTGCCATTTCCTGCTGGGTCCCTTAATGCACTTCAATACGTTTCGGACATGTTGGGGTGGATTGTTGGCTAGCTCGCCAAAATGAATGTGGGATGCGTAGAGGAGTTTAAGTGATAAAATTGTTTGCCTGTCAAATTCCGCCGTTATTCTTCACTTTTGTAGTGGCGATGGTTGTTTCCGAAAAGCAATCAGTGTTGATAATTCGTTGATAAATGCCTTTTCAAATTGTTATTGTGGGTACGAATGGCCGAATTTTTACAGTACGCTTTTGAATTTAAAGTTGCAAGCTGAAATGTGAACAAGTGTAACGAATTTCTGTTTGGTTGATAATTTTCAAAGCAAAGCAGAAAGAGCAGGGGACGAGCGAACTCAGAGACATGGTAGAGGTAAAGGAAAAGGAGAAACGCATCGATGTTAATTTACCCCCAAACTCTGCCGTAGAACTGAAGCTTCGCTACACTATTAACTTTTGTTTGTTTTTTGTGTTGACGCGTTTGTTGGTCGATTGTCGTTGGTGTTGTAGCGCTCTTCAGCTGTTGCATAATCGTTTGTAACCTCTTTTGTTTAAATGTTAATTACATAATTATGCATAATTCTGCCATTCGTACTCATTGCTTGCGCTTCTGTACCATTCACCGCTGCATTATTCTCTCCCATTCGTTCTTCTTTATTTTTTTTTGGTTTGCTTCATAATTAAAAAAATATCAACAGTGCATTTTGTAAATTAATGCAAATGGTAGTAGCTGGCAGCAGCAGCAGCAGCAATAAACCGTTGCCCGCGTGAGCGAATTCTTGTAGCGTGGCGAATATTCGCTGGAGAAAAGCGTAGCGGAAATGAAATTAGAAAAATCGCAACAACAATAACAACATAATTATGTTATTATCCTGTTAAGCAGAAGGATTTTTGCAATGCAATTTTTCTGCCTCCTTTGTCGTTATGCGTTTTTAATGTCCTTTTATGTGCAGTGCACAGTTTCAAGTCCGCGATTTGTTTTATTCCATAAGTGAATTGTACAACAAAAAACAGCGCAACAATGGCAAAGTATTGTGGTATATATAATATATATACGTATACATATACGACATTATAAATTAACATACACAAAGGCCGAAGAGAACCAAATAAGAGACGGCGCAACTAATTATACACTTCGATATTTAAGCATTTCGGCGTTTAGTATGAACCCGTAAATTGCTGTGCTTATAAAAATTTTAAGATAAAAGCGATTTACTTAAAATGCCAAAAAAGCTTTTTAATTACTACAAATACAGTCGTGTCTGGGTATAGTGAACCCCCTATATAGTGAATACCTCGATATAGTGAACACCCAAATTGTGACATCGAGCCTCTAAATATGGAACAAAATTTTCAAGCAAAAAATAAAAAGTGTTTTTTAGGCAAATAAAACGAGTTTTTGAACAAAAATGTTAACCTTGATATAGTGAACAGGCCTTGCAATAATTAGTTCACTATATCCAGACACCACTGTATTCATCGCGGGACACCGACATACTTTTTGACAGCGTTCTGATCACTACCGCATGGGTTTTATTGATGGTTATATGTTAAAAAATACTACGAGATTTCGAGGGTTAACGGAAGAGAAGCAAACCAATCCCGTTTATTCTGTTTTCAAAAATGCATCTTTAGCATTTTTTGGCGTTGGTCTCGGATTTCAACAGCCTTGTAAGGAAATCTTAAAAACAACTCCAGAAGCACTTCAATTTTGTGTTTCCATAATGCGCAATTCAAAAATGCATTAAATGCTCAAGCGCGCACTTGTAACTCTGGTACTGCAGGCCGCATCAAGGCACAGATTGCAATTGCGAACAATTCGCTGTTGTCGTGTTTCAGCGCAGCGCATTTTGTCGTATTAGCTTGATTTGTTTTGAAAATTCCACTTATTTTGCGACAAGGGTGCCCAAAAATTTGAACATGCGGTTGAGAGCATTGCATGATGCACACTTTTTGCATTTACTCGTCGCAGTTTCAGAAAGTGCATGCATTTTTCCTACGGTCAAAGGTAGGTTTTCAGTACTGAAAGGGCCTCTTAGAGGGTTTAAATCCACAAGAAAAAATGTGTGTATGTACATCCTTGAAGTGGTAGTTTGATTAGTTTTCGGATTTGCAATGTAACTGGGCAATTCCACTAAGAAGTAAGTAAGAATTTAGCCGGCCTCGATAGTCCAGCGGGTAGCGCGCTGGCTTCTCATACCGAGCGCCCCAGGTTCGATTCCTAACTCGGGCTGGTGAAATGCTCATCTACTTCTATCGCTATCCACATGAAGCAGATCTGAATTACAAGAATCGCACAAGTGCGCTCTTGGCAGGCAATGACACAACCTCCAAGTGTGAAAGAAAAACTGCCAATCGCCGTTCGGATTCGGCGTTAAACTGTAGGTCCCCTCAACCCGCCCTTTCCCCATACGCTTGAAATGTGTGTTGTATCAGATGTTGGAAAAACAGTGTTGCATAATAATAATAATTGACTGGCACGACAGCCCGCTTACGCGAGACTAAGGCCTAGCTTCCCGCAACTACCCGTGTTGTGCGTGTGAATTTTGTACGCGGGTAGAAGGGACCTACAGTTTTTATGCCGGTTCCGAACGGCAGGTTGGGAGCTTTATCATAGGCAATTTTTACTCTCAGAGGTTTGCCATTTCCAGCTGAGAGGACAGCCACCGAAAGAGAAAACGAATTTTCCCGTTATTTTTTTTAGGTGTTATTACGGGCAGTATTTGAACCTGCGGTTTGCTGCCTTCGACTCGCGGTCCAACGCACTAACCAACTGAGCCACGGCGGCTGCCGTGTGTTGCATACACATTTCAAAACGGGTGAAATATGAGATATCGCTCTCCTCTTCAGGGGGAACCATCCCCCATGGGTATGGTACAACGCACAGTGATTCGTTCCATAGACAAAATTCAAAAAATTTATAGTCTCAGAATTTCACGATTTTTATGTCATTTGAAAGGTGACAACTAAGAAAACCCCAAAAAATCTGTGCAAAAAATTAATTAGTGTGTGTGCAAAAGTGGCTCCTAGTTTAAACTTTTTTCACAAAAATATGTAAACACATTTTCTGTTTTTTAGTCTATTGAGTAAAAAAAATTTTAAAAATACATGGTTACCAAGAAGTTGCTGAAACTTTAAATATGGATTAAAAAATGATGTGACCATTTTCGCTTTTAATATTTTCTCAAAATTTGCAAAGCATAGTCTTTTACTTCAATTTTAATTCTAAATATTTTTTTAAATTAAAAATCTGAAAATTGGCAAAACTTAGAAGAAAATATCTAAAAAGTATGTGAAAGTATGTTCCTGATTTTTTTTTAATTTTAAGAAGCATTCTTTTTTTGTCGGATAATGTAATTATATCCTCCGATATCTTCGATCTCAGAAAATAATTCTATTTGAAAAGTGGTAGACCACTCACACCTATTTTTCGACAAAATTTATTTTTTTATCCCTAAAAGTATGCAATCAGCATGAAAAATTGAGAAAACTGCAAAAAAGCAAAACATCTATTATTATCTTTTTGTTGCAAAACTAAGGGGCCCTAAGACAATTTCTGTTACTCTTTGGAATTATCAATGTTGACGTTAACGATTAAATGTAAAATCTGAAAAATCTAGCCAACACACTTGGTGCTATAGCTCCCCAAAAATGACGAAAATTGCACATTTAAGTCTCAGACACTGCCAAAGTAAAAAAAGTTTAAGAAAAACAAAATGCAGATTTCAATTCAGCAGACCATGATTAACTAGTATACCAAATTTTATGAAGAACGGACCACTCCTTCTAATTTTGTCCCGCGGTTGTATGGAGTCGAATCACTGTGCAATGGTCCAAAATGGACTGAGTGCTATAGAAGGCTTGTAGCCTTCCTGCCCCCACCCTCAAGAAAAAAAAAGTAAGAATTGGCTTGCTTGTCGAGTAAATATTCATAAAAAGATCACGGTCACTTCTTTGTCATATATTGAAAAATTATCAAAAGACAAGGGGTTTCGAACGTAAGACAATTGTCAGAGCATCAGCTTTGATGACGGTACAAAAAGAAAGAAAGGGAAAATAATTTTAACCATTTAATATTTATCTACCGAAAGTAAAAACCTACCTAACCAACAAAATAACTGTATACAATGGAAAGTTGGCAATTAACAAGCCATGACATTCCGCCTCAGAGTCCTAGGACTGGGTTTTCTGAAGCCATCTATCTTGTGCACTCAATTTTATTCAGAAATAATTAATAGTTATTTTACTTAAAGTGTATCTATTGCGTGTTGAGAAGGCATACGCCGAAAAAGGTTGTATTATTCTTCCCCTTAAGATGGGATTTTAATTCAAAACTCTTTGATTATTTATGCAACCAACTAACCACCGAGTCGCAAAGTGCCGCGAGTGTGGCCAAAAATACAAAAAGTCAATTTGCAACATTGCTCCAACATGATATTTTTTTACATATATGTTGTGGTAATACTTCCAATAAGATAAATCCAAAATATTTCTTTAAAAAAATAATAAATGTAGGCAGCAGCCATCCACAAAGTCGGGCCTTTTGTTGGAACACATTTTTGCCAGAGCATCTCACTATTTTTATGCTAAATGTAAGTAGAATTTTTAGCTTACAGGTACTACGTATGGATACAAATTACATACGTAAGAAAAATATAGAGTAAGGGCAAGTAGGCACTACTTTTTTGTTTTGTTTTCATCAGCATATGCGAAGTTACGTTGCTTTCAAAAAACACGCTCTGTATCACGAAAAGTGAGAAAAATCGCTAACTTTGGGAGACGATAAAAAAAGTCTCAAAGCATCTCTTCAGTAATTAGGGCAAAACATAGGCACAAGTACGGTCTTTCAAATAAAAAAAAATTAGCTGCGTCGATCTGCGTCCGCACCTAAAAATTTACTTTTTGTAGTGGCACCTACAGTCAGAAATTGTGATTTTTTCGAAGTATGGCTTGCGACGCACAATGAAAGCAGCGGCAAAACAGCTATATAAAAGACACGGTAGGCACTTTGTTCGTATCATCAAAAGTAGGCAGAATGCCACGCCCACTTTAAAAATCTAAACATTTGTACCAAAATATGGTATCACAAGCTGAAAAAATTAATACACGAATTCATAAAGGTAAAGTTTTGGTCACTTAATCAATATGCTCCAGCTGCCACGCCCACTTTTAAGGTTTTAGAAAGCTTACAAATTAAAATCACATCGAAGAAGAGTATTGTAAACAGACTTATAACAAAAAAAGTTGTAGTTGTAGTAAAATGCGAATATTTTTTAAAGCGGGCGTGGCAGGCCGCCCATTTTAAGAGTGAGCTTTTAAGTCATTATTTTAGGTACAAATAAAAAATTTCATAATTCTATCACTAATATTAAGCAAGTTATTTCAATATTACAATTCCTTTCGTATGAGGGGTGGGCGTGGCAGTGGTCCAATTCTAATGATTTTTTGTGAATTTCTTAATTTCGACCACGAAAACAATCTCACCAAGTTTCATCGAGATAGGACAACGCTATGTATTTTTGGCCACGGCTTATATGGGATCGCGACACTGTGAGTCGTGGCGTTCGTGAATTGCATGATCATTTTCACATTTTCGCGATGGAATTAAAGATGGTTTTTACAAAATTGCCTTGATTTTCTAATTTCTTTATGAGGAGCATTCTATAGAAGTTATGAGGTATTGACTCTTTTTTGGCAATTACCATTTTCGTTTTTACAATAATATTCGGAAAATACTGAAATACTTATTCTTCCATCCATCATTCTTCAACGACTTTAGACATCAGCATTGTGGGTGGAGAGCCCTCGTTCATCATTTCAAAGTGCCAATTTACCATCTTACATGAAATGAGTTTGCTAGAGACAATTACGTACGACGGCTCAGGGGTTAGTGCGTTGAAGGGTCGGGTTGAAGGGTCGGGTTGAAGGGTCGGGTTGAAGGGTCGGGTTTTAAGCCCTGATTTCGTTAACCCTTTCGCTACAGGTTTTTACTGAAGAAAGTTAAAATTTTAAATTTTACGTCTTAGGCTTCTATGTGGTTATATTAGCAGCGTTCTATAAGAAATTTTTTAATTTTTATACTCGGACCCTGTATTTTAGAGTGTTTTTCTATGAGAGCAACCACATCGTTGTGGCTGCAATAATTACTTAAACATAAAACTTTTTACGCATAACGAAAATTTGAATATTTCTTCATTTACTTCAGCCAAAATTAAAAAAAAAGTATCTAAATTGAAAGAAAACGTCAAATTAAAAAGTTCTCTAATTTTTTCTGCTTCTTCTTCCTTTACTATGTCAAGATATATACCATTAAAAAACGTGTATACTTCTCCTCCTAAAACTTAAATATTAAGTTTATTAATTTCGTATTTTTCCTAAAACTTTAAACTATTCTAAGGACCAACAAAAAATTTATTTTTGATACCACACAGGGTTCAGACCTCCACAAAGTAGCATGTTGCCATATGGCAACAAAATAGCGAAAGGGTTAAACACCAAATCTTGGAAAACCATTTTTCTTTCGGCGACTGTTCTCATAGCTGAAAACTAATTGCTTCCACCAAGCCGTACAAAAATTGCTCTCATAAAACGGATGGTTAGGGGTGCGCGTATTTCTTGTGAATACTCATTTATTACGAAACATTGCAATATTTGCTTTAGGTCACTAAATAACAAAGAGTAATGAAACGAATATTAGCGAGAATTTGAATAACATTGGGCTGCGCACCTTTAACTCTGATTTGCATCATTATACTCGGAACCCAAGAACGTATAATTGGCTATACTTATTTATGTACTTCAAGTTTATTTTACCTCGTTTATTCATATCGGTAAACTAAACATTGGCAAGCCCTTTTTTGTTTTGCTTTTTCGTTCGACTCATCGACTCGTGTGGGTAACATTGAGGCAACAAATGTGGGACAAGAAACAACTCAGCATGGGCCTTAAAATTGACGACATGCAGTCGGCTTAGTGGACACTTTCAACATATCCTTTAGCTGGAGAATTCTTCAACTTCATTATTTAGTAGAAGCCAGTTGACTGGAAACAAATGTAACAACAGTCGAAGTAACAAAACTTGCAACCATTAGCATCGATTAGGTATGATGTTTTATTACACCCGCATGACTATTGTGCTTTATTGATTCCCAACTCCAGTTTATACTACAAGGTACCGAATACCTTGGCGATGACTGCATCTCTTTCGTGCACATAAACCTGTGCGAAGATTTGCTGCACTGCGCACTGTTGCGCTAGATTGGGTCCGCGTGGCTTTGTGGCTGCGCTCTGGGCGAACAATGGCAACTGAGAAGCCGCAGCCATACTTGTTTTTGGCGATGAGTGCTCAAGTGCATGCGTGCAGCCGCACCGCCATGAATACCAAACAAAGCCAACTTGAAGGGCCATAAAAATTGGCGACGAAAGAGGGAATAAAAGGCAGAAAAAATGAACGAAATGCAAAATTTAATGGCTGCGCTTCGATTTCAAGTTACCTTCATTCTGGTTGCATGTCTGTTCCATCCTATGAAATGCCTCTTCGGCATTGAGTGTGTACACGCTTTTTAGGGGTAAGAGGTCGAAAGCGCTGGGTTTGTGAACCTCAACCACAAATATGAAATATGCTTTTGAATTTAATTGAATTGCTGTTGCATGCAGCAATGCTCATGCAGCACATTATTGCCAATTGTACTTGTGTTAATTTCAATTTACACGCACTCACACACACGCACTCCAGAAGTGGCAAAGTATGCGCAGTAGGGTACTTTTCGTATCCAGCGTCCCTTTTCTCCTCGCTTTACTCGTTCGTTTTACTCGAGTTGGGTATTTGTAGCAGACTTTTGAGTGGTATTTGCGTATTTTTGTAATGATGTCGCATATTCATCGTAATTGAATTTGAATATGAGTACGTACACAAAAGTCAGGCTGACATGTGTTGGTTGCTGTGACGTGTAGATCCAAGCTATGGCAGGTACTTTAGTGGATTATTAAAAAAACTTAACTACTTTGCACCCTCGCATTTGTGCTTTGTACGAAAGCCGCTTTGCAGCTATTAAAAAGTGTAGCTGGTGTTAATTAAAGAATGTTGAAAATGTGGTAAGGGAATGATATATATATTTGTGTAGACAAGGTATGTACTACATACCGCACCTGCTGGAGCAAGTGGGTGAGTGAGTGATGTATGTATATGAATGCGATCGAAATAATTGCACTGTGTAATAGTAACTCGACACTTTATCTCGCAACTTATCTAAATCTTGAACAATTTCGAAACAACATTAAGATGTAAACCATCATCAATGGAATAAAGTTAAATTGACAATGAAACTGTTACTACGAAAATGTACTTGTAAATACAAAAGCACCAGAAATTTTTTGCGGCGATTAATCATGACTTAGTTGAAATTCTTTGTGTAACCAAACCAAACAAAGCGGATTTTTTTTTTGGTTTTATACAAGGTGCGTCCCAAAGTAAACAGGACTTTTGCAATAGGGACGTTTCTGGTGGCGCCATCTATGTGTGAGGACATGCGTTGGAAAGGTACATCTTTCATTCACATACTGTCTAAATTTCATGACATTTGGTCTAGTAGACGCCGAAATATCCCGCTCAATGTGACAGTATGTTTTTAACTTTGGTACGAGAATGTCGATCGAACAAAGAGCTAATATTAAGTTCTGTCTTAAACTTGGTAAAACTTTTACCGAAACGTTTAAATTGTTAAAGCAAGTTTATGGTGATGATTGTTTATCCCGTGGCCGTGTTAATGAGTGGTTGAATCGATTCAAGAATGGTCGTGAAGACTTGAATGACGACGAACACGTCGGCCAGTCGAAATTTGTGATTACTGACGATGCCATCAAAACTGTGCGTGATTTTATCAAAATGCAGCCAAAATCATCATTGGAATTGATGGAAATGGAATTGAACATCTCCAAAACATCAATTGATCGCATTTTAACCGAACATTTGGGTCTCCGTAAAGTGTGTTCTCGCTTCATTCCGCACACTTTAACCGACGACCAATAAGCGCAGAGAATTGAGCACGCAAAAGACATCGTTCGGGAAGCCAGACGTGATCCAAATTTCTTGTTCAACATCGTAACCGGTGACGAAACGTGGTGCTTTCAATATGATCCCGAAACAAAGCGTCAAAGTGCCGAATGGAAGCACCCAGATGAGCCAAATCCGAAAAAAACCCGCCGTGAGAAGTCAAAAATCAAAACTCATCTCATTTGTTTCTACGATTCAAAGGGAATAATTCATCGAGAGTTTGTTCCACCGGGAAAAACAATTAACGCTTTGTTTTATGTTGAAGTTTTGAAGCGTTTGGTGCATCGCATTCGTCGTATTCGGCCAGAATATCGCGAGGAAGGAAGTTGGCGTTTATTGCATGATAATGCACCGGCTCACAGAGCCCTAGTTACGACCGATTATTTGACCAAAAATCGCATTTTTACCATCAATCATTCACCGTATTCGCCTGATATGGCTCCCTGTGACTTCTACTTATTCCGTCAGTTGCATTTGCCGATGAAAGGAAACCGTTATAAGGACGTTGAGGACATCCAAAAGGCTTGTACCAACATTCTGAAGGCGATGCCGGCCGATGACCTAAAACACTCATTCCAAATGCTTTTGGACCGTGCAAAACGTTGTATCGAAGCAGAAGGAGAGTATTTTGAATAAATAAAAAGAATTATACAAAAATAATCATCCGTTTTCTTTATTTTATAAAAGTCCTGTTTACTTTGGGTTGCACCTTGTATAGCTTTCAACAGGGATAAACTGTTAAAGCAATTGTCAACTGAAGTCTTCACAATGTCTCCAAATTAATCGAAATTTTTGTGAAAATCGTTTATAGAAAATTACTTGATTTTTATGGACATTAAACTTCATTGGTCTGGAAGATGACGTGATTTATTATTTCAAGTAATAAACTCTGAGGAAAAATACTTGAGGAAAAATATTTTTAAACAAATTTAGCGTTTAGTATATACATATACTAAACGCTAAATAGGACTTTGTTTCGGGGGGGGGGGGTTCTGTACAACTTTTTTGAGACCCAGTAAAATTTCGAATCGCTCTCTCCACCTACAATGTTTTTTTTGCATGTTTCTGTTCCATACAAATTTGTGTATTTATGAACCCATATCGCAAATACATAATCACTTATTGAAATAAAATCCATCTAACACAGGTTGCAATTTTTTCAAACAATATGTTATTTATTAAAATGAACAAACTTCCATTTATTTTTGGTTCTTTTTCCAAAAAAGCTCAGCAAATCTTGTTGTCGCTTCATTGTTTTAGGAATTTATTTACATAGTGGTGGGTAATGTCAGCTGATCAATAGGGATGGTACACTAATCAATTTGTTTAATTGAGATGACACCTGTTCAATGGAGATGGTCAATGCCATCTGCTCAATAATTGATTACACAGGAGAACAAAATTGCACTTTTTCTTCTGTTACATGAAGTTTTTCTACTGTTTCTTACTAATTTGGGTGCGCTGATTTCGAATCTATCCTCAGATTTTTTCTAGCAGTTCTAGTTAGTGAGATATAGGTACCATGTCACTTTTTCAGATTTTCCTCTACTTTTTCCATGTTTTTGTTCGTAATTTCTAAACCAATAACCAATCACCTTGTTGCATTAACAACACTGCACGGCTTCTTTTTCGATGCAATTTCTTTTTATAAGTTTTAAAATTTCGCGATAATTGGACCTCAAAGTCGGAAAATATGTAATTTTAAGGCGTTTTATTTGATCAAAAAGATACAAAGTTTTCGTAAATCAACTAACGAGTTAGGTGTAAAATGAATTTGCCGGAAAACACATTCGCATCGAAATAATACCAAAATTGTGCCCATGTTAATTTCAACATTTTTCAGCCATTTGTCATGCATTATTAAGAAACAAAGGGCTTCCAGATATGCAAAGTTTCGACCCAGGTTCAAATACTGCCTGTAATAACACCTAAAAAAAAATTACGGGAAAAACTCGTTTTCTTTCGGTGGCTGTCCTCTCAGCTGGAAATGGCAAACCTCTGAGAGTAAAAATTGCTTATGAAAAAGCTCCCAACCTGCCGTTCGGAACCGGCATAAAACTGTAGGTCCCTCCAACCCGTGTACAAATTCACACGCACAACACGGGTAGTTGCGGGAAGCTAGGCCTTAGTCTCGCGTAAGCGGGCTGTCGTGCCAGTCAATTAAATTATTAATTAATATATGTGACGGTTATAAATTAAATTTCTGTACTAACGTAAGATATTTCAGAATTTCCTCTGCACGTATGCACGTTTTATTTATTGTATTTATTTATGTATGTTATTGTATGTATTTGTATTTATTTTTGACAAGGTTAATTTTATCATTTTAAATTTTTTGAATTTTTTAACTTTGTTTGTTCAGCATACTGAAATTTATATTTTTTTCAAATGATGACATTGTGCTCCTCAGGGAGCACGCTCCCTTTGCTTCCCGTTGAGTACTGAATACGAATGACAACCCAGGAATTTCCAGGTTCAGCAGAAGTCACATTTGACAAATTTCGACCTTTCAGAACGGTTGCACTTTTGTGCTGTTGATTCTCTTTCATGTTGCCACACTTCGATTGTTGTAGCTGATTTTCATGGCGTATGCAAATTTGTGTAATTACTCCGAATTAATAAAGAAATTGTAATTGTAATGGCACACGTTGCAGCCGACGTCTGCATTCATCATATTACTCTACACAATCGATGTAAGCACGTTTCTCTACTACAAAAGGAAACAAGGGTTGGGGTGTATTTCAGTAAAAAAAATCGTATGTTGGTTCCATGCATGTTTGCTGTCGGTGCCACTATTTAGTTTTCAGAATTGAAATCATTTTTCTTCAGATTTTGGTGAGTTATCCCGGTAGCACTTTGCTCTGCAATTGCCATAAAATGTGACCCTAAATGCAAGCTTTTAGTGCAAGTATCGAAATGACTTTCGAATGCAACACCGCAATCAGTACGCTCCAACGTGCAGCGACAGAAATCCAATAAAGCACTTTCGTGGATAATAAAATTTCCGGTGCAATACACTACCGGCACCAATTGAGTCGAAAGCATGAAATGGCATTCCGCGTATGAGTGAAATGGAAAAAGGCCACCGACTGGTGCAGCGGCAATAGAAGGAAGTTGGCATCCTATCAATGACTATAAATAAAATAGCAGCATAATAAACTACAGCTTTCATGTGATGTGTGACATTGGAGGGTAAGAGAGTGGGAGGAGGGGAAAACACTGCGGCAACGACAACGACAACGCTCTCTCACCTGTATGCGATCTTCGGCCAAGCCGGTTTTCATTGACAGTAGCTCGCGTGCGCTCACGTCCGGGTAGTGCGCCTCCTTAAAGGCTTTTTCTAGCTCCTCCAGCTGGTTGCTCGTAAATATGGTGCGCCCATGACGGCGCTTGTTCTTCTTTTTGCCGCCCACACCCAAGGCACCGGGGCCGCCGATGAGCGGGCCGCCGTCGGCGCCGTGCGCTAACAATCCGTTGGGATTGCCAACACCTCCGGCTGCAATACCACTTCCGAGGGCAGCGGCGGCGGCGGCGCCGTTTAAGAATGCCTCGTGCTGCGCTGCTGGATGGTGATGTGGATGGTGTGGGTGATGGTGAGGATGCTGATGGTGATGGTGAACGTGCTGGTGTGAGTGGGCGGCATGTTGCTGGGCGTGATGAGCCGCTGCAGCAGCTGCTGCATGATGGGCCAGAGCGGCGGCAGCATGTTCTGCAGGTGAAAGCGTGGGGCGCGTTGGTGAGGTGCTGATGTTGGCACCGCCGATGCTACCAGTGGCATCCGAAAGCTCTCCTCCGCCACCACTAACGGCATTATTGTTTGCGGTGGGGATGTGCAAATTGTTTGAACCACTACTTGAGTTCGTTTTATTGTGGGAGTGTTCATCGCTTTTGTTGGTGTTGTTGTTAGCATAGTCTTGTACTCCACGTGCGGCTTGCTCTGCAAGGGAAACAAAACGAAAACAATTTGAAAATTGAGTTTAAGATTGGTCATCAATGTTTGATGGACGCTGAAAGCAATTTTCATATAAAATACAAAGCGAAGTGTATACAAATGTGTGTAGTAGCAACCCGTTTTGAAGATCCGAAAGAATTGCATACATACATATGTATGAATGTACATATAACATATGTATATGTTATATGTTATGTTGTTGCTGATTCCTTTTCAGGAAAATTTTATTTCTTTATTTTGAGACAGTTAAGCGGAGGTCGGAAGTATACCAGTTCCCATATGTTTGTCATAATCAATACCTTTGCGAATAAAATATAATTGTGTTGGATTCGCAAAAGCAATAAATAGTAAACATTTTGCACATCGAAGCTTGGACCTTAACCCTCTACTGCCCCATACGGCGTAAAGGAACGGTCCACCAAAACCTAGAAAAGTCCAAATAAATTTTAATTTTTTTAAATGAAATTTTTAGGGCATGTTATAGATAAATTAAGTTGTCATTTTTTTAATGTAGCACGGCTGTAAGCATCACATGTTTCCCCATTATGATCAGTTGAAATTTTAACTTCGTGGAAATTAGTAGAAATAATTATTTCGTGAAAAGTAAAGAAAAGAAAACATTATTAAAAATACTTTTCGTTAAAAGATTAAAACAAGAAAATTATGAGTGAGTACCTTGTAATGTAATTTAATGATTTGAAGTGTTTTATAGTGAAAAAAAGGATTTACAGTTATTTTTTCGGCTTGGGAAAGCAGATTGCCTTTAGGCTGCATCAGGCACCATAGCGAAAAGATTTAATGCATTTAGTCACTAACGTATACTTGTATGTGGTTTCCGTTCTATAGATATGAATCGGCATTTAAAAAAAAATTGTCGGTTTTATGGGACAAAGAAGTACAGGAAGTTTTAGAAAACTTGGATTCCGATGTTTTCGGACAAACTGATGAAGAAACCGTTAATGAAGTGTTAGCTATGTTAGATTAAAAGTTCAAAATAGGAAATTTAGTTAAAAGGGGAGATTTTTCCTCTTTCATTTGATACCCATATCTTTATCATTGCACAACGGCAAATATTTAAAAAAATATTTGAAATATGTATGTCCTTAAAATTTTAAAAAGGACTTTGCGTCAGAAAATGAAAAACTGACTATGCCGGGTTAACATAAATGACCTCTAGTTTCACGTCTATAGCAACATTTGGATGAGTCTCGGCAAAAATGTTGTTTTTTTGTCGCACGGTGTAATTAATGTAAAGTTGGTGTTCACTCGCTGCTTCATAATTTTGTCATTTTTATTTCGATTCTATTGATGTTAGGCTTAATATTTGCTCAAATAATATATAATTCATCATAAATTTGAAAACCACAGCAGATAATTTATTTTTCCATAAAAAATCATTCAAAAATTTACGATTTTGAAAATGGTCGAAAAATTGATTTGGACAATCTATATATTGCTGGAAAGGATAAGGTATTATCTTCTGACCGCCGGACAGCTTGTATTAGTGGGATGATTCGTTTATGAGATATGTGCTCATAACTGAAACGATAGGGAAACAACTGTTTTTCGAAGGTTTTTCGAAAAAGCTTCTTAAAAAATTTTTTGACTTTCAGTTTCGTGTTCAGCGGCCCAAAGTTAGTCTAAAAAACACTTATTTTTAGGTGCATTTTTCGTATCGAGTAGTGTAATCAATAAAACGTGAAACTGTTCATCAGTTAAATATTTTAGCTTATGTGCCCAGTACGGCCTTAAGGCACGCAAATTTATATAGGTTTTACGCCCACACAGAGCCACATTTTTTTATTTCAAAAATTGTCCCTTCTTATAAGATTCTAAAACTACATGGTGAACAATTTTTCGACTTAAAAAAAAATTGGGGAAGTAGAGGGTTAATTCTAGCTCCTTCGTTCGTGGTTAGTGTGTTACTTTCCACGGTATATTTTCACAAAATAAAGTCATAGGCTTTGAAAGTGTTTTCAGACTATCAGTGCTTTGGAATTTGAAATTTGAGTGGACAGAAAATCAAGGAGGTCCCTCTGTACAGTCAATTCCACACTTACTGCGCCCATACTCAAGGCTGCTTTGCGACTTAGAGCTGGCTTTAAAATGTTTTAGTAAGCCAAAAAAGCTAATATTAATGCCTGATGTCATAAACAAGAACAAAAGAGGATTTTTATGTAAAAATACGTTTTGTAAACTTATGCGTTCGTATGTGACGCATCGACACGCCCGCTTTGTAATATATCTCTCGAAAAACTGAATTCGATGACGACTTCCGTGCCGGTGTGCTGCGAATGTAGGTGCACAAGTGTCTTATTATTAAGGTATGCCATGGGACGAGATTTTTCCCATGGATTGCTCACAAATATAAGTTTACCAGTTTATATTGTACAGTATCTTTTCATTCAACATACAGGGTTATCCATTTAGTGGTTTTCTGTCATCTGAAGTGTCATTTATTTAGTGAAAGGTTTGCCATTTACGAATATGGATCGTTTAACAACCGAAGAACGTGTAAAAAGAGTTCAAACTTACTACAAAAGTGGTGGTTCAAACGTGGCCACTTTTCGAGCATTACGGGGTGATTATGGTCGTCATAATGCAAGGAATTGGCAAGATTATAAAGAAATTTGAGATTACTGGAAGCGTTACAGATGTGGCCATCCCTGTGCATCATCGCAATGTGCAAATGTGCACGGGCGAAAATATCGCTTCTGTTCACGGCGTTCTCAGCAATTGAACCTATCTAACGCCTCAATTGCTGAAGATTATGAACTGGACGATATGTGGTTTGAACAAGACAGTGCCACAAGCCACACAACACGACCGGTTTTGGCTTTATTGCATGGGAAGTTTCCAGAACGCGTAGTTTCACGTTTTGGCGACGACAATTGGCCACCAAGATTATGCGATTTGATGCCGTTAGACTTTTTGTGGGGGTACGTCAAAGACCGTGCCTAAGCGAATAATTTCATAACATTGGAGCATTTGAAAACCAACATTCGTCCAGTTATCGCCGAGATACCGCCCGAAATGTGTGAACAAGTCGAAAACTACCTCAAAAGGATCCATTGCTGTAACCAATCTAGATGCGGTCATTTAAATGACATTGTATTTCGTACGTAGTGGCAAGGTCCAAGCATTATCATAAAATAAAAGTTTAATTGAAATCATATCTTTATGTGTATTTTATGTAACTTTACTTTTGAAACCGAAAAATGGATAATCCTGTACTTATCTAATTATTTCTCATTTGAAGTGCTTTCGCCATATTTGAACTCAATTGGCGCATTAAATTATATTTCCTCATACAAACTCAAGGATGGATTATCTTTGACCCCGTCAGATTTGTATTTTCGAAAAAATGAAAAACGCGTGTCAAATTATTTCTCACCAAGAGTACTTTCACCAAGTTTGAAGTCAATAGGTCCATTAATTCATGCTTTTTCACAGTTTCCTTATACAAACTCTTAACCCATCGTTGACCCGTCAGATTTCGATTTTCGGAAAAATTAAAAAAAACGTATCGAATTATTTCAAATTTGAAGTACATACTTTCACCAAGTTTGAAGTCAAAGGCGTAAAAAATCATGTTACTTCATATAAACTTTTAACCCTTGGTTCAACCCTTTATGTTTTGATTAAAAAAAAAGGAAACACGTATGAAGTTAAATTCGTGTAATACGCGTAAATACGTGTCGAATTATTTTTGATTTGGAGTAATTTCGCCAAGTTTGAAATCAATAGACCCATTAAATCGCGCTTCTTCATACAAAACCTTAACCCATTTTTTAGACCTCGAATTTCAAAAAATCCCATCTTAGTGGAGGTTCATTTTTCATCATGAATCTACAGTTTAAATTTCATATTTGTAGCTTTAGCGGTTTGGTCTGGGCGGTGAAGAATCATTCAGTCAGTCAGGGCAATGTATGTGGATTTGAGCAGTAGAAAATTTTACCACTAGAATTAAACATCTATTGAACGACAGGGTACAAAATTGCAATGCTGTCAGACTAAAAATTTGCGTTGTATGGACGGTGCCATGCCACCCCCGAGAACCAATACCCACCCAGTTCTCCATGTCGAAGCACATGACTAAATCGTTCTAAAGTTACACAGGAATCTAAGGTCTATGGGTTGTATGGACAGTGTCAGGCCCCCTTGACCAATACCTACCCCATTCCCCTTCGTCTAAATCGTAAATCTGTGACAAATGTGGTTGATATGTGACCTGTAGTTCCAAAATTATACAAACTATTTGAGTTGCTTGAAAAGTGCCATGCCCCTTATCCAAAGACCATACAATTTTAACACTGGAACGACACGTCTAAGCCATGGAGCTGTACCAAATTTCAATGCTGTCCGACTTATAATTTCGAAGATATTCTATATTAAAAATGTAGGTTGTATGAGAGGTGCCACGCCCACCTGTCAATGGGCGTGTCCACTTTAAAAGTTTTAGTGTCGTGTGACCAACAAACAAACAAACGAACAGACATTCATTTATATATACATAAATTTGGATTTTTTGCGTGGAAGCTGGGCGTGGCATTGGACCGATTTTAATAATTAAAAAAATATTCTGGGCAAGTAGGTAGTGGTATTTTTTTACTTAACCCTTTAATTATCAAAATGGAATTAAAACTTATATTCATGCTCAACTTCTATAGTCCTTTTTCATACAACAATGGAGCATCCTCTTTAAAAATTTGACATCATTTGATGCCCTTTTTTGAAGCATTTAACACCCTAATAGTCACAGCAAAACTAGCAAAGGCCACAAAAACCGAAAAAACCCAAATGGGACAAATGCTCAAAGACGTTGAATGAAGGTTCGCAGAAAATGTTTGCCATTCGTTCGCGTACGAGACATACCCATGCGTACAGGAATTTGACATTTGGAATAATCGTAGCTTGTCAATCTTGCAGAAATTTAAGAAAAATATGAGCAGAAAACGAAACCGAAAAAAAACATTTGTCAACCCGTTCGAGTTCTTTCCTCTTACCCATTCCCACTCGCTTTCGGTTTTGGTATGCTCGACTTATCGCATGCGAGAAATCTTACGAGTTCGCTGAAATCAAGTATCGGCTCTATTGTACTTCAATTGGCATGTGTGCGTGTTTGTGTTGGCTGTTTAAGGAAATGCGATTTGCTTAAATCTGCTCTTTCTTCCTATAGGTATGTGCGTTGTGTGTATTTGTTGCGAAGATAAACATTTACAACGCAAAAGGACGTGCCACATGCAGTCTCTCAACGGCAGAGTTGCCATCCACGCTTAATGTTCACACTCGATAAGTATAAGAGGCCGAGGACCTTTGAGGTTTTGCCTTTCAATTGGTTCTTATATATGTACTCGTATACAGACATACAGTTTGTCAAGTAAATGTTTGCAAACTTAAAAAAGGTAGAAAAATTATTTTGAAAAGCTTATAAATATAACAGAAATTGCAATATTTTGAAATTTTTTTAAGATATAGATTAATAGTAATGTCTATTTGATACGCGAAAACAGTGTAAAAAATCAAAAAAGGAAATGAGGCTATACTTCAAACTGTCCAAAAATTCGTCTTCTTTCAAAACCAAGATTGCATTGAAAATTTGGCGCCGTACAGTTCCGAACAGTTTCATGAGATACATCAGTTCCGCATTCTATTTTTATTTCCAAAGTCATTTCTGTTATTGAGATACAGGGGTTTTCACGAACTTTTTGGATGATTTTTCTTTCTTCTCTGTCATACAGTTTTCTGGGTCGTCAAGCAGATACTTTCCAATCAATTCGTCCTTCAATACGCGAATCAAATAGACATTACTTTGATATTCTATGAGAATGAAATATTCAATTAATCTATATTTTTCAAATAATTGAAAAATATTGCAATTTCTGTTATATTACAAGCTTTTCAAAATAATTTTCAACCTTCTTTAAATTTGCAAACATTTACTTGACAAACTGTATGTGTCATATGAAGAATACGGACTTTGTCCTTTTTAGAGGAATAGAAAGTTACGTTAAAAAATTCGTCGCTCAAAATGGCGTGGAATAACTCAAATCATTTGTGTTAAACTTTTCCTTCCATAGTGAAAGATATAGAGATTTACTTATAAGTGCTCTGATGAATTTGACTTCAATAGGCCTACATACCACTCGGCCATTTTCCGTAATATGTATAAGTCTCAATTTTTGTGCTTGATTTGAGATATATTTAAACCAAACCTTTCAAAATGTTCTGTTAGAAAAATTAGCCAGATATCTGGTCTGTTTAACAGAATTGTTGGAAACCACGGTTACTTGCTTTGCTTATTGCTCCAAAGTACACAAGGAACGGTTTCCAAATGGTTTTCAACACCCTTTCGAAGAAAGTTTAAAATAGGGAAACCCTGCCCGTAATGTAACAAAAAAGAGCATAGAAAATGAGTAAATGGAGAACGAAAGAAGCAAAACGCGCACTTGGAAAGGCGAAATGGGTGAGTCTTATTGTGACAAAGGGCACCCGTAAAAGGTGTGGTCGACTCCGCCACGTTTCCATTCCTAATCTTTTTTCTATAGAAGGAATACGTTTCACCTTTAGCTGCAGCCGCTTAAGTGCAAAGGAAGCCACAATTTTCACCTTTCAAAATCGGAAATAGTTTAAGCAAATTGTAATCTTCTTTTGTGCAATCAAAGCAATACAAATATCTGGTAGTATTTAATGCCAATTATGCCCTGCAATCGGATATCTTCACATGCGAGATTATATTGGTTTCTTCGGTTTTATGAAGTGGGCGTTTTGTGTGTGTATTTTTTCTATAGGCGACAGTATATTATGTGGGGAAAGTGTTTTGGCTTTGCAAATTTCGACGCAGAATTTAAACGGGGCTCAAAAGGGTTAGTCTGCTCATTTCACATACTTGCGCTGTGAAATTTCTTTTTTAAAAGAGCTAGCGCGCAGATATATTTAACGGTAAGTGAAGCAGGGAAAAGCAGTTTTAAGCTCAACTATTACATTTTGTGTATTGTGGAGTTATTTAATGTTCTAGCGTGGCGACCCCATTTTTTCTGAACAGTAATTCAATTTTCCAAGTTGAGTAGCTAAAAACTTGATATTAAATTCCATTGTTCGGTTTCTATTATTTGAAAAAAAAAAAAAAATCACTCGGCTAAGAACTCGACAGCTTCCAGGAAATGTCCTTCTTCATATCCTTGACAAACCATGCGTGCTCAGGTTCGTGCAATAAAAACGCAAAGCAATTCTCAACTATCGAATTTCGCACTCATGAAAAATCACAAACATTCTTTGCGACTGACTAATCAAGAAACTGACTAAGCAACTACTCACTTAATAGAATAACAATGTAAATTGCTTAATTGAACAATTAAGTGCACAAAAGCGTGTCGCCTTCGTTTTTCGTACCGAATATATTGAAATCAAAAGTAAGCATGAACCATTTCGGCGCGCACAATTGATTGCATTTATAGAAATGCGAAAAGAAGAAAGTATCGCATGTCAGGAAAATTGGGAATTTTCTTTCGAAGCATTGAAGCGAAGGAGAAGGGCATTGGAAGCAGGGTAAGCGAAAAACTTGAACAAAAGGCAAATTGGTGTTGTTATGCGATATGTTGGCCAGCACATTAAATTAGTACAACACACGCTTACATGCTCACCCACACACACACGTACGGCCAACTTGATAAAGGAATTGACAAAGGATGGTCAATGCAGGACACCGTTCTAGGGAGCATATATGTAGCTGGCGGCGGATACTTGAAGCGAGAGTTCATTGCTAATTGGTGTGTGCATAATCATGTTTGTGTGTGTGTGAGAGCCTGTGCCCAGTTTGGGTGGACCAAACACGCATAGCACACACACATCGCTTCGAAGGTGAGCATGCCTGCATGGACATACGCAGCGCATGTAGGGATTGTTTTTGTTTTATTTTTCTCGTGCAGCCGGAAATGGACTGGTAAATGTGGTTGCATAATTGGTTTCGTTAATCGGCAATAAGGTGGGACATGGCTACAAATTGATTGATTAGCAGTGCTCAATGATTGGTTGTGCCATTTGTTGAGCAATTGTTCAGTGAGCAGTTAGAAAGGAGCCCAAATTGGATAAAATTGTGCAGGTGATGCACCTATGTAAAAGGTTCATCCGCTTTAGGATGACGGCCCGACGACGATAAGAAAAGTGTTTCGTTCTTATTCAACATGCACACAAAAGCTTCCTAAAGCTCTTTGGAATTTTTGGTGATGAAAAAGTTGTCCCTAAACCAGTGGATCGGATTCGGGATTGTTTATTAGCAAATTTTGTGTTACATGTGTTCTAAGGTAAACAGAACTTTTGAACAGTGGCGTACACAGGGGGCTTTTGGAGGTGCAAACCCCTCCCCAAATAGAAAAATTGCTAGTGCAAAATATGGTTTAAAATGGAATTGAGCTCAAAACCGCCTTTGGAACAATTTTTCTCGATTTTCAGTCAAAATTTCATGATATTTTGTTGACTGGAAGCGGAGTTATTGTATCTGAAGTGACAGTACGTTTGTGTCATGGCACAGTGTGCGGTTTTGCTAAACTGGGGGCTTAATTTAAATTTGTAAAAAATTGCTTCAGAGCACGTGAAATGGTCGCATTAATTTAAATATTTTTCAATTTGTTATGCTTAAACAGGAAATATGCCTGCTCACGCCAATGAACGTCTGCAGTCTATATTTTGTACTATAAGAAAATTGTTTTCCATTACATAAACTACCATTAAATAAACTACTGACTTGTTAGGAAAAACTTTAATCACCTGTAATAAGGACCGTAAAATGAACTAAACACTATTTCTAATCCAAGTTATTTTATTGAATATTCCGTAATATAAAACCGTATTGCAAACTTTACGGCGAACAAAAAAATAGAACCTCAAAAAACAGAAACGCTTCATTGATTTTGTATCTTTTTATTATTTAAAATACTGATACATACTCAAATAAATTCGAATTTTTGTACTTCATTAGAATGGCAGCCTTTTTTTTAATAACTTTCGAACCAATAAAGTTAGAGTAATGAAATTTTGACACGTGATCAACGAGATTTGGGGTTTTAACAGAGTTACTTTTCAAGAAAATTCGATATAAATTTTCAAGGATATAAAGGATTACACTTTTCAAAGGACCTTTTTCATATCCGTTTTTTACAAATAGATACAAAATAAATTTTATTTAAATTCTTGAGCCTTTCCTCTTGCATTTGATATACATATCGACATATTCGGGGTTAAGTATTTTTTTTATTTTTTATCCCCTTCAAAATTTTGAAGTCCTTCTAAAAGGACAAAGGATATAGAAATGAAAAACTGAGTACGCAGTATTACTACATTTCGTCTCTAGTTTCACACACATATGAATTTTTCTCGGTGTGAAAAACACTGTCGCACTGTGTAATATATGTAATAAAAATGAGTTTGATTTCTGTATTTTTGATGAAACTTCATTCATTACTTTTTGATTTGAAAAACGCATATTCTAAAAGCAGCTGCGGATGATTATAAATATCTCAGTGTGTTGAAGGCTGTTTGGGCTTATACGATGAATAGCAGAAATTAGAGTCTAGGGGGTTAGTATCTTTTACTTTAAATGATTTTATATGATCTATGTTGAAAAGTTGTAAAGTCAAAATTTCAGCGTCATTTGGCATAACTTTTGCTAAAGTAATTGAAAACCATCGTGTCACTGTTAAATTCTCATCGAAACAAAGTCACTGCCGGCCAGTGTAATCGGTTTGCTTATTTGACGTAGCTGAAGCGTTAAATATATCGGAAACAACCCTCTGGCAACCCGAAAAAATAATCCAAATTAAGCTGCCATAATTGAATATTAGCACAAATGATGAGGACGCGTCGTCGTCTGACTTTGCGTTATGAAAGAGGGTAGACTAGTTAGGAGGCAGGACAGAATATGTGCGTACTTTTGCACGCGAAGCAAAAATTGGCAAAAATTGCCAATAACCAAATCTCAACTCCCAGACTTTTGAGTAAAGTGTGAGCAAAAATTGTCGTCGATGAAATCGTAAACACACTCTCCTACATACATATAATATACACGTATGCATGCATGTGTGACAAGGCGACACGCACATTACAAATGCATGTTCCTATTTCAAATGCTAATGTTGCACGATATGTGTTACTAAGTAATATAAATTAAGGTAAAGCGCGACATTATGCTCTCACTCCATCGTAGACGGAAAGCGCCGTCTTGTCGTTTATTTCTTTACTACCCCCTTCCACTTTTTGCTATTTCCTATGCGCTGTGTTCCGTCAAAACAGTGAAAGAGAAAATGAAAAAGTAAACTTCTGATGGCAGAAAATACACTCGAAATTGGCAATTTTGCATTTACGTTAATAATACTCGAGCGTATTTACTACTTTGCGTTTTAAAAGGAAGCAAAAAATCAGAGAGGCAAATTGAGAAAAATGTAGGAAAAGTACATAAAATCAAATGCGGGTTGTAGCGAGAAAAGTAACGCGAAGCAGGCGCTTTTCTCCAGCGTTGAGCCGACACATTGTGGGCAGACTTGCGATGAAGGGATGCGGCAGAAAGGTGGAAGCTTAATGTGCAGACGTGGCAACATCTTCGTCGCTGTCGCTGTCGCCGTAGTCGTTGTCGTTGTCGTTGTCGTAAGCCAATATGACGCGCAATTATTTGTAATAGAGACGTCATAAAAAGGAGGAAGCCCAGAAATAAGGGGTGTATGCAGTGGAATGGCGTTCGAGGGTGGCAAACTTGGGCGAAATGAAAATGAACGCGTGCGGCAGGATGTGGTGAAAAAAGTTAGCGCACAGACTAGGGAAATGGGGGTATGGCATTTCAAAGATGGCGCCAAGTATGGTGACTTTATTGGCAAAGAAATGGAAAAGGAAAGTTTAAAGTTGTTGCAAGAAAAGACGCGCATAGTTGTTTTTCTCCCTTCCTTTTTTATTTTCGTTGTTGTCTTTTTTACAAACTGCTGCAAATTGGCAACACTGTTGACTTGCAGATACTTGTACTGTATTCAAAACACAATAACGCTTAAGGCAGTTCGATATCTTTAGATGCCGCATGACCAGAAATAATATAAAAGACTAAACGAAACTACACAAGTACTCTGTAGAAAGATATATAAAGGAATTGTTGAAGAGAAACTTGAGGTGAGTAGTAACCAATAAAATGCAAGTAAAAATGTAGTATATTAAATTGTAAAGCAGCATTTATCTTTAAAGGCGCAGCCGTAGCTCTGTGGTCAGTGTATTGGACTGCAAGTCAGAGGATCGCGAGCTTAGATCCTGAATAAACCAATATCAAATAATGAACACTTTTTGTCGGCGGCTGCTTTCTCAGCTGACAATAATAGCTGTACCCGTCCTTTAATTTCAGTGTAAGATAAACCTCAATTTATGATAATTCATTATCGTGAGCAGAACTCTGTAACGCTGATCTCTTAAATGATGTAGCTCATGGATTTATAACTACTTACTTAACCCTGCATTACTATCGTCTATTACACTAACGCCACTACTAACTATGGGTGTAATCCACCCACAACTTTTGATTATCTGTTTTACTTATCCATTGAGGTAAAATAAACAAAAATCAAATTTTATCGTAATCAGAACATCATAATATGTAAAAACAAAAATAAATTATTTCATTTTGTTGATTCATTTATTTAATATAAACATTTGTTTATGTGCATCTCATTTCAAGAAAAGAAATATGAAATAAAAAGTTGTATTGGGAAAATAGCCACATCTTGCACAATATTTAAGCTATGTTTCTTGGGCTTAGTGATTTAGAAAGCTAAAAAAATAAGTAATAAATAATTATTTAATAATTTTTTTCGGGTCGAGGTAAAATTTTGCGTAAAAACTCAAACAAAAATCAACAATATACCTGCTACTTTTTAAGGTTACACCGTGCGACAAAAATCAAAAAATTTCCAAACAAACTAGGGGCCAAATGTAGTAAAACTGCGTTTTTTGTTTTTCTCTCAGGCGTCAGGATTTTTTGTTAAAGGACTTTGAAATTTCAAGGATAAGTATGTTTATTTCAAGGAAGTATTTTAAAAATTGAGCGCATTGAAGAATGACATTATTGGTATCAAATGAAAGAGAAAAATCCTTAGAATCTTAGAAAATTTAATTTTTTGGTGCAAAAGCACGCAGAGGTATTGAAAATGTCCTTTTAACTTTAAACTAAACTTTGTCCTTAAATATCCTTGGAAATTTCCAATAGTTTTTTTTAATATATCTTAAGGACTAATATGTACACTTCTATATCCTTGAATTTCGTCCTTCTAACTTTATTAGTTTTAGATATAACAAATTTAATGTTATACAAATTTTGTTACTTATCCTAGAGCATAATTTTTAAGGATTTTCTACTAAGTAAATGGTCTATACGTTATTTAAAAAACAATTGTCGTCAAAAAGTGAATAAAAACATATAAATGTATTTTATAAAAAATACAACTTCATTACTAACAATCGGTGTTAAGCATCCAGCAATTTTATAACGCCACTACTATCGTGGATGTAACACACTCAGTGACGTTTTAAAACAATTGTATAAAAGTATCAGCTTTATTTATGCAACTGCAATGTACTCTAAAAGCTTCCGAAATATGCAAATGTGGATTACATTATATATATAATATATATATCGGTTAAAAAATCTATATTTTACTAAGAAATTGAACTCACAGGGTGGATTCCACCCTGACGATAGTAATGGAGGGTTAATTTGTTTAATGAGATATATGTATGCTTTAAATTTCAATTTCAACTGCACAGCTAATCGATAACTCTACTCGCTATTTAACTACATATGTGCTTATAAATACATACGTAAAGATCAGGTGAGCACTAGAAAACCTAGAAATACATATATGTTACTTGTATGATTGGTTAATGGCATTTCTCGTTTGGGCGCTTTCTGCCGCAATTCATGGCAGTAAAAATTGGCAACACTGTTATGTCAACGCTATTTTACTTCCATTTTAATACTCATTGCCAATAATAAAAAGTTCCGCCGCATAGAGAACTCTGCCTGTATAATGGATGTGGGCCCATAGCAATGTGCACGGCAGAGGAAGAAAATCGAAAGCTGTGCGGGAAGGGGCGGGCCGTGAAGAGACATATAATATGGTAATGTTAGAGTTTTACCATTTCTCTGCGAATGCCACTCCCGACTATGCTTTTCTTCTCCTTATTTCCTGCCATTATTACCGTTACGAGTATTTCCTCTTGCCTCGGCCACTTTGCTCGGTTTTGCCGCCATCTCACTTAACTGTGTACCGACTCGTATTTTCATTTCATTTCCATTCATTTCATATTTTTGTTTGGCTGGCAATTTTCTGCTGCTAAATTGCCAACTAACGGTCCTGACTGCAATGTCGTTTACAGCTTCAAGTGGGTCGCTCGCTGGATTGCCGTTCGTTCAGCAGTCAGCAGTGAATTGTAGCAGTGTTGTTTGACGGCGGCAGTTGCTGTCGTTTTTCAGCTTTCATTTATTTCATTTCCTTTCCTTTCTTTTACATACTTATTTTCTTTTTTCATTCTCGATTTTTCCTGCAATTCTTTAACGTTTTCCACAACTTTTATTTTTTCAGTATTTTAATGATTGCCGTATTGTATTTCAATTTCGTTGAGGTCTGGCTGGTCTGGCTTGTTGGTTGGTTTGTTGGCTGTATGGCTGTGAGGTTAGGTGGATTGGGCGTAGGAGGCTCGCGTATTGTGGCAGCAGTGAAGCTTAAATTAAATAATTGGGTAATTTTTGTTTGTTCGTGTTTGTTGGTGCGGGACTCGAGCAATTCATGGATGAAGCAAGAGCTTGGAGCATAGAACAGAGCAACGAACCAAAATGTGCATACATACATACCTATATAAGGCAGGTATGTACGCGAATACATTAATAGATTTACATATGTACGTACGAAATACGCAATTAGGAAATAAGCAATAAAGTGTGAGCGGCTTCTATGCAGCACTTCCCCTTTGCCACAGCTTGACTTGAGATATTAATTATCTGCATTTCAATTTCGACGGACTGAAATAGAAGCGTACATATGTACATATGTGCGCTCATGAAGAACATTGCAAACGTACAATAATAGGCGTAGATCCACGAATTGAGTCCATATTGTGAGCGCTCTCCCAATGGCAGCGAAATAATCATGTAACTAATTATTTGAATATCATTGTATGCGTAGGTATGTATGTATATACTCTCGAAAAACAGTTGTGCACATGGGCGGAGCACAATTATCCATCTTCGAAGATTGTAGATTTAGGTTTTCGTTCACTCATCCAACCAATTAACGAGGTGGGTCGTTCAACGCAATAAAGATATTGATCATCGCTCTATAAGAAATGTTTAGTGTTTGCCTCATTGAAATCGTTTGCGAAATAACTTTTTTGCCTAAATGGATCGGTAACATTATATATAAGTCGAAAAGGTTTTGTCAAGAATTAAAATTTGTAGTCTTGCAAGTCTTAGTCGTATCTTGTTTTATGGAACCAATATTGCTATTTGCATGAAAACTATTTCAGGCATTTGCGGTACTTGCATCAGTTCGTGCTCCGTTTCACGATCATCTCTTTACTCTCGCGGTTTCTAAAAATCGATTTTTTTTTGCATAATTTCAATCTATATGTATCTGAGAATACGCCACAGAAAGGATTCCGTGAAAATCACATTTCTTTAAATGTTGCTGGGAACCGAAAGGTACCCGTCCCCTGCAAGTTATACAACGTAATTTATCTTTAAACGCGTTTTCCCGAAAGTAGTGTTTTTTTGGCTGCCGAGTAAGACTTTTTATAAAAGTATTAGTCCGATTTCGATAATTTTTTTTTTAATTGTTCAGAAAACATACCGCTATGTTTTCCCGAGTACGATTTTCAAAATTTTATTTTGTTCCGTTTTTATAGCGCCTAATAGGTCAAAAAAAGAGGTGAAAATTGGAATTTTTTACAAATTGTTGCATAACTTTTACACAGTGCAAAATAAAAAAATTCTGTCTCGGGAAAACATAGTCAACGTTACTATGATTGTAACGATTATAAATTTTCTGATTTCAGATCACCCCATTGGCCACAACATTGCTTAAGCGGGACCATTGCAGTTTTAAAATCCATGTCATCAATGGCATTTCAAGGTCGCGGGAGTTTTTTTTTCCTCTTCAAAAATGAAAATTTAAAGGCAAAACATGTATTTCTAAAAATTTTAAAAAAAAATTTTAATTGTATGCAGTAGATCTTTCGTAATGAATTCCCCAAATAACAGCTAAATTTCTTGCCTGAAGCGTAGAGGACCCCCTTAACATAAAAATCAGTAATACTTAAGTAAATTTTAACCAAATCTTTAACTTTTTTTATCTCAGTCTCTTTTTAACCAAACAATCCCTTACCACTAAAAGGTAAGCGGAGCAGGAACTCTCGTTTATAAATAAAAGTCACTGGATGATTTTTATTGATGACTTAAAAAATAAAAGTCACTGACTGATTTTTATTCATGACTTTTTTAAATAAAAGTCACCAATAATTGTTATCATGGGACAATTAAAATAAAAATCGAAAAAACTGTTATTTATAGACTAATATGAAAAAATCAAAAATAATTTTTATTATAAGATTTTTAAAATATAAATAAAAAATAATTATTTCTTTTAATTTTTCCATAAAAATTACAAAAAAAAAGTTTATTGCCAAGTTTGATTCTCGGTGCGAAAAGAATTGTATTGCTATATTTCATTTACTTCTATGACATTTCCTTCATAGTAATTTTTTCAAATAAAGTTTTCATAAATAACTGTTATTTCCGGTTCCTGCTTATAATTAGAGCATACAAGTTAATTGAGTTCTATAAAAGGTGTGCGAAAATAACTACTAATAATTCCAATCGACCCATAAATGTTATGGGGGTGAAACTCTGAATTCTCTGAACGTGCGGCGCTATTTGCTTTAGCGCAATTGTCTGAGTGCGTCTAAAGAAATAAACTTAAACACCAAATTATGTATGTAATGGGTTGATAAATATTTGAACAAACACTTCCACCAATGGTCGGCAACACCAGCAAACTGACAACCCCATCTATTATTTCATAAACGTTCCCCGGTTTTATGAGGATGTTGTGTATAACGAGCGAGGTGTGAAGGGAAAGTCAACGTGCATGTTTGCGTTTTATTGGCACTGCCTATGTGGCAAACAGCAAAAAAAAAGTGCAACACGAAAGTTACCAAATGAATTTTAAAACAATTTTTCACCGTTGCGTGTGCCACGACCGTATTTCGGAAAAGGCGTCGCGAACCGTGAAGTTCGACTGACACTGAATGGATAATGTTTTCAGCAGCGCTCTCCATTAGTGGTGTGGGCTGCTGTTGTCATTGTCGAACGGGTTATGGCGGGCTGGATTGCGGATACAGTTTGTAAGTAGATTGAAAAGTTTCCCCTTTTCGGAAGTCGCCAACGACTGTAAGGGTGTTGTCTGCGCCCAAGGTGGGCCGGCTAAATGTTAATAAAGTACGAGTTTGCATCTCCGTGCTGCGTACGTATGCGTGCTTGCAAGAATTCACATATGTGCCGTATCAATTTATTCGAAATGTTATTGCCATTTGATGGGGCAATGAATACGAAATTAGTAGTAGAAACGGCAGCAGAACATAATGAAATAATCAAATTCACTACACTTTAATTGAAAAATAACTTTGGGTTTACTTTGGGAACGGCGTTTTCGAAATGAAATGTACTGAACTTCGTTTCAGCATTGCAAATAATGAGTTTGATATTGGGCCCGCGACAGCCCGATAACGACACACAGGTTACATAAGCATTATGCGTGCGACCTTGTAATCGCACATAGGTGGAAGGGCCTTGCAGCTTCCTGCTGAGAGGTCAGTCGACGAATGAGCATTTTTCCCCATATTTAGTGTTTGGCTATGAATGGGCTTGAATCCACGTCCCTCAGACTATCGGGAAACGCGCAAGCTATGCATATATATAGTGAAATGAGTATAATTGAATAGTGTAAATTGTACTAATTCCTTATTCATCGCCCATGGGTGATTCATCAAAAATGTGTACAATTTCTGAAAACTGACCACTTTCAACAAGATCTCGAACGTATGTAGTTAAAGTATACATAACAACCCCGCAATAGCAGACTTACAAACTACATATATATTAAATTTCTATTCACACTAAAAAGGGCAATTTCCACATTTTTGAAATTCATCGAATAATTGTGGTAAATTGCAGTATTTATTTATAATTTCACAGCATTTTCTCACTCATAGGAGACAAGGGAAAACGCGTTTGGCACATTTTACGTTTTTCTAGGTAACTTTTTAATTAGAAAACTACAAGTTCAACATTGAAGTGTTTAAGTAAACACTTGGAGCGTCGTCGCTGTTGTCTACAAAAAAATATTTTCTTTACATGACCCACAAAAAAGGAAGAGAGTAGAAAAAGGGAGAGATGAAAAGATTTGAGGTGGCAATTTCGAGTAGGCAAAGACAGACAGTCGGCAGTTAGCAACCGGTGGTGGACAAGTGGCCGTTTTAAACACTTGTTGGCGGTATTCCTCTCACTTTGCTCTTTCATTGCTACCATAGTTTTGTTCGTGTATGTTTTTTTAAGTACAATGAATGATCTTTTGCCGAATTCAATTTGAGTTTTCAGTGAATTCTTTCATACATTCCGTTGTCGACTTTGAAGCAACCAATTATTACAATTCAAACTGTGTTCACTATGCACAGATCGCACTGGCCGTTTAAGGAATTATAAATGATGAATTTTATAAATAAATTTATGATGCCATTAATCAAATATTTGAAGTGTTTCAATTTCTTGGAAGATAAACTCAAAGTTTCGGCAAGTAATGAACTTTATAGTTTTTTCTTGCATCTCTTGTTCTTTGCGGCCAATTAACGTCGCCAAAGCTTAAAGCAATATGAAATGAAATTTCATAATAGCCTTCCTACATATGTATATAGATGACTCTTTACATTATTAATTTTACATTCGATGTTTCATGTCCTCATTGTCGTGGGATCGGAACAAAGTCCTTACTCTTGGCACCTACTCGTACAACAATCCTCTCTCATTTTGCTGCGAATGAAACAGGAAAGCTGCACCGAAGAGAATAACAGCAGAAAAACTGGTATAAAGGATAAAGTATTTAAATCATGCTTGGAGTTCTCTTCAGCCTCTTGTCTTTTTATAATTGGGGTTTTCTAGGAAGTGCGCCAAGATGCAACGCAAAGTAAACAACCGCGTCTGCAACCGCAAGTGCTGATGGGCAACTATGAGTTAACAACGTGCCACTTCTTGGATGAGTGAACGAGTAGAACGTTGTATGCGCGGCTCGGTGCCATATGTTAATTCTTCACGATTCGCCTATCATCTTACACGTCAGTCAAACTTCAATTCTCTGTTTCATTAATAGTAGTGATTCCTGTCTACACTTTCCACTCGTGTGTAGGCTTTATTTACTTAGTGAGTATCAAATGTTGTCGTTGTGTTGCTTTGTTCCCAGAGTGCATTTCTAAGAAGAGTGCTAAAGTATTTCCCAGCACTCTCTTAGAAAAAAGCAGGAACAGCGGTGGAAATACACCTCGGCGTCGCCGCTTATTGAAAAATCAAGAGGTCCATGAGTTGAAGCAGTTCCAAGAGTTGCATGTATGTACATGTGTACATATCATAATTATTATAAATATAGTTATTGCATTTGGACGAAAATTGGTCCAGCTGCAGAGTGATGGATTTTATCATATCATAAAATGTCACACACACTTAGCTGCATGATGTCAATGTTTCCGACAGAAACCGAAGAGATAGTTGACTCGGGTAGAAATGTGTGTTTGGCTGAAAAAATATATTTTGTGTCCTACAAATAAAAATAAATTAGAAAAAAGCTCCGAATATTTTGTGTACATACATAGAATTTGGAAATGAAGAAGTAAATACCTAAGTTATGACTATTGACCATCGACCGTGACAGTTATAAGTTTTATTATAAAAATCAATGTTTAAGAGTTATTTTTTTACTTTTATTTAATGACTCAACAAATAAAAGTTATTTTTAATTTATATGTTAAAAATCCTATAATAACAATTATTTTTGATTTTTTTCTTATTAGTCCACAAATAACAGTTTTTTCGATTTTTATTTTAGTTGTCCATGATAACAATTATTGGTGACTTTTATTTATCATCAATAAAAATCATTCAGTGACTTTTATTTGTAAAAGTCATCAATAAAAATCATTCAATGACTTTTATTTATAAAAGTCATCAATAAAATTCATTCATTGACTTGTATTTATAAAAGTAATCAATAAAAATCATTCAAAGACTTTTATTTTTTAAGTCATCAATAAAACTCAGGCAGTGACTTTTATTTTTTAAGTTATCAATAAAAATCATTCAGTGACTTTTATTTTTAAGTCGAGTTTATTTTAATATCGAAATATATATACATTCTTGATCGGCTTAACAAGACCTGTCTTGACAAATCTGTTTTCTGGAAGAATCATAACTTTTGCATGCATTAATGAAAATGAATTTTATATTGCGACTTAAAAAATAAAAGTCACTGACTGATTTTTATTGATGACTTTTATAAATAAAAGTCACTGCATGATTTTTATTGACGACGTAAAAAATAAAAGTCATGGAATGATTTTTATTGATGACTTTTATAAATAAAAGTCACTGAATGATTTTATTGATGACTTAAAAAATAAAAGCCACTGACTGATTTTTATTGATGACTTAAAAAATAAAAGTCATTGAATAATTGTTATTGATGACTTTTATAAATACAAGTCAATGAATGATTTTTATTGATGACTTTTATAAATAAAAGTAATTGAATGATTTTTATTGATGACTTTTATAAATAAAAGTCAAGGAATGATTTTTATTGATGACTTTTATAAATAAAAGTAATTGAATGACTTTTATTGATGACTTTTAAAAATAAAAGTCAATGAATGATTTTTATTGATGACTAAAAAAATAAAAGTCTCCAATAATTGTTATCATAGGACAACTAAAATAAAAATCGAAATAAAACTGTTATTTGTGGACTAATACGAAAAAATCAAAAAATAATTGTTATTAAAGGATTTTTAAAATATAAATAAAAAATAATTCTTATTTTTTAATTTTTCGTAAAAATTACAAAAAAAAGTTTATTGCCAAGTTTGATTCTCCGTGCGAAAAGAAATGTATTGGTATATTTAATTTATTTGCATGATTTTTCCTTCATAGTAAAATTTGCAATTCTATTTTTCATAAATAACTGTTATTTCCGGTCCCTGCTATTGACAACAAAGTAAATTTGCTTTCAGTTAAGTGACACAGTAGCGCACACAGGACGAGTTTTGGGGGATAAAACTCTTCAAATAGAAAAATGGAAGTGAAAATATGTGAAAAATATGGTGTCAAATGGATTCCTGTATGCGCCACTGTACATGTATAATATTAATTATGTGTGTATCTGTCGTCAGTTCCAAATTTGAACAATTCATAGCATGTAGTATTGAGCTTCAGTCTAGGAATCTATTGCCTTTCCTTTTCGGACGTTTCCTTCTTCCACCAAAGTCCGGGTGCATCTTTTTCACACTTTCTTTTTAGCAACAGAGCAACGTTTTGTGCTATCCTTCCAGTAGTAAAGTAATTGTTGTTGTGGTAATGTTATCCTTGTTGTGTCCTTTTTTGCTCAAGTGGAACCAAATGCCACCGAATGCGCTTCTTGTGGTTACACTTGAAGTGAGTAGACATTTTTTTTTGGGAGCAAATGTTTTTGTAGAATGTTTTCATGTTCTGGGTTTGTCGTATTTGTTGTAAGGACGAGTCAATACTTTGTAGTACGTATGCTGCTGACATATGTTGTAACTACTTGAAGCCCTATTAGTATCCATTATTCTCAACACAAGTATGCATCTCGTTCTTCTTGTCAGTCAGTGTCACCTGCTCTCACTTATGGCTTACACATTTTTCCTCAATATCACCTTTTTGGCATTTTGGTGTGAATGCGTGAAGTGGTCTACCATTTCGTTAACACATTTTTTCGCATTTTCAAATTGACCAATTGACTCGTTCGCCAGAAACTAAACATTCACATCCACATCGTCATCGTCCGTGTCCTCGTCGGCAACCCATCATTAGTTCAAGTTGAAGTGCGGCTTGTCAGCAATTATATCTCCCTCTTGTTATTGTTACATCTTCTATTTATTCTACATTTACTATATTATTCTTGGAGGGTGTTGAGTACCCAATACGATGCAAAGAATAGCGCCGGTGGTGGGTGTTTATCGGTTAGCGCGCATTTATGCTGTATTAAGGTGAAAAGTGTCCTCAAGTGGTGGGTAGCTATTAACCTTTGCTTGATTCATTTGGGGGTAGCAACCTTTACGCACATTTCTGCCAGTTCGTATTTATTAATTTATAAAGGGAGGAGTGTACGTAGATATAATAAGATAAAAGTGACCGACAGTTAACGTTGAGTTATGTGGCAGTATTTTCTATTATTTATACACTTAACAGTTTGTAGTATTATTTAGTGGTATGTTATGTTGTTACTTTCTCTATAATACATATAAAAATTAGTTTCTAACGTAGTTGAGTTTAGTCAATTTTGTTAGTGGTGAGTAAAATTGTAATTTCGTTGTCCACATACATAATATCTTGTCTATATTTCACATATTGCCTGAATATCCAGTTCTGTTTTATTTTAGTCTGCGACTTTCATATTTATTTATTTATTTTTTTTTTAGTCATAAAAAAAACAAATTTTGTTTTACAGACTCTTAAAAAACTAGATGAAGATTAATTGTTATATGTATTGATAAGTAACTAATAAAAGTAACTAATAAGCAGTGCTTGGGAACGACTGCCGGACGTTATTACTGCATATGGTACACCTCCTTGATTTAGAAGTCCTCAGATTTTACTCAACAAATTACAAATTGTTTGTCCCCTCGAAGTAATCCCTATACCAGCGCTTAATAAGCAGTACTACCATACTGGCTTATTCGACACACAAAATATTGCACAAAAAAAAATATTGAGAATAAGTTTGTTTGAATTATTTATAATGTGCACACAAATGTTTTAAAGCAGCGTTCGCTTAACACTAGAATGCCCGAAAATCTGACCTACCTAAAATGCTCATATGTAGTCATTTTGACTACAATATTGTTTAATAACTTTTTTTAACTTTATTGGTTTTTAAGTAGCAAATATGAATAAATGAGCACACGAGATTAAATTTTTTAGATTTTTTATGGTTTACAAAGTAATACAAAGTATATATAAATGGCGTTACACATAAATGGGGAAAAAATGGAATGAAATATGGAATTTGTGAATGAGTTTTGTGAGTGAATTTTGGATTGAAAAACTTGGGAATTGCCACAGCCGAATATGCATTTTTTTTTTAAATGTTTGCAATTATTTGATTATTATTATTATTTTCATATTTCGCTATTGAAGATGCATATTTGTCAGTAAGAAATTGACTTTTGATGAAAATTGTTTATAGGTAGTCAAAATGACTCCTTTTGGGCATTTAAGGTAAATTTTGCAAAATTGGGGTAAAAAATTTTTTTACAATATTTTTAATTTATTTATTCCATTTAGCTTTAAAAATTAGTAAAAGTTACAAAAGATATTTTTTTAGAAAGCGATGCAATAAAAGTTATTTACAATAAAAGACCTTAATGTAGTCAAAATTACTACCTTGGGCATTCTAGTGTTAAAGCTTATGAGCCAAAACTTCTCTTGGAGTGTGTGCGCATTTCACAAATGGATGCGCGCATTTCGATTTAACACCTTCGTAGTCAGCGCCGAACTTAACGCGCTCAACCCAACCCAACACAGAAAACAATCTAACAGCTACGTACACAATGCGTAAAAATTAGTGTCCGACCGAAACAACTTTTTTGGGCCGAAACCGAATTTCGTTTTTTTTTTCATATTCGGCCGAAACCGAACCTTTCTAGTTTACGAAGTTTACTTTTAGTAAATAAAGAACAAACAGACAAACCTAACATAAAAAAAAATACTTATTTATAAAAACAATTCATTCATTTCTTAAAAACATAAACATAAAAAAATTACCCTTTCGTACCTTACTCGCTAAGATTCAAAATTAAATAAATTAATATTATATGCTAAACAAAAGTTTATTTACATTGGTGGCATCTAAATTACTCTTCCTTTCACTATATATCTGCTACACAATAAAATGTAAAAAAATATTCTAGAAAGTTTCAAAAATGGCCGAAACCGAAACCACTTATTTGGGCCGAAACCGAAACCGAATATTCGGTCGGACACTAGTAAAAATTGACAGCAACTTAAGCAGCATTGCCAATTCAGAGCGCCTAGTTAACGCTCATACAGGGTGGTAATTTTGAAGAGCCGGTGCAAAATGAGTGACTAATTAGAAATTTAGTAATCGTATCTGCTATTTTTATACAGACTGGGCATTTTTTTGCCGTTTGCAGACGATGAACTTCCAAATTGGGGCACCTGTTGGCCTGTAGGCTTCAGACTCAGTACTTGAATACTCTTTACCGTGACTGTTCTCATTTGAATAAATTACGTTGTATTTTCCCAAAACGGGTTTCATAATGGGTTCAATTATGGATTTCATTTAAAGAAGAGGCACTGGCGCTTCGGTGTGTACTTGCCGCACCAGTCGCTGTGCTTAGTGTGCTTAATTAGCGTCAACTGACGCATGTCAATAAAGCGGAATGGATTAATGAGCAGTGTGGTGTCTAATGGAGGGAGAACAAAGCGAAAGGCGAACCTAACGGTAAGTTTTGACAGTCGTCAAGCGAATACTTTTCAAGTCAATATACGCAAATACTTTTACCTATGTTACACCATTTGGACGCCTTCAGAGCTCGTATATACAGTCGTGTCTGGATATAGTGAACTAATTATTGCAAGTGCTGTTGGGGTTGTTCACTATATCAAGGTTAACATTTTTGTTCAAAAACTCGTTTTATTTGAAAAAATTTTTGTTCAATATTTAGAGGCTCCATATCAAAATTTGGGTGTTCTCTATATCGAGGTGTTCACTATATCGGGTGTTCACTATACCCAGACACGACTGTATTTGTATAAATTTTAGAATTATTATCAGAGACCTAAAATAATTATTATCCATATTTTTGGGAATAAAAAAATTGCCCTAATTTAAGAAATTTCTAAAATTATTGCTTTATAATAATTATTCCCAATAAGAAATTTTTTACGTCGCCTATAACTATTATCATGTAATTATTATTTTTGAGTTGCATAATAACTATTATAAGTAACAAATATATTTTTCGTTGTCGATAATTATTATTTTGGGATTTTTGTTTTTTACATTGCTTCATAACTTTTATTTATGACTTTTCTTATTTACGTTACCGATAACTATTATTTTGAGACATATTTTTTTTTACGTTGCTTCATAACTTTTATTTATGATTTTTATTTAATTTACGTTGCCGATAACTATTATTTTGAAAAACAAATTTTTTACGTTGAATTACTACATTTTTGGATATGAATTAATTTTTAATTGTTCTAAATTGGCAAACGCAAATTAACTGTAGAAACCTAATTTCCACCCACAACTAAACAATTAAAAATCAATTCATACTCAAAATGTGGCAAGGCAACGTAAATAAAAAAAACGTAAAAAAAATTGTCATTCAAATAATAGTTATCGGCAACGTAAATAACAAAAAAATCAAAAATAAAAGTTATGAAGCAACTTAAAAAAAATTTTCTCAGAATAATAGTTATCGGTAACGTAAATAAAAAAAGTCATAAATAAAAGTTATGAAGCAACGTAAATAAAAAAAATCCCAAAAAAATAATTATCGAGAATGAACAGATTATTTATTTTTCATAACAGTTATTATGCAATGTAAAAATTAATTGTCACAAATAATAATTATAATCAACAAATAAAATTGATGTTGCATTGTAATAGTTACATTGCAATTAATTTCTTAAAAAACTTATAATAGTCAAGTCCCTGATTATTATTATTATTTAATTATATTTATAAAATTATTCTAAAGATCATGTGTATAGATTATAAATAGTGACATCCTATATGTTTTTAGGGCTCTGATCGGAGCTCATTCGAATTGAACGAATTATAGGCCGGCGAGTGGATAATTCATTCAATTTCTATGCAAGAACTAATACCTACTATTAGCTTCTAATATGTTTTGGGTTTCAAGCTGATCATTTATTGCCTTAAATGGACCTACTGTGAAAAGGAGCAAGTCAAAAAGATGTGTGTGCAAATATTCGTATTAATAGTGTAACCACCAACGTGTCCCGCCTCGTCTTTGTCGTGACTATGTTCGTGGTGCATAGAGCATAATGCGGTAGGGGGCGACGCAATAGGCTGCTTCACATTTTGCCGTCATCAGGCATGTTCATTCTGCACTGCAAAAGTAAAATGTGCAAAAGTTTATGCAGAAAGCATAAAATTGTCTAACACATTTCTGTGTTGGCTGGCAAATGGTGAGGCTGTTTTCCACCCGTTGATTGCATTGTTTTAAATTATTTTGCGCTTCTTCCTCTGCTTGTCTGTTTTTTTTTTTGCACCCACTCGTGGCATCCATGAAGCTTATTAGAGGCTGCAATGAATGTGTGTATGCGATGGGAGGTGTAGAGTGTTGCCACTTGAATTCATTTTTTGTCACGTATTCAGTGGCAGTGTGTGTGGATTTTCCAGTGGTGGCGGTTTTGTTTGGTTAGCACAATGTTAAAAAATGTGAATTTTCACGGCAGTGCATACAAGAAAATAAGGCCTACGCTAACAATAATAATTTCTCTAAAATTCTATTTGGTAATGCAGTTTTTAATTAGGTTTGGGTATAAATGACACTTAACCCTCTCATGACTCTGCTCTGAGATGCTGAATTTTCTTGTAACTTTTGCCGCAACTCCGATTTTCTCCGTCTTTTGTTGCAAGTGTTGTTGTAATTGTTGTGGTTGTTGATACTAGTCTTGCCACCGTGTTGGTTGTTGCTCAAGTTAGCCCTCTTCTACTTAGACAAAAACGGAGAGAGCAAAAACGAAAAGAAAATATGAAAAAATTGCATTGCGCCGACATTGAGGTTCCCTCAAGTGCACCCAACGGATGATGAAAAGCAACAAGAAAATGCAAGTGCATAGATAAGAAAGTCTTATAGAAAGTGGCCGGTAATTAGCTGCGTTTGCGCTTGTCGTCTTTTGCGTAGGTAGGCGTGTTTATTAAGTAAGACTCGAACGAGTAACGGCAGACTTCAATGTTAATAAAAAACTGCCTGAAAGTATGCCTTAAAGTTCTTTAAGGAGAGTTCAGAAGAAGAATGTTCAGAAAGAAGCTATAGATATATATAAAAATCGCGATATCATAAATCTTCATCACCGATAAAGATGTTTCATAAATTTTGTTCTAGTTGACTATTGAAATCGGGGAAAAGTGTTGTATTCGATTAAACACGGCGTTTGACATTGGTTTCAAGACGGATTTCAAAATATGAATATGCATTAGCATCAGAGGCGCTCACTGGATTTCATTTTGGGAGGGGTTTCGTAGACAATTTTTGAGGCAAATACCGTTTGAAAACATGTTTATCATTAAATTGCATTTCGCCATCAACTACTATGCTACTATCTCTCGATTATGAGGAAGGTTTATAAAAAGTTTTGTTTTTATATTATTTTCATTAAAAGCTGTTGGCATGAACCTGTTATAAATTCAATTTAAAAATAAAATTTCAAAATATATAACCTACAACCAGCATACTTTACCCCTCATGCCCAGAATTTTAAAATAAACGTAAACCCAGAAGAGAGACTGTTAGGCTCATATGAACTAAACTACTGAAAAACTCAATTAATTTAACTTTTTCAAAAAAATTCAAATTAAAATTAGGAAAAAAATCAATTTTGCAGCTATTCACCGTTACTTGATAACAAGCGTGTACGTTTATTATTTTTTTTAATAAGGGTACTGTAAAAACGATGTAAAATAATATTGCTTATAGAACTTTTGTAAATTGAAAATTTAACCCAATATTACCATTTTTAGTAGTAAAAAGTTATCAACAATTTAGATTAAACTGAAAATTGCCCCACCTAATTAAAAGAAGTTTAAATTGAACATTAACTTTTAGAACTTTATTGTAATTATTTATTACGTCCACACAACACAGTACTGAATAACGAAATGCTGTGTTAATAATAAATAATAATCGGGTATTCCCCGTAAAGTAAACAAGCCATGAAGTAGAGTTGCCGTATAGATAAGTTTCTGAAAGACACTGTATAAATTAAAATAAAAATTTTTTTTGGGATTCGTGCTAGAACAAAAAATTCGTGTAAAAAAATGTATTTATTCTTATTGGTGAACCGCGTTATTTCAAAATCGTGCAAAAAAAAAGACCGTGTAAAAAAGAGTTGGGTGTATCTTTTCCTATCTGTACCCTCATTCCAGTAAGAACGTGTTTTGAGCCATATGACATATGTCGCATTATCAGCAGTATCAATCAAACGTATAAAGAAAGCTAGAGGCCATTCATAGGTTTGCGTTTTTTTATATACCCATCATACAAATTTGGTTTTTTTCTGAGTGTACGAACCCCGCATCCAATGAACTATCGGCTTATTCCTTACTGGTGAACTAGTTGGTCATTATTGCATTTGTTTTTGTAAGGCTCACTCAGTTTTTCAACACCTTTTTTGAAAGACCCACAGCTCCTTGATTACCGTCTTTGCATGTGTATGGCATTTCAGGAAGCACCATCGCACTTCCATATTCCCATTACATATTTATCGGTATTGAAAGGCATAAACTGTTAGTGAAAATCAACTTTGGCAAGGCATAAATTCTTCATAATATGTCGTATATTGTAGTAACTATTTTCAAAAATTTGCCGACTAGAGCAGTGCTAGGCTCAAAAACTGTGAACTTGACACAATATGTTAAAAATGCACCTAAACATGAAAAATAAAAATATTCTTCCATAAGGTGGGCAAAAAGTCAAGAAATTCTGAGTAAATTTGAGTTTTTTGTTCAAATGAGCTTCTGAGACTCACTTCTGGGGTTTCGTTGCATTTTTTTTAAATTGTAAAAAAAAAGTCAAAATACTGTCAAAAAAGTTACATTTATAAATTTAATATAATTCTAACATTCCATTAGAGGATTACATAAAAAAATTGGAATCGAAAATCTGTTGGTATAGGATTTATCCTAAAATCTTTAGTGAGACTGTGAGGCTCACTTCTGGGAATTAGGGTTAACATAACATAATTGCCTTGGCCATCCAATTACGTAACTACTTGTTTTGTGCGTTCGCATTTCTACGCTTTATGCCAATTTCAAGTTGGCAGTTTTTCATGGATAGTAATAGCTGAGTAGTGACTTAAATTCACAATGCTTCGGCTCGTGATCCAATGCACGGATTGCAATTGATTGAAACATATTTTAGTTTAGTAATCGGTATCGGCATTTCATAAGGCCGATCTTTATGAGATCGGTCGTCTTTTGTTAGCAGAAGAATTTTCTTATCACCTTCAGCTTGTTCGCTCCTTCATATTTTGGAGTAACTGACTGTTAACCCTTTCGACCCAGAATTTTATCCTGTGTCTCGATATTACATTTTGGTATTTATATTAAATCGTGAAACATTTGCCGAAGAAGTGTGCATACGACGTTTGAAGTGGCCACGCCTCTTTGTCAGAGTTCTAGAGCTAGTTTAGTTTTGAACATTTTTAGCTTAAAACGGTTTAAATAAATTGTGCATCAATATTTTTTAATTACAGAAAAATTATATAATATTTATGGAAAAATACAAAATTATCACTTTTTGATTTTATTTAACCATTATTAAAGAAACAGGGTCTTGCTCAAACGCGCCCAATTCGTAGACTTCAATTAGAACACAAACTTTCCCTTATATCGCTGCAAATTATTGGAAATAATTTTGGGGATAACAGAAAAAAATGTTGTAATTTGCTTTGAATTCACTTCTAAAAATATTCAGTTGTTGGTGCCTACTTAAATTAAACCCATAAATCAATCGTAGCATTTTCTATAAGATGACAAATAGGTGAAGTTGCTCTCTGGCAACTTTGGGGTCGAAAGGGTTAAGATTTCAGCTTATGCACTACTTCACTTTTTCATAAATTACACCAGAGCCGGTGTTAGCACCACTGGTCACCAGGGCGGGAGGTCCCTTTAAGAGGAAAGGGGGACTGCGACGCCAGTCTATGTTTCCAACTTAAACCAGTTAAAATTTATTTAATTTAATTTATTAGTTAATTATTATTAAGTTGTATATCATATATATGTATATCATTATGCCCATGTATGAATGTTTCCAAAATTTGTTTTTAGCGTAAAATTTCGCACACCCAAAACAATATCGAGGCAGTCAGATGCAGAGATACACATGGAATTAAAAAATCGGTAGAAGTGTGAGTTACCATCAATTCCAATACATGAGCAATCAGCAGTCGCATAAAAGCGACTCTATAGGAATTATGGGTTTTGAAGACTTACCAGCGAATTGGTTGCCGAAGTGCTGCTGAAAATGGCCGCGAAACTCATGCGGCGTACTAAAGCCCGGCGGCAAAAAGCCGCGTAGGTATGCCGCCGCTGCTAGTGTGGTCATGTGGTGATGATGCGCCGCGTTTAGTTGGCCGGCGTGGTCCGCATAGCCTGCAGCAGCATAAAAATTCGCCGGGTTAAAAATTGGCAACTGACAGTGTGCGGTGGCGGCCGCAGCCGCAGCAGCGGCTGTTAGGCGACTCACATCCGGCGATATGGAGCGCGAGTCGCGTGGTCGGCCGCCGTGTGAAGAAGCGGGTGAAATCGGCGCTATATTTGCCTCAGAGGCGGTAGGTGTGGCGGCAGTGGGCGGCGGTGTGGATGTGCTGCTGTGGCGTGTGCTGCTGGTGCTGTGGTGTTGCTGCTGTTGCTGCAATTGTATCGGTTGCTGTTGTTGCGGCTGATGCTGCTGATGCAACGACAATGGCAGCGATAATGCGTGTTGCTGTTGCTGCTGTGTTTGTTGTTGTTGTTGTTGATGCTGGTGGTGGTTGAGTTGCACTTGCTGATAGCTGGCCGCCGCTGCAGCTGCCGAGCCCACACCCAAGCCAAGTATTTCTTGGATGGCGAAGGGAGTGCGCATTTTTGTCGCTTGCATTTTTGCCGACGGCAAATTGCAGTGCTCTGAATGCACTATTTTGGCAACTGGACCCGCTCTACGAGCACGACCCGATGTACGTATGAATTGGGTTTAGTGGGTTGAAGAAGACTTTAACATTCCTAGCACCAGTTTGGCTGTCCGATGAGGCTGGAATACACATTCATTTGTTTGGCTTTTTAGTTAAAAAACTTTCCGTGCAAAGAGGACGACAATTTTATAAGTACTACACTTTCATACAGATTTGGTTATTTGGTTACTTTTAAAGTGGGTGATTCAACATCAGAGCTTTTTCTTTAGGAAAATTGCAAAAATTCCCATTAGGCAATCAGCACTGACTTGCAAACAAATTTTGTTTGTTTGTCTCTGAACTGCTTCGATGTCGTTACGAAGATTGTTTGCAGCGATTCTTTGCAAATCGGCTGTTTATTAAAATCAATTCTTCACTTGCAGTGCTCTTTACTACAATCTTCTTTGTTGCTTCTCCCTTCCAAAACACATTTACACATTTTAGAGTTCAGTTCTTCCGAATTTAAGTGTTTAGTTGGAATTTATTGTGGGCTTTTTGACTTTGATGTTTCCATTCATTGCAGTTGAGTGTATTTTAAGTTAAGTGTATTTTAAGAACGCCTATTCAATTTTCAAACATTTGAAACGAACATTTCAATAACTTTAAGCACATCACACATAAGATTCAATAAGTATTAACACTTTTATTTAACCATTCCATTTAAGATTCCAATTCTATTAAGGAAAATATTGCACTGTCTGGTTTGATTTTGCTTTATTTATTGTTTGTACCGCTGCACTTTTTCGCAGAACCCCTTAACGAGTTAACGCACTCTAAATGCTCGTATCGTGGCGTGCACATGTGTGTCTGTCCGTTTGTTTAATTGGAGTGAATGTTTGAAATGAGGCGTCAAGTGTTACAATTTCGTTTTCAAGAGATTTTCGGGGCGTAACATGAAGCTTCGGTTCGATCACATGGGCGATTTTTAATTGGCCGAAAGCCGCGCCGTGAAGTGTATGCAAATATGACCACTTTTTACAAAATATCACTTTTAAAAATGTTCTCGCTTTCACCAGCAACGGCACCAATTTAGTCCATTTGCCATGCAGCAGCACCAAATGAGGCAGCTTTGTTTCAAGTAACTTCTTCAAATCAATTAAGTATCTACGCCTTCTTCAGTTTTTAATCTCACAAATTGAACACAAAAGGGCAGACTGCAATTATCTTTTGTCTGTTGCGCTCTCTTTCCTCGGACGGTGTGCGCTGAATCAGCGTGACGCACGTGCGTTATGGTTGGTGTCCTTTTAATTCTGCAACTACCGCCACCAAAACGCTCAACATACACCAAAGTACCAAACGGAACTGAAAGCTGCCTGCCTGCCGGCTGCCGAATGCTGCAGCCAGTGAGTGCGCAGTCCATGAGCGCGCACTACGCCATCTTTTGCTCCATCCGTGGCAGTAGAGCGAGTGAAACGACCTGCGCCGAGCATGCCATTTCAGTCTAGCAAGCGCTTTACCTTTCCAGTTTGAGGGGCAGTCGTCTCGTTTCCCATTAGCGACGAGTATTACCAAAATTGTCAGCGCACCGTCTCTTTGGAATTCTTCCAATTGCGGCTGTTTCGCTCTGGCGCAACTGGCTGCCGTAAGGTGGTCGCCGTCAGTTCGGGAAGTGCTCACGCATAGTGTAATCGCTCGTACGTGCGAATGCGGCTGGGCGCATGTGTGGGTGAAAGCGTGTGCACTGCTCGCGCGGTGGTGCTGTTTGCAGTGCTCCTTAATTACTGCCGAAGAACTGCTGCTGCTTGCGCCGCACCAGCTTACACTACTCGCATTGCTTTGTGGGTAATTGTGATTTTTAAAGATAAATTACCTCCAAATTGCCTTGTCAGCTGCATAAAAATTCAAATGCACTTGACAATTTTTTTGATTATTATCCTTTGGTACCTAAAAGCAGCTCAACATACAGTTTGTCAAGTAAATGTTTGCAAAGTTAAAAAGGTAGAACAATTATTTTGAAAAGCTTATAAATATGAATAACAGAAATTGCAATATTTTGAAATTTTTTTAAGATATAGATTAATAGTAATGTCTATTTGATACGCGAAAACAGTGTAAAAAATCAAAAAAGGAAATGAAGCTTTACTTCAAATCGTCAAAAGATTCGTCTTCCTTCAAAACCAAGATTGCATTGAAAATTTGGCGCCATACAGTTCCGAACAGTTTCATGAGATACATCAGTTCCGCATTCTATTTTCATATCCAAAGCCATTTCCCTTATTGAGATACGGGGGTTTTCACGAACTTTTCGGATGATTTTTCTTTCTTCTCTGTCAGACAGTTTTCTGGGTCGTCCAGGAGATACTTTCAAATCAATTCGCCTTTCATTACGCGAATCCAATAGACATTACTTTGATACTATAAGAGAGTGAAATATTAAATTAATCTATATTGTTCAAATAATTTCAAAATATTGCAATTGCTGTTATATTATAAGCTTTTCAAAATATTTTTCTACCTTCTTTAAATTTGCAAACATTTACTTGACAAACTGTATCTGTGGTCAAAAGCAAATCACTCAAGTTCATGCGTATTATTTTGGGCAGCACGTTTTAAAGGAATATGCTTAATACCCTTAACTGAATGCTTTCCTAAGTGGATTTAAGAGCTAATTCTTTTTGACCACATACTTATGTATGTTTGAATTCCAGAGCACACTCTCCTCTACATTCAACACCAGCAAAGCATCTACCAGTGCAGGCTTAAAAGTGACCATTTGCTTAGGGTCGGCAATCGGCCTAGAACTGTATATCCTTTCCTCTTAGGTATAAAATGGTCCAAGTTGCGGGAAGCTCGAACATAGTCCCACATAGATATCTATATAAGTTACTTCATATTTACGTTCTGGGCGAAAAGTCACTTTACAACTGCTTTCTGCAACAAGTTTCTAGATAACTTGCACATACAGTACTTTTCGCTTAAAGCAAACTTCGAGGGACTGGGCAAAATGGTTCGTTTTAACCGAAAGTTCGCTGAAGGGGACCGTAATAAGCAAAAACATACAGCGCGTACTTTTGAAATTGGTTCGTTTTAGGCGGTAAATCGTTTTAAACGGGTTCGTTATAAACGAAAAGTACTGAAGGTTTTTTGTTGAATATCTAATTAAAAATAATTTAATCATTTACATCATTTGAGGAACAGAATGAGGCAGACTTAATAGTCTTTTCTCACTTTTCGTTGTGGTCTCCAATTTTAATGCTTAATTTCCAAAAAAATTCTGGTAGTTCTGACAACGCCCCTGACTTAACATTAGACCCAGATTCCACCTCTTATATATATACAGTCGTGTCTGGGTATAGTGAACACCCTATATAGTGAACACCTCGATATTTTGAACACCCAAATTTTGACATGGAGCCTCTAAATCATGAACAAAATTTTGAAAGCAATTTCAAGCAAAAAGTAAAAGTGTATTTTAAGCAAATAAGACGAATTTTGAACAAAAATGTTAGCCTTGATATACTGAACAACCTCAATACAGTGAACAGGCCTTGCAATTATTAGTTCACTATATCCAGACACCACTGTATATATATTTTACATTTATATTGACTTGAACTTGGGGATTTGTCGAAGAAGATTGTAACGGGTCCCTTTTCATCTCCATAATCATCGACTTTGCCCCCCTATCCGCAATGTCAGGAGTTATTTTAACTAGATTTATCTGATTAATGGTCTAAGAGTTTTCCCGATTAAGATTAAGAGCTCTTAGAACTTCGAACCTTTAAATATGTCCTATATTGTCTTTTGTTCTTTATCTTATTTCACGTATAACTTTACAAATAATGAACATTGGCAAGACAAAATATTCATTCAATATAATTATTTAAACAAACACCCCACTCGGGGAAATCTAAAGTGGCATGACACATAATAATGAATAATAATACATAATTACATTGTCGTAATATAATTACCCACACCAGTGGCTTATGTATTGAACGCACTGCCCGATTTCTGACTAGACTAGACTATCTATAAAAATTATTGTGAAGAGCAATCAAACAATACAGACTTACGTACTGCTCTATATTAAACTAAACGAATAATAGTAGTCTCCACAATTATGTATGCATGCATATGTGATGGTCACCCTTTTTCCATAGCAGTTCACCAACTCCCATCAGCTGTTTCCATGTGCACCGTTCTCCAATAGGACTACTCCTCTCAATTTGAGCAGTCGGTAAATCCATTTTCCCTAATTTCCGCATTACTCTTATTTCCTTTATCTGCCGTTTCACTTCCGGTTATTCTGATTATTATTGTTGTTATCGGCTTGAGCTCATTTCGCGGCGCCGATTTTCCCCAACTCATTCCCCAAAGGTTCCAGCCAATTGTTTTCAACTGCTACTCTCTGCTTTTGCGACTGCCGATTTCCAGTCTTATTCATCGTGTTGCTCCTATTGCTGGCATTCTTGTTGTTGTCATTGTTGTTATAATTGTTGGTGTTATTGTTGTTATTGTCTAGGAAACATGTTAATTAAGAAATTTCCACTTTGGTCCTGCCAATTAGTCAAGTTTTATCGATTAGCTCTTGCCTGTATGCGGTGTGTGTGTGTGTGTGTGGGTGGGTGTGTGTGGGTGTGTGAGTGTACGTCTGCGCTGGCGGTGTGAAGGCAAAGAACGAGTGCTTTTACACTTGACTGCAGGGAGTTAGTTCCTGGGCGGTATTTTAATGATGGATGGTGCAACTGACATGAAAAGCGGAATGTTAAAATTGTTTTGCATGGTTCACTTTGACTTAAAGTTTTTTTGTTCTCACCAGTATTTTTGTTCGGCAATAGGTAAATTACAATATTTGCATCATTAGTATTTTAAATGTTTAAAGATGCCCAGACAGAACAGAGGGGAACAGATAATGCATAGGGAATATATGTTTGCATCGAAACTACACTTTGCCAAATGCATCCATTTTCAGACATCGATGCCCTACGAGAATAAATGTTTCCTTATTTGTATCTAACAACAGAAGTCCAACAACACGAGCACGAGTCGAGGTGAAATCAGCACTAAAGAGCTTTAGCTGTTCAAATTCCCTAAAGGACCAAATGGTAAACGACCCTATTTAGCCCAAATGTGCCGAAAATATTTTTCTTTCAAATTCTGCGAAAACACTTTTTGAGAGATTTAATATGAAGTATAAGTGAAAAATTAAATTTGTTGGGTGGGTGCATGGTTAGTGTGATCATATGGTCGCACTAGGCACTACCGAGTCATTGTTTTTGTTTTTACAGTACAGCAAGTTTAATTTGTTATTTTTCATTATTTATTTATATATGTATGTATGATTGATATTGAAACTCAATACATAATCAATACAATATTGACTTTGTAAATATATGTAATGTTTTCTTAATTTGCATGACACGTAATTAAATAAAAAATACAAAATTATACTGTCGTAAAAAGTATCATTATTTACAATTTACTTTTTTCCTTTTGATTTTGTATTTTTTTCTTTTTGAGTGTATCCATCTTCTAAGAGAGATTCGGAAAAAGTAAAATGAAACATAATTATTTCTATGGCATAAGTATGTCTATTTCTGAAGAAATAAGAAACTAGAATACAAATATAGGGACATATTTTGTTTTCTTTGTACTTTAACATAGACCATTTATTTAAAATAATTGAGTTTTCAAATAGCTTAAAAAACCCATTTAAAAAATAAAACCGAATGGTTTGTACCCGGTCTGAGGAAACGAATTGTACATATGTATGTTTGTGTTTTTCAAAGTTGTGTGTGTAACGGAAAGTTAATGTTGTGAATGTTTTTTCAAGGACTTCGTGCACATTTTCCCTTCGTATATTTACTATTCAAACTTCACTAATACAACACATTAGAAAGAAGACAAAATGAATCAGCAATCGGATTGTGGAATATAAAAACAAATGTAACTTCCTTTATGTGGTAATACACAGTGGCGGCTTAAGGTGCTCGGGGGCCCGGGGCGGAGACGGCCGAGGGGCCCCCACCGAACGGTGCAGAATAAGTTTGCGTACAGAACGCTTTTTACTTTTTTTCTTTTGAAAATTTGTATTCCATTGAACAGTAAACGGACTTGCAAATTATTTTGAAACGTATATGTGCTTCAAATTTTATAATAATCTTACTAAATCTTTCAAAAATTGATAAAAACTTTCATGAAATTAGGAAAACTTTTGGGAGAGCAAATTCGTCACTTCAAAAAGCCCTCTTGAATCTCGAAAACAAATAGAAAATCTTGCTTCGTTACTACGATCTGGTCATTATTTTAAGCAACCCGAGCAGGAGGATTCGATTGTTTTGCGATCAGTACATCATTACACTACTCGAAAAAAAGGCCAATCGCGTGCACCTAAAAATAAAAGTGTTTTCTAGACTAACTTTGGCCGCTGAACACGAAACTGAAAATAAAAAAATTGTTTAAGAAGCGTTTTCGAAAAATCTTCGAAAAACTAGTTTTTTTCCTGTTGTTTCAGTTATGAGCACATATCTCCTAAAATAATTATCCGATTAACACGAGTTGTTCGTCGTTCAGAAGATAATACCTTAGCCTTTTTAGTGATATATAGATTGTCCAAATCAGATGAGTTTGAGGAAGTTACTGACGGTGAAAGTTGTAACAAAGTGAATTTTTCGACCAATTTAAAAAATCATAAATTTTCGAATATTTTTTTATAGAAAAAATTAATTATCGCCTCTGGTTTTAAAGTCTCAAATGAAATATATACTATTTCATATCATATTTTAAGCCTAACATCAATAGAATTGAAATGACAAAGTTATGATGCACTGACTGAAAACACCAATTTTTACATTTATTACACCGTGCGAAACAATTTTTTTTTGCCGAGACCCATCCAAATTTTGATTTAGACGTGAAACTAGAGATCATTTATAGTATCCTTTCATAGTCAGTATTACATTTTCTGACCCAAGTCCTTTTTAAATGACTAAAATTTTAAGGACATACACATTTCAAATATTTTTTTAAATATATGCGGTTGTGCAATTATGGAAATATGGGTATCAAATGAAAGACATCCTTTTAACTAAATTTTCAATTTTGAAGTTTCAGGTCCAAAATATGTCAGGTAGGGAAAACATACATGTTTTGGATTTCAGTCTGTAGATTCATACATCTAAATTTTATTCTATTTCAAAGTTCTAGTCTAGAAAACACTTTTATTTTTAGGTGCATTTTTCGTGTCGAGTAGTGTAATCTAAATCTTCAGAAATGTATAGAAATATTTTATAAAACCCAGTAGCAGTGACTGAAAAAGTGAAAACGTGAAAAGTCCTGAAAAAAAACATATTTCCCTCTACATAACAGCATGTAAGAAGACCATATTTAACTTACTTACACGGAGAGTAGAATTGCTTTCGTAAAAGAGTCTATCAAAGAAGAAAACCGGATTTCCGGGACGATTTTGTATTTCCACAATTGTTATTTAAAAAGGATGTTTTCTTGCTTTTATTGAACTGAATTTGTTATTGCAATTTCAAAATCAATTGCCGATACTGTGTCTCTTTCAAATGATAAAAGTAACAAACAACTTAGTCTTTCATCAACCATTGTGGAGCGGAAATAGTTTTTTACAAGTTTCAGTTTTGAAAAACTTGAAATTTGTATATACAAGCTTCTCTCGGGGCCCCCCGCAGCCCGGGGCCCGGGGCGGTCCGCCCCTCCGCCCCCCCTCTTAAGCCGCTACTGGTAATACATATCCTCTTAGCTTCTTCACAGAAGAATTCGAACATAAAAAAGATAATACAAAGTAGAAACCTTTACGTCTTTGTAATTTTTCCCAAGAACTATGAAGTAGTTTCCTAATTCAGAGCTCCAAATCCGCACACATGTATGTACGTGGTAAAGTCTGTTACATAAGGTAGCAATTTATTTGACTTGCATACATACATACATATGTATAAAATGTGATCTTTGTTTTGAACACTACCCAAATGCATTGACGATTGTGCATAAAATGTTTTATTTTTAGAACCAAAGGAATCGTATCCTTTCAAAAACATTTCGAGTGCGCTTCAGAGCTGTGTGCATCAACTTAACGTGTGCAAAATTAAGTGCATGTGCGTTGAAAGATTCGCGAGACTGACGTTGCTTCATAACGCCGTCATAGGCTTTTTGCAAATATATGTACTTAAGTGAGTGAAACGAACCGTATTGTTTCTCATGTACAAAAGGAAAATCTTTTCTCTGTATTTTACCTTCTCAAAAGTGCATTCTATGCATTTTAATAACTTATGATAATGTTTTCGACTTGACTAAAAGTGGTTTGACCATTTTTATTTTCTCATTATGATACAAAGCCGAGCATAAAGCATATAAAAAAAAAACAAATGTTATAGTCAATGGCAAAAAATTAGAGATATCACTCATCAAATACTTGTATACCTATAAAAGGACGTATGCACACACATACATACATAGTAATTTCTAACGACACTCACCGTGGCGATGGTTTGTTATCAAATTATAGCATTGTTAAATATCGAAATACTTATAACTAAATTGAATTAATTGGATTTTTCTTCTTGATTTTTAAGTAACATGTTTACGAGCTTTACTCATTCACATGTGTACATATGTACAAACGTATATATAGGTATATTTATATATGTATTCTCAAAAGAGGACTTCAGGCTTTCACCAAAACATTAAAGTAATGTGAAAAATGTTTAGCAATTCTTGTTTGATGTGGCGAAACTGGCAAACATTATCCGCTTTTCATTTAACTCACACACACTGCGCAGGTGAATTTCAAATGGGGGGAAATACATTTAAAATCAAAGCGATTTGTAGCCATAAATGAAGATGAGGACGGAACAAAGGCACAGGCTCATTGCGAAGCTGGGAAACCGTGTTGATGGAGGGCCCAGGTGGTATGTAGGAGAAGTTGCAATCAGGCGAACTGGACTGCATTTGAGGCGCTCGAGACGAACAGCAAATTTTTCACACCACAAAGAAAATACATAAACGAGAATTCTAAAGTGGTTGGCAAGATTTTATAAAATGTATTTGCGCGTTGTTGTTGTTGTTGTTGTTTCAATAACAACGAACACTCATGCGCGTAATTTTTTATGACATGCCTTTTCCGCAATTTGTTTGTGATTTATGCCGTTGCCTGATTTCAAGTGGCAGTTTTGCATTTTCGCATTTTAGTCCCTTATGTGAGTAATTTATCTTCATGCCCAACCACTTCTTTCCGCTGCACATCCAGACGCCGCTCTGCTTCAACTCCCACCTTATACGAGCTCCATCGATGTTTTCTTCTCGAACCGAACAGAGAAGCGCCAGAAATTCGGCACTCCATTTCAAAGTTGCTTGCAGTTTGTACACGTTTGCCTATTTGCAGGCGCGTGGGCCGGCTTCTCTTTATTCACTTTTTTACGATTAATGTACTTATTGGTTGGCAATCGTGCTGTTCTTCCCATAAAAGCTTCACTTATTGCCATTTCTTTTGATGTTTTGATAAATGTTGTAATTTAGCAACGGCATCGACAAAGTTGTTTTTGCTTGCCCTTTTCAGAGTACAGGTTAAAACATACATATAAAGTGAAATTTCTCATTACCGACAGTCCTTATAACCGGACAGCTTCAACCGGACAAATTTCGCAGACACAGCAATTTCATTAAGTTTTTCATAGGAATAAAATTCTGATTAAAAAATCTCTCATAAACGGACAAACCTAGAATAGAAGAATATGCCCAACCAGTTTTTACAAATCTGTACTACCTATACTACCCTATTATACAAATCTCGCTCTTATGTGAAAACGAACATTTGACATTAAAACAGTCGCACACACGGATTTTTTTTGGGGGGGAGGGTTTGCGTACAATTTTTAAGCCGAATACCACTCGAAACCATATTTTTACCAGCCTTATTTGTGTTTGGGGTGTTTGAACCCCAAAAATCCTGCTCGCCTATGTTTTGCCACTGGCTTAGGCAATCAACCATTAAACAATTTTTATAACCAAAGTAGTACTCAAATTTAAATACTTGTACAATGTGTGTTCTTTAGCTATAAATGTAATATATTATACTTGTATATTAATTAGTGTTCGACCGAAACATCTTTTTTGGGCCGAAACCGAATTTCGGTTTTTTTTTTAATATTCGGCCGAAACCGAAACATTCTAGTTGAAATAAAAAACACCATATCAAGCATTTTTTTTCAACAAACGAATTTTACATTAATTAAGTAAAGAACAAACAAACAAACATAAATAAATAAATAAATACTTATTAATAAAAACAATGTACTCATTTTTTAAAAACATAAACATGAAAAAATTACCCTTTCGTACCTTACTCGCTAATAAGTATTCAAAATTATTAATAATTTAATATTATATGCTAAAAAAGGTTTATTTACATTACTCCTCCTTTCGCTACACAATAAAATGTAAACAAATATTTTAGAAGTTTCGGTTTCGGCCGTTCTGAAACTGAAACCGAAACCGAAACCACTTATTTGGGCCGAAACCGAAACCGATTATTCGGTCGGACACTAATATTAATTAAATATTCAATATTTATAAATTCGTACAAAATATTAAAAAAAAAAATAAACCAGAAACACTTAGATACAATTAATTAATTAACTAATTTTTTGTGCTTCCCTCCCCCCCATAAGCGGACATCTCACTTACACTGCGACGGTAAGTGTCCGGTTATGAAGATTTTCACTGTGCATCATTTAGCTTTATAAGAAATAATAAACAACGAAAAATATTTCAGCAGACAAAGGCCTGCGAGCAATTATTTTTCGGGCAGCAAAATTGTTTCTGAAAAGCACCCAGCCGGCCATTTGGAATCAGCATACAATTCTGCTCATCTCTTAAGCTTACATATGCTTATACATGGTCTTTACAATAAAATGTGAAGTATTGTATTGAATATACATACAGTTTGTCAAGTAAATGTTTGCAAATTTAAAGAAGGTAGAAAATTATTTTGAAAATTTTATAATACGAGTATAACAGAAATTGCAATATTTTGAAATTATTTGAAAAATATAGATTAATTGAATATTTCACTCTCATATAATATCAAAGCAATGTCTATTTGATTCGCGTATCGGAGGGCGAATTGATTTGAAAGTATCTCCTGGACGACCCAGAAAACTGTCTGACAGAGAAGAAAGAAAAATCATCCGAAAAGTTCGTGAAAATCCCCGTATTTCAATAAGGGGAATGGCTTTGGATATAAAAATAGAATGCGGAACTGATGTAACTCATGAAACTGTTGGGAACTGTACGGCGCCAAATTTTCAATGCAATCTTGGTTTTGAAAGAAGACGAATTTTTTGACAGTTTGAAGTAAAGCTTCATTCTTTTTTTGATTTTTTACACTGTTTTCGCGTATCAAATAGACATTACTATTAATCTATATCTTAAAAAAATGTCAAAATATTGCAATTTCTGTTATATTTATAAGCTTTTCAAAATAATTGTTCTACCTTTTTTAAGTTTGCAAGCATTTACTTGACAAACTGTACATATATTAATAAATGTTCGGATAAACACATAATATACATAGGTATATAAAAACATTTACTTATAATTTATATGTGCGTATATACATACATGTATATATATAATAATTTATACTATACTATAATTTACTATAATTTATATAGTGACGCAAACAGAATAACCTACAACTTTTGAGCCCAATACCATTTGAAACTATATTATTACCAGACATTTTTATATTTGGGGGATTTTGAACCTCCCAAAAGCCCCTTGTGTGCGCTGACGGAAAGGTATTGAGGAATTTAACTATATTTCCAATTTTAACGAAAAGGGAACCGAGGGGCTTGTTTCGCCGAATTCCCAACCTGGGGGTTTCTAGGCCTTCGGGAATCCGGCTTAGTCGTGAATACGTAGTATCTTTAAAACATTTATTTTTTTCATTCTTTAAAAATATTTTCGATGCGGCATACTTATGCGTTCAAAAACTGGCCAAACTGCCACTTTCAATGAATCAATCCATCAATATGTATTCGGTTAAAAAATTCGAAATACAATGTCGGCTTCGATACTGGTTATTGTCTTAGAATGGACGATGAAAATATCAGGCATGAGTTGAACAAATAAATGTTTTCATACACATAACCACACTGCATGTATGTATGTATGTAGGTTAGAATGTAAGAATCAGAGTGAAATGCTTGAAATGAAATGATTTTATTTACAAAAAAAATATCTCACAATATTTGGAATGCTAATCGTATTATTTGGAATATTAGAAATAAATTCTGTGCGAATTTGTGAACAAGAGGTTTACATAATTGAAATATATTCACTGAATACATACGCATTACATAAGCATATGGATATTGTTTTTCCAGAGAAAAGCATTTATTGTTCAACCGACGACAGTGGTTCCCAGAATTTGTCCAGAGCAACGATTTACCGCGCATTGAATGTGGTCTGCAACTCCATTCTGACTCGAAAAACACTCTCGCGTGCATACATACATACATATGTGCATACATATAACTGTATGCTTTTGTAGGGTAGCAAGTATTAACCAGTCGAGAGTGCGTCAATGCAGATAATTATTAATAATTATCCACTCAACTGTCGTCGTCGTCATCGCCATCGTCATCGTCGTTCACGTTGTCGTTGTTGTTGGCGTTGTTGCCTCTATAGCGCACTGCGTTAGTGGCTGGAACAGCCACTTTTGCGCCATGTCGTACTGTGTGCTACAGCCACGTTTTTGAGTGGCAAGGACTCTACTATGAACGTACGTGCACACACACACACACACAAGCAAGCGGATGACACAAGTGAAGTTGGAAGGTGGAGTAGTAGTGCGTTGGAGCCGACTCTGTGAAAACTGTTGCTGGTTTTGATATTATTGGCGGCTACACCATTGGTGTTGCTTCAATCGGTTGAAAACCAAGGAAAGAGGTGCCACTTTTGCTGTTCACACCCTGCACTGAGTGGAGGAGCATACTCAGTGCGGCATCGCAGTTGCTGAGCCTTTGGATGAGGTGTGAATTCGACACAGCGGCTACACTCGTATAAAGTGTTGTAAATATAATTTCCGACATTTTGAAACTTGACGTTATTGTTGTTATTATAATTGTTCAAAAGGAACGCGCAGAGGTGGCTGCCACAACCAAATGTCTTGAGCATAACTATATATAAATTATATAAAACAGAAAGTAGGCGTGGCATTGCTGCGCTTAGGTGCAAGATAGAAGCGATATCTCTATGGCTGCTGTTCAGTCAGTGGCTGAACGTGGCGACCCGTTTTCTTGTTTGCTTGTGATGCGGGCGATGCAAGGAGCGATGCCACTTTATTGGCGAAATTTGAGTGTAACTAAGTGGGCAGCATCCCACCTGCCCATCTGAACAGTCGCTGCAATGTAGGGTGGCAAGCGAGGGAAAGGAAAGTGTCGAGCAAAATGGAATGACGTTGGAATGAAACACGCAATTATGAAATTAACAAATTTCCATGCTCAACGATCCGCACAACACAAGCATATACAAGCCAAGTGGCCACCAAGTTGCCACAATGCAGGCGAAAGTGGAATTTGAAGTTGGTTGGGGGGGCAAATAAAATGGCAGTAAATGTATATGGAATGTGGAAATTTGCAGGCTTGTTGCTGGACTTGGTTGCCGTTGCGACTGCCGTCTCCAAGTGGCAATAGAAATTTTGTGTGCTGTTACGCTTGTTTAGAAAAGGTGAACATACGTGTACAAACGTGCATATGCATACACGTTGTGTAGTATTTGTGCATGTGCAAATTACAATAATAAAGTTAACACTGCGTTTAGACACTTGCGTAGGTAGTCCAGCTGAGCACGGGGTGGTGTTGTATGTGATTGAACTGCGTATTTGGAGCAAAAGCGGAAGTCCCTTCGGATGGCACATGTAAACAAGGAAATATAGAAAATGACCCAAACGGTCTTTGGAATGTACCAAAATTACCAAAATTAGACAATAAAAACAAAAAATTTGAATTTTCGCGCTTCTTTAACCCTTCTTCGAATGAACCTGGTTACAAATTACCATTTGCCTCATTGCGCGTGCAACTAATTTTCTTGAAAGCTTCGTGCTGAACGATGATGCATATATGTTTGTATGTACATAGCATTGAGGCTAAAATTTCCTTTAATCTGACACGAAAATAAAAACGCAAATGCCACCGTTCTGGTAAAAATAGAACCAACAACTGTGTGGTTTTTGATTTGCTTGCATTGTTTTTAATTTAGCCTAAAGCGCGAGTGGTGAATGTGTTGAGCAATTACACAATGCAAGTCCCCAGAGACATTCTTGCGTAGGTGTAAAGGCAGATTAGCTTCCACTCAATGCCTTCAAATGCCTCCATTAAGTTTGCCGGAGCTTGCCGCAGCCGCCAATCGTTTTCCATATGCAAGTGCAACCAGTTGTCACTTCAGATCAAAAATCACGATTGCAAGCATTGAAGTGCATCTCGGCGTAGTAATTGCTGGATGTATTCCGCAATTCCCCATGTCACAGCTCACATATAGCTCGTACGTAGTTACAATGCAAAAATGAAACACACGTTGCGTATTTATGATTTGTCGGAGGTAATTAGTATATTAAAAATTACGCTTAACTCGAGTACACTGTCATCAAATAGGCAATGAAAATCCCAAATGTATACATCGAGGTATACACCTAAGAGCTGACACGAGCGTTTCACATTTTAAATCGAGCAAGTGCACTTTAACAATCTTAGAGATTTTTTCACCATAAAAACCATAATATCATAAAAACGTAATGTGCCAGTGAAATTTCAACAAGTTTCAAAAATTCACGAAACACATACTTAGAATTAGTTCGCGAGAGAACACGCCCCTGTAGTCGAGCGGTGTGTGTTTATACAGGGTGGACCATTTAAGATTTGAAATTTGAACTACGCTTTATTTCGAGACAGTCCAAATGTCATTCAATTTGTGTTCGTAATTTAGTTAAAATTTTGACATTTACGAAATGGGACGCTATACGCTTGAACAAAATTGGGAAATATTGAGAACTTACTTCCAAAGTGAGTCTTCAACCCAAACTGTAAAAAATTTAAAAATAAATTTCAAAAAATAGATTGGCCTTCAACTCAGTTTGTGGATCAATTTGTGAAGCGAGCTCGTGAAACTGGATCGTTAATGGACCAAACAACCCGTTCCCGTTCTCGTACAGTGCGCACAGCCGAAAACATTGTTTTTCTCATCTCGGTATGAAGGCTTACAAAATTCAATTGGTACAAGAACTGAAGGCTCATGACCATCCGGCACGTAACAATCGAACTTTTGGGCACTGTTTTCGAAAATCGAATAATCAGCCGAAATTCTGAAGTCAATTGGCCGCCTCGGAGCTGCGATTTAACTCTGTTGGATTTTTTTTGTGGGGAGCCGTAAGGACAAATGTTACGCTAACCATCCAGAGACGATTGAAGCTTTGAAACATGAAATCGAAGTTGCCATTCAGGAAATTCTACCCGGAAAAATCGAAAAACTACTTGAAAATTGGGTTGACCGAATGGTGTACTGTAACGCCAGTCGTGGCAGTCATATGAACGATATCGTTTTTCATTCTTAAATAACAAAGTCCAAGCTTTGTAATAACACAGGAATTTTCAAAAAATGTTCATTCGTTTTTTTTTTATATTCGATTCAAATTCCAAATCTTAAATGGTCCACCCTGTATGTCCAAAACACATTGTTTGAGAATTCTCTTCATACCAACAATGAATGTGATCAAAAATGTATTTATATAATAGAAATACATTTTTAAATAACTCACAACACATATGTATGTATGAGTAAATGTAGCAAATGTTCAAATTCTTTTCCGCGAGTGTTTGAAAAATGTTGCCTACGAAAGGCTGAAATCAATAACTTTATTTATCTTTCGAAAACGAGTTTGCACCTGAATATTTAGTGATATAAAATTGCTTAACCTAGTCTGAAATAATTACTCCCCTGCAATCTTTGTTTCCCACTGTAGATTCACAAGGGTTAAGTATGAGGATCTGATCTTTTATCGGTCGGAACACTATTTATCGAGCAGGGCCTTGCTATTAATGATCTACAACTTCCTTTCCTGTCGGCACAGAAGAGATAGAAACCTGTTCCAATCACAGCCGATATGTGTCATTCTTAGCTAGGCTTACCACCTCTTTAAAATGGCTCTGAAGGAAACTCAAAAATACTATAAACAATCATAAATTTTTAGATTTCAGAGTACAGAGGGTACATGTATTAAAACTTTTGCATACATACATGCATATGCAATACATATGTAAGCAGAAAAAGCTTCCAAGAAACATATAAATTTGATCATGAACATGAAACAAGTAAGCATAAAAACATAAGGACGAAAACAATTTTAAAAAATAATTCATTAATTTACATTTAAATTTCTCAAAGACTATTTGCTTTTAAATAAATATTTGTCATTGCTTTTTGCTGCTCTAATCAGACTTTTTTGAGATCATAAACTCAACTCAGACTATTATGATGTACAGGTCTCCCTCGTATAACGCGGTGGTTACGTTCCTGGAAAATTCCGCGTTATGTGATTCGCGTTATAGAAGACGTAACTTTCATATGAATTTTAGGGTTATGTTCTAATAAGCTTTTTCCAAAATAAAATAGGTACTAAATGAGAGATGTATGTTCATTCCAACTCAAAATCAAAATTCATACTTTATTTAAAAAATTTAAAAAATATAATGAAAAAAAACTGTTTTTTTAAGTCGCGTTATATCGAAAACGCGTTTTAGAAGTACCGCGCTATACGAGGAGGACCTGTATTTCGTGTTTGGTAACAAAGGAAATAGTAGTTTCATGCTCGAGGAGGACATTTTACCCTCTTTGGAGGACGGAGGACATTTGAGTAATTTGGAGGACTGCCCTCCACAATGGAGGACGGTTGGCAAGCCTATTCCTAGCAATATGAAATCCCACAAGGTGGCGCCTGGAGATTCCGCGACCTTTTGATCAACTTAATTCACTTAACTTCGTGAATACCATAAACGAATGAAACTTGTTTGTTTAAAGTTGTATTCTTTCATGACACTGTTTACTTAATTTTTCATATTGGGTGCAAAATATTTAAAAAAAAAATTGAGTTGAATTAAATATAAAGTGCAAACATATGGGACCGAGCGCCAATTGCATTGTGATGTGGCCAAAAAGTTTAAAGTGCCAAAAAGAAATGCAAAAATATACATTTGGCCGTAGGAACGAACGTGCGGACGGAATGACGTGAGCAGTGACGCGATAGAAGTATGAAAGGAAAAAATATCCCTATTCACAATCTTGTGCATTTGGGATTGCAAATCTGTGCAATAGCAAACATTTGCCGTCAACTGTGAGCCGTCTTTTTCTGTTTAGTTTGCAGTACTCGTTGCAAAAGTCAGCTACAGCAGGAGCACTCGCAGAGTTTTTGCTATTTCTGAAGCTCCTTGGATATAATTTAGTATTTTATCAATGTCCTCAATCCACTTGTTGTTTAGTTTATCCCGATTAATTCGATCATTTCTTTCTTTTCCATGTTCAACAATTTGTTTTTCGTCTTTTGCTTCTCTTTCCAACTGCTGTCAGTTTTACAATTCGGCGATGCATTTGCATAGTCAGTACAAACTATGAGCTCTAAGTGTTGCATATTTACAAGGGTGTAGCAAATAGAGTCCGACCGATTAATCGGCATCGGCTAGTATCGGCCAATAAAATTGGTATCGGCATCGGCCAAAAAAATAGGTATCGGCATCGGTATCGGCCCTTTTTGGCCGATGCCACATCGGCCGTTTTTGGTCGATGATGTCATCGGCCTATTTTTCTGCTTTAATTTTTTTGTTTTCATTTTTTGTACCAACGGGTTCTTATACCCCTTTTCAGTAATGTATTTTTAGATACTGTTTAATATAAATGTTTCCCAGAAATGTTTTTTTTTTAACTATGTAGGTATTCTTAAAAACACAGATTTTCTCGAAATGTCTATGCATTTCGTCTCTTAATGTGGATATCAGAAGAAGGGGTATTTAGTTTTTCAGTCTTATCCTTCTTTTTTTAAACGAAGCATTTTTTTTTAACAGGCCTTTTATTTTTTCCAAATTTGTTTTCTAACTTCTTCCCACTGCATCTGTACAACGCATCGCACTTTGAGAGTACAAATTTTAATATAAAAATCGTCAATTTAAGTTGAATAAGAAACTGAATTTGTATGCAATATTTACATCAATATTTTTGTTTCTCTCTCAGTGGATAAATGTGATATATTATTTTTTAATACATGTTAATGTATTAGAATTCTGAATTCTCTTGTTATTTTATTTAGTTTTTAATTATTTCTTTCTCGTTGTTTTGTTATTTTGTGATGAATATTACAAACAATATTGTTCACGTCGTTGCCTGCCGTCACCGCGCATCACCTAAACTGTAACATAAAGACCAAATAATTATACATAAATAATATGTAATATACAGTACATATCCTCTCCCATCTCGTTTACTTACCTCATTCCCATATACTTACCTTCTCCTATATACTTACCCTTATATACTTCCCATTTGTGCATCTCCGCTATTCCTCATCCGCTATCCTCGCTCTTATACAGCCCTTGTATACTTTCCCTATGTACTCACCGACGGCATCCCTCGCTGTCCTAAACGGTGCTTGCGCGGCTGACGGCTATTCACTCATCATCCGATCACCGACGAGTACAAGCCGCGATCCGTGACATCCTGTGCATCAACATCACAAACCATCCACTAAACGCAGACTCTATTATACCACATATATTCTACAAGATAAACACCACGTTGAATTCACAGTTTAAACGAAACAACTTAACACCAAACAGTTTATACATTATACATTTACACCAATCCTAACACCAAACATTTTTACACTGTACATTTACCATAATTAATATTGTCATCACATTGTTAACACGCAATCATCCATTGTATACACGCTACTTAAATCGTATATGACATCCACTGAAATAACACATAATAAAGTTTTATAACGTTTTGAAATCAGCTTTGTGTCATCATTGAGTGCGCGTTCGCTGAAACCTCTGTGACGCGAACATTGGTCCTTCGAGCCGCTAAAAAGAACCGGCGGAAAAAAGATTTAAAAGGAAGCATTAGGAGGTAAAGTGAAAAACAACAAAAAAAATATACACATACCTACCAAACCTAAAAACAAAGCAAAAAGTGATTTAAAGTGACAAGCAAGAAATCTGAAAAATAAAAGAAGGAAGTTAAAAGAAAGCTAAAATAAAAGTAATAAAAAGAATAAGTGCAAAGAAAAACTAATCTGAGCAAAAAACTAAAATCTACTTACCAAAGTGTTACCTAAAAAGAAAAACAAAAAAGAAACCAAGTGAAGGTACCTGCAAAATTAAAACGTTTACTACTTACCCAAAGCGCAAGAAGAAAAAGAAAAGAGAAGTGAAAAGATAAGTGAATCCCGAGCAACCTGAAAAGAAAACCAAACAGAGCAAGAAGAAAAGCCTTAAAATAAAAGAAAATCCAAAACAAAACAAAAAAGCGAGAAAAAAGGCGAATCGAAAACTAATAAAAAAAAAAAATATTAATCAAAAGGTGGTGAAGCGACAAAAAGTGAAACTGTGACAAGAAAAAATAACCAAACACATACGCGCCGACCAGCACAAAAAGCAAAGTGCAGGTGAAACACAGCAAGTGCACACAACAACAGCATCAACATCAGCGGAATCGAACGACCCAGCTGGTGTACATAGAAACGGACAACAACAACCACACAGCGGAACGGCGCGTACGGCAATAACCAGTGGGGCAGCAGCATAGGCGACAGCAGCGAGCACTACGCGGGAGCACCACTATATATTGCCTACCCCCTAGGCAATTGCGTGAGTCGTTCTGATTTTCTCATTATTTTATTAAAAGACGGTTGGAAAAATTTCTTTCTTTCTCTGGATATCATCTATATACAGAGCCAACCCGTCATACTCATATAGCAGTTTTGCGGATGTACATAGCACTTATGTACATAAGCAACCGGTGCTAGTGCTAGTGCCCTACCAGCCCAGCAATACACACAGTGGTACTACATATCCCATTTATAGCACCCTGCAGGAAAAAATAAGTGTACTGCTAGTGTATTTACAACTCATAAGTACACTACACAAAATTATTTCCGAATTCTTTGGAGGATTTCTATTTATAATTATTTATAAAATAAATAATTACACATAAAATAAATAAATATAGACACAAAAATATTTTTTTCTTTGGTCTCCTTATCGAATTTCTTCCGCAAATATCTATTGCGGCCCCCTGGTTTTTTATTTATTTATTGCGAGTTTTTTTTTATTCAACCAAATAAAAATACAAATTAAATAACATTAATAATTACACAAATTTCCGATTTTCTTTCGTAAACATCGATTGTGGTTTTAATTTATTGCCGATTTGTGTGCACATCCCATTCCTTGCGGTGGTACACAAGGAGGAAAAATACCCCTCTTGTTCATTTTACTGTGGAATTCTACCATATCCTTGGGTTTTTCGTGCTTTTTTCCACCCTTTCGAAATTTCGTGGTTTATCTTGTTGGACAAACTCGCGTGGTCAACTTTCGTAACATCTCGTGCGGTAAATTTCGCGTGTTCGAAACTCATTCGAGTATCAAGATATTTTCCTTTTATCAAGTGGACTGTGATTTTAGAACAACTATCGTTTATTTTTCTTCTCTAAATAAACAACATGCCAGTGAACAGGTCGCCCGACAGATCCACCAGCAATAAAGCTGAGTCGGATCCCCTCTTGGTACCGTCAGAGCCGTCTGCGAAATTCGCTCGGACGCCTGACACCGAGTCGGAGGGCCTTAGTTCAGATTTATTGGGTGCAATTCCCAAAAAACGCACCACCAGGGCACAAACAGTCGAGATTCGAAAATCTCAAAAGGAAGTGGCTCATAATCCCTCCATGAGTGCCTTCATCTTCGAAGCGGACAATCTGGTCCACTTTTGCACACAATTTTCCTCGCGTGCAATCGAAGACTGTACTGTGCCCATGCTCAAGGCAGCTCTAGCCGATTTGAACGGCTATTATGAAGACGTGAAGGCAGCATATAGAAAAGTCGGCGTCACCCCTGATGACGACCTGCCAAGCGACTTCAAGCTTCTTGCTCGCAGCAAGTTGGAGCTATGCCGAGATCGAGCATATAATACAATCGCCCAGATCTCAGATATGATGGACGTTCAGCAACCTCCGCCCGCTGAAACAATACGTCCAGCTGAAACTTCGACAAGTTCAGCGTCTGAGCAGGCAAATAATTCTATTTGCTTGAATGTGCCACCATGCGACACAGAAATTTTCTCCGGTGGGTACGAAGAGTGGCCGTCGTTCCGTGACATGTTTACGGCGGTTTACAAAAACCACCCTAAACTCACCTCTGCCCAGAAACTGTATCACCTCAGATACAAGACAGCCGGAAAAGCTGGTGCGATTGTGAAGCAGTACGCATTAAGCGATGCTAACTTTGAACTGGCATGGAATGCGCTGAGATCACGTTTCGAAAATCGGCGCATTCTAGTTGACAAACAAGTCAAGACGCTCTTGAGCCTCCCTCAAGTAGCTACTGAAAATAGTGAAGCGCTACAAAGGCTTCAATCGACTATCAACAATTCTCTGTCCGTCTTAGCATCTCAAGGCGTCTCGACAGAGAGTTGGGACCCAATTCTGGTGTACATTTGCTCCACAAAACTTCCAGAGGAGACTTTATCTCTATGGGAACAATCTCTCAGTTCCCGTAAAGATCTCCCCACTTGGGAGCAAATGGATGACTTCCTTACCAGAAGATATGAGGTCGTGGAACGGCTTAACACCGTTAAACCAATCAAGTCCGGGTTGATTCCGAACCGGGGTTTCAACAGAACACAGAATTTTTTGGTGGAAAGTGAGCGGACCTTTTCATGTCCGATTTGCGGCGCTCCTCATGCGCTCAAATTCTGCTCCACCTTCAAAAAAATGTCTGTTCGAGACCGAGTGAAGGCAGTGCGAACACACAACTTGTGCGAAAACTGCCTGTCATACACTCACTTGAAGCGGGATTGTACGAGTCAATTTACTTGCTCACACTGTCAAAGAAAGCACCATTCGCTGCTTCACATTGCTGACAGCAACCCGCCTCGGCAACGAAACGTAGTTGCTCAAGTCTCCACGACCCAGCCCCACAGTCCACAAACGCGAAAGTCCCCCGTAAGAACGGCACGGAGTTCACGGGATGAGTCAAGTTCTGATGAGCAGTCATGTTCATCACGAACATCAAAAAATCGGCCAGTGCAGTCTCTTAGCACTACGGTCGAAGAGAAAACACTTCTCCCCACTGCTCTTGTTTCTTTAGAGCATCTTGGCGAGTATCATAAGGTTCGAGCCCTTATTGATCAAGGTTCGCAACGGACATTTATCTCGTCCAAAGTGCAGAATCGACTGAGAATCCCTACGCAGAGGACTCAGATCGAAATATCTGGGATGGGTGGAAAAACCATTCAAAATTCAAACCAGATCTGCAACATAACACTAGTCGCAACTCGAACTAGTACGAAACTCACCACACAGGCAATTGTACTCCCACAGTTGACCAAGCTTCTGCCCACTTTCAATGTGGGCCTAAAGGAGTGGAAACACGTCGCCATGCTGGACCTAGCAGATCCAAACTGCTTCAAACAGGCCCAGATCGACATGGTCATCGGAAGCGATTTAATTCCTCAAATCCTTCTTGATGGAATCCACCGCAATATGTGTGGCAGCCTCCTTGCCCAAAACACTATATTCGGTTGGATCATAAGTGGGCCACTCCCCCAGAAAGTGTCAACATTCTCGACACAAGTGGAAGAAGTTTCAAATGAACTCCTAAGTTCCCAGCTCAAACGCTTTTGGGAACAGGAGGAAATTCCACAGCCTTCTCCAATTTCCGAAGAGGATCGGTTCTGCGAAGACCTCTATCAGAAGACCACATCCCGGCGGTCAGATGGTAGATATGTCGTCCGACTCCCATTCAAGGCAAGTTTTCCCAGTCAACTGGCGTTAGGTCAATCCCGTACCACAGCCTTCTCTCAGTATCTCAGCATGGAAAGGACTTTGGCAAAGAAAGGCGATCTCCAAGCCACATATGATGAGGTCTTAAAAGAGTATCTCACTCTCAATCATATGGAGCCAACTCAGTCCAACGAGATCATCTCTGATGGCAAATACTTTTCATTTTATTTGCCTCACCATGCTGTAGTAAAGCCGGAAAAGACCACTTCCAAGGTCCGCGTTGTCTTCAACGCATCTAGAACAACCGGCTCAGGATATTCACTTAATGATATCCTACATATTGGTCCCACATTACAGCCCGACCTAATGACCCTCATTTTAAGATGGCGGCTGTACCAATTTGTATTTAATGGAGATGTGGAAAAAATGTATAGACAAATTCTTGTCCACCAAGACGATCAAGAGTTTCAGCGAATCCTCTTTCGTGAGTCTCGAAATTCCCCCATTCGAGACTTCAGGCTCAAGACAGTGACGTTTGGTGTGAACTGTGCTCCTTTCTTAGCCATTCGAACACTTCGACAACTGGCTGAAGATTCAAAGGACGAATTCCCGTTAGCGGAAACAGTCCTTCTCAAGGAGACATACGTTGATGACATTTTGTCCGGTGCTCATACCATTTCTGAGGCAATCGAATCACTAACACAAGTGATTGATGCCCTCAAATCCGCAGGATTTCCTCTCAGAAAGATTACTTCTAATCATCCGAGGATCCTGGAAAACATCCCCACCTCGGCACTTCTCGACTCAGACTTCCTCAAGTTCGAAAGTGCCAGCTCTACTAAAACACTTGGCATGAGATGGAACGCTTTGTCGGATACTTTCTCGTATTCGATCGTTCCCATCTCAGAAACGAGTTCTGCCACGAAGCGACAGATTCTATCTGCGGTCGCCAGACTTTTTGACCCGGCAGGATGGCTCTCGCCCATTATAACTCAAGCCAAGTTACTTCTGCAAGAGCTTTGGTTGGAGGGTACGGACTGGGACGAATGCGTAAAGCCCGGTTCCCTCATAAAGTGGAATCAATTCGTCAAGAATTTGTCGTCCATCAGCGAGATCGAGATCCCCCGATGGGTACAATTCTCCCCTCTGAAGCGAATCCAACTTCACGGATTCTGCGATGCTTCAGAGAAGGCATATTGCGCAACTCTTTATTTGCGCGCCACTGACAGCGATGGCAATATCTCGTGTCACCTGCTCGTGGCAAAGGGTAAGGTTGCCCCTCTGCAGACGGTTAGCCTGCCGCGGTTAGAGTTGTGCGGCGCCGTTTTACTCTCTCAATTATCCAAATGCCTTACGGAAAATATCGATGTGAACCCCGAAGACACCTTCTTCTGGTCGGATTCACAAATAGTTCTCGCTTGGCTAGAAAAACCTCCAAGCACTTGGAAGACGTACGTAGCCAACCGCACAGCCCAGATCCTGAAAAATGTCGGCAACGCCACTTGGCGTCATGTCATCAGCCATGACAATCCCGCCGACTTGGGCACTCGCGGGTGCAAGCCCCACGATCTTGCAAGAAACCCCCTGTGGTGGAACGGCCCCAAATGGCTTCAGTCACCTGAAGAAGCCTGGCCCAAATCAACTCCCTCCAATGTTGCTCCACCTGAGCAGCGAAAGGTCGAAGTTAATCTCGCGCTGGAGGAACCATCAGACATCCTCGATCGGTTCTCCTCCTATTCGCGCGCGCTACGTGTCCTTTCATACGCGTTCCGTTTCGTCCATAACGGACTCGCCAAGAGGAGCAACTCTCCTCTCAACTTGAATCCATTCGTTTCCCAGAGTGAGATTCAGTTTGTCAAGACGAGACTTCTCTCGTTAGCCCAGACACGCTTCCACCACCCAGAACTCATCGCGTTGTCCAACAAGACTCCTTTCCCCCGAAAAAGCACGATTTTGACTCTCAATCCGTTCCTCGATAAGGACGGCCTGATGAGAGTTGATGGTAGATTGGCCCAGGCGGCGCTTAGTTACAATGAACGCCATCCTATAATCCTACCAGAGGCATCTCGGTTCTGCACGCTGTATCTTGAGTTCCTCCACACTCTTCTATTACACGCAGAACTTCGGCTCATGTTCAGAATGGCTCGTCAAGAGTTTTACATTCCCCGTCTAAAGCCCCAGATCAAGAAATGCATTCGCCTATGCAAGATCTGTACGGTTCAGAGACAAAAGGTCCGATCACAAATAATGGCAGCCCTTCCGCCAGAGCGGTGCACACTGTCACTCCCATTCTCGACGACAGGTGTTGATTTTGCGGGCCCATTTCAAATTAAGGCATCTCAACTCCGAACGGCAACCTTCATCAAAGGTTATGTCGCGGTGTTTGTCTGCTTCTCAACCAAGGCCATTCACTTGGAATTGTGTTCTGCCCTCACCACCGAGGCATTTCGCGCGGCCTTTGCCCGATTCATTGGCAGACGAGGCCTTCCCCGAAAAATCATGTCGGACAATGGCACCACATTCGTCGGCGCCCATAGAGCTATGAGCCGGGAGTTCCTCAAGTTCTCAAAAGAGGTATCCCACGACATCCTAAAGAAGTATTCCACTCAAGGAGTCGATTGGGCATTCATTCCCCCCAGTGCACCTCACATGGGCGGGTTGTGGGAATCTGCAGTCAAGAGTTTCAAATCTCATCTCAAGAAGACTGCCGGCCATCACAAATTCAACTTCGAAGAGTTCACAACTCTTCTTGCTCGTATTGAGGCCGTCTTGAATTCCCGACCATTGTCACCTCTCTCACAAGATCCAACGGATCTCTTAGCGCTTACTCCAGGTCACTTCCTGCGAGGCGCTCCCCTTCTGTCACCTCCCGAACCCAATTCGGAAGATCTATCCTTGATCAACCGATGGGAGAAGCTGAAAGCTCTGCATCATGAGTTCAGCCGGAGGTGGAAAACTGAATATCTCCACGAACTACAGAAGAGACATAAGTGGCGCCATCCCCAACAGGAGCTAGAGCTGGACCAGCTAGTCGTCATCAAGGACGAGCTGCTGCCCCCCACCGAGTGGAGACTAGGACGAATCATCGCTCTACATCCAGGACCCGATGGCCACGTCCGAGTGGCCGATCTCCGCACACAATCCGGCATACTCACCCGCCCGATTGTGAAATTATGCGTTCTACCCCCCGCGTAGAACTTCTTCTAGCTTATTATAAATTCCTTTATAATTATTCGCGGGCATCGCTGCCCTCTATTATTATAAGACATTAAAGTCTGCTTGTTTGTTCTTTCTCCACAGCTCCACCATGGACGAGACACACCGCTGCCAGATATGCCATCGCCCTCACCCCTTGAGGTTCTGCCGCGGGTTCATCGCCATGAACCCCGGTCAACGCGACGATGTCGTGCACGCGCACGGTTACTGCCGCAACTGTTTGGCCCGGTCCCACGACACGGGGGCCTGCGACTCGCCAAACAGTTGCAAGGAGTGTGGGTTGGCACATCATACGATGCTGCACCCCGTCGACACTCTGCAACGGGTGGCCCAATCCCGAGGACGACAACGAGGTGCCCGACCGGCGAGGCAATCCGGCCATCGGGCGCAAGGCCAGCGCCGTCGCAATCCCCGCACTACGGCGCAGCCATCACGCCAGCGTCCACGCCCCCCTCCTCCTACGACGCGCTCGTCGCGCAGTCGTGAGGGGCCGACCCGTTCCAGGGTGCGGACCGCGCCCATGCGTCAGCAGCCCACCAGCGCCGTCCACGCATCCGCGCGTCGCCAGCATTCGGCCAACCACGCCCGACCAGGGATTACCACGAGCCAGCTACGAGGACGAAAGGCTCGGACGCTGCTGACGCAGGCAATTAAGTCTTTAACGGAGTTGAGGGGGGTCGTTTAAATGCACGAGTGCATCCGGCCCCAGGATGTTCACGTCGTTGCCTGCCGTCACCGCGCATCACCTAAACTGTAACATAAAGACCAAATAATTATACATAAATAATATGTAATATACAGTACATATCCTCTCCCATCTCGTTTACTTACCTCATTCCCATATACTTACCTTCTCCTATATACTTACCCTTATATACTTCCCATTTGTGCATCTCCGCTATTCCTCATCCGCTATCCTCGCTCTTATACAGCCCTTGTATACTTTCCCTATGTACTCACCGACGGCATCCCTCGCTGTCCTAAACGGTGCTTGCGCGGCTGACGGCTATTCACTCATCATCCGATCACCGACGAGTACAAGCCGCGATCCGTGACATCCTGTGCATCAACATCACAAACCATCCACTAAACGCAGACTCTATTATACCACATATATTCTACAAGATAAACACCACGTTGAATTCACAGTTTAAACGAAACAACTTAACACCAAACAGTTTATACATTATACATTTACACCAATCCTAACACCAAACATTTTTACACTGTACATTTACCATAATTAATATTGTCATCACATTGTTAACACGCAATCATCCATTGTATACACGCTACTTAAATCGTATATGACATCCACTGAAATAACACATAATAAAGTTTTATAACGTTTTGAAATCAGCTTTGTGTCATCATTGAGTGCGCGTTCGCTGAAACCTCTGTGACGCGAACAAATATGTAATAGTTCTGTGTGTTATTTTATAAAATAGACTGTGTTTTTGATTGAATTCAATCGTGTTATTTTTTTCTATGTAATCGGCATTGGCCGATTTTCGCCCTTTCGGCCGATTAATCGGCATCGGCCAAACTCGCCCTTCCGGCCGATTAATCGGCATCGGCATCGGCATCGACCAACAAATTTGGTATCGGTCGGATTCTAGTAGCAAATGTATCTCTGTGTATTTTGTTAGTGTAGAGTAAAAAACTACTACACCATTTTGCAAATGCTACGTTGCAAGAGCGTTTGCACAAGATTGTGGAAAGGGTTAATATGTCATGCGACGTGCTTGCACATTTTTTAATTCGGTTTGTTTGTATTTCAATTAAAAAACTCTATTCTGTTCATTTGGTTTACATGCTCACAGAATATTGCTTTATTTGCAAAATTTTTTCTGTATCATGTTCTGTCCGTAAGAGTACTCAACTCATCTCATTTCCTTAATTATCGCTTAGTCAGAAACCACCACTGAAAAGATTTAGACACAGCCAGGAATTTTCTGTTTCCTCTCCGCGAGAGTCATCTGGCCTTTTCAGTTTGTACAAGTACGTCCAAGCAAGTGAGAGTGTTTCGGAAGGTCTCAATCAACTGATCTCATGCTCGCTTTGGCATTTGTCGGATAAGGCATCACCCTGTCACATGACGAACTAAAGAGCGCCTTTAAATGACTTTTGTGCTGCGGTAACAGAACCAGCAGTAGCGACAGCGTCCATTGCAGTTGATGCAAAAATGGTTAACAAAAACGCCAGCAGCGACTGCGACCGCCACAACAAGCGGCCGCTGGCATCCCATAAATGGTTGTTATTTTAAGCTGTTGCAACTGAGTGCGACGCGAAATGAATGCCCAATTCCTCAAAAAGGAATAACCGCATCAAAAGCGGAGCCATAACCGTAATCCTATTCATTATTCATTTGTCTCTCTGCACTCACATCGCATCTTTCGTGCTCCTGGACAATTCATAATTTTTTTAATTGAATAAATTTTTTCTGTGAATGGAAATGAGGAAATGATTTAATTTATGCGGCGTAAATGCCTGCACGCAGTTAGCTAGCACCCACTAGGGGCTGCTTGCGGCTGCTCGCGCCGCTTTTCGTACACTCGACACTGGACGGGGTAGCGGGCTGAAGGATGTGTTGTTGTTTGTTGTGGCCATGTTTCGTTCTTATGAAATAGCGCGCAATTACGAATATGATATTCCTTTGAAATGCACTTCTTTTCACGTTTCACTTGAAACCAAATGAGATTGGTGCTCATTTCGATGTAATGGTCTTGGAATAATGTTGTGGGGCCACAAAACGTGTTATTAGTTTTTTGACTTGATGGCGGCTATGGTTGTTTGCCCTGCAGGTCTGGTGTATAAAGCACTATTTCAACATACCTACATATCTACCTATGTATGTACACGAATGTGCAGTTTTGAATCGGAGTAAAACCTAAGGTAGCAAGGAGCAATAATCATAGCCAACATTTTTCCGCGGCGCCTTCTCAACAGAAAATGGTAATTTTTTTTTTAGAATAAAATGACGTACGAATAGGTCGCGAGCCTCACTAAACGCACAAATTGTTTCTACAAATCGTTCACGAATAATTTTGGCACAGTGTCACTATTGAAAATCTGATAAATTTTGCTCAAAAAGTGTTTTTAATGTTAAATGAGTAAGCAAAAACGACAACTGCCAAATTATGTAATGTCAAGTGGCCATCTTGCTGCTTCTGACATTTACGATCTCACTGAAACGTAATCTGTTATTGACCTTGTTGTTGCATGTGAATGTGTGGAAAATGGGTTTTGCGATTAAAAATTTCCAAATTGCCAATTATGCTCACTGTGATGCGGTTTACGGATTACGTATGGCACTCTGTTAAAAGTATATATATGTATATACATACACAGATTGAAGTAGGAACTGAGAATTTGAGTAAATATTATTTAAGGAATATTTTAGATGACATTGTACATTGACTCTCTCCCAAAATTCTGATAAACAAAATGTGATTAACTTAAGAACTAACACCGCCCTAGAATGTAAGAAACATTTTTTTTTGTTGTTTTGGTTTAAACAATAATTTCGGGTTATAGCTATATTAGGGAGACGGCTTAGGTCGAACAAAAAACGTAATTTTTTAGTCTTAGGCACTCGCAAATAAATACATAAATGCATTGATGTGTATCTACGTATGGTTGTAAATAAGACACGTGATTATAGGACCGTTCCGTTTTCCGTATATTTCCCATAACGAATTTTTATGGCATTTCGTTGTTCATAAAGCGTAAGAGGGCGCTGCAGCTGTTAATTTCAAATTCATTTTATGGTGAACCGAGGAATGGTTGTGAACTTTGCTTTGTTTTGCCGACTTTGCCATGGAGTGAGAAACAAGTTGACTAGCAACTTTTATGATTTTTGGCTTTGGATGATTTTGAAAGAATTATTGAAATAATTAAATAAATAAGAAATAATTGAAAAAAATTTGAAATTGCTCTTTAACCCTCCATTACTATCGTCAGGGTGGAATCCACCATGTGAGTTCAATTTCTTAGTAAAATATAGATTTTTTAACCAAAACCAACATAAAGTTGTAATGTAATCCACATTTACATATTTCGGAAGGTTTTAGAGTACATTGCAGTTGCATAAATAAAGCTGATGCTTTTATACAATTGTTTTAAAAAGTCACTGGGTGTGTTACACCCACGATAGTAGTGGCGTTATAAAATTGCTGGATGCTTAACACCGATTGTTAGATGAAGTTGTATTTTTTATAAAATACATTTATATATTTTTATTCACTTTTTGGCGACAATTTTTTTTAAATAACGTATAGACCATTTACTTAGTAGAAAATCCTTAAAAAATATGCTCTAGGATAAGTAACAAAATTGTTATAACATTAAATTTGTTATATCTTAAACTAATAAAGTTAGAAGGACGAAATTCAAGGATGAAGTAGTGTACATATTAGTCCTTAAGATAAATTAAAAAAAAAAACTATTGGAAATTTCCAAGGATATTCTAGGATAAAGTTTAGTCCAATGTTAAAAGGACATTTTCGATACCTCTTCGTCCTCTTGCACCGAAACATTAAATTTCTAAGATTCTAAGGATTTTTCTCTTTCATTTGATACCAATATTGTTATTCTTCAATGCGCTCAATTTTTAAAATAATTCCTTGAAATAAACATATCCTTGAAATTTCAAAGTCCTTTAAAAAACAATCCTGATGTCAGAGAGAAAAACAAAAAACGCAGTTTTACTACATTTGGCCCCCTAGTTTTGCAAGTATATCGATTTTTCGTGTGTTTGAAAATTTTTGGATTTTTGTCGCACGGTGTAACATTTAAAAGTAGCAGGTATGTTGTTGATTTTTTTCTGAGTTTTTACGCAAAATTTTACCTCGATCCGAAAAAAATTATTAAATAATTATTTATTGCTTATTTTTTTAGCTTTCTAAGTCACTAATCCCAAGAAACATAGCTTAAATATTGTGCAAGATGTGGCTATTTTCCCAATACAACTTTTTATTTCATATTTTTTTTTCTTGAAATGAGATGCACTTAAACAAATGTTTATATTAAATAAATGAATTAACAAAATGAAATAATTTATTTTTGTTTTTACATGTTATGATGTTCCGATTACGAAAAAATTTGATTTTTGTTTATTTTACCTCAATGGATAAGTAAAACAGATAAACAAAAGTTGTGGGTGGATTACACCCATAGTTAGTAGTGGCGTTAGTGTAATAGACGATAGTAATGCAGGGTTAAGTGATGAATCTTGGAGTAGCTCTTGTCAGACACAGAACCTGCTAATATGTGGCGCAATAGAATAGAAAAGGTTGTGGATTTAAACGATACCTTCATATCGCTCCTTCGCTGCAAGGACGTCATAACTCCAAAAAAATTTTTTTTCAGTTTATGGCAACCCTGTGTGTATATGCATATGATCTTTTATCTGTCAAAACCACTTTGCAAAATATTCAATACTTTGCTCACAAGCCGACATGAAAAATTTTTTGATACCGTGAACTGCCTGTAATGGTAAACTTTAAAATTGAATTTTCTCGGAATGATGTAGTTTTGAGTTATGACGTTCTTGCAGCGAAGGAGCGATATGTATGTGGTAGATTTCAGTAAAATCTTTTGATTTGTGCCTTGATTAATGGCGATAAGATAAGATCAAAATCATACCTAAGCTGGTATGAATTGGTTCAACTCCCTTGTCATGGGATGTCGTTCTTTTGTAACAACCCAAATTTCCTGTTAAGCTTTGAAACTAAATACAAGTCGGATATCAATCACATTCGGAACGGATTTGCAATTATTAAGTCATATGTCCTTCAACTGAATGAATGGGGTGGACATTGGACGATCTGTCCAAACTTTTAATATGGAAAATAAATATTCGGTATTATAAGTCGGCTAGTATAAACATTTTGTATAGCGTCCTCATTTGTCGTTCCGCTGGTAAAATTTCATGGACTCGCCACTTACGATCCAAATTTGGCATATAACAATGACACTTGAACAATGGTCATATAGCATAGAATAACTTTGGAACTATAAGTGGCGCAACATCGAAAATCAATAAAAACAATAATTTTCAATACGATATGCAATATGATTAGGGGTAGAATGTTTTGATATGATTAGAGGATTCACATTGCTCAAATATTTAAATAAACCACCAACACTGGGTACACTAACATTCAAATTGGTTGTTGTAGCGATTTAACCCTACTTCCCTATAGTATCATTTTTGATACTATTTTTTTGGTTTTTTCAAATATTTTGTGAACGAGTTGAACGTTGAAAATGGTTGTAGATTTTAATGATATACTTAAAAAAATGTAAAAGAAAAAATTTTAAAATTTTTTTGATATCGATATTAAAAAAGTTACAAATTCCCTATAGCATCAAAAATGATAGTAGGTATAGGGCGTTTCATTCATAGCCTTCAAAGTAACTCCATAGTAAAAGTTCTATTCATTGAATACCTATATGAATTCTAAAATCGAAGTCCGAAAATACAAAGAGAATTGGGTCGAACTTGATGCTGTGAAGTTGCGAGCGTATGTTGGACAAGCTTTGTATGCTGGAGTCTTTCGTTCGAATGGCGAACATTTGAAGTAATTGTGGGATGAAATGACCGGTCGACCTATTTTTAGGGCTGTAATGAGTCGATCTGACAATTTCTTCACGTCGCATTCACTGGCTATCGAATTGCTCAAAAGAAAACAAAATTCGCTGTGCCTAAGAATAGAAAATTTGTACCGAACGAAATTGTTGCGGCACGTAATAAACCAGTCGGCAGTTCGTCAAGTTGTAACCCGTGAAAGATAGGAGATAATTGCTTTTAAGTCTTGGCTACTGCCAATCAGATCCTCTTTGTTGAATTTAAGAATCGCAAGGATCTGCAGAGTTCCACTCACTTTGGTTTTGAAGAAAGGTGCTTCTAGTGTTGATATGGTGTTGACATTGTTTCCTTCTCATTCACGTTTCTGTAGCTTATACAGTAACTAGTTGTTGAACATGAAAACGGGTCTTGCAGCATGATCACCCAGCATCCAAGGCCCCGTGTAAGCTGCGGGGCACCAAGTGTCCAGTGAGAAGTTCGTTTATTGTTGTTTTATTTCAGGTTGGAAAGTAGTTGGAAGTCTGTAATATCGGGTGTTTTTTTTAGAGGTATAGAACTTCGAATTGAAATAAAAGACAAGAAAATCATTTTAATGTCCATCAATTTGGCTTTATTGGAAAGATAATTTTATGCCATTAATGTTTAAATATGATTTCGGGCATGTGGCCGCCGCGGCTGGCTCGAATAAAGCCAATTTTACAGGTCCAATTTTCAACCACTTTTTCGAGCATTTGGGGCCGTATGTCGGCAATAACGCCACGAATGTTGGCTTCCAAGTCCCCTAACGTTTCTGGTTTGTTGGCGTAGACTAGCGACTTCACATATCCCCAAAGAAAATAATCCAATGGTGTCAAATCACACGATCTTGGTGGCCAATTGACAGGTCCATTCCGCGAAATTATGCGCTCATCGAATGTTTCCTTCAATAAATCGATTGTGACGTGCGCTGTGTGGCATGTAGCGCCGTCTTGTTGGAACCACAACTCATCCACATTCATGCCATCCAATTCGGGAACAAAATAGTCGGTTATCATGGCTCTATACCGGTCTCCATTAACGGTAACTGACTCTCCAGCATTATTTCGGAAGAAGTATGGCCCAATGACTCCACCAGCCCATAGAGCACACCAAACAGTCAGTTTTTGTGGATGTAATGGCGTCTCAAGGGTCTCATGTGGATTCTCTTCACTCCAAATGCGGCAATTTTGCTTGTTGACGTAGCCATTCAACCAAAAATGAGCCTCATCACTGAACAAAATTTTGCGATGAAAATCAGCATCGAGATCAATCTCATTTTCGGCCCATACACCAAAATCACGACGCATTGCATGGTCTCGCGGCTTTAATTCTTGCACAAGCTGGATCTTGTAAGGTCGCAAGCCAAGATCTTTGCGCAAAATCTTCCATAAAGTTGATGGACAAAGCTCCAATTGCTGTGCACGGTGGCGAATCGATTCATTCAGGTCCTCTTCAACATTTTGCTCTACAGCGGCAATTGTTTCTTCGGTGCGCACTGTTCGACGTCTCTGCGGATGCGTATTATCACATAGAGTAAACGTAGTGCGAAAACGACCCATGGTTAACCGAATTAATTGCTCTGATGGACGATTATGTCGACCATAAAATGGACGAAGCTTGCGGTAAACTTCGCGAACTGAACCATTATTTTCGAAATAAATTTGCACGATTTGCAAGCGTTGTTCTTTTGTCAACCTGTTCATGATAAAATGGCAAAACAAACTGAACATAAATGACATTAGAGTTGCCAGATTTGACCACAAAATGCCAGTTTTATCTCTATTCGAAAAACAAACCTCTAAAAAAAACACCCTACTTTGATATTCCTATTAATATCGAATACAGGGAATGCACGTTCATTTTGGACTCGTCAATAAAAAAGCTAATGACAAACGACGTGTTTACGTTAGTTGCCTGCCATTTGGACCTGTTTGTCAAAAATTAGACGTGCGCGAGAGTCATCCCTCACCTCTTTTGACAAGGATTTTAGTATATTACTAGTTATGCCTATACATCGTTCTAATGAACATTCTCTGAGTCTTGTTTCAGACCCTATTTCTTTATAAATGTTTTGCTACAGGCATAAAAATCTGTACATAATTTTTTAACTCGGGTTCCTAAATATATTTACTTTTGGCTTAGTTGAGTATCTACTCAGAACGACGCCTAGATACGCTGAGAGGGTTAGATTTTGGCAAATTTGAGGACGAGCAGATTGTCCTAAAAATTTTTGAAAATTCACGATAATTCGCCTAATGAAATTCTATTAATAAGATAAAAAAGTTAACATAAAAAGAAATAAATATAACTACCCATGCATCAAAGTACTTATGTTCTGAGTGCTTTTATATTTTTCTACGTATTGATTTTTTATTTATATTTTTGTTGCAAATTCTAATTAAGGCAACTGGTGCAAAATATCAAACGCCATTTGATTGCTACTCATTTACTCGTAATATGTATGTATGTGTATTTGTTGTAGCTAGGATTTGAAAGGAATAATGTTGCGACAGGTAAATTGTGTCTATGAATTTAATTATTTACATATTTTGAAATTGAATTTACTAGTTATTTTTTAAGCTGTTGCCGCTCAAAAGTGACTAAAATGTAATCTCTGATATTTGTATGCCATTTTTATTATTTATCTGGTGTAGCAGATGAACTGATTGAATCAAGTTTATTCGGAAATTATGCCACTTACAGCAACATATCCGTGAATACGTATATTGATATTTGTGTATGTGCATTTGTGCGGTACATGCACGCACAAAGCCATAGTCGCTAAATTTTCATTCCCCGAGAAGGGGGCTCACCAAAGTGGATCATCCTCGGAACAGAGGAAACACGTGTGGAATTACAATTTTTAGATATTCCAAGTTCGGAAACAGAGAAACACTGGTGTTGGCGAAATTTTCGTAATAAATTCATTATTAAATGCGTCTATAGGTATATGCGAGGTCTGTTAAGGAAATTGAATTTGGTTTGTCTTAGTTTGATTAAGAGTTCCGCTTCTATTTTTTTTGCTTTGTCTTTAAAAGCTTACATCGAATCAAATGGTTATTTGACGTTCTGTAACTCAACGTTTTACGAAATTGCCAACATTTCAACAATCGCCGCTTATTTCGAGTTAAGCGACTATTTTAAATATAGAACTCAGCTAAAAATTCGTAAAATCTAAAAGCTTAAGTCGATGTTAGTGCAATAAATGATAGTCAATGTGCAATAATCGCGAATGCCCCTTTTTTTCTAAAATGTTCTCAAGTAAAAGGTATTTCCATTATATATATTCTAATTACTTTTAATTACTCATATAAAAACCTATTATTATTGAATTAAATTACTAACCTATTATTATTATTAACCTATTATTATTAACCTATTATTATTGAGTTAAAATAACTTATTAAAATTGAATCCAGTATACGTTACTACTTTTATCAAATATGAGCTTAAAACTTTAATATGCCAATACTCGAAACAGCATTTTTTGACATAAGCGATTGATCAACGCTTTCGATCACAGATTTATTTATTCAAATAATTCAAATTATCAAATTATTCCCCTCAGCGATTGTGCCAGCGCTCTTCCAAACTTTCAAAGCATTTCTGATATTTTCGATATGGCCTTGAGCCCTTCCAGCGATGCGGTCATTTTCTTCTTTTTCGTGGCAAGTCTCCGTCTTTTTCGGGGTCTTTTTTAATATTAATTTATATCTGTCAAATACCGATAGTTGGTTAATATGGTATTCATGGTTTCGGAACCCGAAAATGCATCTTTTGTAGAACAATGTGGAACTTTATTTTATTTTGCTCGGTTCGGATATGATTGGCCTGAATCCAAGCCAAGCCATCGTATCAGTCAGTGTTGTGAAAGTCCGTCAGGCTCCGTTCCAGGCTTTATTGCAATGGGGCGCCAGAGCCTCCGGGGGCAGCCTCTGGGTACCCACCCAAAAGCGCATGCCTTCACACTTACGCCAAGCCAAGCACAAAAGCAAGCAAACTTATCAGTTTTTTTACACTTGCAGCAATCGGCATTGGTGTAATACGAGCGTGTTACTTTTTGCCAGCCCACATTTGTATCCCTTTACGCTTATTTGCAACGGCACTCACAACGCCACAGAGTACGTCGGCCGGGGAGAGAGCCGCGGGCGATGAAGAGCACAAGGTGGCAGCATAAAGTTGCTGCCTTCTAACAAACAATTTCTCACGTAACGTGCTCGTCTGACTACACGCATGCTACAGTTTTAAATGAACAACTTCCTTTTCGGCACACCAGCTCGACGGCTGCTTGCATATTGCTGATATGACTTTTGACATGTCGCCCAATTTTGTCATTGAAATGTCAGAATCACGCGGCAATTTGTGCTTTTTCCCACTTTCTGCTATTTGCTGTTTTATGTGCTTTGGCAGTTTTGCTTATCATTAGTTTAATTGGGCACGTGTGCCGGCGCTGCGAGCGAGCGACTGCGTGAGTGGTGGTGTTTTTGTTGCTGCTGTTAGTGTTGTCATTTCGTTGTCAGTTTTTTGTAGTCATTTAATTGGATGTTGACTGGCGTTGCTGACGCTGTTGCGAGTTGCCGTTCGCGGACTGTATGAGGGTGAGTTAGGGTGCTCCTGTAACCCTCGAACTTGTGGCCAGAGCGGGGCTGTGCAAGTTCCTCTGGAGGGATGTAAGTTTTGGAAATGTTTGGAGGTTTTGCAAGAACAAAAAAAACGCGTTGGATCTTGAGTCTGAGCGGCTTTCGAGCTCTGCTCAGCCCCTTAATAAATTTAAAGTTCGTGTTAACCCTTTCGCTACAGGTTTTTAATGGGGAAAGTTAAAATTTTAATTTTTTCGTCTTAGGCTAAGAACATAGTGGGGCGGCGAGCAAAGCGAAGAGCAAAGCGGCGAGCAAAGCGACGAAAACAAATCAACGCTGTTCATTCGAAGCGCACATAGTGACGAGCAAAGCGAAGAAAGATGAAAAGAGCAAAGCGACGAGATCGAAATATTTTGTTTTCGCCGCTTTGCTCGCCGCTTTGCTCTACTTGAAAATCCAAAAATTTCTGCTATTATAAAATTTGAGTGAACAAAACAAAAAAATGTATGTGGATGGATTGATAAGCGCAATATTCGCAAAATATGCCTTATGGATCGCGATACGCTTTGCTCGTCGCTTTGCTCGCCGCTCCACTATGTTCTTAGCCTTAGGCTTCTATGTGGTTATACTTGTATTAGCAACATTCCATAAGAATTTTAAATTAAATTAAAATTAAAATGTTTTTTTAAATTTTTATACTCGGACCCTGTATTTTAGAGTGTTTTTCTATGAGAGCAGCCACATCGTTGTGGCTGTAATAATTACTTAAACATAAAACTTTTTACGCATAACGAAAATTTGAATATTTCTTAATTTACTTCAGCCAAAATTAAAAAAAAAGTATCTAAAGTGAAAGAAAACGTAAAAATAAAAAGTTCTCTAATTTTTTCTGCTTCTTCTTCCTTTACCATGTCCAGATATACCATTAAAGAAATGTGTTTACTTCTCTTCTTTAAACTTAAATATTCAGTTTATTAATTTCGTATTTTTCCTAAAACTTCAAACTATTCTAAAGACCAACAAAAAATGTATTCTTCTAACCATAGAGGATGCAGACGTCCACAAAGTAGCATGTTGCCATATGGCAACAAAATAGCGAAAGTGTTAAGGAGAGCAATTGAATATTTATCCGTAACGTTCCCAATCGTCAATGCGATTGGGTCCTCAGAATAACTAAGAAATGGGCGTTGTATCAAAAAAGCAGCATTTTTTCCAGGAAGGTAGAAATTAACTACTAAAATAAAAATATCAAATTGGAAATATAGATACATTTTCGCACTGCGTTAATATAAGAAATTTACTGGTCATTGTCTGTATAAGATGAGAGAAAAAAATTAATGATTTTACCGTGTGTCATAAAAATAAAGTACAGTGCAATAGTTTCTTGAACTGCCACTTATAAAAAACGGGCGTGACTTGAATGAATTCTCCTGAATCATTTATTGCAAAAACTGCAAACTAAATTTTTAAACGTACAAAAAGTGTATCAACAAAAGAGCCAAATTTCTGTTTCATATAAATATTAATTAATTTATTTCTTTATTTTTTTTACTTTAGCCAAATGTACATTAAGATTTACTGACTAAGAGATATTATTCGCCGAAGACTTTCTTAGATTGGGCGATCAGCCGTAGCAACTATAAATGAAATAAAATACCGGATTGGAGGGTTCAGCAAGCAAATATTCACAATATATGTATATATTATATATGTGTATATATGTATATGTATATACTTACATAGAGAGCGAGAGTATTTAAATATTGTTTCCGCATAAAGTGCAATTGACTCAAAGAATATTGCCGACAAACCGTCCACGCCGCTTGAAATAGGGTCAAACAGTCGCTCAAATGGTTGACTGAACCTGATTCTTGGAAGCAAATTTTGGTGACCGACGAGGCCCATTTCGCCGCACCATTGCATGACCAAAAAGAGACTGCCTGAGCCGGTGTTGCGGCAAAACCATCGTTGGGTAATTTTTCTTTAGAGAAAGCGAATCAGTGGATGGGAATCGATATCGGTGTCTGTTGGTACATTATGTCTGGCCCAAATGTGGGGAAAAGGTCTGGACGGACTGTGGTGACAAAAAATGGCGACATTGACAAGCCACCCGAATCTCTACGTATGACCCCTCCGGATTCCTTTTTGTGAGGAAAAGGAAAGTATCCTTTGAAAAGCAAAGTACAAGTAAGTAAAGTGTATATGTCAGCAAGCCTCAAACCATTGCTCACTTTAAGGATAACGTTCGTCCCGAAATCATCGCTATACCGCTGGGGATGCTCGAAAAAGCGAAAGCACATTTTGCTTTGGTCAATAAAGTCGGCCACTTGATTGATGTTGTATTGAAAAACTAGGCCAAATAAAATGTAAAGAACTAAATTAAAAAAAATACATACATAGAAATCAGTTTTTTTTTTCAATTATTACGACATAAAAGATGGGCACCCGTATATACTTTTATTTTTTCCTCAACGAAATAGCATAGTTTGGCCGACCTACGGTACATAAACAATTTATATAAAGCAGCCAGCTTATAAAAGTGAAATTAGTTTAAATCTATTTTTTAAGAAACGAATACACAAACACTTAAGCAAAAAGCAATTGTTTCATTTTTCAACGTAACAAGCACCCTCACATTTCTTACAGTAAGTCAGTTTTACTAGTGAGTAAGTATTTACTAATATTAAAAAATAATATTACATGCATTTCATTAACGAAACGAGCATTAACGAGCACTTAAAAAATATTGTTTTTTATAAACATTTTAGGCAACTCGTAGAATTTTTGATTTCGATTTTCATATTTTTTGTATGTAAGTATTCTCTTAAAAATAACAAATTAATTTTTTTTTGTGTTATATTTTAGTACATGTTATCGAATCATGTCATAAATCCCATCACTCGCGTTTGCTTATTAATGTTGACATTTAATTTGTCACTCACTTGACATAATTATTCCGCAACTTACCTCACCCTCAGCATTTCCTTTCCATCGCCCCTTCATGGTCATTTCTCATTAACATTTTGCCTCGAACCCCCATTTTCAATGCGCATTGCTTGATTTTTCACATCCATTACACATATTCCATCGTTTCTCCTTTATGTCCTTCACAGTAATTGCTGCCAACATGATTGACCAATCAGTAAGTGTCAATTCTGATGTTTATCCAATTCGTTCCGTTATTTACTTGTATTTACTTGCGTACATACCTATTTACACAATAAAGTTATCTCAAATATGTCGATTATTAGTACGTGCTGAAGATTCTTGCGCGGGTGAGGCACGCACCAACTAATCGCACAAAACTGAATTAGAATAAGTTCATTCTGACAACCCAACACACATACACGCACATTGTGGAAACAATTTTCGCTGGATTAATTTGATGAAAGTAACATTATATTTGATTTTCCTGTACAATGAATTTCCCATTGATTTCCACATACATATTGAAGTAACTTGAATGCGAAAATGCGAATGTGATCTTTACCATTTGTGGTGGGGTTAGTTTGAAAAAAGACATTCTCCATCTCCAAGAGCCCTAGAAAAACATTAGTTTAAGATTTATTTTTCAATTTGTATTTTGCATGAACTTTATTTATTTATTTGAAATGTGTTTCAAATAGTGTGTGTGTCCACTAATAGAGGAGTAAGTTTAATGTCTATTGCGACACCTTCACCGATTTAAAGTTAAGCTCGAAGCCTTGAATGCTTAATGTTGCCATAATCTAATTTTGTAAAATTATTCAAAGCAGTTTACTTAACTTTACACATGACCTTGTATTGGTTTTCGCTATTGACTAATCCAGTTCAAAGAATCTCTAGCATCGATTTTTGAGATTAGTGAATAATTCGTAGATCTTCATTAAAAACATACCAATATGGCTGAATTGGGCATTGATCATTCGTTGAGTTTTATAGAAATACAGACCACTACTTTGCGATTTGGCGTCATGTTGATGTACAGAATTTCAATATTGGTTTTAGCAAGGATTTTTGTCTTTTTTGTGTTTTTATTTTTAATCGACGATCATATACAATACACATGATGGTTGAACCATCAGGGTTTTCCAATAAGACCTGGTCGATTCAATGGCCTGACTAATATTGACTTTGAGCGCATCAGGGAATAGCGATCTGACGGTGAAGGCCTTCCTAAACTGGTTCTCAAAGAATAACCAGACCATAGACACTTGTTGTACCTCGAGTGGGTTGGCGTCGTCACATACGACAGACTTGCTTTTTAATATAGGAATTTATTCACAAATGCACATCGTCGCTAAAGACGATTTTTCAGCCAAAATGAAGGTCGTCTTCCCAACGCTCCGAAGCTTAGTCAGCAGACATACGTCTATGATTATTAACTTTGAGCTCCTGGGTCAGTTGGGTCTTGTACGGGTGAATGCAGAAATCCGGAAGAAAATTTGAAAAGTTTAAGCCTGCGAAAGGCCGAATTGTTGTGTACGGCGGGGAAAGCGACGACTATGTTCTCATCATATCTGGCGAGAGTTAGCTGATTGTTTACTCAATAATGTCACAAAAACAGCTTGAAGGGATTAAACGAAACTTTTTCTTTAGACCAATGTGACGGCCATTTAGCCATTTAGAAATTAGGATTTTTGTACACTTGGCGAAGCCCCTCTGACACTCCGCTCTACTAATTTAACGATCTTGTATATAGTTTAATTATGTGCATTTATGTATAGTTTTTTTTATACTCGTATAATGATTACTATTTTTCAAGATCATTTCCAGAGCAGGAAATAGAATGAAATTGGAAGAATACATTATGGTATACCTAATCGTAGTATTCGTATTTATATATGATGTTTGCATCGACTACATATAGTACATACATAGATATGTATATAAACTCCACCTTATTGTTCTCTACTAGGCAAGTGACAACCATTGCAGCCTTTCAGTTGCAAGTAACTCAAAACCGAATCCAAAAAGAGTTTCTATACCATTCAATTGAATTGAGAAGACAAAATAATCGTAATGTGAAATCATGAAATAAATTTGGACAAAAGCTGTCAAAACAATTGCACAACTTCGTAATTGATACCCTTTTCCATTTGAAGTTTTGACTGCGGAAATTGAAATCGCGTTGATTTACTCACTACTTGCATACATTTACCAACATACGTGCGCACCGAGTCTTCCGTCGTTAAAAAGAAATGGAATGAGAATTAAGGACAGTACCACTATGTTTTTTTTTTATTCTTGTGTCACTTCCAACCAGGTGGGTTGTCTGTGATTAGATTTCATTTCAACTACGATCAGCACAAAGCAACTTCTTAAAGCCGCAGTAAAAAGTGCCATTTCTATAAAGAAGCAAAAATGTGGAGGAGCGTTAAATGTGGTAATCACATGTGCACACAGCAATACAAACATATATACTCGACCAAATACATACACATACATAACCTAATTACCTAAAATGGCGTGTACAGGATTTAATTTCGGGAGGGGAAGGTTCTGTTCATAACTTCTGTGGCCCAATATCTTTTCAAACTTTATTTACGGTATGGTGCTATTTACTTCACCATAAGTGTGAATCAAATCAGGCAGTTCAAGTTTGCGTATTTAACCCTTTCGCTACAGGGTTTTACTGGGGAAAGCTAACCCTTTCCGGAAATTTGTACGATATATCGTACCATTTTTTTTACAAGATTTTTAATTTGACAGCGAACGCATTTTTTATGGAACGGCTTTTTAATTCGTATTAAGTAGGATGTTTTGTATCATTTTGTTTAAAAATATAAATCATTATTGCCGTGGCTCTACAGTATGAGTGCGTTTTGTAAGCGGCTTTTTGCAAGAATTTGAAAAACCGATGCTTCTGCTTAGACATTTTTAAATATGTAATACTTTTTGGCAGCAAAAAGCTAAACAATTTCCAAGTTTGAATCTCAGTTGATTTATAAAACTTATTAAATTTAACATTTTTTGCGTCTAAATATTTTTCCCGAGCCTTTAAAAAAATTGTACGATATATCGTACAAATGACCACAAGGGTTGCAAAGCTTTGTACGATATATCGTACAAATGGAAAGGAACGGTTGAAAGTTATGTTTGCATTTTTTTTGAAGTTATTATAAATGCAATATAATTCTAACATTCCATTAGAGGATTACATAAAATAATGGAATCGAAAATCTTTTGGATTTATCACCATTTGAAATCTTTAGTGAGACTGTGAGGCTCACTTCTGGGAATTAAGGTTAAAAATAAGAATTACTAGACGAGTTTCCGTTTTACTGGGCAGACACAGGTTATGTAAGGTTAGACATGCTTACTTGCCACTCCCACTACGATAATTAAAATGGGATATATTCAGTGCCTTTCTGTAAAACTGTATGATTTTTAATTTATTCTGTGATTAATTGAGAGGAAAAGGGCTTTACAACAACAACAACAACAACGGTTATATAAGGCTGAATTAATGTGAATCCATTGTTTTCACGGCAGCCGCCGTGGCTCAGTTGGTTAGTGCGTTGGACCGCGAGTCGAAGGCAGCAACCTCAGGTTCAAATACTGCCTGTAGTAACACCTAAAAAAATAACGGGAAAATTCGTTTTCTCTTTCGGTGGCTGTCCTCTCAGCTGGAAATGGCAAACCTCTGAGAGTAAAAATTGCCTATGATAAAGCTCCCAACCTGCCGTTCGGAACCGGCATAAAAACTGTAGGTCCCTTCTACCCGCGTACAAATTCACACGCACAACACGGGTAGTTGCGGGAAGCTAGGCCTTAGTCTCGCGTAAGCGGGCTGTCGTGCCAGTCAATTAATTATTAATTATTCATTGTTTATATAGATAATTTACATATATAAGTTTCGATAAAAAAAAATCACGTTTTGATTTTTTGTTGTTATAATTTATGTTTTCTATCAAGAAAATGAATGAATTTTTCATAAAATTTAAAAAATCGGAACCAAAATTACATGCATTTTATATTATCGTACAAAATTGAATGAGCTATAATTCTTAACTGAAATTATGTTTTTGATATTTGTTTGTATTTTCTTGCTAAAATGTTCAATGAGAGTCAATATTTTGAAGGAAAAATTTGTTCTCAAGAAATGTGGAAATTGACCGAAAAGGGTTAACATTTGAAATTTTACGTCTTAGGCGTGTGTGTGATTATATTAGCAACATTCCATAAGAAATTATTTAATTTTTATACGCGGACCCTGTATTTTAGAGTGTTTTTCTATGAGAGCAACCACATCGTTGTGGCTGTAATAATTACTTAAACATAAAACTTTTTACGCATAACGAAAATTCGAATATTTCTTCATTGACTTCAGCCAAAATTAAAAAAAAAAAGTATCTAATTTGAAAGAAAACGTGAAATTAAAAAGTTCTCTAATTTTTTCTGCTTCTTCTTCCTTTACTATGTCAGGATATACCATTAAAAAAACATGTATTCTTCTCTTCTTTAAACTTAAATATTCAGTTTATTAATTTAGTATTTTTCCTAAAACTTCAAACTATTCTAAGGACCAACAAAAAAATGTATTCTTTCAACCATAGACGATGCAGACGTCCACAAAGTAGCATGTTGCCATATGGCAACAAAATAGCGAAAGGGTTAATGGCAAATCCACTTGGAACACTTTGCTATGCGAGTGCTGCTTGTGCTTTCTGAATTTTGTACAATGACTCGATACATTGGGGTAAGTCGTGAACATTTTCGTCTGATGATTTTTTAGGACTTTCGATGAGGATTAGCAACAGTAACAGTGTGCCGATCGACTCGCTTCGTCACCATCTCGGGTCACCGTGGTTTTCTGGCTAATCGAATTAAATCTTGGTGATAATTCATTCCAGGACGTACTGTAAAATGGAGGCATGCTTCAACACTAATTCCACTCGCATACGTTCAATATTGCATGAACACTTCGGCAGGTAATCGTTACAAAAAGAAGATTGTGTAGCTCGACTACTTGGAAGTATTTTCACAAATATTTCATTGTTGTAAGAACAACACTGTACTTATTTGCTATGAATGAAAAGCGCAGTATGTAGTTGATTTTGGAGAATGATGTCAGGACGACGCTCTGTGCGACGGTTCATCATGGACTTTCTTTCCTTTAGACATTTTCTAGGCATGGCACAATGATCGTTTGTTTTGTCATTTAGCGTTGACATTTCCGTCAAAATATTTAGAGATAAACAATGAATTATATCGCATTCAGGTCATGAAAGGGAATCATGATAAAAGGATTTATTGTGCGGTTTCGAATTGCAATCGCGTTTGATAGAATAAAATGAAATGAAATTGTTTTGCCATTTATTTTCTTCGCTTAATGTTAGTCGCTGAATGATGACAATGATTTTCACAATCTAAAACATGTTTTCTAGTTTTAAGTTTAGTTTGTAATGTGTCTGTAAGAACAATCTGTTCATAGACTTAAATAAATAAATAAATAAATAAATAAATAAATATTCCGTACATTAATATGAAAGACTTTTTTATCATTAAACTTTCGTATCATTAAAGTTTGTATCACAAAAAACGCAACCACAACCAGCGTTGCCCAATTGACTGAATATTGATGCATAAATTAACATCGTTTTTTGTTTAGTGACATTTGTGTGTATAGTGAAGCATTTTTTGATTGTTTGATTGCTAAGCTTGGGAAATTGACTCGGTGCTAATTCACGAATAGAGCTAAAACTCTTAATCAAATTGATAAATATCGAAACTAGTTCTTTATTTTTCAACCCAAAAGCACTTGACACAAGAACCAATAAAAATGCAATGGTAGTTGAGATATAATTTGTGAACTATGAACGTGCTCAAAGTGTAAGTATAAGATTGCAATCATGGAATCCCAACAAATCACCGGATTGACAAAATCGGATCCCGGGATTGAAACATAAAAATTTCTTACTTTTTGTTTTTGTCACCTTAATTTCGAAAAAGGCAAACTTTCTTGACGTGACGTGACGTAATGTTTGAATAAGTTTCAACAACAATAGCTGTGTTTTTGTTCAGATACTTTGTAGAAACTAGCTTGGTTTAGTTACTTTTTAAGTAAAAATTTGCTAAAAAATGAAACCATCCTAAAAACTAAACAAAAGAAGTTAGTAAAAACTTGAATGTGACTTGTCACAATTACTATACACAGGAAAAAGGTGTAAATAAGAGGGTTACCGAAAGAAGGAGCTGATATTAAAGATTCATTTGAGGCTTAAAGCTTCAGGAAAACTTGAATTAATTATATTACTCATACTAACTCGCTTTATTCTTACCCTTTTAGAACCCGTGATCAGTGTTGTTAACTGGTTTTTTGAAAAATTCCTACAGCATGCTGCATCGAAAAAAATCCCTGCTTTTCCCTACCCGCCCAAAAAATTGTCCCTACAAAATATCCTACGTTTTTTTTCTTTGTAATGAAGCACTTACAACTCAAGTTTTTGGTTAGGGTTTTTAAGGTTGAGGTTAAGCTTTATATAGAAATTTTATTTTGTGTACTTCTATAAAATCATTTATACATTTGTATTATAATAGAAATATAAAGAAAAATTCAGTAAAAGACCTGAAAGTACACTTTTCAATTACATTCAGCTCTGTTTAAAACAATACCAACTTAAGCACAAAACAAAACATTCAGATTTCTAACTGAGATCACAAAAATGGCATTCAGTTCCTTTTCTAAGAATTTTTTCCGGTCTTTTTACTTTATTCTATTTCTCTTGAAAATTCCCTACATTTAGAGAATTTTTAAAAAATCTATCCTCTTTTCCTACACAATTTTTTTTAACAACAATCCCTACATGTAGGGAATTTTCCCTAAAGTTAACAACATTGCTCGTGATCTCTAATCATATCATATAATCTAATCCATCGCCCCTTCTCCGAGTGCTCCTACTATTTTGTCACTCTTCCGTGGATCGTCGGTGTCTTCAACTCTTGCCTGGCTGTGAGCTTCTCTCCGCTCTTGTACAGGGTGGGCCATCTAAAGGGGTCTTTTTCAAAATACAATAAAATGAACAAAAAACAAAAAAAATTTAATATTAATTAGGTTAAGTTATAGCTCTTAGACTTATGTTCTTTTATTGTTTCCTATAGTCAGTAAGATCTAAATGTTCATTGGCTAATAAATAAATAAAAAAAAAAAGACAAAAATAAATAAAATTTTTTTTTACATGTATTTTGGCTTTATGAGCTAGTAAGAGCAAGACATTCCCATTAATTATGGAACACAACGTCGTTCAAGTGGCTACCTCGGCTGGCTTCGCAGTAGCGCATTATATCACTCAAATTTTCCAAGATCTTGTTGATGGTTTCGGGCCTTAGCTCACGGATTGCTTAGATGACATTGGCCTTACAGGCATGAATCGTTTCTGGATTGTTGGCATAACATCAGTCCTTCACGGTTCCCTACAAAACAAGTCCAAAGGGGAAAAATCGCAGCTCCGAGGCGGCCAATAGACATCGCCAAGACGGCTGACAACACAATTCTGGCACTGTTTGGGCTACACAGCCCTCACTTTGGAATACGTTTTCAATATTTCCCAACGTTGTTCAAGCGTAAAGCGACTCATTTCGTTCCGCGAAGGTATGATACTGACTTTCTGTCAAGGTTTCGAGCGGGGAAACAGCTGTCAGTGTCAAAATAACCAATGATTAAAAAAGAAACCCGTTACACGTGCTGCAACTAAATCGCAAGTATTTTGGATTCATAACCACATGCAGATATAAGTTTGTATGTATTTAACTGAAAGATTTGCATCATTATTTGCCTGAAAGAATTCAAAGAGAATGTCAAATACCCAAGCAAAGCCGGCCTGATCCATCTTTACGCTTATATGAAGGTATGAAGGTATGATACATGTAACATACAAGAGGCCATTCGATTACACTGATTATTATAATTATTATAAAACAGCGTTTTCCACTTTGGAGTAATCCATCATTTGCACAGTTAGCTTTCTTTCTGCGTGTTCATTTCGCCAAATTGAAGCGGCACAAAAGAACTTGTTTTCTACTTGAGTTATCCTTCTGATTGCTTGTGGATACACATACACAACCACTCCAGCCCGCGCTTACACGTATACCTTTGTATGTATAAGTTCGACTTTATCATTTTAATAAGTATTTCTAATATTTCAACACATTTCAGCATCTTTTCTTCCTCTCTGTTGCGCAGACAAAAGAAAGCGGACGCGGGAAGGAAAGTGGAAGTGGAAATGGAAATGGAGGAAAAGTATCTATTAAATAAATTGAATTGATTCAATTTGGTCCGTAAGGATGCGCAAAATTAAATCGACATGCACTGTAAGTGAAAAAATTGACAATAAGGAGAAAGGAAACGAAGAAGAGGAAGCAGCAGTGACAAGTATTTAACTTTGTCTAGCGAGAGAGGAAAAGGAGCTCTTCGTGTGTATGTGTCCAGCTAAGTTTACATAACGATTCTTGGGTTTCACTGCAAATAAGTACACTTGAGAACGGTCCGTTTCGCCGTTTTGCTCCCTTGCCCGCATCCGTTCAGGATAGCTGCGCGTCTTCTCGCTTTTTGGCGCACCGTTCCATTTTGTCAAAAGCAATTCTCGTTCATGTGGAAAATCCAATTGAATTCGTTCTGAATAGAATTTACCTCCTTACATTGCGTACGTTGAAATTGAAAGAGAGACAATTTGTGCGCATTTATTTTGCACTTTTTTGCACCACGTGGGCGATAGAAGCTGCAAAGTGAAAGATATTTTTAATGTTGGCCTTGTTGAAGTAGCGATGATCGAGAGGAAATATATTTTAAGTAAATGTGGTAATTAAGTAACCTCTTAGAGAGCTAAGTCTTACATTAAAGGACATCCTAATAGGTTAATCCATATGCATATAGACTTCTCATTTTTGTGGGTTGGCACACCTATCAGCAATGTTTCCTCCGAATTTCAGCATCCCACCTCAATGTTTTTGTGTATGTTTCATTATATATACAATACATTTATAATGCGGATTTTGCACCACGGCAAGGTACCATCGAACAAAATTTGATTTTCGCAGCCGAGAGGACATGACTTATAGTACAATCGAAGACGGTTCTGATGGACATACTGAAAATCAAGTAATACACACGTTTTGTCTAAGAAGACAGAATCTTTTGATAGAGTACGCTTGTATTTTTAATTTTGTGAGTGCATCCGGGTACTTTTTGATGAAAGTGGTACATCTATATACCGTACAGTATTATCAACGCGGCGTCACAGGGGATTAGTTAAAATTACCCGCCATTTTTGACCTGTTTGTTAACTTTTATAAATATAGATGTCATGTTTTATTTCCTTAATAAAGTCCAACACAGCTATAAGCAACTATTTTTATTTTTTCATAAAGTTGAATAAATGGGCAGCCGCCGTGGCTCAGTTGGTTAGTGCGTTGGACCGCGAGTCGAAGGCAGCGACCCAGGTTCAAATACTGCCTGTAATAACACCTAAAAAAATAACGGGAAAACTCGTTTTCTCTTTCGGTGGCTGTCCTCTCAGCTGGAAATGGCAAAACTCTGAGAGTAAAAATTGTTTATGAAAAAGCTCCCAACCTGCCGTTCGGAACCGGCATAAAACTGTAGGTACCTTCCACCCGCGTACAAATTCACACGCACAACACGGGTGGTTGCGGGAAGCTAGGCCTTAGTCTCGCGTAAGCGGGCTGTCGTGCCAGTCAATTATCATTATTATTATTATTATTATTATTATTGAATAAATGGGTAATAATAACACTACTCCCACGTTCATGTACCGAATGTCTACCCCCATTACGGCGGGTTAAAGGTATAAAGTATTTCAATTATCTACATTCACCTATATTTTCCAGTCCAGTGGCGTCCCAGGAAGGGGACGAGGGAATATGCAAAAAAAATTCTGTTTAACGTCATTTTTATACTTTCATGTTTAGGTATTATTTTTATTAGGGGAATTCTTTGTAAGGTGTCATACAAAGCCCATAGCTTTTGTTGCGCACAACTCGTTAGAAAATTAACGTATCGCCAATGTTAATATACCGTTGGAAAAAGGGTTTAGAGAGCTATGATAACAAGGTAACAATTCATTTGAATTTAATTTAAAATATGAATTTTACAGCCAATTTCCCAAAGTGTTCAAAATCGACACCCTAAAATTTTTTCATGTAAAGTGCCACCCCCTAAAAAAAACCGCTAAAAACGTAAAAATCTCAAGTAAAAATGCATGATTTACAAAATGTATGAAAGATTATTGAATTTAATTTGAATTAAATATAAAATGACCGATAGCAAAATGAAAATTGAATGGTAACGAATAAAACGGTAATTATATAGAAATTAATAAACAAAACTGAACTGAACTTTATTCCTCATGATAGGATTAGCGAAAAATTTACTAAGAACACTTTAAATTCATTTTATTGACGGTCCCGAGCAAAAAAAAGGCATTTTACCGATATAGGATCACAAAACAATGAAAAAAGGGGGGCTGACACCTTACAAAGAAAAAAAGGTGGCACTTTACATTTTTATGCCATTTTGGAAATCATTGTATAAATTTTTTCCTTTAACGATATGCTCGGATATCATTTCGAATTATGAAAAACCATTAAAAACTAAGCCCAACACTGATATTTACCTTAGTTTTTTATAAGTTTTTGGTTACTTTTTCACCGAAAGAAAAACCTTCAGTTTTTATTTTTAAGTTTTTTCTTGACCAAATTTGACACTTTTATTTACCCATTGCGTCTGTTTCCTCAAAAACCACATTAAAATTGATGTTGTCATAGATACCTTAAATGACGGTAGGAATTTTTTTGCTTGGATTGCTGGAACGTCAAAATCGAGCAGGGTTGGCATCTTACAAAGAGTGGCACCTTACAAGGAATTCCCCTACATGTTGCATAAAACTGTACATATATGTATGTCCACACATGCTCACATAAAGTTCTTAGGACGAAAAAATCAAGTGGCATGTGTTTTTAAATCATTAAATTCCAACTAAAAATTCAAGTTTGTTTAAAGTTATGACATTTTGAAAACTCCTTCCAATAGAATTACATATAACATAACACAAAAATTCTTAAACGAAAAACTCAAAAGACCTTTTTTAACCCATTGCTGCCTAATGGGTAAAATTTTACCCATGAAAATTGATTTTTAAAAAAATCACAAAAAAGTCAATGTTTGAGATCTCTCAAAACCATTGATAGGCATAGTTAGGGTAAAAGTTTTTAGCTGGTCTGTTAAAAATTTATTTTTGTTTGACTGAATTAAATAAATAAAAAAAAATAAAAAATATGGAACTACCTTAACCTAGTGAAGGTCACCCTAAAATTTCGCCATCTAGCTAGAGTTACCAGACTCCAAAAATCGTGAATTTTCCGGAGGTGGAAAATGTGGCGAAACGTAGTGACCTTAGAACTTCACAAAGATCTGCCAAAGATCACCTGTAAAAAATACAACTTTTGTTCACGTGTTTAGCTAGTTTTGAAGTAAGCTAATTTTATTTATTTTTTGTTTGAAAAATGTAAGCTAATTTTAGGTTTCGATCGATGTTTCGATTATGTTTTTGACACAGAAATTGGCCGGGATGCCGGGATTCGGTATCCCGGAACTGCAATCCCTAGTATGTATGTATCCAACTAAAGTATCTTCATCACCAGCCACATTCGGTTTGGTAAACGGAATTTTCACGCCCTTCATCGACAAACCAATAACAAAAATTACATCGTCCTATGTACACTGTGCTTCAAAAATTAAAGCTCACGACATGTCTCGACACTTTTTCAATACATTCTATTGAAGGTATTTACAATAGTATGCATGTAATTCGATTTATATGATTTGAATTGTATATTTTGAAAGGTTCGGGATGCATAATCCTTGGTCCTTTTATCGTTGCAAAATTCGTTTGTGAAATGAAAGCTCTTCAATTCTGTGCTGGAAATCTTAAAACTTTAGTAGATTTCAGAAACTCAGTCGTTAGTCTGACTGTGACTGACAAGGGCTGGTTTTTCAAGTATGTACATTGCGTTTCAAAATTAAGTGTTGACCATATCTTTTAACTGTAGAAGTTGGCCATGGTTTTAATATCAGATTATCTTCTATATCAAAATACCGTTTTCGCATGTGTTTCTGTTTTCTTAGTTGGGTACAAGTTTTCGCGGAAATATCAAGAATTATTTATTTATTATTTTTAATTACAATTAAAATTATAATTAAAAAAAGCACTAGCTGCCAGGGCTATCGGCTATCAAGAATTAAAAATGAGTGCTATATTTAAAAAAACGTTTCGAAGTAGTGTTTTTGGTAAACCATCCAAAGGGTCCAAAAATGAAACATCCACAAGTCGTAAAATACACAAAAACATCAGTTTCATTTGTGAGGAAGTGGGTCAGTCGATTCAAACAGTTTGGAAATGTTGACGGCGAGCCACGGAGAGGCAGGAAGAGAACCACTCAGAACAAAGCGGATAAGGCGATAGTCCAGATGTTTGATAAGATTCCAACTCCTAGCCTGAAGCAAACGAAAGAAAGATTGTCGCAGAAGAGAGTCGAAGTATCAACGGCCACTATCCGACGCAGGCTTCAGAAATCGGGCATTCTTCATAGAAGTACCATGTCGAAAACGCGATTGGGTGAAAAAAATGTGGAAAATCGTCTGAAATGGGGTAGAGAAAATTTGGGGTGGAAACACTAAATTGGCCATCTCAAAGTCCAGATGCAAACCCAATTGAAAATGTTTGGTCCTTAATGAAGCAAAAGCGTAGAGGAAAAATAATAGCAACAACAAAATAGCTCATTTTGGCATTAAAACGGATTTCGAGACGGGTTTCTTTGGAAAAAAATGAAGCCAAAATTTTAACCAAGATGCCAAGCTATTATTGACACCAACGGAGACTGAGAATTGATAAAGAATGATAATACAGTGGTGTCTGGATATAGTGAACTAATTATTGCTGTTCACTGTATCAAGGTTACAATTTTTGTTCAAAAACTCGTTTTATTTGCTCAAAAAACACTTTTTGTTTTTTACTTGAAAATTTGTTTCCCTATTTAGAGGCTCGATGTCAAAATTTGAGTGTTCACTACATCGAGGTGTTCACTATATAGGGGATTCACTATACCCAGACACGACTGTAATGCGAGAAAGAAATTTGCACAGCCTTTCAGAAAATATATATAATTCATTACTATATCTTTTTTGTGAGTTTTATTAGCAACACCTTATTTTGAAACGGACTGTATTTATTTATGCTGATTTGAAAAATACATTTAAGCATAGAACCAAATTAATGCTGCAACTCAGTGGGTCACATCGAACTGTTGTAGAGTGTAGTTTTCCTTGTGCGATTTTTTTATTATCTTGTCCCTTTCGTGCTTTCTCAAATTTTCGACGAAATTTTCTTTTGCTGCTTTCCCTTGGCTTTGTTCTGTTGTGCATTGTGTGCCCTTTAAATCCTTACCGACAAGAGCAACAAAAACAACAATAATGAGCAGTAGCAGCTTGTTTTGCTTGTTATCCCTAATGATTTTCAGTGCGTTAGTGCTGATGATATTATGCTGTTGCTGTTAGGGCCGCTTTATTGTTGTTGCTGTTGTCGTTGTTCATTTGCGGTGGGAAAATTGTCATAATCTTTTGACGTATGCGCCGCGCAACGCATTTCACAGCTGGAGCGCGGTGCGAGCGAGTTTTTGAAGTGAGGGTGAGGCATGTTTAGGCCACGAACATGAACTCAATGCAATACATTTATGTATGTATGTGTTTTTAGTTCATGTTTTTACTTAAAAACACATGTATGATTCTTGTTTGGCGCACTTTCTGCAGCTTCAGTTAAGTGTGCAAAGTGTCTGATGGTTAATTGAAGGTTGAAGCAGCGCCCCAATCTCGTATTCGGCCCAAAACCAACGGTTCGTTGAGCAAGCGTTTCGATTATTTTTCTTTGCCATATGTTTTCTTCTGTCCTGCGAAGTGGGAAGAAGTTCTTGGAAGCAAATAACAATAATAACAATTATTGCAATAACAATGCCAAAGGTAACAATTCCTCAAAGTGGACAAGTTGCTTTCACACCAGCAACTCGGCCGCTGCACGAGCTGGCAACGAGGTAAAGGAAGAGGAACAGATTTGTGTCGGCTTACTACCACAAGGATAATGAGATTAGTGGGTTGACAAAGAATTGAATTTCATTTCGCACGCGGCTGTGTTGTTACAGGACAGCAGAATTTCCACTTGTAGCACAATTTCGCAGATTTCCTTTTGCTTGCCCTGCACGTGCGTTCCCTGCATACGAGTGTACTCAAAGAAAAAAAATAAGCATAATCATTAGAACCAGTCAAATGCGAGTATGCTTGCTACGATGCAAAAGAAACAAGTGATGGATAATGTAAGAACCAATTTCAATTGAAAGTGGGGTTAGTGCGCTTACTTTCAAGTATCAACAAACATTTGCCACACAGAGGTGCTTATTCCCTTGATTTGTTTAAATCTGACATATTTATGTACATATGCAGAATATATAGAAGAAAATTAGTATAAGTACGTTCAAAGACATCAATGTAGTGCATAAACGCGTCAGCTCAGACCGACCGACTACAACTCCACCACTTGTGCCATTTCTCTACAGCTCGAAATTTGTCTCTTGCTTTAGCGGCGTGCGATTTTAACACTTGAAGTGCGTATCAATTTTCATCTCATTAAAATTTCAAACCATCTTCACGGTTTAAGTAACACGATTAAAAGAATTGAAAGACAAGTTTTTCACTTACTCCTCTCCTCCTCCGATGTCTTCGGCGTGTACTTTTTGTTGACTTTTTGCATTACACACTCATGGGCGTAGTTCGGCGCAAAAGTGTTTGTGTTCGTTGGTTCACATAATCACAGATTTATAGTTTTGAAGTCGTTATTGTCGTCAGGACATTCTGTTATCGTTTCCCACTCAAAGTTTCAAAAAGCAGTATATTGAATATTGAATGCTTGAAAAGGAAGAAATTTATCAAGAATCTGCAAATATCTTCCACATTTGATATTATAAAATCTCTTTTTGGGTTTCAGGTTTATTATTAATTTTCATTGGAGAACTTTTCCAGGTCGTTTCATCAGAGGTGAGTGTCTAAGCAAGCGAAACAAACAGGTAGCATGGCTTAAGCAATACGTTTACAAATGCTCGAAGTCATCGTGCATAGGACAGACCCTCTATTATCGTATTGTCGCTACGCCCACGCGCACAGTTGATTCGTGGAAACTCTTGCGGCACTTGTGAAAATGGCGGAAGGAGATGAGCAAAGCGAATTTCATTAATGATCTCTCTGCCAGACATCATCGCTGCCAGGCCCAACGAAAATAATGATGCAATATTTTGTGACCTTTGATATTAAACACTCAATACGAATTAATACTACACATATTGGACTGTCAATTTAATAATATAGAGTTACAAATTCGCCGGCCCAGCCGTGGCTCAGTTGGTTAGTGCGTTGGACCGCGAGTCGCAGGCAGCAACCTCAGGTTCAAATACTGCCTGTAATAACACCTAAAAAAAATAACGGGAAAACTCGTTTTCTCTTTCGGTGGCTGTCCTCTCAGCTGGAAATGGCAAACCTCTGAGAGTAAAAATTGCTTATGAAAGAGCTCCCAACCTGCCGTTCGGAACCGGCATTAAACTGTAGGTCCCTTCAACCCGCGTACAAATTCACACGCACAACACGGGTAGTTGTGGGAAGCTAGGCCTTAGTCTCGCGTAAGCGGGCTGTCGTGCCAGTCAATTATTATAAATTAATTATTAGTTACAAATTCGTCATAACGGGATTGTCGTAGAAGTTTTGATTTAATTAAGTATGTACTTTCATAAATTACTATAGTTGTTCCACCGATTTCAAGCCAATGCACAGTGTTTCGTGTAGAAGAAGCTAGCTGGACAAAAATATTTTTCAGGATTTTTCGTTTTATATGCGGCTTTTTATTTCAGATACATATATTTTTTTAGTTTTATATGTTTTTTGATAACTATATATATATAGGAATAAATATAAACATACATGTACATATACATATATATGCATATATACATTAATGAATTTAATAGTTCCAGTCTGAGGACTAAACGGAGACAAATAGATGACCTACAACCTATCAGAAGTACTAATAAGTTTATTTATGTTGCGTAGATATCTGTATCGGTTGTCCACTGGAGAAATTTAGCAAGTGTTATCAAAACTGCGAAAAGTGAGACTACAGAATTTCTGAAGGAAAAAAGATTTGAAAAATTACGAGATGTTTGAGTAGTGAAGAAACATGCTAAAGTTTCTATGTAGATAGCCAATCGACTAGTCATGCATACAAGAGGACTCGGAAATGGAGTCAAAGCTGGTCCTAAGGTATTTCCGTCATTTTATAGTGTGAGAAAGGCAAAAGCGTGAGTGAAACGCTAAAAATAAAGTTCAAGCAGTTTTAGATAAAACTATTGAACATCTTGTCTTAGCACAGAAGGAAGTTCTTGTCAATTTATTACCTACTTAAAATTTTCATGATTCTCTCAGACATTATCATCACTTTTATCGGATGAATCATTCATTAATTAGTCATTACCAGGGAAAGGATTTTCAGGACCTAAAAACCTAAAAAAAAGGAAAAGTAAAATAGCAAAAAAGGCACGGAAAGGCACTAAAAACTGCCAAAAAGGCAGAAAAAGGCACTAAAAACTGCATAAAAAGGCAAAAACAGGCATTTAAAAATTTTCTTATTTAGTAAAATACTAGAAAACCTAAAAAAAAGGGGAAACGGTATGTATTTCTTAATAATTTTATTTCATCTGACGTATGCAACATACAATATTTATACCTCGTTTTTTGTAAAAGAAAAGGAACATCAAGGTTTTCAAAGATAGTTTAAAGAGATAAGATAAGACAAGATATTTTAATTGAAATGTAGGCACATATTTTAAATTCATATTTTAACTTCTCATATAAAACCATAAAAGCCGTACTTGAACATTTGGCATGTTTTTTCTTTAAATTTTCCACTGCACCAGGCGCGGATCCAGAAAAATATTTCGGGGGGGGTTTTAAAAAGTAATTCCTTAAAATTTATAAAATGTCTTTTAATTTGTATGTAGTTTTATAGTCGATCCACATATTTCGGGGGGGGTTTCAACCCCCAAAACCCCCCCCTGGATCCGCCACTGCACTGCACAACAAAAAATAACGGCTTAGGAATGATCAAATCAATGTAGAAGCATCGATAAGTTAACGAAATTGCAATGTTGCCACTTAATTTTTTTTTAGTTTCAAGGTATTTTTGCGAAACAAAAGGGGGAAAATATTAAAAACGAAAGAAAAACAAAAAGGCGCTCGACAAATCTTGAAAACGGTATTTTGTGGCATTTATAGGTAAAATAGGCACTAAAAAAAGGCATTTATGGGTGAAAAGGCAAACTGCCTTTTTAAGGCAAATAAAGGCAAAATAAAAGTGGTATATTTCTAATCAGGAGGTCCTAATTCGTGCTCATTTTCAATCAGAAATGCTCTATCTAGCAGCAAACAAAAAAGGCAATTTCCACAAAATCCTTTCCCTGGTCATTACTATGAGTGTCAGAACCATGAAAACAAGATACAGCAGGGGAACCAATTGGTTCATTAACACTAGTAGCCATCATGGTCCTTAAGCTGCCACTTTTTTACATACAGACGATAGCTAATGTGAAGCAGACAGTCAAAACACCTAATCCAAGCCTGCAATGTAGATAAACCAAAACCTAGATTTTCTCGGTTGTGTACAAACTCCTGTGTCTCAGGACTCATTCATTATTTTTGAATTTACTTCACATATAAAGCACCTTTGAGTAGACGACATTTTGATCAAAGCATTACAAACTTTCCCATCAATCATGGTTAGAAGCATATTATGTTTGAATGAAACTTCAAATTCTTCTAACATGCTCTTTGGTACTATAAATCTTATCTCTTCCAAAACTTTGTTCGTTTTAGAAACAATAAAATCTTTTGATTCTTTGGAAAAAAGAAATTTTATAGGACGACATACATACATGGTAGAAGACGAGCATTCTGGCAAACAATATTACCTTCGTCATCCCGCAATTGCAAGGGAACGAATGAAAATTCATTAGTGTCATCACTGATAAAATGTGTTCCATTATCTCTTCGTTTCTTGTTTCACTTGAGTGTTCCTCCCAAATTTCAAAAAATTAAATTTTGTTATGCTTGTAAACATATCTTAAAAAATAAAATGAAATAGATGTGCAAAATATTCGCAATGGTTTTTTGTTCCATCTATTAGTAGGCACTGAGCAGAATATATATAAAAATTGCAGAGGTGACATGGGGAGACATCTTATTTTTTCACCTTCGAAATTAAAATTTTGGAGAAAAAATCGCATTAATTCTTAATCATGGCACGTTACAAATAATTAATGTAGCTTAATTGCAAATACAAGACGATGTAAAAATACTTCCCACCCTTGAGCTCAGATTCCATAATAAAAAAATGCCACCGACATTTGATAGGAACTTATTTATATAAAACACTTCAGACCAACTAGTTATGTAAACGAATTATTAAAATTTTCAGTTATCCGATATATTCGTCTATATTACTCAATCTATAAGAGGTGCCGGTGTGTTATTTTCACACAGATCCTAATGTATGAATGTTTATATTCACTATCTAATAGAAAAATTGAGAAAATAAAAATGGCGTTTTTGTCCAGCTAGCTTCTTCTAGGCGAGACACTGTGCAATGGTCAGTTTGTTCGTCTGCTTATGTAATTCCTTGGTAGCGTGAATGTCAGAACATCCCCCTAAGAGTGGAGAATAGATGAATGTGTGTGCGCGTGGGAAATGATCACTCCATGCGACAGTGCTTTGACCCATCCAAATGTTGACATAGGCGTGAGACTAGAGGTCATTCATAATGACTTGGCTAGTCATTTTTGCATTTTCTGATCTGATGTGCTTTTAAAAGGTCTTTCAAATATCAACGATATACGCATTTCAAAGAAAGTTGCCGCGTAAATTGTTTACTTTGAACTTTCTGGACCAAAATACATATGTCAGTAAGGTGAGAGGAAAATACATGTTTTGGATCTCAGCCTGTAGTATCATACCTCTAAATTTTATTCTTTTATCTTTATTGGGAAAGAGTACAAAGAACTATGTTCCCATCTATAAACAAGAATTAAGTATGGAATATGCATTATTTTTTTTTACTTTTTTTTGTATAAAATTTGCTTTTCTGATGGGTACTTTGTACTTTTGGTACTTAAAACAATAATTGGTCAAATCAAAATTACTGGCTATTTTGATATACAAGTATGCATATATAGTATATACATGTATGTATATATTACATATTCATTATGAATACTTTCCTTTTTGCTTATGGATGGAAACATATTTTTTACTCTAAACCAATAAAGAAACAAAATAAAATTAGGAGGCAAGATATTATTTTCTCACCTTACTGACATACTCGTATTTTGGTATTGCAAATGCAAAATAGAAAATTTAGTTAAAATGCGACAATTTGCCAATTTTGCTTGATACTCATATTTTCATCATTTCACAACCGCAAATATTGAAGAAAAATCTTTGAAATGCATGTTTCTTTTAAATTAAAATGTCCTTTTAAAAGGACATTGAATCAGATAATGAAAAACCGAGTAGGCCAACTTACTACGAAAATCGAGTAATCGAAACTGGGACCAAAAAGGATTAAGTCCACCAAGGCCAACCGGAGTGGCCAATTTTGGTGTCATATTCGATTGTTAATAGTAGATCCAATGTGTATATAAATAATAATTACAGCAGGGCCCGACGGCAAAAAAAATTTTATGATTTCATTGAACCAATCTTTATCCACTTTAAAATACTATTTAAAAATTCTGCTTTTCCACATAAACTCCTAACAATTTTTCCTCCAGTCGAATTTTGATTCTCGAACACTGGCAAACATGCGTTAAATTATTTCAGATTTTAGGTTCTTTCTCCAAGTCTGAAGTCAATGGGGCAAATAAATCATGTTTATCTTAACCCTTTGTTGACCCCGTTAGATTTTTATTTTAAAAATAAAGAACGTGTCGAATTATTTATGAATTACCACGTTCGAAGTCAAAAACCTATTAAATCATACTAGCTTTTAACCCTTTGTTCTGCCCGTCAGATTTCGAATTGTAAAATAATGAAAAACATGTGCATAATTATTTTCCATTTCCAGTGTCTTCACGACTTTTTAAATCAATAGACCTTCTTGTTTTTTTCATAGTCTCCGTGTAAACCAATCTTAACCCATCGTTGATCTCGTCAGATTTGAATTTGCGAATAACCTAAGAAAAAGTGTCGAATTATTTCTTATTTTTACCAAGTTTGACTTTAGTAGGTCAATTAAATACCGTTTCTTCATATAAGATTTATGTTAGACCGGAGATTTGAAAAATCCGTTAGCAAAGGTAACAAAATATAAATTTAAAGTTTGTAGCGGTTTGGACTGGACGATAACACCGTGCGACAGCATTTTTCGCACCGGAAAAAATCCATATGTGCGTGAAACTAGAGACCAAATATAGTAATACTGAGTACTCAGTTTTTCATTTCTACATCATTTGTCCTTTTAAAAGGACTTCAAAATTTTGAAAGGGATAACAAATAAAAATAGTATAAAAAATACTTAAGTTCGTTAAAATATGGCTATATGTATATCAAATGAAAGAGGAAAGGCTCAAAAATTTAAATAAAATAAATTTTTTACCTATTTGTAAAAAAAGGATATGAAAAAGGTCCTTTGAAAATTTTAATCCTTTATATCCTCGAAAATTTATATAAAAGTTTCTTTAAAAAAAAGTATATTAAAACCCCAAATCTCCCTGATCACGTGTTAAAATTTCATTACTCTAACTTTATTAATTCGAAAGTTATTAAAAAAAGGCGGAAGCTGCAATTCGAATGAAGTACAAAAATTCGTATTTATTTGAGTATCAGTATTTTAAATAATAAAAAGATACAAAATCTATGAAGCGAGAATAATGACATTTTGGCACGTGATCAAGGAGATTTGGGGTTTTAACATACTTACTTTTCAAGAAAATGCGACGTAAATTTTCAAGGATATAAAGGATTAACATTTTCAAAGGACTTTTTTCATATCCTTTTTTACAAATAGATAACAAATTTATTTTAATTTAACTCTTGAGCCTTTCCTCTTTCATTTGATATACATATCGCCATATTCTAACGAAGTTAAGTATTTTTTATTTTTTTTTTATTTTGTATGCCCTTCAAAAATTTGAATTCCTTTTAAAAGGACAAGGGATGTAGATATAAAAAACTGAGTACGCAGTATTACTATGTTTGGTCTCTTGTTTCACGCCCATATAGATTTTTTCCGGTGTGAAACATTTTTTTTATTTTTGTCGCACGGTGTAATGAATCAGTCAGGGCCAAGAGTTATGAGTTTACAGATTGTAATTCCAAGCGTATTTCAAAAAAGTTTCAAAAGTTTCTTATGAATATTACAACGAATTATTTGTTTTACACAATTGCTGTGTGCGTCATCACTTTACTTCTTTTTATTCAAACAAGAATGGGTGTAGAAAATCTTTCTATTTAACTCAACCACTTAATGTTTTTGAGGGAAAATGAATTGTGATTAATGGTTTTTATAATGAACGCTAGTGTGGGAACATCAAAAGTAAACATGAACGCTCAAATCGGTCAAAACTGATGGTAACCAACTTATTTGATTTTAATTTGTGTAAAATTTCACCTCATGCGTTACCAGCCATGAGGTACGCAAGCGTAAAAAATGTTGATAATTTTTGCTAAAAATACAAAGCAAACATTTCAAGTACTTTTTGGTTGCTTTGTGTCGTTTTATGTATCATAACGCATTTACGGTTGCAGGCCCACACCTTAGCGCCTATATTTGAATTGTTGCTTCTTCTTACGACATACCTACATATCTGAATTAAAAAAAAAAAACAAGCAACACAAATAAAAGGTGCACAAAAATCATGATGGTAGCAAAATACAGAAAATGACTGTGGCTGAAATTTTTAATTTGAATATCAAACGATTCTCGCGGCAGCGTAGAAAATCCCCTTTTTGAGTCAGTATAAATAAGGGGAGAGGGCGAGCGGCGAATCTACAACAATCAAATTGCACCCAAGCGCAACAGCATATCAAGGAGGAGTTAAATACCAACAACAACAACGAGCACTTTTCTGCAAAAATAAAAAACGGAAGTTAGAGGGGGAAATGGAAAGAAGAAAACGCCGCCACATTGTGTAATGGGAGGTGTGTGCAGCGACAACAGTAACGGCAACGGCAACAATAATCACAATGAAAATGCCACCAGGCATGCACTGTAAACGCAGCTATTGTTGTTGTTGTTGAAGCCATTATTATTGTTGGCCATATTTGTGCGCCATGCTGTGTGGTAATTTAATAACAACGCGCAGGGGGTATACTGCATGCAACATTGGCAACCATAATTGCTGTGCGCATTGCGAAATTGCATCTGCTCAGGCATTGAAAATTGAAAAGATGAAGGCAGCAGCCATAAAAGCTATGAAGGCAGACAACACTGCGGATGTTGCAAGTACAAATACTAATGGCAGGCGCGTAGCTGTTTTTAATTTGTCGAGCAACAGGCAACACTTGAGGACGCTCGTCATTGCTCGCTCAAATGCGGGCACACACACAGCACATTGTACGAACATACGAGTACACACACACATACGTGCGAGCTTTGTGAAGAGCTTCTTCACTCTCAAAGAGCCCATGGCTGCCATTAGCGATACTCAAGTTCCCAATCACTTACCGAAATCTGAGTATAATTTAATTTGTGAATGTAATGAATTTGGATTGTAGAGTGTGTCTCCGCTTTGAAAAGTACAATACTCATTTAGCGCATGTGCTGAAAAACGAAAGGAGAGAATTCGATCCGTACGACCGCCAATTCTAATGAACCTTTTAATTCTCAATATCGATCATGTTTTGACGAGAATTTTCAGCAGCGGAGCCACTCGTATACTGACAACTAATATTAGGCCCTCTATTATGATTTTAAAATGCTATCATACAATGCAGCTCTTAGCTTATTTTGCTTATCGCTAGCAGAAACAAGATTGCACGCCTACTTTCAACTTGACTGGAAAGTAGGCGTGTAGTACCTTAACCTTAGTACCTTAGTCGAAATAAGATTTTTCTAGAACTAATGAAATCTGTAAAGTACAGGAAACCAAATTCTGGCATTGGTTTTACTGTGTACCAGAACCAGAACTGTGAAATATTTAGAATAAAATTTAGATGTATGAACCTACAGACTGAGATCCAAAACATTTATGTTTTGCATACCTGACATATTTTGGTCCTAAAAGTTAAAAATAGAAAATTTAGTTAAAAGGAGACATTTTTCCTTTTTCATTTGATATTCATATCCTCATCATTGCACAACCGCAAATATTTAAAAAAATATTTGAAATGTGTATGTCCTTAAAATTTTAAAGTCCTTTAAAAAGGTTTTTGGGTCAGAAAATGAAAAACTGACTATGCCAGGATATTATAAATGACCTCTAGTTTCACGCCTATATCAACGTTTGGATGGGCCTCGGAAAAATAAAAAAAAATTTCGCACGGTGTAATAAATGAAAAGTTGGTGTTTTCACTCCGTGCATCATAACTTTGTCATTTTTCTTTCAATTCTATTGATGTTAGGCTTAATATTTGCTCAAATAATATATCTTTCATCTTAGATTTTAAAACCAGAGGAGATCATTTATTTTATCTATAAAAAAACCATTCGAAAATGTATAATTTTTGAAAATGGTGGAAAAATTCACTTTGTCACAACTTTCATCGTCAGCAACTTCCCCAAATCGCATCTGATTTGAACAATCTATCGTCTACTGAAGGACGGCCCACTTGTGTTAGTCGGATGGTTGGTTTACGAGATATGTGCTCATAACTGAAATAAGAGGGAAAAACGTGTTTTTCGAAGATTTTTCGAAAACGCTTGTTAAGAAAATTTTTTGATTTTCAGTTTCGTGTTCAGCAGTCGAAGATTAGTCTAAAAAATACTTTTGTTTTTAGGAGCACGCGATGAACCCATTTTTTGTCGAGTAGTGTTATTTGATCTAATATTGCGTGTTCGAAATTTGTTGGCCAAAAAAAAAACACCGTTATCATGTCTCAGCCACCGCAGTCACAGGACTTGGCTTCCTGAGGCATTTTGCTCTTCCAAAATTGAAAACACTCATTAAAGGACAAAGATTTGACAAGATAGAAGATGAAGATCGCATCGCTGGAAAAGCTCAAGGCCATACCAAATTGGCCAAAGGCACTACATATTGCCATGAAGATTGGAAAAAACGCTGGAAGAGGACAAAACAGATATTGATACAAAAATTTAATTTTTTAAGAAAAATAAAAAGTGAGTAAGTTTCCAACAGTCTTCGTACCTGATTGCTCATAGCTGTAAGTGATGATGATCTGTGAATTGTATGGTGTCAATTGCTCAGCAAAAACTTAATTCTGGAGATTTTTCACTCCAATATGACCAATGTTTTTGTCGATCTACCAAAGTTGATGATAACCAAGTCAAGGCATAATTAAGTCAGATCGTTGTGTAACGAGAGATTGCAGAGAGATTTAGTATATCACTCACAACTGTTCAAAATTACTTAAATTGTCTTGGACTTGTAAAAAAAAATCGATTTTGGTGCCACACGAATTGAAAGAGATTCACTTTACACAACGTTTGCGATTTGCATCTCGATATATCATTGATTATATCGTATAAAAAAAAATTTACTATAAATCTGAAATTACTTTCTTGCCAACCAAGCAGTAGTATGATTGGACTGATGAGTGATGCGAAAGTTTGGCTTGGAACTAACAAGCTCAGGTATAACCGATGCTCTAAGAAGTGAACATTAGATTCGATTGAATCTCAACCGCCGTTTACTTCGATGAGTTTACACATACTTGAAAGTCATAGCAACACAAGAGTTGTTTTTAAATATATTGCTTTTGAACCACCCAACGGGTAACATTTTTTGATAGTCTCAAGTGTACATATAATCAAAAAGTTTATGAGACAAATGGTGTTGAATATAGAGTACGTATCGTTTATATACACTAGAGATGCAAATCACGGGATTTGGAAATTATAATATGCCATCCGAAATCCGAAATTCCGAAATTTTCGGATTTGCATTTAAATGAATTTTCTACATTTTCAGCACTTACGTTCCTATATTGCAATCAAATAGGATAATTATTATAAGGAGCACAAACATGCGGTTTTTCTGAAGAGTGTTTGCGTGGAAATTTGCAGTTTTGAACGAATTTTTTCGAATAGAAACACAAAGGGTTCTTTCGAATTAATATTCAATATATCAGTTCTCATAAGAGCAAATCGACTGACGAAAATTTTGTCTCTGATGAGAAATCTTACCCATAATATAATCGTTTACTTCAATGTATAGCATTTTATTATTTTAATATAGGGATATTTAGGGGTTTGGTTTGCACTGGGGTCTTCAAAATAAATGTTCAAAGACGCAACTCGACGGTGGGCGTTCCAAGCAGCAGTTTTAATACTTCGAAACAAACAAAGTTCGGACAGAAACAGTCCGCTTAACAACAGCAAATTTATTTTGGCTTGAAACTAGGGATATTGATATAGAAGATATATGAAGTAATACAGGGTGGACCATTTAAGATTTGGAATTTGAATCGGTTATAAAAGAAAAACTAATGAATATTTTTTGAAAATTCCTGTTTTATTACAAAGCTTGGATTTTGTTATTTAAGAATGAAAAACGATATCGTTCTTATGACTGCCACGACTGGCCTTACAGTACGCCATTCGCTCAACCCAATTTTCAAGTACTTTTTCGATTGTTCCGGGTAGAATTTCCTGAATGGCAACTTCGATTTCATGTTTCAAAGCTTCAATCGTCTCTGGATGGCTATCGCAACACTTGTCCTTTACGGCTCCCCACAAAAAAGTCCAACGGACTTAAATCGCAGCTCCGAGGCGGCCAATTGACTTAAGAATTTCGGATGATTATTCGATTTTCGAAAACGGTGCCCAAAAGATCGATTGTTACGTGCCGGATGGTCATGAGCCTTCAGTTCTTGGACCAATTGAATTTTGTAAGCCTTCATACCGAGATCTTTATGCAAAATTCTCATCAAAGAAGTGCGGGAAATGTTCAATTCCTGAGAGCGATGGCGAGTTGACGTTGATGGATGTTCACGCACATTTTCGGCTACAAAAGCAATGTTTTCGGCAGTGCGCACTGTATGAGAACGGGAACGGGTTGTTTGTTCCATTAACGATCCAGTTTCACGAGCTCGCTTCACAAATTGATCCACAAACTGAGTTGAAGGCCGATCTTTTTTTTGAAATTTTTTTTTTTTATTTCTTACAGTTTGGGTTGAAGACCCTCCACTGTGGAAGTAAGTTCTCAATATTTCCCAATTTTGTTCAGGCGTATAGCGTCCCATTTCGTAAATGACAAAATTTTAACTAAATTACGAACACAAATTGAAAGACATTTGGACTGCCATTCTCGAAATACTAGAAATACTAGTAAAGCGTAGTTCAAATTCCAAATCTTACATGGTTAAAAAAAAAAATTAAAATTAATTAATTAATTATTACATGGACCACCCTGTAGTAAAATGAAACTGAGTAAACCCGTTAAGTGCACTTGCTCTGCGTTAACCAGGTTCAATAAACATTTCGCGAATTGTTGACGTCAAGTAGTCATCAATTAAGTGTTATGTATATATTTTATCAACTAAACATACAGGAATCACCTTTTACACACACCTGCCGTTGGAGTATTTGTACACTAAGTATTTTAGCCAGTGGCGGATTCAGGGGGTGGGTTTGGGGTTGAAACCCCTCCCCCCCCCCCCCCCCGAAATATTAGGATCGACTTGAGAACTACATACAAATTAAAAGGCATTTTATAAATATTAAAGAATTACTTTTTGAAACCCCCCGAAATATTTTTCGGCATCCGCCCCTGATTTTAGCCCAAATTCGATTGGCATTGCGCATGGTCCGACATGGTAACGGTAATTGGTACGAAGAATTATCATATTGTTATTAGTTTGTAATCAAATATTGGCGCAAATTGAAAATTTCAAATATTGTTAAAATTATTAGATGTGTATATGTTTTCAATCCTACAACTTGTAGTTGTAGGTATCGCAGACGATACTTAGTTAAAAATGTATACGATAACCCTCAACTAAATCGACTAATCTTTTTTGTTACATTACGCATCATTATCGTTTACTCATCGGTGCCTACGTGGCTACGTACGTAAGCGTACTTCGCAATGCAAATGCAGTCAAGGGCCATACGAAAGAGTGTAGGGGAGATTGCACTGAAAAAATAGGACTTTTCAATTTTGTAGCTATTCCCTTACCCTGCATTGGTAGCAGAAGTTTTAGCCATATACCCTCATGTTCCCGTTCGCCCTCGGTCTATGCGCACTCATAACGAAATGTATTCGCAACCAAATAACGACGAATCAAGCAAACGAAGCAAACCAACCAAAGCGACCGAGACGAACCCAACCAACCAGCCGTTCCTTTGCATCCAAGTCATCATTCACGCGTTTGTGATTTCCCTTGCTATGCATTTTTCTTCTACTCGTAATTTACATACATATGCATAATGTTCTGAAAAGATATGCAGCTGCCAGCAAATTTTGTTGCTGCGGATGCTATTACTGCTGATGACTCGTGGGGTACGGTGCGATGCAAAATAAGAATTTCCGCAAACGTGCGCAATTTTGTAAATATTTTTTCCGCTCTTTCGAAATGGCTGCGGTGGGTGGAGCGAAAAAACGCTGAAATGTCTAATGAAGTGAGTTGTTGTAGCTTTTGTGGTTTGCTCCACATACACCTCACGGGAATAAATTCATTTTGCAGTTTTCATATTTATCATTTGATTTTCTTTTATGCGTATTTTTTTATTTTGTTTTATGCTTTTTACCTTTGAGACGTTCCGAAGTAGTATGCAGATTTCCCGATGGAAAACTTGCAACGACATAATGAGGCTTCATTCTCTAATGGCGGTAAATACCATATATTTGTGCAATTTTTGTTCGCGTACGCTGAGCACAGAGGAATTGAATTGGTACGGTGGAAGTCCGAAATAAGGGCCACCGAATGAAGGAAATGTTTAAGGGCAATCCATTCGATCTGCTATTGATCTACATTCAAATGCTGCGTGTGTGGGTATTAAAAATGGCACTGGCACATTTTTTTTACTATACAATGTTTCCATCACACAACCGGTCTCAAAACTCTTTTCACAACATCAGTGAGTAACCAATGTTCTTTCACTCTACACAATAGCGTAGAGAAACTATAACGATTACTTCGAGAACTAATTTTTAATGGTCGATTTATCTAGTTTTTCGTTAAAAAAATAAAGTATAAAGTATTATTATAGAATACTAATACAAGTCAAGCCTCTTTATTTTCAGAGTACAATGCAGTGGCAGATGATAGAATAGGCTTAAGAACAACTGGTATTCAAATAAGTATTATTAAAACTGAAACATTTATAAAACGTTCTTTTACTATGCGCAGCGGATCTGTTGACATTAATACAAAACCTATTCTTAAAATGAAATTGATATGAATTGTTTAATAAAACCTATTTCTATTCCAATTTTTGACCAGCGAAATTTTCGACACACCAAAGATTTTTCCTTTTCAAATCTGAAACATTAAACTGATGATAAAAAAATTTTGCACGTACATTAGCCGAAATTCGTGTATTAAATATCAAAATCCATAAGAGCTGCAAAAACACATGAAAAGCAAACGAGACAGTAAGTGACATTTAGGGATATCTGCGAAGGAAGAGAATTAGTCGAGTTAAGAAATGAACAGAAAGAATGGCTTCCACTTACCGAAACCCTGTCGGAGTGAATGTGAAAGGCAGATGCCAAATGCAGAAGCATGAAAGAGAGAGAATCATTTCAACTGGCAGGGAGTGGCATGTAGAAGGGACATTAGAAAAAAGCAGATGGGTAAATGGCAAGCCAGCGAGCAACAAAAAAATCAAACAGCAAGGAAAATCGCCATCAAGAACGACGTCGGTAATAGCAATGACAGCAAGCAACAACAAATGTACGGCACTGGGGGTTGCTGCAGGTAAGCAGTCAGCAGGAGCGAACGCTGTAGCCAACAAGTAGAACGTAAGCGCATCAAGTGCGAGCGGGATGCAGTATACTTTCCCTGCAAATGGGCTTACACACCCGAGGTACGGGCTTGGCTTGATGTAGCGAACTGTCGCGAGTGGGGTGAAGTGGGAGTGTTTTATTTGGGCTTCGCGGAACAAAGACGAAGCCGTGACTGTCGACGAGCATGTTAAAAATCCGAACATTTTGAAGCAAATACCCAATGATACATGTATGCTTATGTCCTTATTAATCCTTGTCTGATGCTGTACAACAGGTGGTAATTAAGCAATCATTCTAATTATTGTGTATTACTATTCGTAATTTTTTACTACCTTTTTAACTCTAAAACATGATTGCCATAATTCTAATGATTAGGTAATCTATTTTAATAACTTGTTATATTCATAATTAACCCTTCTGTGGGCACCCAGGTCTGGTCAAACCATATTGAACTTTGGACCCATTTTTAGTAAGGTTGTAGTTATGTAAGCTATCGAGTGGATATTGCATGATATCCTCAACTGATCCTTTCCAAACACAAAAACCAATACATATACAAATTTTTTACAAAAACAAGGCGAGGATCTTGCAAAACGTAGGTATTTATATCCCTTAGTTGAACCTGTTGTTCATGGGGGCATGGTCTGGCCAGACCATGATGTATTTTCACACAAATTTGTCAGTTATTTTCATTTTTGGTTTTTGTTATTTTCGACGTAATAATCGTCAGAATTGTTTATACAGTCGTGTCTGGATATAGTGAACTAATTATTGCAAGGCCTGTTCACAGTATTGAGGTTGTTCACTATATCAAGGTTTACATTTTTGTTCAAAAACTCGTTTTATTTGCTCAAAATACACTTTTTTTTACCCTTTTTTTAGGGCGGTCAAAGTTTTCCCCTTTTTGCACATTCCTATGGTGAATCGGCATACGAAAACCATGTAACCTCACATTTTACGTATACGATGTGTTCAGCAATTTGATGTAAAATACTACGAAGAACATTTTTTGGAGCATTTTAAGCCTGTAGCTCCTATTTGTATGGGTCAATTTGACCCTTTTTTCTAAAATGCCAAAAATGTCCTTAAAACAGGACATATTCAAATGCCTGTACAGTATTCGAAACAGGATAAGTATATCCAGAGTATGTGGGCTAGTGACGCCAATTTTGGGAGGTTTTGAGTTTTTTAATAAATTAACATTTTAGAATATTCGGTGGTCTGTTAACTTCATTTATTTATGCTATTATATGTATATAAAAACCAATGTGATCTTGTTTTCAAGTCTATTCTATTCTAAATCTAACTATTTTGTACTTACTTTATATTAGAGATATCACATCTCTTTATTTTCTCCAGGAATTTTTGTAGTTAAACGATTTGTCATACAATATTCTTCATAATGTATAGTGCAGTATTTGTTCTATATACTATACATAGAGATAATTTTCACAAAATTAACGCTTTCGGAGATTCGATTTTTACTTTCAAATTGGACAAAGATGAAACAATCTTTTTAATATTCAACAATCTTAAAACTAAGTTGAAAATAATTGAATTGATTCAATATTATTGTAGAATTGCCGTTCAAAAGAAATGTAGGCAGAGAGGAAATATTCTGACGTTATTAGAACATACATATCTCTGTCAATTACTGAAGACAAATTTAGCAAACAGCTTTAAAAAACGAAACTCTGCACTGCATTCAGTGAAAAGTTACGTACTCGACATCATTAATTCACTTCGGCGTGAAATACAGAGAGGTTGAACCAAGTGCGTTTACACGACCTAAGTTTTTATATGCTCAACACTTCATCTCATTCCCATATTTGCACACGTTTGTGTATTCAAATGCAACACACTCGTACATTAAAGTTATTTAGGTGGGTGTGTTACAGAGCAGTTCGGTGTGTTTTAGTAGATTTGAATTTTATTGCGATTATTATTGAAGTGAAATCATATCGCCATTAATATCACACAACAGCCATCTCCATTTTCCATTTCGTCCTTTCTTGTCTCCTACATGTTGTACGGATATCGCTGTCATTATGAATTCACGCAATGCTCATTAAAATTATTCCTTTTCATTGCAATGCTAAATCTATAAAAATGTGACTCTCACACCGCACTTTGACTGGTTGCAGTGTTCCTCTTTTCTTTTTTCTTAACTTTTTCTACTACACTGTCAAATTTCTCAGCTTGGATCTTTTGGAAATTCGCCCAATGCTTGGAGCAACATTAACTCCAAATATTGCATTCTTCACACACACACACACATACATTGGGGTAATTTCGATTACCACCTACTTTTTCCTTTTTTACTACTTGATTTCTACATAAATCTATAATTTCCGGATTCTACAGGGTGGACCATTTAAGATTTGGAATTTGAACTACGCTTTATTTCGAGAATGGCAGTCCAAATGTCATTCAATTTGTATTCGTAATTTAGTTAAAAGTTTGACATTTATGAAATGGCACGCTATACGCTTGAATAAAATTGGGAAATATTGAGAACTTACTTCCAAAGTGGAGAGTCTTCAACCCAAACTGTAAAAAATTAAAAAAAAAAGTTTCAGTTTGTGGATCAAGTTGTGAAGCGAGCTCGTGAAACTGGATCGTTAATGGACCAAACAACCCGTTCCCGTTCTCGTACGGTGCGCACAGCCGAAAACATTGCTTATGTAGCCGAAAATGTGTGTGAACATCCATCAACGTCAACCCGCCATCGCTCTCAGGAATTGAACATTTCCCGCACTTCTTTGATGAGAATTTTGCATAAAGACCTCGGTATAAAGGCTTACAAAATTCAATTGGTCCAAGAACTGAAGGCTCATGACCATCCGGCACGTAACAATCGAACTTTTGGGCACCGTTTTCGAAAATCGAATAATCAGCCGAAATTGTGAAGTCAATTGGCCGCCTCGGAGCTGCGATTTAACTCCGTTGGCATTTTTTTTTTGTGGCGAGCCGTAAAGGACAAATGTTACGCTAACCATCCAGAGACGATTGAAGCTTTGAAACATTAAATCGAAGTTGCCATTCAGGAAATTCTACCCGGAACAATCGAAAAAGTACTTGAAAATTGGGTTGAGCGAATGGCGTACTGAAAGGCCAATCGTGGCAGTCATAAGAACGATGTCGTTTGTCATTCTTAAATAACAAAGTCCAAGCTTTGTAATAAAACAGGAATTTTCAAAAAATATTCATTAGTTAAGGGGGGTTTCTACCTTGTGCGTTTAAAAAAATCCAATTTTTTTTTCATGCATTTTTGGATTAATACATGATTGTAGAATACGCTCCCAAAATTTGAAGTTGAAATCTTTCGAATTACGGAAGCAATTTATAGAAACAGGTAGCGGTGTCGGGCGCGCCGACCTGCTGAAGCAAAACTTTGAACGCGTTTTTCTCAAAACTACATTTTTTGACCTGACGGAAGTGATTTAGGCCACACGAGTTGAGCAATAGCTACGAAATTTTAAACAGTCATTTATCAAGGTCTTAGCTATGGCACGAACTAGGATCTTCAAGAAATAATAATTTTTTCTCATTGAAAATAGAAATTTGTATTGAAAAAAGTAGGTAAAAATTGAATTTTTTAGTCAAAATCGCATATTTCCATCATTTTTCATTTTTTTTAAAAAATCCTAGTTCCTACCATAGACAAAAGGATACAGAATAAGAAACAATTTCATTTTTGTGTTTCAAGTCATCTCAAACAGCGGCAGGACTTCCCTGAGTCAAAAAGTCCTTCCGCCATTGCTCGATGGCCCCCTCCCCCCCTTTGCATATTTTATCTTGAAACTTTTTTTACTTGTACAATAAACATATACCTACATCTGAAAAAATTTTCCAGTGTTTATCTTTAAAACCTTCCCATCAACAATTTTTCAAAAAAACATGTTTTCTCGGCCGCACAAGGTAGAAACCTGCCTTAAGGGGGGAACTACCTTTACACACTTCAAAAAATCGATTTTTTTTTTATTGTTTTAATCGATAGGTATATTGCCTTAGAATATCGTGTCAAAGTTTCAAAAGGTAATTCTCGAAATTGTGGAAGAGATGCATCCCGGAAATGACTGGCGCCGAGCTCGCCGAGCGCGCCGAGCATCGACGCCGCGAGAATCCGCAAACTTTAAACGGCATTTTCTCGAAACCATGTTTTTCAAAATTGTGTAAGTGATAATAAAATTACTAATGAACAGATTTTCATTATCTAGCATTCATTTTAAAGAGCATAAAAAATTGTTCTATCTAAACTAAAGATTTAAAAAAGAAAACATTTTTAGACATTTTTTGACTGCATATATAACAAAATTTCTTGTGAAAATCCTAATTTTTTTTTGTGAAGCCTGTTTTAGAGGGTTAATTTTCGAATTTCGTAAAAATTTTAGTTCATCGACGATAGAAAACCCTCTCGAGTAAGAAAATGTTTGGTTTTTTTATTTCAAACTAAAATTGCGGCCAGCATCACTTACACAATTTACGATGTCAGCGGCGATATGACTTACAGAATCATTGAAAAATTTGTTACATTTCTGTTTTCACTTTTACAAAAATGTTTTTTTTTTTTACCTTAGACATCACTGTAAATATATATTATATTGATTTGAAAAGAACTGTTTTCATTTCCCTGTAAATCGACTGTAAAAATGACCTTTTTTTTCGGCCTCTAAAGGTAGTTCCCCCCTTAAGTTCCAAATCTTAAATGGTCCACCCTGTATATTGTATTTGTATTTTGTAGATATAAAGAATAAAGAATTCGTCGGTTTTCAAAGTTTAAATTCAACTAAGCAAAACGTTAGCTTTTTATACTGACTTAATTACACTAGTATCATATGAAAATTTACCAAGTACCAACTTTACTTAATTTTCGTATCTGTCAAAAACCGTCAAATAAGCGTTAAAACTAACGTATTTTGTAATTATATATACTTTTTATGTATACTTGTTATTTTGTATTTGTTTTAATAGATCGAACTGTACAATTTGTTGTGTATTTAGAAATTAATGGAAAAGCTAATCTTGCAGCATCTGTAGATTTGATTTTGGTTCCCTAAAGCGGGCCCTTTCATTGTCAGAAGACGAAATTTATGATATTTATTTGTCTTTATTTGTTAAACGTATAGAAATTTCACTCTTTTGGATGTCCCAATGTAACCGATTCTCGAACCTACGGCTCAAAGGTTGTACGCAAACCCGGTCCACCCCAAATGAAATCCTGTGTGCGCCACTGCACGGACTGATTATAAAACCTCATCCGTGGGTCGCGCAGTCATAAATCGATTGAGTAAAAGCTTGTAAGCAGATAAACTATTCGGATACTACTAATCTGAACACAAAAAAAAGTAGTTTTTATTATAGCCGAATTCTGGCCAAAAGCTTTTCGTCAAGCATTTCGCGGTTAGAAAAGAAACTTGTCAAAATATGTCTGAGCTGAATAAACCAAAGACTTGTCGGTGTATTTGCCCTTAGTTTATTGCCGTACAAACAGCAATCGATATATCGGTGGTTAATATTGACAGAGTGCCTGAGACTTTTTCTGAGTGCAAATACAAAATAACCCGCTTACCTAAAATAACTGATTTCAGTCAACCTTTTTTAGCCATGTATACGAGTAGTACATAAATATATGCATGAGTTGTGTACTGACATCTACATAAAAGCGTGCGGACCGAAAGGGAAGATAAATATGAACTCGAAGGAGTATGCGAAGCAAAAGTGCGGCTTCGATGACTATGAACAGAGGAAAATTGTGAATATCCTTTGTGGTTCATTGTAGCGGCATAACACTCGTAGAGAAGTGATGAGAAGAAGCACAGGCTGTGGATAGTGCGGCTGGTGGGGTAAATGATTCTGATTTGCAAATTGTTTTGCCACTCTTGTTTGCTTGTAGTACTACATATTTTTAACAACTTTTCTCGTTTACTGCTGTTTTGATTCGTTCATTTTTCATTCATGGGTATCAGACCATCAAAGACACTTTGAGTTTTAGTCAGGTTTTCTGACGTATTGGGACACTCTACACGAAGAACACGTAAATATATATTATGCGTGCTACATTTGTAGTAAAATTTGCATTAAGGTTTAAAACCATTGAAAAGTATATAAAACGAAAACAATTCGAATTTGGAGAACAGTACTTTTATTAAAAAAATACAATATTCTTTTTATATATAAATCAGGTAATGCCCTCTGGAGCTGCAAAAGAATCTGTGGAGAAAACTGGGGCCTGAGACCGAAATAACTTCAGAAGTTATACTCCCTAGTGGTTCTGCCGAAGTACACCTATTGGGATATAGATTAGTGGAAGAAAATCACGGAAGTAGCAACTGTGACTAAGCAGAAGAAACTACAAAGACTAGCGACTACCTGCTTAACAGGATGTCTCAGGACTACTCCAACTGCAGCTCTGAATGTTAGATTAGGGACGCTGTCGGTGGAGCTAAATTGTGCAAATAGTTGCAACCATCAGCGCACACCGACTGGTGCATAGTAGATTCATACCGAGGGATGCACATGCAATCGGTCACTTATCCCTGTTGAAGGAAAGGAGGTGCGATGGAGGCTTCTGGATGCCCCCGATACACCTCTTAAGGAGAAACTACAGTACGTACATATCTACCGCACAGGGAAGACTGGGCTGCAAATAGAATCAGTCTTACGTGTATTTTCTATTGCAAATAATCTTTCAAAAGTTGTTAATGATATATCAGATTGAGGTGTCTGACTCGACTCCAAAATAACATTTGCTAAACATCTACATTATATAATCCCTAAAGCTTATGCTATGTTCTCCTTTGTAAGTCCAAAGCTTTCTATTTTGCATTCGTAAGGTCTAGGCTAGAATACGGTGCCTCGAAAGAGTTAAATTTGTTTTATTTTCACTAAACTTTCAAGAACCTATTCCTTCGTATGTCATGTTGCTTGCTTAAAAATCTGAAATCGTTGGAATATAGACGCATCATAATCTCATTAGGGGTATTCTCGATGTATTGCAACCTTGCAAAACTTGCAGAAACTGATATTTGCAACCCTGAAAAGTGCCAGACTTTGAGAACACCCAAAAATTCAAATATTGTAAAAAAATGCAGCGAACAGGAGAAAATTCAGAAATTGTTGTTTTCTTGAGAGGAGTATTAAATTGTTGATATCTTAAACTAATAAAGTTAAAAGGACGAAAATCAAGGATGTTGTAGTGTACATATTAGTCCTTAAGATATATTTTTTTCAAAAAAAACTATTGGAAATTTGCAAGGATATTCAAGGATAAAGTTTTAAAAGGACTTTTTTAATACCTCTTCGTCCTTTTGCACCAAAACATAAAATTTTCTAAGATTCTAAGGATTTTTCCCTTTCATTTGATGCCTATAATGTTATTCTACAATGCGCTCAATTTTTAAAACAATTTCTTGAAATAAACATGTCCTTGAAATTTCAAAGTCATGTAAAAAAAAATTCTGACGTCAGAGAGAAAAACTAAAAACGCAGTTTTACTACATTTGGCCCCTAGTTTCGCGAGTACATAGACTTTTTCGTGTGTTTTGAAATTTGTTGATTTTTGTCGCACGGTGATATCTATAACACTTAACCAAAGTGTTATTTTTATTTGTTAGTGTTTTCTCATTTTATATATACCTACATATTTTCCAGCCTGTAGATACTCTGTTGTTCGATTGGCTTAAATAAATACAGTCAGGCTGCACCAAACTAGTCTGGGAGACAGCAAATGTTCTCCAAGACATTTCAAAGGATCTCTGGGTTATAATACATTGGGTTCCTGCGCACTGTTGTGTCCAGTGCGCAGGTAATGAGAAAGCGGACAGATTGGCAAAGGAGTGGGCCGCAAGGCGACCTTATAGACCTGTACCGATCAAAGGTGTCACCAAGGTTGATTACAGATATTGTGTCCGACAGGAATTTACAGGCAAAACCTAAGTTCTGGAACCGTTCTGCAATGAATATTCATTCAGTGATTGCTGATTTACCTATCATTTGTTTCGTGCTTTTGTTTATATCAGACAGTTACAAAACTTTTTTCAAGTATAAATGCACGTACTTTAAAACATCTCTGATTTTCTCTTTCAAACGAGTGGGATGTGGCAAAACGTTATGGATAGAGAGAGGACGTGAAGGGAATGAAATAATCATTCGCATTCAATGAGGTAAAAAATGCTTTAGGCAGCACTCAATTTGAAATTTGCATTAAGTGAAAAAGTCATCACCATCATCAATGGCAACCAGCGGCGTGCAGGCAGCAGCAACATGAATCCTTAACGACCTCATCCACAAATCAACTGAACTCAAATGCATCAACGATATAACCCCCGTTTCTGCACTGCGACTGATGCTTAAGCACTTCAATAACATCCTGATCCATTATAATCAACATCAACATCGTTGGAATTCGTTTCACATAATCGTCCTCATTAACGTTTCGTTTAATATTCTGGAAAATCGTAGTCAACTCGACAGCACTGATACACATACATACCTGTGTATACGAGTATATGAAATATACATATCCTCAGCAAATTTTCATCTGTACTCAAAGTCATTGTGTTATTATAAAAAGTGCTCGGTTATGGAGAAGACTGGCGTGGTCCTTGCCATTACTGCTATGGCTGATACTGCAAACACAAAAATTGAATATGACACTGAGAAATATAACTGCAGTAATTATTATATTATTGCATTGTAAGTAGTAAGTAGTAGAAGTAGTACATTATGTACTTTATTTCACATCTAATTGCAATCTTAACGACTACTTAACAACATTAACTATATTATAGTAATAATAATACTAATGAAGTGCGAAGCAGAAGACATATGTACGACTATGACAGCAAACATGTTGGAGTCGGCAGTACATACAGCGCAGAAAAATCGCCACTAAAATAATTCTCTCCGGCATACGCCGGAAAATATTAATGCAATGTACAATTTTTTTTTTCATTCTTTCACTAAAAGGTAGCAGTGCAGAAGGTTGGCGTGCTCAAAATAGCGGCGTCGGGGGGGTCCAACGTTGGGCCCAAATTCTAGTAGAAGTTGTGCCGGCGCCCCAAAAATCATCTGAAAAAATATTGCTATTAGTTATTTATTTTATTTTATTTTATTTTATTTTATTTTATTTTATTTTATTTTTATTTAAAGGACAAGAGGTAGCGCAGTGAGAGATTTCGCTCTCTTAATTGCACATCAGTAATACGTGATTTTCAACATTTTGAGTTTATAACTAATCTTAAAAAAAAAAACTAACAAAAAAATATTTTCCCGAAAATACAAAAATACGCTCCAACCGAAAAAAATTACCTTTTTTTCTTAATTTCCCGAAAATGGCGCCGCGGATTTCGCCAAAAACAATGAACTTTTTAGTTACTTTAAAAGTTTTATGTTTAAAAAAGTTGCTGCCCAAATTTTAGATCAGTGGGACTAAAACTTGCCGAGATATTCTACTTCCATAATCAAAAACCAGTGTTTCGAAATAATTCGGTTTAAACTATGCGTTACCGATATCATGCGGAACGAATTGACCATCAATAAAGCGCTGCTGCAGGGAAACGGGCCATCAGAATTAAAAACCACTTGAGGGGGATATTCTTAAGACCCCCTGGTGTCTATTTCACAAAACAAAAATGTTTTGAAAATTTTTTAAATTTACACGTATTTGAGCCAGTCAGCCCACAAGCGAAAGGTCTCTTCTGCAAGGATGCGGGGAAGCCTGAGAGGGTGCAAGTTCAAACAACGACTATAAACAAGAGCCACAAAATCGTATTTACATTTAAATCTAAAAATTTCAGTTCGTGGCACTATCCCGACATCTTTAAACTGCATTTTGAAAATCCTTGAACTTCCCGGTAAAAATACCTTTGCACTTTTTCATGTACTAAGGTTCTCTATCAAATGCGATATGTTAGAACTTCAGTGGCGCACACAGGCGGGTTTTTGGGGTTCAAACCTCTTAAATACAAAAACTGTTGGTGCAAAATATGGTTTCAAATAGAATTGAGCTCAAAAGTTGTACCCAAACCCCCTAAATCCTCCTTGTGTGCCACTGTAGACCTTGTCTATTTTTTAAAGCGTGCGCGTGTTATAAAAAGTAAAAAAAATATTTTATTTTTAGTTTATACATAAACTTTTTTTATTTTTTCCGAAAAATATTACAAAAATATGTAAATTCATATAAATTGAATATATAAAATCACAATGCATATCAAAGCAATTTCACCAAAGAACTTCTGTGAGATAAGTTTGAGAAAACAACGCATCTTTCTTTTTTAACATTTACTAAAGAAGCACCAAAGAAATGTTCTCACAACATACAAGTATCCGGCAATTGAAGCGGAGCACAAACAAAATACTATAAGCAATTCGCACTAACGACATTCGGATTTGCTGTGCCTGCCAAAATTACGGATACGCTGACTGACGCCTCTTCCAACGCCGCGCACCTGTCGCATCGCTGGGCCACAGCAGCAGCTGCAAGATGATGCGACGCGGTTGAAGTGGCAGCAAATACGACTTTCGATTTGCCCAACAGCAATAACAGCAACTGTCAAACGCATAATCGAATTGCATTGTATGCTTAAGTGCTGCATTTCCAAATCGATTATTGGAAATTTTGTTTCCTTTTTATTTAATATGTATTACACTTCCTTTACGAAGTTCGTTCAGAAATTGAATGCAGTTGTTGCCTCTCAACTGCGAACTGTTTACAATTTACAATGCTACATGTTGCGCAAGTGAAATGTCAACTGAACTTTTTGACACTTAAGTTTAGATGCATGTGAGCACGAAAATATCGCAAAATCAATTTCGCCATTGCTTGCTTCAATTTGCAACAACAATTTAAACACCACTAGTAATAGTGATAAGCGAAAAATAACATCATTTTCGGACTTGGAACTGAATAACTCTGTAGTCTATACTCATATAGTACATATAAATGTTTGCCCTGGCTGACTGACCGATCCATCATGGCCCCGCCCCAACCACTAAAAGCTACCACATCAAATTTAAACTGTGGGTAATAAATTTTGGAAAATGAGCCTTCGTTAAGACAGGATTTTTTGAAATTCGAGGTCTAAAAGGGCAAAACATGAGCTGAAGTGTTCTATGAAAAACGTGATTTAATGGGCCTATTGCTTGCAAACTTAGTGAAAATACTCCAAATCAAAAATAATTCGACACGTAGTAGTAAGTTTTTCGAAAATCAAACTTTAACGGGGTCAACGATGGGTTAAGAATTTGTGTGGATAAACATGTTTACAGGTTTACAAGTTTATAGGTCTATTGACAAATATTACGAAAGCACTCCAAGTTAGAAATAATTAGACAAGTAGTTTTTTATAAAAATCGAATGAGGTCAACAAAATGTTAAGAGAAACTTGATTTCTTGGGCCCATTGATTTCAAACTTGCGTGCAAGGCCGCGTTGCCCTGCTAGTATTATACATACATATATAGAGTCCGACCGATTAATCGGCATCGGCTAGTATCGGCCAATAAAATTGGTATCGGCATCGGCTAGTATCGGCATCGGCCAAAAAATAGATATCGGTATCGGCCTTTTCTGGCCGATGCTACATCGGCCGTTTTTGGTCGATGATGTTATCGGCCTATTTTTTTGCTTTCATTTTTTTGATTTCATTTTTTGAAAAATAAAAAACTGAATTTGTATCTAATATTTACGTCACTATTTTTGTTTCTCTCTCAGTGGATAAATGTGATATATTATTTTTTTAATACATGTTAATGTATTAGAACTCTGAATTCTCTTGTTATTTTATTTAGTTTTTAATTATTTCATTTCTCGTTGTTGTGTTATTTTGTAAAGAATATTACAAGCAATATGTAATAGTTCCTTTTGTTATTTTATAAAATAGACTTTGTTTTCGATTGAATTTATTCGTGTTATTTTTTCTATGTAATCGGCATCGGCCGATTTTCGCCCTTTCGGCCGATTAATCGGAATCGGCCAAACTCACTCTTCCGGCCGATTAATCGGCATCGGCTAAAAAATTTGGTATCGGCCGGAGTCTAGTATATACCTACCTACCATCGCATGCGGAGAACATGTTGTCGTAAACGCCATTACTACGATTTTCGATTGATGTTATCGGTTTTTCGATATAGTCGAGATATCGAAAAACCGATAACAGATATCCTTTATGTATCCTTATATATCCCAGATATGATTTATGGTAGATCCAAGGCCAGTGCCGACCTCCGCGTTTTTTGTTGTATGTGAAGATCGTTTTGTCCAAATGACAATTTTCCCGTACAAAAATGTATGCTCAGAATTGCTGGACACATAAAACAAAAATTGCTTCAATGTTGCTTATTAGAATTTAGAGGTGTGTGTGTTATGGTGAAATGCATTAATTGCAATAAAATCAGTATCAATAGTGATGTCGTCGCAATCACCACGAAGTTCTCCTGCGTCGAGTGTATCGCAGCAAGTTTATTCGTAAGTATTATAAAAAACTCTTATATTATTGGAAAACATATAAAAACTTCACTTTTGTTTTAGCATGCGTCACGAGTTATAATTATTATAATTTTGTTAAGAAATAATTCAATACATGTTTCTTACTTTTTGAAAATCAAAATCATTTTTCGGGAAAGAAACATTTCATTTGACTATTGACTTCAAATATTGCGATCGCATTTCAAATGAGAAAGTATCTGATGGTATCAGCAAAGAGTCAAGAGAAACTTAATTTGACTTTTCAGAAAGTACTCAAAATCAGAAACAATTAAACTTCTGTGTCCGAAAACCAACATCAGACGAGTTAAAATTGAGTTTTTCATGCGAAGTGAGTAAAGATTATTTCAATGAAATCGTAAAATGCCTTTATTGCATTTCTTACGTTTTATTGTAAGCCTATTTTTTTTTTAAATTTTTATTGTAAATATAATATAATCTTATTGCCAGAGTCCTACAATAACTGTAGAGCTTTCTTTTGAATACATTATGTTCAAGAAGTTTTGGTTCGTCCGGCAATTCATTGTAGCATTTGAGGTAATTGAGGTAATTTGAAGTTATTTTATGTATTTCGAGTATCAATGCTATGTACAGTTTGTCAAGTAAATGTTTGCAAACTTAAAAAAGGTAGACAAATTATTTTGAAAAGCTTATAAATATAACAGAAATTGCAATATTTTGAAATTTTTTTAAGATATAGATTAATAGTAATGTTTATTTGATACGCGAAAACAGTGTAAAAAATCAAAAAAAGAAATGAAGCTTTACTTCAAACTGTCAAAAGATTCGTCTTCTTTTAAAACCAAGATTACATTGAAAATTTGGCGCCGTACAGTTCCGAACAGTTTCATAAGATACATCAGTTCTCGCATTCTATTTTTATATCGAAAGCCATTTCCCTTATTGAGATACAGGGGTTTTCACGAACTTTTTGGATGATTTTTCTTTCTTCTCTGGCAGACAGTTTTCTGGGTCGTCCAGGAGATACTTTCAAATCAATTCGCCCTTCAATACGCGAATCAAATAGACATTACTTTGATATTATATGAGATATTATTTTCAAATAATTTCAATTTGCAATTTCTGTTATATTATAAGCTTTTCAAAATAATTTTCTACCTTCTTTAAATTTGCAAACATTTACTTGACAAACTGTAAGTAATTGGTTATATTATATATAAATTTCATTGTGTAGTAAAAAATTTGCTGCTACACACGAAGCCAGTTAAGATTACACAGCTTATCTCCTATATCTTATCTGACAGCACCCAAACATTGGATTTTCAGAATTTTTCTAATCTCTGCATTAGACACAACAATTCAATACAATAATTTCACATTTAAGTTGTTTTTAAGTTTGAGTCTAAGTCTAATTGTAATTTTTCGCTCATTTGATCTATGTCCTTGCCACTTATCATGATCAACGCATCATCTGAACAAAAACAATAATAATATCATTTACACAAATGTTGAATAAAATCGGAGTCAACACAGAATCTTGCAGCTGGCCGATTCTAACCTCCATTTTATCAGACACAGAAGACGATTTTCAAAAAAAACTTCGAAACCATTTCAAGTCAACATTCCGTCTACCGAATTCAGGTGTTTAAGGGGGTCAATACGTGTAAACGGTATATTTTGGGAATGCAATAAACAATTTTTTTTTTTATTCTTTTATTAAAAGGTAGCAGTGCAAGAAAAACATTTTTTTTTTGGCGTGCTCAAAATGGCGGCGGTAGTGGGGGTCCAACGTTGGGCCCAAATTCTAGTAGAAGTTGTGCCGGCGCCCCAAAAATCATCTGAAAAAATGAATTATGAGAAAATATATGTACCTTCTAAAGTAACTAACAAAAAAAAAATATTTTCTCGAAAATACAAAAATACGCTCCAACCGAAAAAAGTACCTTTTTTCTTAATTTCCCGAAAATGGCGCCGCGGATTTCGCCAAAAACAATGAAATTTTAAGTTAGTTTAGAAGTTCTATGTTTCAAAAAGTTGCTGCCCAAATTTTAGATCAGTGGGACTAAAACTTGCCGAGATATTCTACTTCCATAATCAAACTTTGCGTTACCGATATCAGGCGGAACGAATTGGCCATCAATAAAGCGCTGCTGCAGGGGAACGGGTCATCAGAATTAAAAACCACTTGAGGGGGATATTCTTAAGACCCCCTATTTAAAAAAAAAAAAAATTTTTTTTAAATTTTGTAAATTTACACGTAAGGGGGTCACCCTTAAGCTTCTTTGACTAAATAAATATAAACCTTTACATAAATATTTCATGTTTTGAGAGCTTATTTAGTTTTTCTATGCGTACATTTTCGATTATTCTGTACACGCAATCCTTATCCTCCTAATTACTACTTTTAACTACGCAATTGGAAATTCAATTAGCAATTTGTTTTCCATGCCTTGGCAAATTTAGTGTGTAATTTTTTCCATTTCTTTTTTTTTCATTTTACGAGCACATGTGGATGACGTGGCTTGGTACTTATCAAAATTAAAATCCTCCCACCTACTCGTATGTGTTCAAGTATATGAATGTTCTTGCACAACCCTCAGCGTCCTGGAGCTGAACATTTCGTTGATATATGTATGTACTTCTAGTTCATTGTTGTCATTCTCTCTTTATTTATTGGACGAGGTGGGCCACGCCTGCTGGCGCACAAACAATCACGTATATTAAATTTCGTTTCGGCAATGTTACGATGGCCCATCAATTCGGTTTAAATGCCCAGTGCGTAAATATTTGCGTAATAAGTGAATTAGAATCCCATTTCGAAAATCTTTGCATTATTTTCTAGAGCAAATGTTGTATAATCGGAAGAAAAATGTTCAAACAAGTTCATTCAATAGAGAATCTGCAGAAGGAAAATCAAAAGGATGTGTCCAAATATAGTCGCGCATCTAATCTATTCTAAATGCAGGTGTGTCTGTAATACATATGTATGTGTAAAGAAACACTTGGTTTTGCTTTTCCCTGAATTTGTAAACATGACTTAATGGTGAGAATGTCTACAAGTCATTGTACATCAAAATTTGTTAGCACCCTCTTTCATCTTGTAAAAGGTATTATTAAGGTACTTGTATGTAGTTTGTACCTTTTTTATTTTCAGAGCAAGGTGTATGTCTAACATGTTAATATTCACTCTGATCATCCAAATTCATATAATATATTAAAAATTATGTTACTCTTTTTGTCACTTTTTTGGCTTTAACCATTTCGCTACAGGTTTTTACTGGGGAAAGTTACAATTTTAAATGTTGCGTCTTAGGCTTCTATTTGGTTATATTAGCAACATTCCATAAGACATTTTTAAATTTGTATACTAGGACCCTGTATTTTAGAGTGTTTTTCTATGAGAGCAACCACGTTGTGGCTGTAATAATTACTTAAACATACAACTTTTTACGCATAACGAAAAGTTTAATATTTCTTCATTTACTTCAGCCAAAATTAAAAAAAAAGTATCTAAATTGAAAGAGAACGTCAAATTAAAAAGTTATCTAAAGTTTTCTGCTTCCTCTTCCTTTATTATGTCAAGATATACCATTAAAAGACGTGTATACTTCTCTTCTTTAAACTTTAATATTCAGTTTATTAAATTCGTATTTTTCCTAAAACTTCAAACTATTCTAAAGACCAACAAAAAAATGTATTCTTGCAACCATAGAGGATGCATATGGCATATGGCAACAAAGTAGCGAAAGGGTTAAGGTGAAGCCACGCACTCAACTGACCGCGTTAACTGCTCGTACAAGTTCTAATTTGTGCTACTCTTGGCAGTTCAATAGAGTGAATATGTATTTATAATTGAACAGAAAGCAACATTTAAATAATTAAGAATGCACTTCATGTTTTTTTCTGCTTTGAAAAGATATTCCTTAATAATATTTACATATTATAGTTTAGTACAGTTCAGTTTTCCTTGTTTACATTTGTTTTATTTGTTGGTTTCAGAACTTTGCAACATTATTTTCGGAATTTTATCAATCCCAAAAATGTTTTGAAATCGAGTAGCGCTATCAAAATGTAAACGTTAACAAGTTCGTTCGCAGCAAAACCGTATTATCAAAATCCAACTATTTAAACGTTTTCAAACAAATCGTTGACATGAACTCAGTCGCTTACGAGCAGGAATTCCAGGAACAACTTTTTGTTGTTTCTGACAAACAATGTTACGGAACAGCTGTCACCAGCAACAATTCGTACCTAATGCACAATATGAATGCCGTGCAGAGGGGTACGTCCATGTCTATTATGGATGTTTGTCTAGTTTGGATGTTTATGTATGTTATTGGCGACATATGAACTTTAATGATGACAGGAGCATGGCTGTGTTTGATGTTGATGTGCTCACAATAGCAGTGATATTTACAGTTTCTGTTCAGAGTTTGTACGGGAAGTAGGTACCGAATATTTTGCTCAAGTAGATCTTATCAAAAGTTCATACGCAAGAAAATAGAGTTCTTTGTGCTGCACAGAGTTACTGCAGATTGAATACATTTTTCTATTACTGTAGCAGCCCATCACTCACGGCGAGCATGTCACTTCCCTGTAGGAATTCGGACTGGTCCAAATGTAGTTTTTCAACTGGTTGCTTCTCAGTCTTGGCTGAATTTAGAACCGATTCAACCTACCACAATATTGAAGAAAAATTTTTAATGTAAAGTACTTTTTCTGGAAAAAAAGGTGAAAAACGCAGTCAATTTTTGACACTTTTTTTCAAAAAGCTCCTATCCTTTTATTTTTAGCGTTTTTTATTTTTGTGGTGAATTCCTGTATCCGAAAGCTTAATAATTATTAATCTTTTTTGTTTTTTTGTTTCAGATTAGCCGATTCGGAGATTAAGTGTCCGCAATGGAGGATGTGTTTTTTTTACGCGACTTCAGCTCCACCTTTATAAGAGACAATATGCTAAAAAAATTGATCAATTGAATATTGCTTAGGTATGATTTAGTGGTTTAAATAAATAAAAATTTTGAAAAGCAATACAAATAAATGATCCTTAACGGTGTTTTTTTTATGCAGAAACTTTCCGCCCACCGTGTATTATATCAAGTTTCACGTCTTTGTCGTTTTTTATGGATTTCGATAAAAGTCGTCTTTTAGTGATTCAATGATTTTTAGTTTTGGCCATTTTGTCTAAGACTTCCTAAGCCCACCTTTGCTCATGGTTTTCCTTGAATAGGTTTTAATAAGTCTGAAAAAGAAAAATTACTTTTCACTTGTTGCTGTAGTTATTGAAAAATGCATTGAACTTTGATCACGAAGTGGACTTTCGAATAAGCAAAGGAATCAAATTCGTGATCCTTAAGGTATGCTACGCATTTTTAATACTTTAAAGCCAAAAAGGCTTGTTTGCTCGTACTGTGGCAGTGCAGCAGATAATGCGAAGTGATTGAATATGTTGAATAATGATAGATAAATCCCTATGTTTATGCAACCCAAACCCGCCCTCGGCTACGTCCCTGACCCTTACATGTGGCAATAAATAAAGATAAAGATGGCAATAAATATTTACCATCATCAAAATAATAATAATAAAAGCAGCATTTTTAATAAGAAAATCCAACATTTTTGTATTTCACTTATTCACGGCATTTTTTACAATACTTGCATTATTTGAGCTACTGTACGCTCTCGCAGTGTTGCATTTTTCAGACTTGAAAGACTGCAATTTTACAAATTCTTCATATTTGCAAGGCTGCTATAATATCCCGCAACCAACCGCACTTTCCAACAAAACTCATGCCACAGTTTTGTGTACCGATTTCAAAATCGCTTTGATCACATCAGCATTCATATCGTATACAACAGCGCGTAGCCTGGAAAGTTGGTCCGGAAACCAAGCAGTTCAAGGGCAGAGCGGCAGCAGAGCAGTTTCAAGTCTCAATCTGCTCCAAACTTTCAAACAAGCTTTCCACTATACAATGGGTGAGCCCAAACATTTTGGGGCTAGGGTATGGCTAAATGGCGTCTCATCGAGGTCAAAATTTACTAAAAAGCTGGGAAATTCGACAAATTGCTTCACAGCTGGTCACAAGTTGTTCTTAGAGGGTTAAAATCTATGACGGACCCCTCTAGTTTTCCTTACTGAACATTTCTTTCAAACATACTCACCCCCTATCTCCAACCCTTAATGGGGCTCCCATACAAAATGGTCGTTTTTATAAAATAGGCTCCCATTGCTCCCAGGTTGCCCCCAGATGTATCAAATGTATGGCCGACACCCATTTATTTTCCCTTCCGAATGTTTCTTCTAAACATACCTACCCGCTATCTCTAAGTCTTAAGGGGGCTGCCATACAAAATTGGCCATTTTCTATGCCATTGGCTCCCCACTTGTAGATGTAGTAGTTAAGTAAGCGAGGAAACATCGTATCTCGGACTACTGAACCGATTTAAATGATTTATTCAGCGATCACCAACATTCTTGAGTACAAAAAATACAAAATTAATTAAGGTACAGAAATTCACCACCAGAGGGCGTCTCCCATACGATCGGATTTGTGACGTTGTCAACTTTTGGGCTTCTACAAAGCAAAAATCAAAATGTATTGTCGAAACCCCACTAAGAGCAACTTCTGACCAGCTGTGGAGCAATTTGTCGAATTTCCCAGCTTTTTTGTGAACTTTGACCTCGATGAGACGCCATTTATCCCCACCCTAGCCCTAAAATTGTTTGGCTCATGCACCTTTTCACCAAACCGCATAAAATGAGAGGTTGCGGAACATCGAGAACCCATTATTAAGAATCTCCATACAACACTAAATCCACTCTAATGTACGATGCCCTTTACATTCAACGATAACGCTATAACCTAACCAACGTACATTTTTATGCAACATATCGAGCCGTAACCGCGAAAAAGACGTAAGCAGCATTTTTACCAAATTTGCGTACAACTTTTGACGCCATTACTATTTGAAACCATATTTGGTACCAGCAGTTTTTGTATTTGAAAACGTTAAGACCCGATTTACACATATTAATGAAACTTGGCCCGAACTTATGATTTAGTCTCACAATTCGACTGGAAAATAGGGGGGAGCATTAGATAAGAAGGCGTGGCACTGCCTATACAACTAACTAATATTTTTAATATGGCTCGGAATTATAAACCGAAATTCGAGATGGAGCTACCGTCAGGGCGTTTCACTTTATATCATGGGCCTTTTTACTTGAGCCATTCGGTTGCAAAAATTTGGCATTTGCGATGGATTTATTGTTTGACAGCTGCGCCATACATTCGCAAAATATTTTTGACGAATTTGGATTTAGTTCGAGTTAACGTTCTCAAGAAACGTTCAACAGATTTGAGTGACCGTGAAAACAATTCTGTGCCGTTCTACAGTGCGCACTACAATTAAAAAAAAAAACATTCAAATAAATTTTAGATGGTGCAACCTTAGATGGTACAACCTTTAGATGGGTTAACTCAACCTTTACGTAAACCATGTAAAAAACTATCTTATGAACTAGATCACAAGATTAATTCCAGAGCCCCCGTAAAAAAGGTGTGTTTTCTTCCAGCAGCTTTCGTCTACGTGTGCATATTTTGGTGTAACCGATATACTTAAGTTGCAGTCGCGTTCCGCTGATGGTACGCGCACCACAATTTGAGAAACGCTGTACTAGAAAAATATTATTTACCTATACAGGTAGACCTCGCTTAACCCTTTCGCTATTTTGTTGCCATATGGCAACATGCTACTTTGTGGACATCTGCATCTCTATGGTTGCAAGAATACATTTTTTTGTTGGTCTTTAGAGTAGTTTAAAGTTTTAGGAAAAATACGAAACTAATAAACAGAATATTTAAGTTTAAAGAAGAGAAGTATACACGTTTTTTAATGGTATATATCTTGACATTGTAAAGGAAGAAAAAGCAGAAAAAATTAGAGAACTTTTTAATTTGACGTTTTCTTTCAATTTAGATACTTTTTTTTTAATTTTGGCTGAAGTAAATGAAGAAATATTCAAATTTTCGTTATGCGTAAAAAGTTTTATGTTTAAGTAATTATTACAGCCACAACGATGTGGTTGCTCTCATAGAAAAACACTCTAAAATACAGGGTCCGAGTATAAAAATTAAAAAATCTCTTATGTAATGCTGCTAATGTAACCACATAGAAGCCTAAGACGTAAAAATTTAAAATTTTAAGTTTCCCCAGTAAAAACCTGTAGCGAAAGGGTTAACTGGTTCCAATTAATTACTCAACTAAGGACTCAACTGTGTCGCATATTTTCGTGCGCATTGCGTTAGAACCCAACAATTAAATGCGCGAATATTTATAAATGAGATGTAAGGCATGTATCCAGTAAAACGAAAAAGCTTATTCATTCATTTCAAAAAGCTATTTTCTGTCGATGTGTGGTGTACCATTCTCATCATTAGTCACCTAGCCAGGACAGCAACCCGGTTTTCGCTGTCGGTGGTTGTGTTAGTGCGTACTTGTTGCTTTTGAGGGAAAACGAAATATGGAATGTGTGTTTCGAATATAATTCCAACCAGTGTTCATAGTCTTATATGATGATTCGTCATTATTTGCGATAAGCAGATAATGAAATTTTTTAATCTTGCGCGGAAAAATGCATTTTAGGCGCACCCATATTGTTTCGATTTTGGAACGACACTGGCGCGATTTGGTCGAAATCGCAACCGATATTGCTAATGAAATCGGTGTCAAGTTGACTTTTACTTTTGACTTGACTTGACTTTTATTGCGATCGCGAAATGCAATTAGCTTAGGTACGTCTTTTAATCACTTAAGAATCAGAAAGAAATCACAAAAATATACTTCCAACTTGCTGAAGGTTTAGCTTCAGCTGCACTTAAGCTTGTCCGCCCAATAATATTCTCAAAGAACCACCAAAACCCACCTTGCCTGACTGTACCCGTGATCTTCCATAGAGCGTGACCTCAGGTGGCGGATAGGGAAACCACTTCGTATAAATAAATACTCGCATGTATGAAAAACCAAAATATTTACGTACAGTGTGCCTACATACGTTCCTGCAAGTTGATCCATCCCTCTCTTACATATCATTATGAAAAGCACTTAATTCGCAAGGAGTTCGCACTGCTCCGAAAAGCCTAAATTATTACTTTCTCCATAGCACCATACTCCCAAACGTATAAATTTACTGCAATTACTCAACACTCAAATCTGTTTACATGCGTTTTGAACCCAGCGCTAAATTGTGTAGTAAGGTGCGCTTCCGTTCACATTTGCATTAACCCTTCGTCGCATGGTTGAATTTCCGTAAAGAAAAAGCATTTTTGTCTTTTTTGTTGAGTTTCTGTATCTATGGAAGGTTTGCGGAAATTTGCCATATCCCACTGAGAAAGGAAAATCGGTTTTATCTACTACCTATATATTTTAGTGTTGGCTACTGCAGGGATCGAACCTGGGTCGGTCGTCACTTTATACACATATTCCAACGCACTAAACAGCTGTGCGACGGCATCAATAACCAAAATCAATAACCATCAATAACCAAAATTATTTCACCAAATCGAAACACTTGTTGTTTTTTCGATTCGTTTGCACATACTTTAAATATTATTCGCAAATTCCGTTTGTAATCAAATGTTTTAACATAAAAGGCACAACTCATGAATAAACGACGGTATAAGGTAGCGCAAAGTTAATCATCCAAATTTGTTTTTTAATAACTTTTTTACTCAATAAACAAAATTATTTTGATTGATGGAAATCTTTATATGGACCTTTACAATTTTTTCTATTAAATGCAAAAGATGATATTCGTCAAGTGGCTGCCGCCAGTGTTGATACACACTTGTCCCCGTTTTATCGCATTTTCTATGACTTTTTGCACGATTTCCGGTGCTAACTGTTCCCATACCTGTCGAATATTCTCCTTAACCCTTTCTGGTCAGTTTCCACATTTCTTGAGATAAAAATTTTTCCTTCAAAATATTGACTCTCATTGAACATTTTAGCAATGAAATACAAAAAAATTTCCAAAAAATTATTTTGGTTGAGAATTGCAGCTTCATCAATTTTGTACGATATATCGTACAATGGTCCGCAAAGGAGTTTCGGTTTTTTAAGTTTTATGAACAATTCTTAGATTTTTTTGATAGAAAACATAAATTATAACACAAAAAAATTAAAACGTTATTTAATTTTGATCGAAAGATATATAAATTATATATATAAACAATTGATTCACATTTATTCGGCCTTATATAACCGTTGTTGTTGTTGCAAAGCCCTTTTCCCCTCAATAAAACACAAACTCAATTAAAATTCGTATAACTTTACAGAAAGATACTGAATATAGCTGATTCTTATTATAGTAGTGGGAGTGGCAAGTACGCATGTCTAACTTTACACAGTAAAACACAAAATCGTATAGTAATTATTATTTTTAATCGAAAATTGCCGAATATTCGAATTTTATTAGTCGCGTGGTTTACAGATGGGCGTGGCAGGCAAGCAAACGCAAAAAATCTGTTACCAAGCCCACAACTTCAAAAAAATGCAAACACAACTTGCAACCTTTGCTTTCCATTTGTACGATATATCGTACAAGGCTTTGCAACCATTGTGGTCATTTGTACGATATACAGGCCCGGATTTACCATACAGGCATTGTAGGCAGTCGTCTAGAGCGGCAAGAATTGAGGGGCGGCAAATTTTAGCGGAAACTTTGAAAACTTGTTCAATTCGTGGGAATTGAATTTCCCGCCTGGTTTGTTGGCACGCGTACCAACATTCTAAGTGTAAAATTGCCTGAATCGAGAAAACAATCGATTTATATAGGGTGTTTTTTTTAGAGGTTTGTTTTTCGAATAGAGATAAAACTGGCATTTTGTGGTCAAATCTGGCAACTCTAATGTCATTTATGTTCAGTTTGGTTTGCCATTTCATCATGAACAGGTTGACAAAAGAACAACGCTTGCAAATCGTGCAAATTTATTTCGAAAATAATGGTTCAGTTCGCGAAGTTTACCGCAAGCTCCGTCCATTTTATGGTCGACATAATCGTCCATCAGAGCAATTAATTCGGTTAACCATGGGTCGTTTTCGCACTACGTTTACTCTATGTGATAATACGCATCCGCAGAGACGTCGAACAGTGCGCACCGAAGAAACAATTGCCGCTGTAGAGCAAAATGTTGAAGAGGACCCAGTCCGAAGAGGAGTCAGTTACCGTTAATGGAGACCGGTATAGAGCCATGATAACCGACTATTTTGTTCCCGAATTGGATGGCATGAATGTGGATGAGTTGTGGTTCCAACAAGACGGCGCTACATGCCACACAGCGCACGTCACAATCGATTCATTGAAGGAAACATTCGATGAGCGCATAATTTCGCGGAATGAACCTGTCAATTGGCCACCAAGATCGTGTGATTTGACACCATTGGATTATTTTCTTTGGGGATATGTGAAGTCGCTCGTCTACGCCAACAAACCAGAAACGTTAGGGGACTTGGAAGCCAACATTCGTGGCGTTATTGCCGACATACGGCCCCAAATGCTCGAAAAAGTGGTTGAAAATTGGACCTGTAGAATTGGCTTTATTCGAGCCAGCCGCGGCGGCCACATGCCCGAAATCATATTTAAACATTAATGGCATAAAATTATCCTTCCAATAAAGCCAAATTGATGGACATTAAAACGATTTTCTTGTCTTTTATTTCAATTCGAAGTTCTATACCTCTAAAAAAAACACCCGATACAAGCAAAGAAAATAAACATACAGAATGCACAAGCAAAAAAAAAAAAAAACCATTTATACAAGCAAAGAAAATAAACATACAGAATGCACAAGCAAAAAAAAAAAAAACTTTTCGTACCAAACTAATTCCACCATTCAAGAAATTTTAATAGGGGGGGCGGTAATTTTAGCAACTGGCAAATTTCTAAATCCGGGCCTGACGATATATCGTAAAATTTTTTTAATAATGATTTCTATTTTTAAACAGAATGATACAACACAGCCCACTTAATGAAAATTAAAAAGCTGTTCCATAAAAAGTGCGTTCGATGTCAAATTACGCGACCAGGAAACGCTTCCTTCATAATATCCATTGTGGCTCGTGCTGTGTGTGCAGTTGCACCGTCTTGTATAAACCAAATATTCATCAAGCCCCGCTCTTCCGATTCCGGCAGCTAGAAGTCGTTTGGGTCGTGATTAACTTTGAGCCACCTTGTGGAATGCCGAATATGATAGTTCCCAAATCTATGAAAAGTTAACATTGCATATATGCAATGTCATGCAGTGAAGGGTTAAGCTCTGCACGCCAAGAGAGACCCAGCAACGAACGTATTGCGTTCAGAATAAATAATATCAGCATCGAAGTTGCAAGCTTTTTTTCGATTCTACTTATTTATCGGATACTCTATACACTGTTATGGCCAGCAGTCTTTGGAAGACAAAGTATGTTGGAAAACTACTAGTGTCCGACCGAATATTCGGTTTCGGTTCGGTCCAAATCAGTGCTTTCGGATTCAGTTTCGGCCAAAAAATTCCCAAACGGCCAAAACCGAAACTTTCTAGAATATTTTTTACATTTTATTGTGTAGCGAGGGAACAGCCAGTTAGTGCAGCTGCTTTACGTTAACGCATAATTTAACCCTAATTCCCAGAAGAAGAATTTAACCCTAATTCACAGTCTCACTAAAGATTTCAAATAGTGATAAATCCAAAAGAATTTCGATTCCATTATTTTATGTAATCCTCTAATGGAATGTTAGAATTATATTGCATTTATAAATTGAACATTTTAGACAGTTTTTGTACTTTTTAAACAAATGTTTTCATTAATTTAGCTCATATATGTAAGCCTGACAGTCTCACTTCTGGGTTTACGTTACTTTTAAAATTCTGGGAATTAGGGTTAAGTACATAGCATGGTTTTTACGTGTGCACCCCACCCATTTTGAAGGTGATTGTAATTTTTCAAAACGTAGTTGTTTTTGTAACTATGTATGTATGTCTTCTTACTGAGTCGTAACGGAGTGTGGTAGGACAGGAGGATATTTGCACTGAACTTTACGTGTTAAAAGCATACATATAAATAAAGGAGTGGAAGGAATGGGCGTGCAATTTATTTACTATAAAATATGTACATATTTGTAGAAACGTTGGTTTGAGTTTTTTACTTTATCTTGTACATATTTTGTTTTAAAGCTAAAATACATTAAACGTATTGTTACGAAAATGACTTCTCTAAGTTCGTATACTGGATTGTGTTTGAAAATAAAACTACTTCAGTTATTCAGCGCTAACGCAGACAAAAATCAACAATCACTTTATTTACAATTTTACACTTGTTACTACTTTACTACTACTATTGCATGTTTCCCCTTTGCTTGCTCAACACCGACTACTTCTCCTGTTGCGCCGCGCAGCGCTGCTTATATACCAGTTTTCTTATCGCGCCGAAGTTTCTTGCAACTTCCAATTGGAACACGCTCGACCATTCTCGCACAGTTCGCGAACCATCCTTGCCATATCGGAGTAACACCAAGCGAATTATACCAAATTCGCCGTACTTGAAAGTGCATGCCTAAAAGTGGAAGTGGAAAAGCGTTCGTGCATAGACAAGCATTCAGCACATTGCTTCTTCGCAACACTGCCCACCACTTAGACTTGTTCGTCCCGAACAAGTACCGAGGCTCCGCCGGAGTAAGACGCCAAGCGCTCCAAATGGACTACTTTCAGCCTAGCGTTTCTGTTGCAGCAGCGTTGAACTCTGTACACCACGTCATTAATCTTTGTCACGACTTTGTACGGTCCTTCCCATGATGTTTGAACTTTTGGAGACAAACCTTCCTTCCACTGCGGGTTGTTGAGCATTACCAGATCGCCTTCCTTAAACCCTTCTGAGTTAGCCCGTAGACCATAGCTGGCGTTTAACGTGTTTCCGACTAGTTGAGTGCGGCTCCGCGATCTTCTCATCGGCCCTTTCGCAGCCGAACACCGATCACAGCCTCTTATCCACTCGGCGACAGACCCCTGGCATCCCACCCAATAGAACCGTCTTCTTATCTTGGCGACAGTTTTTGCGATGCCTAGGTGCCCTCCACTGGAGTCGTTATGGTTTGATTTGATGACATCGTCGATCCGACCTTTCGGGACCACTATTAGGGATTTTCTGGTCCTGCTATCCCTGCTCTCCCACTCGCGGTATAGGCAGCCGTCTTTCAGACGTAGACTTTGCCACTGCGCCCAGTAAGCCTTCGCGATCGGGCTCTCACCAGCCATCTCCTGCCAGTCCGGCCGTACTCTCCGCGCTTTGCCTTTGATGATCTTTGCGAGATCCGTATCCTCGCGCTGGTCCTTCTGTAGCCTTCCCGCAGGCCAATCTTCCTCTTGTAGAACTCTTACCGACCGAACATCCACAATTTGTCCCTTGTTTTCGGCTTGCGAATCATGCCTGCGCTCGGTTTTGCAAGAATGATGTGTCAGAGCGTCAGCACATCTTGGCGACGTCTGTTGTCCGGAACGCTTTCCCCGCAGATGGCAGTCTCGTGATATGTGGCCTTGCTTGCCACATCGCCAGCAACTGACTCTAGATGAAACAGCCCGCGGCCTCGCTGGTGCCTCTGAGCTCACTGTCTGGCTTTGCGTGACACGACCAGATTGGGCTCGGCTCCTTTCCGCAGATGAATGTCGAAAACTTCCCCTCCAGACCGCCTCATACGTCAATGCGCTTGTCACCGTCTCACGGAATGTCGGCTTCATCATCATCAATGTACTGCGACGTGTCTCCGGGTCATGAAGACCTTCAATAAACGCCTCAATCTTCAGCCTTTCCAAACCTTCTATGCTGAATTCTGGGTAGGACAGTGGTACCAGCCGCTCGATATCTGCCGCATACGTCTGCAGCGCCTCGTTGGCTCTTTGTCTACGGCTCTTCAGCTCGCAATAATACAGCATTTTGTTGTGCTCGTCCCTGTATCTGGCTGCCAGTGCCCTTATGACGGTGTCGTAATCACCTCTGAAACCTTCCGGAACGGTTTTTATTACCTCAGCCGCAGGACCTCTTAGAGCCAGTATCAGCCTCCGACCTTTCCTAACATCGGTCCACTGACTCTCCAAAGCGGCCATATCGAATTGTAGTTTGAATGTGTCGAACGACGTAGTACCATCATAAGTAGGCACTTCTATGGCAAAACTTTCCTCAACTGACTGCACCCTTGCTCGTAGCTGTAGTTCTCTAAGCCGCTCGTCGATTTTTCTGTTCACCGCATCCTCTAGACTGTCAACCCGTTTGTCCCAATTGTCCATTCGCGCCTCGAGATGCTCAACTTTCACGTTCAGGCTATCGGAAATTTCCTCCACCTTCTGCTCTATGCGCGCAGAATTTTCCGCCATTTCTCGGTTCGCACTTTCGACTTTGGCCGAAATTTCCTGATTCGTAGTTTCCAATTTCGCTGCCATTTCTCGGTTCGCAGTTTCGACTTTGGCCGAAATTTCCTGATTCGTAGTTTCCAATTTCGCTGCCATTTCTCGGTTCGCAGTTTCGACTTTGGCCGAAATTTCCTGATTTGTAGTTTCCAGTTTTGCTGCCATTTGCGCCGAAAGTTCCTGATTCGTGCTTTCCATTTTGGCTGCCATTTCATGGTTGGAAGTCTCGAACATGCCTTTAAGTGCAACCATTAGCTGGCTCCTGTCCAATGCTTGTAGTGGCGCAGCCGCTGCAGCCGTACTTTGCATCGTCGCAGCACCCGCAGACGATTCTTCCACCTTGGCCGACGCCTCTGGCTCCTGCGACCCGAACTCGTGCGCAGTTAAATCGATGCCTCGTGATTCACACGCCTCTCGCAAACGCAGCCGCAACTCCACCTTTCCGCCAGCAGTCGGCAAATTCCAGGCGGCCAGCTCCTTCTTCAGCTGATCCACCTTCAGTTGCTCGAGTTTAACCATGTCTGCGTTTTACAATTTTGATTTATTTCCAGTAGCACAATCCCACTTCTGACACCAAATGTTACGAAAATGACTTCTCTAAGTTCGTATACTGGATTGTGTTTGAAAATAAAACTACTTCAGTTATTCAGCGCTAACGCAGACAAAAATCAACAATCACTTTATTTACAATTTTACACTTGTTACTACTTTACTACTACTATTGCATGTTTCCCCTTTGCTTGCTCAACACCGACTACTTCTCCTGTTGCGCCGCGCAGCGCTGCTTATATACCAGTTTTCTTATCGCGCCGAAGTTTCTTGCAACTTCCAATTGGAACACGCTCGACCATTCTCGCACAGTTCGCGAACCATCCTTGCCATATCGGAGTAACACCAAGCGAATTATACCAAATTCGCCGTACTTGAAAGTGCATGCCTAAAAGTGGAAGTGGAAAAGCGTTCGTGCATAGACAAGCATTCAGCACATTGCTTCTTCGCAACAGTATTTTATTTACCAGAATGTATTCAAGTGGCTATTTTATGGTTAGTCACATGCCGATCAGTCCCAATTCTTTCACGCACAACATCGATGGTTTCTGGCACAACAACCAATTTTTTATGACAATTTCGAAATTTATTTTGGAACGAATTCTCACCACGATTAAGTTTGATAAACAAGCGATTCCCGGTGGTCCAGAATAGTGCTTCAACACCGAAGCGAGTCAAACTCGGCACACCGCTGCTGAGTTAATCTGCATACGTTGAAAGTCATAAAAACTCATCGCGCGAAAATGTTCACGATTAAATTCATCTTTTTGGCCCAGATGAATACATCAACACAAATATAACTCGTATGACAAAATGTTCTGAATGCGTTTACTATGAAAACGTCAAATTTTATAATGTTAATGCCATGTTGTAAAACTTAAGTAGCAACCTTCGTATACTTACATACTTATTGTTACACGCGGCTTCGCTCATGTTGATTTCGTAGTTGTCTAATTTCTTTTTAATATCAGGAACTTGAATAAATATAAAAATGCCAAAAAATTGAGTTACACAACAAATGTGTGATGTTTTCATGACGATGACCAAAATTTTCCAATAAAATTGTCCAATAATTTCAAATTTTCCAATTAAAAGGAACCACTAAGTAGTAAATCCATACCTAGTTTCAATACTTTGCATCTTTCACGTAGTTCCAAATCTATACAATAATGACGATTTATGTAATTTGTACCAAATAAAATTTATGGTATTATTTTTGAGCTGTAGCTTTGCAACTGCAACATAAGGAATGTATGCCATGAAAATGTAGAGTCCGACAGATTAATCGGCATCGGCTAGTATCGGCCACAAAAATTGTTATCGGTATAGGCCAAATCGGCCTCTTTTGGCCGATGCCACATCGTATTTTACGTTGAAGAAGAAACTAAATTTTAATGCAATATTTATTAATACCGAGTTAAACCGAGTTTTTGTCGGTATTTTTGTTTATTCCAATGGACACGCGGCATATGTGATATATTATTTTTTTTAAATACGCTGGATTCTCTAGTGATCTTATTTAATTTTTATTTTTTTAATTTTTGTGTTATTTATATGAAATATGTATGTTACAAAACAAATGTATATTTCATCTCGTTCTTTCCTTCGTTTTTGCTCTTTAAACTGTTTTTAGTTGAATACATTCGGTTTATATTTTCTACGGAATCGGCATCTGCCGATTCTCGTCCTTCCGGCGGATTAATCGGCATCGACCAAAAAAGTGGGAATCGGTCGGACTCTATGAAAATGTAAAACAAATGTTTTGATAATTGAAAAGTTGACTACAAAATGCCTAGCAAAACCCACGCTTGAAAGTTGTACCAGTGCCTTTTCGACAAAAATTGGTTGCAGTGGCATGAATGACGGAACACATTTGATTTTTGGTTTTAATCAAATAACTTAATTGCGGAGGAGAAAGACAAATGTATCCAAAGTTTCAAAAATCATAAGCATCAAAATATTAAAACAATTATTAAGTTTGGGAGAAAATGTGCATGTGAGATTTGAAAAGAGTTATTATGTAAAATAATGCTTAGAGAAATAGATTCTGCCTTTAATTAAGAACTATGATATGCCTTCATTATTATTGCAAACAACCGTACAATTTTACGCATCATATTTGGTCAATGTCCTGACGAAAGAGGGCAACTCTTTGAAGAGTCGATTGGAGCTACGATCGTTTAAACGATATTTGGCCCGTATGAAATCGAAACACCAGAAAACAAAAGACAAACGTAACGTGGCGAAAACAGGCTAAATATATCAACGAAAGAGGTGTCCAAGTACTGATGAAGGGCGTTAACTCCAAAGTGCGCATATTTTAGTGTGAAACATAATTTTTTAGTTTAACCCATTAAGCCCTGAGCGTTGCGTTTGCGCAACGTTTGGGAATTTCGCTATATTAACCCTTTCGGGACTACTGGGATAATACGTCCCAGCAAGTTTTTAAAGCCCCTCAAAAAAATTATTAAAATCTTACAACCCACGTAAAATATTTCTTCGATTTCGGTGTTCCCACATAAAAGGATTATTTCAGAGCTTATGAGCATCCAATATAATTTTCTAACCCCAACTTTCATAGCATGCGAATATTTCTACTGAGAGTATTTTGAATTTGAAAATTAAACTCCGTCCCGAAAGGGTTAAGTAATTCATAAAGACATAAGACTTGAAAATGGGTAGAATTGGATTAGAATTGATCGTTTTAGATTCTGCCATACTCAAATTTCAAAATTATTTAAATATTCTACGTTTTTTTCGATCCAAAGTCAAAGGTTTTTTTTGGGGAATTTTTGAAATTCAATCAAAAATACTTATTCTTCAAACCTATCAAAATCCCTTAGTGGGCTGCATTTTGCAATGCTAAACTATTTAAAAATAAGTTTTGAAAAATTTTTTTTTGATTTTTTTTGTTTTGTGTTGCGCGAATGCAACGTTGGGCCTAAACACTGCCAATTTTCATACAACGCAACGCGTGGAAATGTCAAAATCCAAGCAGCTGATATTTTATTGGCACATTTTATTTTCCGCAAATGTTTGATTTTGTTTATTTGTGTAATGTTTGCGAAAAACATGACAAAAAAAAAACATTGTATGCATTTTTTGCCTGATTTTTTTTCTTGATTAGGTCAATTAATAAGATTGTGTAAAATTTTATGGAAATCGCACAAGCCTTTCTGGGGTCAGGTTTTAATGGGTTAAATAGAAATTTAAAAATGTACTATGGGCCAGCGGACCGCTCACATATGCTTTTAACTTCTGTAAAAATTTGTGCAAAATCGGATTACTGCCACGCGGGCTGTGCCATGTTTTGAAAACGTTTCGATGAGAATTTAAGTTGAGTTAATTTTATGTTTAAGTTAATTTTTTTGTTACTCAATGCCTGCTGGATTTCATCTGAAGCAGTTTTTTTCTTTCTTTGCATTGACAGATTCTATAATTTGATAAAACTCTATCGCTTTGTTTTATAAAGAACAATAAAGGTAAGGTCCCACGATTGCCGCAATGCGTAGAAATTTTACGCATTTTTAAAAAATTCAAATGCCAATCGTGTGAACTCGATTCGGTTTCGGCGCAAAAGTCAAAAATATTCCATCTGTCTTATGTTGCGCCGAACGAAATCGGTACTGTAGCGTCAATCGTGTGAACAGTTGAAGCCAGACAAAAAAATTAAAAATTGAGCCGAATTTTGTCGGCAACTCGAGCGCCAACCATAGGAGCCGACAAATTTTGTCGGTGCTTTGACATTTTTTGAGAATTTATTTCAATTTTTGTTTCGATTCGGGCAATCGTGTGACCTACCTATGAAATCGTTCGGTGCGATATTTCTGTTCGTTAGATTGAGTCGACAAAATTTGTCGCAATTGGGGCAATCGTGTGATCCAAATAAAAAACGTTTTGCTCAATTGACAAGTTCTGCGTAGTCAATGCCCGACCAGATCGGGCTATGATCGGCGCATTTGCGGCAATCGTGGGACCTTAGCTTAACACTGTACAACACAAAAAAAACAAGGTTCAGACAACGGATTCTGGTAGAGGGGACCAAAAAAAAATATACGTGTATCGGCGTTTTGAAAGTTAACGTCTGAATTTTTTCTAGGGGGATCAATGTTTTATATATATATTATATCTAGAGTTTTCTTTTGTACGGTGACTTATAGTGAAATTTTGCGTTCAAAATTTTTCCCATACACACCAACCCTCAAAAATCAATTTTGTCGGACATTTAGTACCAATTTTGAATAAGTACGAAATAAACACTTAAACACATTTTCATTTAGTGTTAAATCTTGGGGTTCAAGTTAACTTCTGAGCTTTGATGTATTCAGAGACCTATAGTAGAATTTTATGGCGAATATTTTCGTGGTACATTTTGTCCTTAAAAAGTCCTGTTTTACAGGACATTTTTGGCATTTTAGAAAAAAGGGTCAAATTGACCCATACAAATAGGAGCTACAGGGTTAAAATGCTCCACAAAAATGTTCTTCGTAGTATTTTACATCAAATTGCTGAACAAATCATATACGTAAAATGTGAGGTTACATACATTTTCGTATGCCGATTCACCATAAGAATGTGCAAAAAGGGGAAAACTTTGACCACTCCTAAAAAAAATTCAGACGTAAAATTTCAAAACACCGATATACGTGTATTTTGTTTTGGTCCCCTCTACCAGAATCCGTTATCAGAACCTTGTTATTTTGAAAAAAATTGATTTTGTTGTGCAGTGTAATCAAAATTCAATAGTTATGAAGTTATATAGTATTAAATATATCACTACTAATTAAAATTAGTCTTATTTATTCTAAATTAAAATAATGAATTTGGTTTAGTTTATATTTAGCTTAGTTGTAAAAATTTAGTAAATTTGAATACATAAAAATATAAATTCGAACATTAATTTTATTAATAATAAATAATGGTAAATAATATTAAAAACATTAGATAATAATAAGGGTAAAAGTTTAAAAATTTTGACAAGCAAAATTCCATTTGTCAACATTATCATTTTTTCGGGATGTAATCTGTTGAAGGTTCGGTGAAAGAGGTGTTCGATGCGGTAGTTTTACGTCGACGGCGCAGACAGTGGCCGTGTTTCCGGTGGAAGGACCAAGTTGAAGAGGCCCTGACCAACTGGAGAAGACGCGCGCAAAGCAGAGGCGCCTGGAGAGGGCTTTTGCTGCAGACCGTAACTAGGTAACGGATTGTTATGGCCAGTTAAGTAAGTAAGTAATCCTGTTGTATCCTGTTTTGTATGTGTAGGGCTTATAGGGCTATAGGACTTTCCCACTCCAAAAACAAAAAAAAATTGCTGCTTAAAACATTTCAATTACGATGAGTTGTGCGAGGAGCTCGCAGGTCGAATTAACAAAACAATTGCGAAATAATTGCGCTGATTTTCCATGAACCAAACAAAAGTGCTTCCTGCTTTTCGAATGAGCAAAGGTGCAACGTGCATGGCATTGCTCGAGGAGAGGGGCGAGACGACACTTTCCTGCTATTGCCATTACAGTAAACTGCTCTTCTCCTCGTCCCAAAAGCGCAAAGTGTGTGCTTGTGCGTGGGATGTTGCTTCATCGTTTTACGTATTCTTTGTTTTATGCTTTTAACGAGTTATTTTTATTAGTATGTCCTTATCGCTGCAAAAATCCTTGAAAACAGGCGATGAATGCAGATGGGGGAAATAGGAAAATTCATGGAAGCAAAATTTATGCTTGAACAATTTTTCTGCTAAGCTGCCGCCTAGTCTGTCAGCGGGTACATAAGTGAGCGAGCTGTAGATCAAAGGGCGACACTCTTGAGAAATTATCATAAAAGGATTGCAGAATACTTTTGCGTGCAAATACCACGAATGTGCCCCGAATTTATGCTAGAGGAATTAAAAAATGTCTAATTTGAGTTTGCACATATTGCAAGCGAGTGCGAATGCAAGTGCGAGTGCGCGCTCCAAAGTGGCAACTCATGCAAATTCGCCAGCCATGAGGGCTGCAGTTATTGAGACGTTTCAGATTCACTTGCATTTGTTTTTGTTCTGTTATTAATTTAAGTTGTTGTAGATTGTGTAAATTGAACAATTTGTAAATTGCCAACTCCGTTTCGACGCGATGCCTTGCCGTATTTCGAGAGCTCTCATTTCCAATTCCATGGCCAACACGTGTGGTTCAGTTGTTTTTGAACTGGCTCAGTGCACTCAAAACGATGCATATCTAAATACCGACCTTCCGTTTGAAAATATTTACAATTTTAATTCCCATAACTTCAGTGTGAGAAGTACCTATTGCAAATGAAAAAAATATGTAAATACCGTTTTGAGTTGATAACGAGACAAGAGATGATCGGGCGCCCTCAAATTGGTTCTTCCACTGGGAACACGGCCTTCCTCTTTGTCGTCGACCATCAACTACCGCATCGAACAACTTCATTGTATATTCGAATCTTGTATAAAATTCAGTACCTTGGTGGACTTAGAGCAAGAAATTTACAGCTTGCCACCAGCTGTTTGCCTAACCTAACCTAACATGGAAACCTCAAGTTGTTAGCGTAAAACTTTAGGTTCATCCTAAATATATACCTACCATATATTTGCAATTCTGGTTGAAAAAGTGCAAAGTACAGTAGTCTAGAATTCGTCTCATCCCAACTTGCGTACTTACGTACATAGTTATTGACGACTTTGAAGAGCCTTCTTCAAAAAATACTTTTTAACGACTTTTCCTTCTCGATATTCAAATTGCGCTTAATTGTTTTTCCAGCAATGATTTATTGGCTTTGCTAGATAAATCAACAAATTTAGCAAATTAATTATTATTATAATAACAGAATGAGTCGCCGCTTTCTATGGAAAAAAATCAAATGCGCACTCCCGCATATGAATACAAATTTACTAAATTTGCTAATTTACTAATTTACTAATTTAAATTAATTCCCTTTCAATTAAGCATGAATGAATTCCGAATTTTTCTAATGTCGTTGCAATTTCAACTAACGAAATGTTATATTTAATAGCCGTTTTATTATTATAACAACATGTCAGTATTTTTACATTATGTGCTTACTAAAGCGGGTTGAAATAGTGTAGTTTTATGTTTTGGACCCAAAATATTCTTTCAATAAACCGAATTTATCAGTTCTGTGAAGGTTCAGTTAAACGAACTAATTTTCCGGAAAAATACCAAATAAAAATGGGACCTGGGCTTCGAAATGCAGGCACTTTGCGGTTTCGACCTCAGGCACTTGTATGTTCCGTGAAGTCTTGAATACCATTCCAAATCAGATACTGGCAGAATTAGTACGCCCGATAAGGTTCTGACTAGTGTTCGACCGAATATTCGGTTTCGGCCCAAAAAAGTGGTTTCGGTCGGACACTAGTTCTGACCATACGTACAGTTCAGTTCATATTTGAAGTTGTAGTTGTGATTCATAAAATGTCGAATGTACAGTATGAAAATTGAAGTTGAATTGAAAATTATAAATTTTAAGCAACTCAATTGCCCCTAAAAATTTTAGCTTTGCAAAATGAATTGGATGCGGCGCACAGTGTCGCGATCGCATATAAGCCGTGGCCAAAAATACTTAGCGGTGTCCTATTTCGATAAAACTTGGTGAGATTGTTTTCGTGGTGAAAAATTAAGAAATTTACAAAAAATCATTAAAATATGACCACTGCCACGCCCACCTTCCATACGAAAGAATATTGAAATATTAATAAGAATATCTTAATATTAGTGATACAATTATGAAATTGTATTTGAGCTAAAAATAATGACGTAAAAGCTCACACTAAAAATGGGCAGTCTGCCACGCCCACTTTCAAAAATATTCGTATTTTACTACAACTAAAACTGTATTTTTAGAAAGCTGTTTACGATACTCGTTCCACGATGTAATTTCAATTAGTAAGCTTTCTAAAACCTTAAAGTGGGCGTGGCAGCTGGAGCATATATATAAAGTGGCTAAAACTTTTTCTTTATGAATTTATGTTTAATTTTTTTCAACTTGTGATACCATATTTTGGTATAAATGTTTAGATTTTTAAAGTGGGCGTGGCATTCTGCCTACTTTTGATGATACGAACAATGTGCCAACCTTGTCCTTTATACAGCTCATCGTCGGAACGTCGGAAGCCATACTTCGAAAAAATCACCATTTTTGACCGTAGGTGCCACTGCAAAAAGTAAATGTTTAGGTGGGGACGCAAACTTTGCTTTTGTTCATGATAAACATCAACGCACGTCTTATCTTTAAGTAAATTTATAAGAAAATCAAGTTTTATTGACCGCTTTCTGGATTCAGCTTTACGCCACACATCGAAAAAATTACGTATTTTTAGTGGAGACGTCACTAGAAAAATGCGAATAACAACCAAATAGGCACTTAAAGGCAAAAAATTACTCCGGATTATGTTAATACATACTTTTTTGAGAAATTTAGGGTTGGAACTAAAAAAGTGTTTTTAACGTTTTTTAAACTTTTTTCCACCAAACTTTTGGTTCCTTGTTAGAAGCAAACCGAAAAACGTAATTTTTCAATGTAACGAGATTTCATAGTTCAAAGCACAAACCAAAAAATGGTACTGCAATACAGGAAAAATTCCAAAGTTTTATTTAATATGTAACGTGACTATTATTTGATTTTTCATTCAGCATAAAGAATTGAAAGAAACTTGGAACGAATGCGAATTTTTTAACATCAACTTTGTAGCTACATAAAAATGGAACGGAGTAGGATATTGAAGATGGGATAACGGATTTTTCTTAGTTGAGATATTATCTGTCGATTGTCATATTCATTTTAGTCATTTTGTAACATTGATTTTTACCATTTTTGGCCATACTCGCGACACTGTGCGGCGTTCTTTCCAACCCCTTTCTCCACTTTGATTCAAGATTTCCCTCTCATACTGTCAACCTCCGTTATTTGATTTCGCGGTCATTCGCATTTGTGTAATACCGACCATTTGCTCCGACTTCCGACGAACTTCCGCGCACACAATTAAATATTTGTGAGGTAAAATAATTGCGAAATGGATGTAATAGTTTCGATTGTAAACATTATAAATAACAAAATCCGTGTAAAAGAACATATTTAGCTTGATTTCTGTTGTATAGGCCTCTTGTCTGGGCCTCTTCGGAATGATAATTTGGAGTTCTACGAGTATGTATGCTAATGCGGTTTTCAACAGAACACAGTACTTCCATACTTGCTTCATGTCGTCAAATGTCACACCCACATACTTAAGTATTACATTCTCGTATTGCAAGCATGAGCCCTAAGAAAAAATTAAAAATTAAAATAAAATGAGGAACAAGTGAGATGCAGGAGTGAGGAAAAAATAAAATAATGAGACCATTGCATAATTCACGCCACATGCTGCATTTCCTGCCTCATTCCGTCATTATTATTATGCATTATTTTCTGCTTTTTTCCTGCTTTCCTCGCCTTTTGATTTGTGTGGGTATGATTTTGCAATTTTAATTGCGACACTGGCAGCGAAAAAAGGCTTTTCGACTGATTATGTGCATTTGTTTGGGTGTAAAGATATGCTTGCACATGGGGCGTAGCACACACACACACACACACACACACATGCATAAGCACGTATGGAGTATGATTTATAATTGCACCCGAGCTCAAAACCGAGCCTGAACAGCACATAAAGTGGTGGCGGAAAAAATCAGAAAATAATCCTCATTCGCATGCACAGAAACATAGTGTATGTAGGCACATATTCACGCACATGCATTTCTGAAAGGAAAATAATTGAAAATTGCGCAATGCACACTTAAGCCAAAAGCAATGTAAAGCGTTCGATCAAGGAACAGGGTGGTGGGCGTGTCCTATGGAAGAATGCTTGATGCCTGGGGGAGCTGCATGGGTAGATATCTTCACAGGAAAACCACAATTAACTTCATGAATGTGTCCACACACATACACAGATTTCAGTGTAAAAACGAATGCGCAGCGGGTACGCGAATGTGACCAGTATGTGAATTTTTATTTAAAAAAATTCTAAAAGTTGTAGGTGGGGTCCTTTTAAGTACTGATTAAAAAATCAGAATAGTGTTGGATGTGGATGTGAGGGTGAGTCACGCAAGTAAACTATAAATGGAAGCTCCTTAAGCACCAAGGCTTGGCAGTCCTCTGTACTTAAACTAGAATAGTGTTACAAAATCGGATAACACACGGATATGTGAATAAACAAAATATTAGCATACTTTTGCGACATCAATCAAGTCAAATACATTCGGAGAAAGTCACAGTTTGTGTGCAGATTTTGGCGCAGCAGACAAAAGCGCGTGTTCAAAAATGGTTTCCGCACACTCGTGAAAATGTGCGAAAATAGAAAATTCGTTCCCCTCGCTCATGAAAATCAGCAAACCGTAGAAGTGTTCCGCTCGCCCATTGAATATGCGAAACGTGGCAGGTACACGGAATTCATAACTCATAACAGGTACAGAAGTGATCGACGCACACGCACAGACACTACAAAAAAAATTTGGATGAATAGTATCAAAGAAAATAAACACTTCATATTCTTTGATAGTATACATCTTCTGCATGATATTCTGCATGACTGGGTTTATGTAAGATGCTTTGCAATATCCGAAATAAACATCGGCGAAGAAATTGTTTCCAAAATATTAAAAGAAATAAACAAACCTGAGTGCGCAAAGTGTCAATAAACCGAAGTGCGTATGGATAGTTTAAATGTTAATATTTATTTTTACATACATACATATACTACTTTTAATTTATGATATTAATTTATTTTTCCTTTGTTATGTTATCCCTCTACGCCTTAAGGCACGGTCCACCAAAACCTAGAAAAGTCCACATAAATTTTAATTATTTTAAATGAAATTTTTAGGCCATGTTATAGATAAATTAAGTTGTCATTTCTTTAATGTAGCACGGCTGTAAGCATCACATGTTTCCCATTATTATCAGTTGAAATTTGAACTTCGTGGAAATTAGTAGAAATAATTATTTCGTGAAAAGTAAAAAAAAGAAAAAATTATTAAAAATAATATACTTTAATACTTTATTAAAAATACGTTAAAAGATTAAAACAAGAAAATTATGAGTGAGTATCTTGTAATGTAATTTAATGATTTGAAGTGTTTTATAGTGAAAAAAAAGGATATACAGTTACTTTTTCGGCTTGGGAAAGCAGACTGCCTTTAGGCTGCATCAGGCACCAAAGCGAAAAGATTTAAGATTTACTAATTAAATTTGATCACTACCGTATACTTGTATGTGGTTTCCGTTCTATAGATATCAATTGGCATTTAAAAAAAAAAAATTGTCGGTTTTATGGGACAAAGAAGTACAGGAAGTTTTAGAAAACTTGGATTCCGATGTTTTTGAACAAACTGATGAAGAAACTGATGAAGAAACCGTTAATGAAGTGTTAGCTATGTTAGATTCAAATTTCAAAATAGGAAATTTAGAGTTAAAAGGAGACATTTTTCCTCTTTCATTTGATACCCATATCTTCATCATTGCACAGCCGCAATATTTTAAAAAATTTTTGAAATGTGTATGTTCTTCACATTGTAAAGTCATTTAAAATGGACTTTGGGACAGAAAATTAAAAACTGACTATGCCAGGTTACCATAAATGACCTCTAGTATCACGTCTATATCAACATTTGGATGAGTCTCGGCAAAAATGTTTTTTTTTGTCGCACGGTGTAATAAATGTAAAGTTGGTGCTCACTCATTGCTTCATAATTTTGTCATTTTTCTTTCGATTCTATTGATGTTAGGCTTAATATTTGCTCAAATAATATATAATTCATCATAAATTTTAAAACCAGAGCAGATTATTTATTTTATCCATAAAAAAATCATTCAAAAATTTACGATTTTGAAAATGGTCGAAAAATTTACTTTTTACAACTTTCACCGTCAGTAACTACCCCAAATCTCATCTGATTTGGGCAATCTATATATTGCTGGAAAGGCTAAGGTATTATCTTCTGACCGCCGCTTCAGCTTGTGTTAGTCGGATGATTCGTTTACGAGATATGTGCTCATAACTGAAACAATAGGGAAAAAACTGTTTTTTCGAAGGTTCTTTTTAAATGTAGTGCTTTTTGAGAATCAAAACGCGGAAAATATTGAGTTTGGTGCTTGGTGCGTTTTTTAGTGCTTTTGTTTTATTTAAAAGACACCAAGACTAATTCTTCTTTAAAAAAAAATTTAGTTTTTTTTTTAACTGCAGTGTTACACAACACTATATTTCATTAACACTGGAATGTTGGGCAAAAAAAATCATTGTTTGGATATTATGGCGGCGACTCGCTCATGAGAAATGTTAGAAACGCAGAATTGGTGACCGCTCGCTCATGAAAATGTTAGAAACGTTAGGGATAAATTGTATACACACATGAGCGCATATAGAATGAGTTTGGTCACGCACTTGAATGTGTGCAAAAAAATAATAAAATTTTCCCACTGAAATGACACGTCCAAGCCATGACTCTGTACCAAATTTAAGTCGAAGGGCATTGTCTTAATCGAAGTCTGTGTCAAATGTCTTTGATGTGTGACAAGTAGTTACAAAGTAAATCAAAAGTGTTGGGCCGCTTCAAAAATGCCAGGCCCCTTGTCCAACGCTTATGTAATTTTACCAGTGCAACGACACACCTAAACGGTGGTCCTGTTCCAAATTTCAATGTTGTTCGATATGGAATTCCGAAGATATTCCATGTTACAAATTTAGGTTGTATGGGAGGTGCTACGCCTACATGTTGGGTCGTATTTTCACTGTGTGATTTTCCGAGATTTAGTCAAGACGAACTTTCCGTGAAAGATTCAGCTCAATCGACCATCTAGTTTTTGAGTTTTAGTGTCGTGTGACCAACAAACAAACAAACACACATTCATTGTTGTATGTTTTTGAAATTAAATATACGTATGTAAAGATTATTAAAGCAACCTTTTAAAGTATGTATTGCAACTCACAATTTGGAATCGACATAAAATTGTACCATTTCACATGAACAACACGGATTGTTACTTAAAGCTACCTTCTCCTCGTCTTTGAGCTCAGTCTCGACATCGGGCTAACGTGTAGCGACAGCAAATCCATCAATTCTAACTATTGCATAGCGGAAATATTGAAATTTCCGATCGGACGTCTATTGTACACAAATCTTCTATTTAATTTGTCATAAGAGTAGGGTCCGGATTTCTATTCAAATGCATGTTTTTTGGGAATGTTCTCAACAAACTGTAACTAGTATAGTTACTATAACTTTCCGAATCAGAAAATTTCCTTTAAAATTGCATTCAATTGTTAGTACATATGTAGGTACATATTTATGCATATTTCGCTTTAAATACATGTTTTGGCATATTTGCAATGAAACGCATTTTTGTAAGCGGATCTTAAGCTTTTTTCGTTTTGAATACAGATTTATTCATATTTACCATAAAATGCATATTTCACGTTTCTTTTTAATATTTCTAAGTACTAAAAATTAAGAAATTGATTGATTGCAAATTTTGCTTTAATTGGGCTCGTAATAAATTTCTAACAAAAATGCATAAAAGTCCGGACCCTAGCCATAAGATCGTATAATTAGGTATGCGGTATCAATTCTCTCGGGCAATTTGGCCGTATTTATATGTTCACAATTTGAATTACGTAGCATCGGCAAAATTGAAAGACACGCGACACAAAAATTTGCAATTTAAGTAACAGTGCGCGATTCTGAAAAGGAAGAATTTGGTCTCTCTATCATCTGTCCCTAGTACTTTTCTCGCCAATTCGACAAAAGCATTCCATTGCAGATCCTTCTTAGCATGAACCAGTGTACACATATTCTTGTAGATCATTCGAACGGCAAAATGTTGTGTAAATATTTTGACAATGGAATGCCAGTGCTCCCTCTAAGAAACATTGAGAAGCAAAGAAGGAAAAAACTGCAGACAGGAGACAGATATGGTATTTGTTGAGGACAATGCTGGGAGCTGTAGATACGTTAGTGTGTGTGTTCGTATGCACGGCACTGCGCGTATGACTAATCTCAGTTAGTTATTCAAAGTGTGCTCTTTTCACATGTTTTAGCAACGTTTCTTCAAGAATTTCTCTACAGAAATTATAGAAAAAAATTGCGTATTTAATTTGCTTTTGTAAGATGAGTCATTCATAAGATTTGATGGTCATTGGACAAGGGGCGTGGTACACTTTTTGTGACCCAAACATTTTGCTGAACTATAACTCGCACAACAATTAAACTTAGTACGAACCTACCATTTTCCCTTTCGACAGAGGGCATTGTGCGAGTATTGAACAAGGGGGCGTGGCACCGCCCATTTAACTTAAATCTGGTTCAAGCCCAAGTCCAGTTCTTTACTGAAACTTGCCAGCAATATTGCTGATTTGTGGGCCTCGATTGCGTTAATCAGTAGCTCCCTCCATTTCCTTTAGTTAGTTTTCTTGGTCAATTTGCATCGCCATTGATTCGCTATCTCGCGTATTTCATTATAAAAAAAAAATGTTGTACGAGACGAAGTTCGCCGGGTCAGCTAGTTTGTTTTAAATCAGCAGATACAAGTATAACTACATTAAAAAACACGATACAACTAAAACACATTATATTCAAATATCAGAGATTAAGATTTGATCTACATTTCTTAAAGAAGAGCTAACATTTCTTACACAGGCAAAATTTTCAGCGGACTTATAATGCAATGTACCACTTTGAACTTGCAAGTTACATGCTTGCAAATGCAACTATCAAGCAAACTCCGAAGTAGATAATTATTGCCGTGAACAAAACTGTTCAGAAAAAAGTCTACTTGAACTGATTAGAATAAAGCTGCTACCTACTTGCATCAAAGGGATATAGGTTTCTTTTGCATATTTAAAAAGTTCACTACAAAATTTCATTAGAATAGAAGAATATGAATCATAAAATCATAAAAAGTTCACTACAAAATTTATTTTTTTTTTTAGAATAGAAGAATATGAATCACAGGGTTTTAAGATAACGAAAATGTATTGAATGTATGTAATGTATGTATGTATGTATGTAATGTTGAATGTTTCTTTTTGTTACGAGTCATCACCCCCTCTAGCCACTAAGTTAATTTGTATTCATTTTCCTTTTAATGGCAACCTTTAAATCACCCCTTTTTGACTGTATGTTTTGTTGCATGTTTGAGGGTAACATATTAAGTATAATACATACAACAAAAGGAACAGAAGACGACTAAATACTTAGAAGATCTGCTAACCAATTGAATCGAACATACTTAAAGCACGAATGAGAATATGGCTGGTTGTTGTTCGTGGGCCCTGAAATTTATATGCAATTAGCCGGTGTGACAATCAAACCAAACACTAACAACAGAACAGGCAGAAAACTTTTATATTTTAAACTTTAATATTTTTATATTTTATATACACATATGTATATGTATATATATATGTAGATATACTATAATATTATGATTTTTCATAACCCCAGAGCATACACCAATGGAGTTAAGAGAGCTAAACGAAATTGCGGTCGCAAATCGGAAATCAGAAAATGATAGTCATAGAGATTAGTTCGACTTTAGCTCCATCAGAATTATCAAATTGACCTTAGTAACCATGATTGATTACACACAAATTCGAACCACCTTGTACTTTGTTTTTTTTAATTCATACACATTTTTTTAATTCATATAAATCGATTTTAACGTTAAATTAAATTTTTTTTTACGTTTACATGTAGACCTCGCTTAACCCTTTCGATACTTCTTTTTTGTTTTAGACTTTAAAAATCATTCTTTTCCATTTTATTACTGTTTAAGCCTACATAATGAATAATCCAAAGTCATTTTTTTAAATATTGTTCGAAATAGTGGTTTTTGGGCATCATGCCATATGACATAGAATGTACTTAAAGGAAAAAAAATTATTATTTGTAATTATTAAGATTTATTTATTAGATTTAAAACAGAACTTACTAATAAAATAAGCTGGGTAGGTATATCAGAGACATATCTGATAGATCAGTACATGATTTCCTGGTACACAGATGTCTCCCTAACGGAGGAAGGTACCGGAATCGGGGTGTATGGACCTGGGATTAGATACTCGGAACCTACCGGAAAGCAGACCACCATTTGCCAGGCGGAAATATACGCCATTGAAAGGTGCGCTCATTTCAATCTGGTGAAGAAATACCGGAACCGGAAGATCGCGATTCTGTCAGACAGCCAAGCGGCAATCAAGACATTAAGATCCTACCAGGTATCCTCGAAACTGGTGTCGGAATGCCTTGAGAAGCTGAACGAACTTGGCCGTTACAATCAGGTATGGGTCCTCTGGGTTCCGGGTCACGCTGGTATTGATGGGAATGAGCAGGTCGACAAACTTGCAAGAAGGGGGCCTCTACCCCATTCGCCGGCCCAGAACCCTTCTGTGGTCTAGGCAAAGCAGCACTATCCATCCGACGAGATAACCATCCTGAATCAATACTGGGAAAATCAACCAGGCCTTGAACATTCCAAGATGGTTATTGGCTCTTACAACAAGAAAAGGTTCGAGGAATGTATGAGTCTCTCAAAGAATAATCTAAGGATTATCACAAGTATATTGGCAGGGCATTGTAGACTGAACTATCATCTAACCAAACTAGGTATCAGGGTGAACGAACTCTGGGTTCTGTTTGCAGGACAATGAAACTGCAATACACATACTAGGCATATGCCCTGCACTAATATACAACCGAAAAAAGCATCTGGGTGATTTTATTATACCAGGTTCGGACTAAGTTTCCAGAGGCTTAGGAAATGTACTACGATTCCTCTTGGATACTGGACTCACGGACGAACTGTGAAGGCCAAGAAGGGGGCACAATAGATCTATTAGGTCGCAGTACACATTCCCCGCCAATAATAACTTAATAGTTCACAAAATACAATAAAAAAACATAAAAAAGGAACATTTTATTGCTTATAAATGAAGCGTGCAGCCACTGCCGCTATTCAATCAAATCAAAAATGTTATTTCCGTTGGGTAAAATCTATGCCATATGGCATAGTAAGAAATAAAATAAATCGTACAGCCTTGGTGAACTATATTTGGGATCTAACTTTTTTACACCTACTAAAGCAATAAATTCCTACTAGATTACTTACATAAAGCTATGAAATAAATTGATTTTTGTAATAGAATAAATAAAAGTACGAAGTGGTCTTTTTTCGTAAAATACGCAGCTCGATAGGAACGCGCACTTTCTGAACCCTTACAATTTACTGGGCACACTAATCAAAATATTTTTTTCATTATGTGGTATAAAAAACTTTAGAGAAAAATACAAAATATATAAAAATATAGTATCCACAAGTTTTTTGACCTAAAACAGGCACTGAAAAAAGACTATGCCATATGGCATAGAATAACCGAAAGGGCTAACACGGTAGTTACGTTCCTGAAATATGCCGAAAAACCGTGCTAAGCAAGGTGGTAGACCTTTCAGTTGCTTTCAAAATAATAGTAGTGTTGCTACTAAATATAGTGTGACATGTTGAATTTGCTGCTTTGCCTTATTTGCTTTAACCGTAAGATACTTTTATATAGACAGAACACAAGAAAAAAGCATTGTCATAATTGCATGCGTTTGTAGCTGATGTTAAAATTTGATTTTTGGATTAGATTTACTCGGATTTTTTGGGCATGTTTTACGTTTTATGGAGGTTGCCCTATTTATTAGATCAAGAAAACGATGGATCGATGCGTATATGTACGAATTTTGCAGGAAATCGTGCTACCGTATGCCCGTCAAAAAACGCCACTGCTTTGGGTCTTCCAACAGGATTATGACCTAAAGCATACAAGCAAGGTTGCGCGAAAGGGCCTCCGCAAGAACAGGATTAGGGTTATGGAATGGCCCGCACAATCACCAGACTTCAATGCAATTACAAATTTGGGGTACGACGTGAAGAGAGCAGTTGTTCACTATAATCTGACAAATAATAATCAACATTGAGAAGCAGTAGACCACGCATGGAATATATAATACCTGGAGAAAGATATGAAAATATGGTTAATTCAATGCATCCGCTCTGTGCTGCAGTAATAGCAAACAACAGTCAAGCAACTAAATACTAATTTGAAGAAAAATTACGTTATTACTATTTAATCACTAAATCTTTTAAAATGTAGCACAATTTTTGTTTTATTTTCATCAAAGTATAGCGTACTACTATTTTTTTGGCCGTCCGTATTTTGGAGTTTTTGGCGCATTTAATTTAAGTCGAATTAACCTGAATTTAATTCTTAAGTTTTCTTTTATTTAGCTGACCCGTCAAACTTCGTCTCGCACAACATTTGAATTAATTGAAGTCTAACGCCACCTGTTGTGGTCTAAACCTGCACTGCCTCAAGACGAATCCAACAAAAAAAAGCATGCAAATCGGACGGTCCGTTTAAGTGTGATGCCATAACTCACATACAGCCAAAATGTGCCACGCCCATTATCCACCGCCCATCAAATCTTACCAGTAGAATGACTCATCTATGGTACGGCGGGGTACTAAATTTCAGTGTTGTACGACTTACATATTTCATTAAAATACATTTCACACATTTTTTATTGAAATTTAATTAAATATTAAATTTAGTTATTTAATTAATTTTTTTTTAACTAACTTTATAGTTAATGCCAAGTCACCAATCTGCAAATTTTTAATCATATTGTTTTAATAGTAGGGACACCAACCTAACATGAAAGTAAACAATTAGCCATAAAAGTAAACCCTCCGCAGCGACATCTGTCGACAGTGTATTTATGGTAATTAAGGATAAACAAAGGATACCTATACCGCTGCTTTTCGAATAATGAAGGGAAAATCCTATTTAGGATGAAGTGCAACCGAACTACTGAATTATTGACACATAAATTTTGTTCTCTATAAAAGTGGCCGTGCCAAAGGTTTACTTTAAAAAGCACGCAATACTAAATTGGAAAATGAACATTTTTAAACCCCTCCGCCCCCATGACCAAGTTCTGGCTACGGCCCTGGACTAAATTATAATTTATTAAGTTAACCCTTTCAGTCACAATAACCCTTTCAGTCCAATATATTGGACTACAGCCCATACAATTCATACAGAACGGGTTTATTTTCATGTCGGAAAGGGTTAAATTATTAAGTTAAAATTATTAAGTTAAAGATCGCAAAACACAACAATAATTGAGAAATTGGTAAACATTCTTTAAAAACCCAGCTAAGGGTTTTTACCAAATTCAGTCTTTCTGATCAATGCTGCAAGGAGCCTTGAAGCATCAGATGCTGCAGTAGAACAAGAAGCTGATGGCAGTTTTATATGGTAAGTGTTATTCATTAAATGTATTATTCTGTTATATTTAGATGTAATCGAAATTAGATATATTTTTTCACTTTTAAAATTTTATTTGTTACTCTTTTTAGAAGCAAATAAGGAAGGCAACGAGACGCTTTTCCTGGAACCATTAAGAAAAGCAGGGACACGAAAGATTAAAAATCCTTTTTAAATAAATATTTTAAATTTTTTGGATATTTGTTATTTTCCTATTAATAAAATGAATTTGTACTAACAAAAACCAAATGAAAAAAGGTGGATATATATTAAATTATTTGTCAGCAATTAATGAAGGGACTAACGTAACACGTTGCTTAATTAATTTCCTAGAAGTGATTATAGTGAATGATAAATTATGGTGATAGATAGTGATATAAGTGATTTTTACGAAAATTAGTTCGATAGTTCTGTAAAAGTGCGTGCCTAAAAGTATGCCCGTAAAAGCATTCTAGTGCATATCACAGTGACAGGGTTCTGTGCATATGCAGTGAAAAAAGATTTCTGATGCTATATCAAAATCTCCATGAATTTGTAAACTTCACGTGTTTTCTAATATGGAAATTGTTTCGGTTTTTGTTTAATGATTAATTCTGTGGTCAAAAGAAATAACCGCTTAAGTCGTCTTAAGAAGAAATTGAGTTATGGATGCCACCACGTTCCCTTGACTGTGCTCTACGTTTGTGTAAAATCGGGGAGTTTGTAACTTTAAAATAAAAAAAGCTATTGATAAAAACCTATTCGCATTCACATAACGAACACACTACGCGCTAAAACTTTAAAACGAGATTTTCGACTTAGGCGGTTGTTGCTTTTGACCACGGAATTATTAATTAATAAATTAATAATCAGAAATCAGATTAATTGGACCTACTAAAATTTCATAATTTGGGTTCTCGCGTCAATACTTAATATTTTCTGTAATTTTACTAATGGATGATCGTACCCCACGTGAGAAGGAAACAGCCAAAACCAAATTTTACTTCAAAATTCTAATTTCTATTAAGCAGGAAGATGCTCAGTTAGAACACTTATCCAATGATATATTTGGAACTCGAAAATATCTTCATTGTGGAAAATGATGATGAAAAAACAATAGACCACTTCATATGGAAACTTTTAAATGTATTGATGTCATTTCCCTATATTAAGTATATCTATACAAGATTATCATGCGTGATTTTTAGATTAATAGATGCCCTAAAAATTGTTATAAATTGTAAGAATACATCACAAAAAAACATGACTCACACTCGGAGCCCTGATTAGCTAGATGAAACATCATTACGTTAGATACGTAACGATGGATCTGCAGCGTAAATTGTTAAGCAGCTGGAACTTATTAAAAAAAATATAGCAATCGAAACTCAGTGTCAATAAGTATAAAAATACCGAACAATTGAGATACATTAGTGGTCTTCACACCGAGGCTGTTAATGTGTTAGTCGTTAGGTTAGGTTGCGGTGGCTGCCTCTGTATGAGACAAACTTAGGCCTCTTAACGGGCCCGTTGTGATACCACAGGATTCCACCCGTTTGAAATGCGTATGCAACACTGTTTTTTCAACATGTGATACAACACACATTTCAAACGGATGGGGAAAGGGAGGGGAGGGGACCTACAGTTTAACGCCGAATCCGAACGGCGATGGGCAGTTTTTCTTTCACACTTGGAGGTTTTGCCATTGCCTGCCCAGAGCGCACTTGTGCCATTCTTGTAATTCTCATTCCCTTCATGTGGATAGCGATAGTAGTAGATGAGTGTTTTTTCCAGCCCAAGCCAGGAATCGAACCCGGGGCGCTCGGTATGAGAAGCCAGCGCGCTACCCGCTGAGCTATCGAGGCCGACGTGTTAGTCGTTAGTTGGTAATAATTTAAGTTTATTTTGTTTTTGTAATATTGACGAACTACCACTCTAACGAGCTGGGGCTGGGATTCAGAAAAATATTTCGGGAGGGTTTCAAGAAGTAATTCTTTAATATTCATAAATGTTTATGTATATGTCTTTTAATTTGTAGGTATGCCTATGTAGAGTCGACCCTAATATTTCGGGGGGAGGTTTCAACCCCCAAAACCACCCCCTGACTGCTAACGAGTAACGAAGTGCCAGTCTAGCAGGCTTTACAATTTTTTAGTTACTTGGTAACATTCAAATCATCTGTTCAGATTTTTTTATTTTCTGCAATTTTTGTGCGCTGGTTGAACTTTTGCTGCTTACCTGTAATTACATTTTGCGCTTTCTCGCATGATTTTTGCATTTGCATTAATGAAAATACTGGATCAGCTGTTTGTGACACACAGCTAGGCTTGCCGTCCGTCCTCCATTGTGAAGGACAGTCCTCCAAATTACTCAAATGTCCTCCCTCCTCCAAAGAGGATAAAATGTGCTCCACGAACACGAAACATGTCGATTTTTCTACGGAGAAATTCCTCATTACGGACAGTCCTTATAACCGGACAAATTTCGTAGACACAGCAATTTCATTAAGTTTTTCATAGAAATATCATTCCAATAACCGGACGCTCTAAAAACCGAACGCGGACACTATATTTCAAACCATTTGGATTAAAAAATCTCTCATAAAGGGACAAAATTCAAAAATATGCCCAACCAGTTTTTTTAAATCTGTACTACCTTATAATACAAATCTCACTCTTATTTGAAAATGAGCATTTGAAGTTAAAACAATTACAAAATTTGTTCAACCAAAGCAGTACTAAAATTTATCATCTTGTACAATGTATGCACTTTGCCTATACATGTAATAAATATTTATTAAATGTTCAATTTTCATAAATTCGTATAAAATAATTAATAAATAAACGAAAACTAGAATACAATGTAAACTAATTGTTTGTGCCCCCTTTGTTTGTGACATCTCCCATAACTGGACAAACGCAGTGCGACGGTAAGTGTCCGGTTTTGAGGAATTTCACTGTATTTCCTTTGCTAGCAAACACGAAATGCATCATTACAATCTGAGTTGAAATTAACAATAATTCGTATAAAAGCAGCCTTAACTAATTGATTTTGATTTCGATAAAAATCGATATTTTCGTGCGAATCACATCTCGGTTAGCACTAATTTCAGTTGAATTTCATTTTTTTCTAACAACTCAAATTGTTTTGAATGCGTTATTAATTGATCTCATTATTATTAATTTTATGATATTATTAAATGCAATATAAGTCTGATTAAGGCAGCAAAAAGCAATGACAAATATTTATTTAAAAGCAAATAGTCTTTGAAAAACAAAGATATTTAAGTAAATTAATTTATTTGTTTATTTTTTAATTGTTTTCGTATTTATGTTTTTATGCTTACTTGTTTTGTTATCTTCGTGTTTAAATGTTAAAGTTTTTTGGAAGCTTTTTCTGCATATATATGTACTATATATGTATGTATGTATATCAAAGTTCAAATACTTACATGTACACTTGCACTCTGAAAACTAAAAATGTATGATTGTTTGTAGTATTGTTTGGTGTCCTCCACAGCCATTTTAAAAAGGTGGCAAGCCTACACACAGCGTACCAGTCTATCGAAAATAAGCAGAAGAGGTTGTTCACAGTTAAGAACTTTAACAAATTACCAACTATCGAACTACCAAATTTACAGTCTCGGTGTGAAGACCGCTATTTATTTTTTAAATAAACGCGGAAGCGCCTGAGTTCACCCGCGTTGGTAAACGACGTATAAAAAAATTGTTGGTAAGGTGAAGGTTAAGATGTTGAAAAAATTTCAAGAAGTCATATTTAATTACAAAAATACACCTCCGCTAAAAAGGGATTATTTCAAAATTTGGAGTCTAAAGGAGCTAAACATGTTTCAAAGCGTTATAGGGAGAAACATTTAATATGCACCGTGATTTGAAACTTGGTGGAAAAACAGCGAACTCGTAATAATATGAACTATTTTTTTAATGGAATCATAAAATGCCGTCGGGCACTGCTAGTACCTCAAAAAATGAATTATAAAATGTGGAAAAAGTCAAGGAAAGTACGAAAAAGTGACACGCAAATTTGTTTTCTAATACTAAGATTTAGAAAACGGTTTGCGGATTCGAAATCAGCGACCCCTAATTACTTTAGAACTGATGTCAACCCCAGAAATAGCGAGAAAAGGAAATTTGTTGCCCTGTGTTGTTTTTATTTTTTTAGCCTCTTGACTTGTCACTTCTATGTTTTTAAATATGTAAAGCTAAAGCTATACAATGACCGAGTGTCACATACGCAAGTTCCAAGTCCCACACGAATCGACATAGGTACAGACTAGGGTAGCTTCGGGTATTATGATATATGTGGTCGGGTCATGTGGTATAGCAGTATTTCTCGAAAACCACAGGCATTCAAAGAGCGGAATCACAATGAAATGTTGACAATGCACAAAAAAGCTAAGGCATAAAAATAATACATTTCAATTCATGAATAAAGTTAACATCAATAACTAGGTTAGGTTAGGTTAGGTTGAGGTGGCTGCCTCTGTATGAGACACACTTAGGCCTCTTAATGGGCCCGTTGTGATACCACAGATTCCATCCGTTTGAAATGCGTATGCAACACTGTTTTTTCAACATGTGATACACTACACATTTCAAACGGATGGGGAAAGGGAGGGGAGCGGACCTACAGTTTAACGCCGAATCCGAACGGCGATGGGCAGTTTTTCTTTCACACTTGGAGGTTTTGCCATTGCCTGCCAAGAGCGCACTTGTGCGATTCTTGTAATTCTCATTCCCTTCATGTGGATAGCGACAGAAGTAGATGAGTGTTTTTTCCAGCCCAAGCCAGGAATCGAACCCGGGGCGCTCGGTATGAGAAGCCAGCGCGCTACCCGCTGAGCTATCGAGGCCGACAATAACTTCAATAACTAAGTGTTGTTTAAAATATGCTTCACACGACAAGTTCGGGTATTGGGTGATTCGATACTATCTTCCAGTATTAGATAGGCTGGTAAATGAAAAAATTCGCAAATGGAATGCTAAGGGCATGAGAAATGCAATTTTGGCTGTAAGGAATAAAACCATAGGGATAATTTTAGCTCCCATCACTCTTTAGGGCATGGCAAGTATTAACCCTTTGTTAATCAAGTGTGGACATATATCACCCATCAATCCAAAATTCTTCATACATGTTAAACGATTAATAAATGTAAGTACTCTTTCATTATAAATCGCGTTAATTAATTAAGTTAATTAATATAAAAATTATAGATTTTTCTGCCTATAAAGCGTGGGCATGGCTTATGGCTCATGGCGTATGTATATCTCATATCTGACTGAAATCGTTACAATTTTCACTTGACTAACGCAGAGTTAAAAAAAAAATAATTGTAAAACTTTTATGTAGTACAGTAGATTTTAGATAAGATTCGTATTTGCATAGTTATGCTTAAAAAATATTTGACGTAAATTTTTTCAATGGGCTTCTGACAAGGTTTATAGAAAACAATGTTACGACATCAATGACAGGAAAATTGAAGTTTTCACCAGTGACGTAGTACGAGTTGTTTCAAACTGTCAAGGAACAGTGGGACGAGTACGAACTTTTACAAAATTAATATTTCCCAAAAAAAAGATTATATGAAAATGCGTATAAAGTTATTTATTTCGTTTCATTGTATTTAATACATACATACTTACTTATTAATTGCTTAGAGCGATTTGGATAGAGGTTTTACCAATATAACACTCTTACTATTTAACATAATTATATATATTTTATTAAAATACTTTTTTTCAATATTTTATATCAATTCATATTTTAATTGTTTCATCAATACCTATAACAATATTATTTTTAAAATTAAAAAGTCAGGTTTTCTTTATATGATTCCTATTTTAACTTGAAGGAAAATCGTCCTCCTCGTCAAATTCTTTTAGTAATGAAATTGATACTGTCGCGTCCACAAAAGTTCCCAAATGCGTCTTTTGAGAACCTCAAATAATGCACCGCGTGTGGATCTGCGGCTTACACAAAATTTGTAAAAATCGTATTAAATATTAACAACGCAACATATGGCACAACAATCACAAATATTTAAATTCACAAATTACTTACATGTTTTTTTTATTATTTTGCCGACATTGGCCCACTGCACACTACATTGTTTATGTTTTGTTTTTTATTAAAAACTCATTACAATTGTTGCAAACTGTTTGCACGAAAACGTTAACTTTTGTATTTTGTATTATTCCAAAGATTCCACACCGTTTTGGTCAAATGTTTGAGTTAAAATGTAACAAAATTCAAAAAATGACGTTGGCCAATCAAATTTTTCATAACGAATGAAAATAATGTTAAGGTACCCAACTGACATAGGATTCAAATTTTATTTATATATTTTTTTTTCAAGATGAGGAAAAATACAAGGAGAAGCAAAACTTTGTTTCAGCAAAATTGGCAGAATTGGCAAAAATTAATTAAACTGTAAAAAAATATTTATAAAAAACGTGTTTTCAGTCTTAAAAAGGAATATACGCACGAATAATAAAAATAAAGTAATATACTCTGAAATGGTCACCTTATAAATTTTCACCAGTGACGTCATCAACCGGATGTCGTAATCTTTATTTTATCATTCTTGGCTTTTGATGAATTTGTACAAATTCTCAAAAATATCTCTGAAAATGTTAATCAGAAACCCTTTCCAGTTGATTTGTTTAACAGCCAATTGTTGAGTTTCATTCAAGTTGGGCTGAGTTTGAATGTGATATAGACAATATAGAGAGTAATTACCATTTGAAATCATTAGTCACCAAGAATTTGTGGAACAAATATTTAGGAGTAACCCCTAATGAAGTACGTTTATATGTGATACAAAATATGACTCGCTCATGCAAAAACGGTAACATTTACATGGCAGCACAAGCAAATCGAAGTCGAATAAGCCCAAACAAATCGCACTTTATGTTTTCCCCGTAAATTGGCATACTCTATTAAGAAGAATTGGAGCATTTTGTCGTGTATCGGCAACAAGATATAGAGAGAGTGAGAATTTGCGCAAACAGTTTAAGAACATTTAGGAAAACGAATGGAAGCCTCTTCCACGCACACACACACAACTAGAAATCTTACCCTACACACCGAAAGCCACAGTCTCTTTCATTGGAAATATTCCAACTGGATTTTACTAACTGGAAGTTCTCCTCTCACTGCCAAGTCACAAGCAGTACGACTATAGTAAGTGGTGTTTCTGAACAAAAGTGGCTCGTGTTGCTCTCACACGATTTTGGACGCATGCGCCATGTTTGATATTTTCAGGGGAACTGCTGCGCTCTTCGTTCACTGACCGGCCTGTTTGAGTGGGCGAGTGAAGAGTACCACTACCTAATGTTAATTTTGTTATCAGGCCCAGCAGGTGGTGATGGTGTTTGAGGTTAACGCCCATATTTACACTCGCTCTGCATGGCGATGCGCGAGAGTTGACGGAGAGCGCGCACCGCTCGGCTTGATTTTACCTTGGAGAAAAAACAAAGCCGTATTGTTTGGTTCATTGGAAACGACTTATGGGCGAAGTTCATTTTTGTTTTTGCTTTTGCATTTTGCCATCGTTGCTGCAGTGCGCTCCGCTATCCGAGTTGATATTGTAATGTTTCACGGCAAACGCTTTTCAAACACATCTGCTTTGCAGAGACGTAGTGCGTAGTGCAAAACACTGAAGGAACGTAAATAGTAATAACTCCAGCCACAGCATCAATAGGAGCGCAACCAAAGTAAAAACCGCACACAGTTTAAGTGCGATTTTTGGAGGCGATAAAAACAATGCTTGTACTAGTTGACTGTTTGACTGCCAGGCGAGTGCGGTTGTGGAACGTGCCGTTGCTGTAGTTGACGTTGGTGGCGGGGTCGATGTTATGAAAACTCGACACCAACGCCAACGACAAAACTCTTGGTGTGTGCTAAGTTAGACAACAGTTGTACGTGGAAATTATTGCGAATTAGTTGTGTGAAAATGCCGCATAATTAATTTTTCTGAATTAACGAATTCTAAGGTCCAAAAGCAAGGTGATCTATTTCGGTAGTGTCTGATCGCATTACGCATACGGTGATAATTTTCGTTATTTGTGCTCTACAGTCGGCTTTGTTTTAGTTGGAGTGTTGTTGTCGTTGGCTGATAGTGTGATGGCTTCTATCCGGCAACTAATTAGGCAGATTAAATTTGATTAGCATTTGACTCCTTAGTTGAAACAAGTGTTAGTGTCAGTGATCCAAGGAAATGAACACACTGAAATAATTGTTTTGAACTTATGTGTATTTACATTTTCAATAAAGCCCTGTAAGAAGATACTCTGCGCTCCGGTACAGCGTTTTATGTGTTGGTTTTTTTCTAGCCGATCACAATTCTTGAATAACGGATCGAATCGTCCAACTAGTTGGGTAAAGGCGGAAAATACGCTATTCTGTTATGTTGGGGGGCTTTGCGACTTTGGAGTGATGTATTGAGTGCAATGGCGCACGCAGGATTTTGTTTCGGGGGGAGGGGGGTTCTGTGCAACTTTTTTGAGACCCAGTAAAATTTCAAATCGCCCTCTCCACCTACAATGTTTTTTTTTGCAATGCACTAGGTTGCATGTTTCTGTTCCATACAAATTTGTGTATTTATGAACCCATATCGCAAATACATAATCACTTATTGAAATAAAATCCATCCAACACAGGTTGTAATTTTTTCAACAAATATTTTATTTATTAAAATGAACAAACTTTCATTTATTTTTGGTTTTTTCCCAAAAAAGCTCAGCAAATCGTGTTGGCGCTTCATTGTTTTAGGAATCTATTTACATAGTGGTGGGCAATGTCAGCTGATCAATAGGGATGGTACACTAATCAATTTGTTTAATTGAGATGACACCTGTTCAATGGAGATGGTCAATGCCACCTGCACAATAATTGATTACACAGGAGAACAAAATCGCACTTTTTCTGTTGCATGAAGTTTTTCTACTGTTTTTTACTAATTTGGGTGCGCTGACTTCGAATCTATTCTCAGATTTTTTCTAGCAGCTCTAGTTAGTGAGATACAGGTACTGTGTCACTTTTTCAGATTTTCCTCTACTTTTTCCATATTTTTGATCGTAATTTCTAAACCAATAACCAATCACCTTGTTGCATTAACAACACTGCACGGCTTTTTTTCGATGCAATTTAATTTTATAAGTTTTAAAATTTCGCGATAATTGGACCTCAAAGTCGGAAAATATGGAATTTTAAGGCCTTTTCTTGGATCAAAAAGATACACATTTTTCGTAAATCAACTAACTAGTTAGGTGTAAAATGAAAGCCGACACGTAAAGCAATACAACAGCCAAATTAGTTGGTGGAAAACACATTCGCATCGAAATAATACCAAAAATGTGCCACATTTTTCAGCCATTTGTCATGATTTATTAAAAAACAAAGGACTTCCAGATACGCAAAGTTTTTTTATATATATGTGACGGTTATAAACTAAATTTCTGTACTAACGTAAGATATTTCGGGGGGTTTAAACCCCCAAAACCCCCCAGTGTGCGCCACTGATTGAGTGAGAAAACATGTATTTTCTACACAGAACTGAATTCGGCAACGTCGGTGCGGAAGGGGTCACACAAGACGAAGGGCAGAGCCAAATACCTTCGTCATTAAACCCAAGTTTTGAAAATATCGTTTCGATAAATTTTGTGCATTTGTCTCTAAGATTTTACATTTTGGGGATTCACTGTCGTTGTCGGAAGTCTGCAGAGGCGCCACAGCCTCGAGTTCCTTGCATCCCCCATCTTATCTCCCCATAGTGCTAATTGTGTTATATGTATATGTAGGTACCAGGGATTGCAATCCCGGACCAGTTTTACGACCCCGGGGTTTTCGGGACTGAAAATCGCAATCGCAATTTAATATATTACCTTAAGGAACTAATTCAGACATATTTTTCAATCAAATTAATTATATTCGTATCAAATAAAATCAAATTTATTTGATTGAAAAATATGTCTGAATTAGTTCCTTAAGGTAATATATTCAATTGCGATTGCGATTTTCAGTCCAGAAAAATATTTGAGGGGGCGGGGGTGGTTTCAAAATGTAATTCTTCAATGTTCATAAAATGCTATAAAAGAGCCGTTTCATTTGTATGTAGTTTTAAAGTCGACCCTAATATTTCGGTGGGGGTTCAACCCCCAAAACCCCCCTGAATCCACCACTAAATACAATTCTGTGTTCTTACTTTAATAAGAAGAAAATATTCGTCACAAATAACATGAAAATGCTTAACCACCTGGCAAACCTGCTAAACAAAGCATATCCCTGGTTCAATACTAGTAGGTAAAATCGTATTACAGTGGTGTCTGGATATAGTGAACTAATTATTGCAAGGCCTGTTCATTGTATTGAGGTTGCGCACTATATCAAGATCAACATTTTTGTTCAAAAACTCGTTTTATTTGCTCAAAATACACTTTTTGTTTTTTGCTTGAAAGTGCTGTCAAAATTTTGTTCATGATTTAGAGGCTCCATGTCAAAATTTGGGTGTTTACTATATCGAGGTGTTCACCTGATAGGGGGTTCACTACTACGACTGTATATGTAAATCTTTAAGTTTTGGCCATTAAAAATAAGTCAAATTTGGTATGAGTAGCTTTAAACCTCAAATGATGCTTTTATATCAGCTGTTTCTTTCTTCAACCCTCTTATTTACACAATTTTCTTGTGTATTGTGAATGTGACAAGTCACACTGGTTTATACTATACAAGAGTTAAACTTGCATGTTTTTAGAATAATATAATAGCCTGATGCTCACCTGGGTGCCGGAACACGCAGGAATTTCGGGTAACGAGACCTCGGACTCCTTAGCTAGAATGGACTCTGAGGTTGCTTTCAAAGCCACTGTTAACGAATGGTTCACTATGACCCAGGAGCGAGCATGGCAGCCTGAGAGCGGCTGCAGGTGGACTAAACTTATGCTTCCCGCCATCTCCGCCAAATACTGACAGTTTCTTCTGTCACTAGGCAGAAGGGACTTCAGGCAGATAGTCGGATTAATGACGGGCCATTTTCTATGGGCAAAGCACATGGAAATGGTAGGTATATCTGACAGTGCCCTATGTCCTGCCTGTGGGGAGGACGTTGAGACGGCGGAACACTTCCTGTGTCTCTGCCCCGCGTTCGCTCGTATCAGGTTTGAGACGTTTGGCACTGATGTGCTAAGAAGCGACCACCTTGGCACCCCAGGAACTATCAATATTTATCCGGAGGTCGGGAGATTTAAAACACATTAACCCTTTCGCTACCGGTTTTTACTGGGGAAAGTAAAAATTTTAAATTTCACGTCTTAGGCTTCTATGTGGTTATATTAGCAATATTCCATAAGAAATTTTTTAATTTTTATACTCGGACCCTGTATTTTAGAGTGTTTTTCTATGAGAGCAATCACATCGTTGTGGCTGTAATAATTACTTAAACATTAAACTTTTTACGCCTAACGAAAATTTGAATATTTCTTCATTTACTTCAGCCACGGCAGCCGCCGTGGCTCAGTTGGTTAGTGCGTTGGACCGCGAGTCGCAGGCAGCAACCTCAGGTTCAAATACTGCCTGTAATAACACCTAAAAAAATAACGGGAAAACTCGTTTTCTCTTTCGGTGGCTGTCCTCTCAGCTGGAAATGGCAAACCTCTGAGAGTAAAAATTGCTTATGAAAAAGCTCCCAACCTGCCGTTCGGAACCGGCATTAAACTGTAGGTCCCTTCAACCCGCGTACAAATTCACACGCACAACACGGGTAGTTGCGGGAAGCTAGGCCTTAGTCTCGCGTAAGCGGGCTGTCGTGCCAGTCAATTATTATTAATTATTACTTCAGCCAAAGTTCAAAAAAAAAGTATCGAAATTGAAAGAAAACGTCAAATTAAAAAGTTCTCTATTTTTTTCTGCTTCTTCTTCCTTTACTATGTCAAGATATACCATTAAAAAACGTGTATACTTCTCTTCTTTAAACTTAAATATTCAGTTTATTAATTTCGTATTTTTGCTAAAACTTCAAACTATTCTAAAGACCAACAAAAAATGTATTCTACAATGTTATTCAACCATAGAGGATGCAGACGTCCACAAAGTAGCATGTTGCCATATGGCAACAAAATAGCGAAAGGGTTAACAGGAAACAACAAGTCGTAGTACAATGGACGTACATAATTGTCTGAGTGCTGCGCTGGATAGTTCCGACAGAAAGAAAAAAAATGTTTTTAGAAAATTCTGGTCGTTTACATTTATGGATGGAAACATTTTTATGCTTCAATCCCGGGATCCGATTTTGTCTATCCCGTGATTTTTCGGGACTGAAATTGTCCGGGATCTCGGGATTGGGGGGAGGGGGCTTGGGTGTCGGAGCCCCCACAGTTTATAATTATTTGACATTCTCAGTCAGTACGGATGGCCACATTAGCAAAATGGTATTTTCACCTTTAAACATTTAAGAAAATAATACAACGCATTTTTTTTGGCAAAATCGATTTGTTTTTAAATAGCCCTCTTTAGGCTCAATACAGCGATTTGCATGATCTACAAGGATGCCTAATGAGTACTTTAGATCGTCGGCCGGAAGTCCTTTAGGATATCGGTACAAGCCTTTTGGATGGATTTGTTTCATCGGCAAATGCATTTTTTTGAAAAGGTGAAAGTCGCACGCTGTCGCATCAGGTGAAAACGAGGTGGGGTGATGGTTAAAATTCGACGATAAATTAATGTTATTGAGATGCTTAATCTTCGCTTTACCAACGTCTTTTGTAAACGCGTTTACCAATACCCATAAACTCACCCACAATAAATAAAAAACTGTAATGCCAGAGCTGTGAACTGGTTTGGCACCTTTGGATTCGGGAAAAATGCATCCCTGGGCTTCTGCGGTGGAGGAGGAGAAGTTTGGCAACGGCGGAGATCGGTGGCAGTAAAATTTGAGTTGAAACAAATTAATAAAAAGTCTAAAATTAAATAATACAAAATAATTTTTTTCATACCTCAGTAATATCGTTATTTATAGATAGCACGGAATTAGGATCACTTCATATCTCAGCTGCACCTGATTGCGTGCTTAAAAGGGAATTTGGAGCAAATGGAGAATTTTTCATGTATCGCTTTACAAACATGTTCCACAGCTGATATCTGCCATTATAGTGGGTGGGGCAGAAAGGCGTATCAGGTGGGCGTGGTCAAGATTATATAGCTTATGTTTACCTCAATGAAACACAGAACTCTCAGTATTGATTTACGGACGTGTACATTCACTTTGTTTTGCTAGTTTAATGCACACGGAAAGTGGGCGTAATCGACCACGCCCACTTTATATGTATATAGCCTATGTTTACAACACTGATGCGCTGAAACGTTTGATACCCATATCTTCAAAAGTAACCATAGTTGAGTTTTGCTACAATAGTGGGCGTAAGAGGGGGACGTGGTCAATCTCACACAGTTTATGCAGCATTCCCCTGCATAAGAAATCGTTCGGTACTTACTTAATCTCAATCGGTTCAGTGGTTTTTGCCTGATTGTGGCTCAGAAAAGCAACGCAACATTTTTTTTATAACTGGCCCTCCGGGTTTACACGCAAGTTTAAAGTCTATTAGGCCAATTAGTCAGGTTCTACTTAACCCTTTGTTGATCCCGTCAGATTTTTTTGAAAATATACTTATCTAATTATTTTTCATTTGAAGTGCTTTCACCACATTTGAAGTCAATTGGCTCATTAAATCATATTTCTCCATACAAACTCTTAACCCGTCGTAGACCCCGTTAGATTTTTATTTTCGAAAAAATGAAAAACATGTGTCAAATTGTTTCTCACCAAATTTGAAGTCAATAGGTCCATTAATTCATGTTTTTTAACAGTTTCTTCATACAAACTCTTAACCCGTCGTTGACCCCGATTTCGATTTTCCGAAATTCGATTTTCGAAAAAATGAAAAACTTATATCGAATTATTTCACATTTGAAGTACTTTAACTAAGTTTGAAGTCAAAATTCGTAAAAAATCATGTTTCTTCATACAAACTTTTAACTTGGTTCACGCCTTTCAATTTTGATTTTCAAAAAAATTAGAAACACGTGTAGAATTATTTTTGATTTCAAGTGTTTTCACCAAGTGTTTTTCTGTATACAAACCTTAACCCTTGGTTCATCCCGTTAAATTTTGATTTTTCGAAAAAATAAAAAATACGTGTATAATGTTTTATTTGAAGTGTTTTCACGAAATTGTAAATCAAACGGCCCATTAAATCGCGTTTTTTCATACAATACCTTAACCCATGTTTTGCCCCTTTAGACCCCGAATTTCAAAAAATCCCGTCTTAGCGAAAGTTCATTTTTCAAGATGTACCTACAGTTAAAATTTCATATTTGTAGCTTTAGCGGTTTGGGCTGGGCGATGATAAATTAGTCAGTCAGGACAAACAATTACATGTTTACATATAACATAGATTCACTTTTCACTATTCAAATGTTCTCAATTGTACGATTTATTTAGAACAAGTCCTTTTTTGAAGAGTACAATCCCTAAAATTTAACACAAGTTTTCAATAAAGTTAAAAATTTAGCTTTTTGGAACTAAGGCAATTGTATCGTTATTTTATTTATCGTGTTGCTAGTCGGAAGGAAGGGAGCGGACATACAAGGTAAAGTCTCTGATTGCGTTCAACTTGGTGAACGCCAGAACGATCCTTGTCCCTGTCCAATCCAAGCTGATACACAGCCTCCGCGGACCTTCTGGATAGCTATTTGGCATTCGCTGAATAGTGAACTAATGTGTGCAGCGTGTCCAATCCCCAGGACTTGAAATTTGGTTTGTGCGCAGGGTTTGGTGCCCGCCACGTAAAATCAAGAACCAATGAAAACTACAAACCAAGCCTCGGATGGAACCCACAATGTTGACGACCACAGCAAACGATTTAAGGACCACGATTTGAGGATATGCAGCGGGAATGTCCGGACCCTCTATAGGGAAGGTTCCTCTATCCAACTGGCGGAAGCCCTCATAAAATGTAAGGCTGGCATCACCGCCATCCAGGAAATGCGATGGACAGGACAAGGTTGCTCCAAGCGAGCAGACTGCGACATCTACTACAGCTGCCATGCGGAGAAGGGCGAATTTGGCTGCGAGGATACTGCGCCACCACGTCTCTCGGTTCACTCCGGTGAGCGAACGTCTGGCCTCGATCCTGCATCAAGGCTAAATACTTTAGCATCAGCCTAATTTGCGCGCACGCCCCGACGGAAGAGAAGGACGATGCGACAAAGGATGCCTTCTATGCGAAGCTCGAGGACGTCTACGACGGGTGCCTGGCCCATGACGTCAAAATCGTCCTCGGGGACTTCAATGCAAAGGTCGGGCGAAAAGGTATATTTGGTCCCACAGTCGGGCAGTTCAGCCTCCATGCGACCACTACGAACAACGGCCTGAGGCTGATCGATTTCGCCGCGGTACGAAACATGGTAGTTAGTAGCACCAGATTCCAGCACCTCGATATCCACAAGGCCACCTGGTTATCCCCCGATCAATCCACCCGCAACCAGATTGATCTCATTGTGATTGATGGAAGGCATGTTTCTAGCATTCTAGATGTGCGCACGTTCCGAGGACCCAACATCGACTCGGACCACTACCTTGTTGCAGCCAAGGTACGCATGCGTCTTTGCGCAGCGAAGACCGTGCAACCTAGTTTGCGAAGAAAGCTGGACATCAGTTAGCTGCGGTCGCAAGGGGTAGCCGAAGCCCACTCCGCTCAACTCTCCAACCAGCTCGGTCGCTCCCCCCCTCCACCTGATGACATCGGCGGATCATGGGCTCACTTATCCCACTCTATGCGCGCCGCCGCAGAAAATGTCCTTGGTTTTCGACGCCCACCACCAAATAACCAATGGTACGATGAAGAGGGTCGCCCAGCCACTGCAGTGAAGAATCCTGCCTACAAGAAGACCCTGCAGTCGGCTGCCATGTGAGCCATGACAGAAAAATACCGGGAGGAGAGGAAGAAAGAGAGGTACCTTTTTAGACGCAAGAAATGGGAGCAACAAAGGCGTGAGCGTGAGGAAATCGAGGAGTACAGGAGCAGGAATGACGCCCGAAAATTCTTCCAAAAAGTTAAGCGTCTCACGGAAGGTTTTAAGCAGGGGGCATCTTCTTGCAGAGACGAAAACGGGGATGTGGTTACGGATGCGCAGGGTGTACTGAGGTTGTGGAAGGAGTACTTCACCAAGCTGCTCGCAGGCGACGAAGGGAACAATACCGACAGTCGTGAAGATGTCCAGACGGCAGCAATCGACGACGACGGTGTGGATGTGCCACCGCCCAGCTATGACGAGGTCTGGGTTGCTATCCAGCGACTCAAGAACAATAAAGCTGCAGGGCCGGATGGGCTTCCCGCTGAATTATTCACGGCCGGCGGCGGTGGACTGATTGGGTGCATGCATCAGCTCATCTGCAAAATATGGCTGGAAGAACGGATGCCCAACGATTGGAACCTCAGTGCCCTTTGCCTTGTGCTGAAGAAAGGCGACCCAACAATATGCGCCAACTACAGGGGTATCAGCCTACTTCCCATTGCATACAAGGTCCTGACGAGCGTACTACGTGAACGATTAAAGCCACTCGCCAAGGCGCTGATTGGACCTTATCAGTGCGGCTTTAGACCAGGTAAGTCCACCATCGACCAGATATATTCACTCTACGCCAAATCCTGGAGAAGGCCCATGAGAATAAAATCGATCCTCACCATCTCTTCATACAAGACAGCATTCGATAGCTCTGCAAAGCTCGTGAGACTTTGCAGAGCGATGTTGAGCAACACGCACAGCTCCGTCAAGGTTGAAAGTGACCTCTCCGACCCATTCGAGGATTCAGACAGGGCGATCCTTTATCCTGCGACCTCTTCAACTTCACCATGGAGAGTGTTCTGCGCAAGGCCGGTGTACATCGTAATGGCACGATCTTCAAGAAAAGTGTCCAGCTCCTTGCCTACGCTGATGACATTGATGTCATCGGACGTAACAAGCGAGATGTCACCGCTGCCTTTGCGGCTATCGAAAGAGAATCTGCCAAAATGGGTCTGGTGGTAAATGAGGGCAAGACGAAGTATATGCTGCCTACACGCAGAGACTCGCAGCGGCTAGGGTCTCATGTCGAGGCCGACAGGTATACCTTTGAAGTTGTCAAGCAATTCGTCTACCTTGGCACCGCCATCAGCAGCAACAATGATGTCAGCCTGGAAATAAAGCAAAGGATTACTCTTGCCAACAGGTGCTACTACGGTCTCGGTAGGCAATTGAGAAGTAGAGACCTCTCTCGACCGACAAAACTTGCACTTTATAGGTCGCTTATCTTGCCCGTGCTCCTCTATGGCGCTGAAGCATGGACAATGACACGAAACGACATAGCGGCCCTTGGAGTGTTCGAGAGGAAGGTACTTCGTCTTCGGCCCTGTTCGTATTGGCGACGACTATCGTACACGAACCAATAACGAGCTGTATGAGATGAATAAGGACATGGACGTAGCACAGCGAATTAACATCCAGCGGCTGCGCTGGCTTGGTCATATCTGCCGAATGGACGACGAAGCTCCGGCGAAAAAGGTGTTCGATGCGGTAGTTGGAGGTCCATGGCGAAGAGGGAGGCCGTGTCTCCGGTGGAAGGACCAAGTTGAAGAGGCCCTGTTATATCTTGGTGTGACCAACTGGAGAACGCGCGCGTAAAGCAGAGGTGCCTGGAGAGAAGTTTTGCGACAGGCCGTAACCCGATAACGTGTTGTTATGGCCAGTTAAGTAAGTAAGTTGCTAGTCGGAGGCACAAAAAATTAAGGAAGAATTAGAAGTGGACATACGATAAAATTTTTTTCTCTCAAACTTCGTAATGGTTTATCGTAGAGATGTGAGCTTTTAGGGACTGATGACTAATTGATAGTGCTATCGTTATCGGTAAAAAAATTAAATTCGGTAAAAATGGCTCATACCATAAAATCGCGGGAAGGGCTCGATGTGTTCGGGGCATAACAGTACATGCAAGAGCTGTTTTCGTTCGCTTCTTTGTCTTGTCTGCTTGTTGTTGCGAAGTTGGTTGATGACCTCGATGGCCATACAGCATGCCCCACTTCATGCTTTGTCGCTCGCAGTCATTAGCAAGACTAGGGCCTCTGGATAGCTATGATGTTTCTATCTCTGACCGTCAAAGCGGGGGCATGTAAAGAAGGCGTGCTTTGCGTCCTCTATAAGGTTAAAGTCGCAGTGTTTGTGTCCAGAGCGTTGGAGGTAGGCTTTAAGGCAGCCGTGGCCACTAAAGTTTATCTATAATATATCGCTTTGAACACCGCCCCAGTGTTGGGAACTTTAATAGCCCACTAGCCTTTCTCATAACCTAATACCAAAGGATTATGTTAACAATTACTTCGTGCTGGCAGTTGCAGACCTGATAGACACCACAACGGAAATTCATCGTTTGCTTGAGCCTTTCGATTCAGAAAACGCTTGGACGTTAAGCTTCTCGCCTTATATACTGTGTCGCACATGTGGGACCGGCCTACTGAGTTCCTGGTCAGGTAATGGTTGAGCTTGCCATTCAAGGCGTAATTAGACCTGCAGGGCGATATGACGAATAAGTCGTAGTGACGGAGGGCCCGAGGAGGAACATTGAAATTAATTTGACTCAAAAGGACAATCAACAGAACCACTAATAACATCATGGACGAAGATCAGAGAGAGGATTGTTCTTCTACTCTCAAGTGATTCGAATTTGGCGGGTGTTGGACCATTGCACAGTGATTCGACTCCATACAAACGCGGGACACAATTAGAAGGGGTGGTCTGTTCTCAGTTAAATTTTATATACTAGTTAATCGCGGTCTGGTGAATTGAAATCTCTATTTTGTTTTTCTTAAACTGTTGTAGTTTTGCAATGCCTGAGACTTAAATTTGCAAATTTCGTCATTTTTGGAGATCTATAGCACCAAGTGTGTTGGTTAGATTTTCCAGATTTTACGATTAATCGGTAACGTCAACATTGATAATTCGAAAGAGTAACAGATATTGTCTTAGGACCCTTTAGTTTTGCAATAAAAATTATAAAAATAGATGTATGTTTTGCATTTGTGCGGGTTTTTTAATTTTTCATGCTGATTGCATACTTTTAGAATAAAATAAATTTTGTTGAAAAATACGTGTTTAGACCACTTTTCAAATTGAATCATTTTCTGAGATCGGAAGATATCGGAGGATGTAATTACATTATCCGACAAAGAAAGAATGCTTCTTAAAATGAAAAAATATCCAGGAACATACTTTCACATACTTTTTAGATATTTTCCTCTAAGTTTTGCCAATTTTCAGATTTTTAATTTAGAAAAATATTTTGAATTAAAAGTCACGTAAAAGCCTCAGCTTTGCAAATTTTGATAAAACATTAAAAACGAAAATGGCCACATCATTTCTTAATCTGTATTGAAAATTTTAGTAACTTCTTGGTAACCATGTATTTTTTAAATTTTTTTTACTCAATAGACTAAAAAACAGAAAATATGTGTTTAAATTTTTTTGTGAAAAAAAGTTTCAACTTTGTGAGCCGCTTTTGCACAAACACTAATTAATTTTTTACACAGATTTTTTGGGGTGTTCTTAGTTGGAGTTTTACCTTTCAAATGACATCAAAATCGTTAAATTCTGAGACTATAAATTTTTTAAATTTTGTCTATGAAACGAATCACTGTGCATTGGCATGAAAACACTGAACAGAAAAAATAAACTTAATTTTTAAGGCCTTTAACTTATAAAGTTATCAGATATTAAAAAAAAATAATTATTAATTCATTATTAATTAGCGTTTAGTCGCTTGATTAGAATTGTATAACGTTAAGTTGGCCATCGTTGCAGCCTACGACTTCTTCGTAATTTGTTAATAAATATGCAATTATAAACAATGATTTTCGGCTTTGGGCATAACAGTACTTCAGGAAATTACTGCCAGAAAATGTGAACATTTTTCACACATTGATTAAACAAATTAGTGAAGAAAGTAAATAAATAAAAACTGAATAAACCAAAATGAAATAAATGTGTGCATTATAATTTCAATAACATAATTGCAATAACAAAAGCTGTAAAAATTCAAATTAATCGGAAGTCATACAACCAACTGTAATACAATAAACACTCGCAGCCGATTGTGTTGCTGCTGATGAGTGAAGAGAGTACAGTAGAGAGAGGAATGAAGAAATCAACACACTCAGCACGCTGGAGGAAAAAAATAAACCGAAAAAGCATCAAATAATGTGAACGCCACAGTCACAATGAAGACAGCAACAAAGCAATTGGAACGTTTTATGCTGTGTACTGTACTGGATCAAGGTGTTGAGGGGACCTGGTACAAAATTGAAATCAGATTAATTCATTCGTACGCTAATTACTTCCAACAACAAAAAAACAACACAGCACTTGACGGCAGCGTTAACGACCGATGACCGGTGATTACGCCGTTGGTGATGGCATGACGACGATGAGTTGTAGATGACGATGACAAACACTTTGGATGCCTGCTGTGAAGAAAATGTGTTAGTGGCTGTAAATGTCGCTATACGCGTGTGCGCTGCATAGGAGAGACTGGGGTACATTGGCACCTAAATATTTTTGAAGACCTTTATTTCAAAAGATAATTATCGTATTTAAAAATCGATGAGCTTAGTACACTCCCTTATTATTTAATAATATGTACAATGTTAAGCCGAAGTTTCTGCCAGAAGTTATATTGGTAATTTTTTTAATGATTACACTGTGCGTGAAATTTGCCCTCAAAAATTAAGATATGGGGGGGACCTACTGGATGAGTTTTCTATAGGTATACTGAGTTGAGATCCACCAGCCGTTTGGTAAGATTGGCTCTAGCTTAAGAGAAATCCGACTTTGAAGTTTGGTAATTTTCGTCAAGTTTGTCGCTTAAGTAGGTCCTAAATCGTTTCGAATATCGCTTTACTGTCTTCGGCAAGTTTGTAGATATTTTAACGACCAACAAATTTCTCAACTCAGTATACCTATAGAAAACTCACCCAGTAGGTCCCCCCCATGCCTAAATTTTGGACTTGCACAGTGTTATTAGAAGTCATATGCGCTGAATGTGCCCCATGTCGGGGCGCAACGATAAATATAAATAAATATATAAGAGTACAGTGGATGTCCAATATAACGAATCTTATGTTGTACCCCCAAATTGTTAAATCGATCGAAATTTATTTATTTTTTTATTTAGACCATCCTTGAAGAAATACATAAGTCTCACGTATTCAGTTTTTAAACAAATACATATCTTGTTTTATTCCAGCATTTTCAAAATACAAATACGGCTATGTGTGTACAGTGAAAAAGTCTTCGATGCGCGATTGCCTCTTTACCGCAAGTAAACTTTTCTGTATGGCAATTTCTCTTGATTGATTATTGAAATTTTAATTTTTAAAAGAAAAAAGCCGACCGAACGCAAAAGAAATCCTGTAAAAATGATCAGCAATGCATACAAACAGAATTTGAAAATGTTAGTAACTTGATGTAAACTTTAAAGTTTTAACGTAACAAAAACAAAAGCAATTGAGGTACCGTTCACTTGACGAAACCAAACATTCGTTGTCAGTGGCAGATTCAGGGGGGTTTTGGGGGTTGAAACCCCACCGAAATATTAAGATCGACTTTAAAACTACATACAAATTAAAAGGCATTTTATAAATTTTAAACAATTACTTATTGAAACCTCCCCGAAATATTTTTCTGAATCCGCCCCTGTTCATTGTTATTGTAAAGAATGTGAATGCTCAAATAAAAACAATTCGAAGGGTGAAAAACAACATAAATATTCGCCATATGGAATAGCAAATTTCACTTTTGTTCGTAATATAGAACCATCAATGGAAAAAATTTGGCCGTACGTTAAATCGAAAATTCGTTAAATGGAAAGCTCGTTATACTGGACATCCACTGTACTTATTTTGAAGATTATTTTTTATTAAAATTGCTGAGATCGAGCCTAAATATAAATTGTATACGGCTTCGAGACCTTGAAGCCGTGGTTCGAGGCTGTTGGAAGCTCCAATTTTATTTCACTTCTTAATACCATGGACGATTGTGCCCTAACATAAAATGCCGAATCTGCCCCGAGGTCACTTCATTAAATTTCTTGTTTTTATGTTCAGCGTTCTATTTCAAGTTCACACGCTTTTATTCATGAAAGCCTTAGTGTTACAATATTTCTGACAAATAAAGAACACGAAATGCTTACGTATATCAATCAAAATATTGCGAAAAGCAGCGCAAAAACACAAAAATACTGTCTGCTGTTCAGTTAGAGATGACAAACTTTGTGAGGAATATTAGTGCGCTAGTGATGTATAAGTTTTTACTAATAAATAGTGATCTGCGATTGCTGCTTCATACCAAAAACGTCATTGCCGAGTGTACCCCAGTCTCCCCCGCACTTCTAGTTGGCAGGCAGGTAGGCAGACAGTATGCAATAACTAACAATTGAATGATGCATCAGCTAAACACCGCCTCTGAACTGTTCGAAATGTGCAAGTATTCCGGGAGCAGACATTATATTAGATGCTATACGGTCCACATGATTAGCATCCAGCTCTGGTCGTTTAGCTGTAGCAACATCCACCCAATTGATTACTTTTGGTAACCAGTTTAAACTCGGTGAGAATAACAATTTAACGATTTTAACGTACTCTGGATACCCAGCTATTTATTTCATTTATTCAATTACGATTGAACAATATAAGACCAAACGGTCTTTTACTACTTGTTGATACTCAGTTGATGAAATAACTCACTTGCAAATTTTAATTTAAGAACAAAAATTACTGTATATACAACTTTTTGATGCAACTGCAAAACTGCAAAAAATTCAAAAATGAATCCTCCCTATTCGTTAGCAATCAAGTGCTGACTGGAGTCCAAATTGTTAATGGATAATGAACAATATATTGCAGGGGCTTAGCCAAGGGGGTGTCAGAACCCCCCCATGGCATTTATTTTAAATTTTCAATCACTATGCATGGTGTTTACGTTCCCACATTAGCCTTTTACCTTCAAACGTATGAAATAATAGCAAAAAACATTTTGGTAAAACCGATATGGTTTTTTTAAATAGTCCCCTTCAGGCTCAATACAACAATTTGCATGATCTAAAAGCATGTCTAATGATTATTTTAGATCGTCGGCTGGAATGTCCTTCAGGATGTCGATACAAGCTTTTTGGATGGCTTCTACGTCCTCAAAACGCCTTTGTTTAATCGGTAAATGTTTTTTTTTTTAAGTGAGAGTCGCACGATGCCGCATCAGGTGAAAACGAGGAGTGGTTGATGATTAAAAGTAGACTTTTAGTCAAAAAGTCAGTCACAAGTGTGTAGATGAGAATGCGATAACTTTTTGTTATTAAAAGGCGTAACCTTCGCCTTACCAAAGATTTTTGTATGCGTCGTTTACCAATACCCACCCGGATGACCCCAGGCGCTTCCTCCGCTATTTTGAATAAAACTCACAACAAATAAATAATAATAAAGAATCAGTGGCGTCCCCAGGGGGGGGGGGATTAGGGGGATGGATCCCCCCCCTTGGTGGATAAATTCATTTATCCAATTTGATGTAACAATATGGAATTCTGCAAAAATTTTTATTATTTGCGTTACCTCTTCTGTGATCACCCACTTAAAACCTAGTAGTAGCTCCCATGATCTGGCCAGACCATGATGTAAACAAGAGGATTGTTGTTAAGGATATAAAAAAACCTGAAAGTGTGAACACATTGATTTGTTTTGCTTGCCTACATTTTATTTACGTAAAACGGTACAAATATACTAGAATAATTAAGTAACTAGCTAGTTTCAACTTCAATGAATTAATTTTGAAATACAAAAAAAAGGAAAAGAAAGAAATTTTATAAATGTAAATCTGCTTCAACTGCTTGACCAATGCAATTATTGCAACGAATAATTCAGTTACATGCGTCAAAAACATTGAGATTTTACATTGGGCATTGGATTCCTTGAACTGTTGACAATGCTGAACTGCTTTGCCAAAGAAAAACATGCAGAACATGCTCAACATGTTATTGTTCAGGTTGAACTGGCCGTTTTCTTTGTCGCCTTCGTCCTCGCTATCTTCACATTGAACTATTTAAACGACCATTTTTTCTATCAGTATCAGAAGCTTCGTTTTGTTCAGGGCCAAATATTACTTCTAGCAGCAAATTAATTAATATCTTAATTTGATTGCTCTTAAGCATTGGTTTCCGCTATTGCTTAGGCAATTTTTTCAGAGAAATTGTCCTCTCTGATTTTTACTCCAGTATCGAGGTTCAAAAACCAAGTCTAATCCTCAAAACAGCCTTCCCTTCCTTCCATCTCTGCCACAGAAAACAATCCAATTGATAAAAACCGGAACGACAAGACAACAAATACTTCCTACATACACGAACATAGCCATGAGTACAATGGATAAATATTAATTTTGAATATGTTCAGACAATATTTTCCAACGAAAACAATAATTTACTAACCCAAAAGAAAATAAAAGCCAAGGCGAGAGAAAAACACTTGGATCAGGTAGATTTTGCGCCAACTAACGTATGTCACGATTACATGGGATGGCACGAAATGAGGGTTTCAAATCGAGTCAGATGGAAAAGCCTAGTTGAAGTCATATGCTCCGTAAAGGACTGAATAAGGAACAAACGAAAAAATATTTTAAGCCATTCCACAGTGATTCGTTCCATAGACAAAATTCAAAAAATTTATAGTCTCAGAATTTAACGATTTTGATGTCAATTGAAAGGTAAAACTCCAACTAAGAAAACCCATAAAAATCTGTGCAAAAAATTAATTAGTTTCTGTGCAAAAGCGGCTCAAAGTTGAAACTTTTTTCACAAAAAAATTTAAACACATATTTTCTGTTTTTTAGTCTATTGAGTAAAAAAAAATTATAAAAATACATGATTACCAAGAAGTTTCTAAAACCTTCAATATAGATTAAGAAATAATGTGGCTATTTTCGCTTTTAATATTTTCTCAAAATTTGCAAAGTTGAGGCTTTTACTTCACTTTTAATCAAAAATATTTTTCTAAATTAAAAATCTGAAAATTGGCTAAACTTAGAGGAAAATATCTAAAAAGTATGTGAAAGTATGTTCCTGGATTTTTGTATTTTAAGACTTCTTTCTTTGTCGGATAATGTAATTACATGCTTCGATATCTTCCGATTTCAGAAAATAATTCAATTTGAAAAGTGGTCTAAACACATCTTTTTTGACAAAATTTATTTCGTCGTCCCTAAAAGTATGCAATCAACATGAAAAATGAAAAAATCTGCACAAATGCGAAACATACGTCTATTATTCTCGTTTTTTGCAAAACTAAAGGGTCCTAAGACAATTTCTGTTACTCTTTGGAATTATCAATGTTGACGTTACCGATTAAATGTAAAATCTGAAAAATTTAGCCAACACACTTGGTGCTGTAGCTTTCTAAAAATGACAAAATTTGCAAATTTAAGTCTCAGGCATTGTCAAACTACAACAGTTTAAGCAGTCAATTCAGCAGACTATGATTAACTAGTATACAAAATTTTATGAACGGACCACGGTTGTATGGAGTCGAATCACTGTGCATTCTGACAATAATTACGTGGGAAATAGCAAAAAAAATTGTAACTGGCAAATTTTTATGAAAATACACCATGGTCTGGCGAGGCCATGGTTTTTGTACTTAGAAAGTATCAGTTGAGGATATCATGAAATATGAGCTCGATAGCTTAACTACAACATTACTAAAGTGGATCCGAAGTTCGATGTGGTCTGGCCAGAACCGGATGCCTGCAGAAAGGTTAAGAATAAATGAATACAAAAATCTGTATTGCACTTGTTCTCGCAGAATAGTTGTATTTTCAGTGTTGCCAAAAGTATCGACTATTTACCAAAGTAGTAGTCAAACACAGGCTTCATGCCAACCCTGCATTAGCTGTTGAAATTTGACAAAAATGCAGGTACATTTTTTTGGTGAATTGTGTGTAAACATGGAAAACATGTTCACCTATATCATAATTAAATTTCGGAATGTCATACATTTTAATATTTTATTTTTTGGATCTATTTTACATAGCTGGTGTGTTATGCTTTTTAAAATAGGTCTTTTGAGTTTTTCGTAATTCTACTAGAAGAAGTTTTCAAAATTTCATAACTTAAAACAAACTTGAATTTTTTAGTTGCGATTTTATGACCTAAATATACGTGTCACTTGAATTTTTCGTTTTAAGAATTTTATTTTAGTATATGTACATATGTATGCATATACATATGTATGTATGTGCATACGTACAATTTTATGCAACATGTATTAAAAATAATACGCAAAAATTAAAGTATAAAAATGGCGTTAAACTGAATTTTTTTGAATATCCCCCCCCTTCCCGAAATCCTGGGGACGCCACTGTAAAGAATTCAGTATTACGTACCTTCCTCTGGTGATAGTCCTTTTTTCGAAAAAGGCCTAACTTTAACGATTTATTTTGCGACTATGGAAAATATCAGAAGATTTCTTTCCATAGGGTTTATTGAATACATATTGAGGTACGCCAAAATTTTTTGTTTAGGTTGAATCCAATTTCAAGTAAATTTTGGCTGATCTTTGATGGCGTTGGCTCAGTTTTGATGACATCTGTGGTGATCGCGGATTTCAGTTGAACTCTGCCACGGGATAAACGATAATCACCATAAACTTAGTTAATCAATTGAAATGTTTCGGTTAAAGTTTTACCAAGTTTAAAGCAAAACTAAATATTCGCTCTTTGCAAGTTATTATCAAATTTTTGTACTAGTAACACAAACATACTTTTTTTTTCGAACACAATAACTTCGCTTCCAGTGAACCGAATTTCATGAAATTTCCAATGCACTAAGTCACATATGGCTGGCACCAGGGGCGTAGCCAAGGGAGGGGTTTGGGTGTCAGAACCCCCCCATAGCCTATAATTTGTCAAAATTTTCAATCACTATGCATCGTATGTACGTTCCAACATTAGCAAAAAGGTGTTTTCAGCTTTAATCATTTAAAAAAATAATAACAACAAATTTTTGGGCGAAACTAATTTGTTTTTCTAATAGTTCCGTTTAGGCGCAATACAGCGATTTGCTTGATCTAAAACCATGTATAAATAGTAGTTGAGTCGTCGACCGGAATGTCCATCAGGATGTCGGTACAAGCCTTTTGGATGGTTTCTACGTTCTCAAAACGTCGTTTTTTTCATCGGCAAATGCACGGTGCGGCATCGGGTGAAAACGAGCAGTGGTTGATGGTTAAAATTCGACTTTTAGTAAACAAAAAAACAGTCAATACAAGTGTCGATCGATGAAATGGCATCCTTTGATAGCCAAATGTTCAGTTAAAATGCTATTGATAAATTTATGCTATTAAGAAGCTTAACCTTCGCCTTACCAAAGATTTCTGTATACGTCGTTTACCAATGTCGTTGACCCGGATGGCCTCAGGCACTTCCGCCGCTATTTTGAGTAAATCTGACAAAAAAGATATATGTAATATTTCATATCTCAATATTTACTATCTTCCTCTGCCGATAGATCGTTTTTTGAAAAAAGGCCTAACTTTAATGATTTATTTTGCAACTATGGAACATATTAAAAAAACCTTCTTTCCAGAGGTTCTATTGAACACATAATGAGGTACGCAAAAAAAAAATTTACTGTGAGTTTTATTCAAAATGGCAGCGATAGCGCCTGGATCACCCGGGTAGGTATTTTCTAAACAAAATGTCATTTCAAATTCAGGTTTCAACATGAACAAAATTTCTAAAAAAATATTTGTTCACGTTATTGAAAATTACCTTCAAATTTGTGCAGTTATTCGAAATCATACCTAAATACTCTGCCAGATATTAAACATAAATATTAAAAAGATCACCTGGGTGTTTGTAAGTAAAGCGAATTTTAAATCCAATTTCAATGAAGATTTTGGCTAATATTTTATGAATTACCACCGTTCTGATGGAATCTACGGTGATCGCGGATTTCAGTTGGCTAGCACTCTGGTCATAATTTATGTCCTGACAATCGTTTTTAAATCGCGTTTACCACTTATGAACTCTACCACGGTATAAACAATCATCACCATAAACTTGGTTTATCAATTAAAATGCTTCGGTTAAAGTGTAAACATTTTTAAAACAAAAGTTAATATGGGGTCTTTGTTCGATCCTCATTTTTGTACGATGACCAAATTTCATGAAATTTTTACTAAAAATCGAGAAAAAATTTAATTTCCAATGCATTAAAACACATAAGCCACTACACAATACCTTATTTGGAAAGTGCAGTTTACTTTAAAAAATACGTAATGCTAATCTGGCAAAAAAAAATTTTAAAACCCCCCCATGACCAAGTTCTGGCTACGCCCCTGGCTGGTACCATCACAAAATGTCCTGTTTGAAAAGTGCATTTTGGTTTAAAAAGCATGTAATACTAAATTGGCAAAAAAAATGTTTTAAACACCCCCCCATGACCAAGTTCTGGCTACGCCCCTGATCTATTGAACAGTTTTTCGATTCATCTGAAACCAACAATTTTTCAAAAGAAAAATTGATCAAATAATTTAATAATATAGTATTGATTTGAAAAATGCAAATGTTTTAATCGATGTTATTTTTAAAGGAATAAGTATTATAAATACAAACCATTTTGAACTTTATAAAATTAAACCTTTTATACATAAAAATAAAAAAATATATTTTATACATATATTTTATTATGTATATATTTTTATATTATAATTAATATTAAAATCTTTGAGTCAGTCCAATGAAATAAGTTCTATAGCAACAATGTAATCATTAAAAATATTTCTGAATTTGTAAGTCCTCCTTTAAATTTATATTATAATAATATTATGTAAAAATATTTTAGAGTTGAGTACATCTAATTTACTTTGTCCTGTAATAAAATGACATTATATAAGAAATGATTCCTATTAATTTAAAAATTAAATAAATTAAGTAAATTTAGCAACTTCCAATTAAATCTGAATCAGTCAATCTTATTTTGACAGTGCGAAATTTTGAATCAAGGATTTCCAGTATACTTTCCAGGAATTTGGTGAAATTGGGTATATTCGAAAAAGTTTTCAAATAACTCTCCTTAACTCAAATAATAACAAAATATAAAATGAAGTTTTCTAAGTATGCCTCTTTTCGCCAAAAAAAATGTTTGTAGGAAGAAAACGATCTTTCAACATCACACGAAGTGATGGGAGCATAGGCGTATTTTGACAACAGATCTGGCTTGATCGTCATTTGAGATATATCCCATGTCGGATCTTTAAAAAGGGAGCAAAGATCGTCTACATTCTTAAAAGAGCTATTTTTGTTTTAAGGATAATCTTAAACTTTTCAGCCCGTCGTTTCCTGGTACGATTTCCAGTGAATTCCACAACTCCGGGATTATATCCATTGACTCAAACGCATCCCCTGTTGTTCGAGCTTTTTATTTTTTATATGCAAAACATGCAAAAGTATGCCAAACTATGCAAAAATATGCCAATATGCAGTGCATATGTTAGCTCATTCCTAATATTTTTCAATAGAAATAGTTTCTGTCTTGGTCCCATTCAAATCAGAAGCTCCAAAACGTGCATATAATTCCGATCCCTAGTCATCAAAAAGCAGAAAATATCCACATCCTTCATCTGAACATACCACACATTGTCCCAAAATTTCAGATCAATCGATCAAGTAATTTCCGAGTCTATAAAGGACAAACAAACAAACATTTATTTTTATAGTTCGAGATGATGAAATTCGAATGACGAAGGGGACAAATCAATTGTTGGTTAAAATTCAAACACATTCTTTAGAGTCGTTTCATCAAATTTATGTAAAAAATAATGAGATATTCTTAAAATTCTGTTAATACTAATAACTGGAATCTTTACGATGAAAATACATCAGTTAAAAACATCACAAGTGACATATCAAGGCGAAATTAAATTTGACAGACAAGCGCGCTAATTTTTCTTCACCCCTTTCCCGTTAACTTTAATCCATTGTTTGAAGGCGGCAGTTATTGCCCCCTTCCCTTTTACCTCTACAATTGCTTTTTGTTGTGTGCGCATTCTTGTGTAAAAAGAGGTTTTAAAAAACCAAAGGATTCACAAAAATGAAAGGGTTGAAATGTTAAACGTTTTTTATTTAAATTCTCCTGCCTTTTGTTTGTGCTAATGCTGCAATGGTTGTTTTTGCATGCCTAACTACAAATATTAAAGCATCTTCGTTTTTGCCCTACTCAACCTTGCGACACACTAACGCGTCAAGGGGAATTTAAGTGATTTTTCATTGTGTGAATGAGGTCGATCGTGCTACCAGACCGCATTTCGTGTATTTATTAGCCTTCTTTTAACACACTCGCTTTTACACGTCTGTATGTTATGTGTATGAGGTGAACGTGGGCAGACAGATTATAATTATACGCTGATAACTGTGTGGACAAACACGTATTTACACGAATGCTGTAATTAGCTTTGCAATGGGGTAACACGTTCACTTCTTCTTAATATGTACATACATATACGATGTTTTTTAAACATATTCAAATATTTGATTTTGATATCCGGTTAAACTATGAAGAGCTAAACTCGCCTTACCTGATATTGCATCGCTATTTTTATTATATCTTGTATTGTAGTATCTTTAAAAATTTCATTTTTAGAAGAACGAAACATAAAACGAATTGAGTTGCTGTACATTGTAAATCTTATATCCCACCAGCCAGTGTTGCCGCTGAAAAAATTTTAAAAAGTCGCAAAAAAGTGTCACAGCCGAAAAAAAGTGTCATCAAGTGATTCAATTTTTTTATACCATATATACTTTCATTATTCTACCTTTCGAAACTCATTCTTTTCAATAAATTTTTTAAAGGAGATAATTTGAATTTGAAATTTGAAAAAAAAACTGTTTTTCCCTTAAATTAATTGATCAGGGATATATTAAATAGTCCCAATACGCATGTTTTGTATTTATTATGAGAACATTTGCATTTCAAAGCATATGCTTGGTATACTTACTTATCCTTTCTGAGCCATCAAAATTAATTTAGCACAAATAACTAAGGCAATCAAAAACAGCGCGTTAATTCAGATTAATTTTGTACATTTCGCGGGAAAACTTTGACATAATAAAAGGGTTGCAAGTAGTTTAAATGTTGTCAGAGGTGTATTTTTTATGTACTTAAGTGTTACCTTTGAAAATTGAATACTAAAAGGAAGGCAAATTTTGAGTATTTTTAAACACGCAAAAATAAAAAAAATTAACATTACGAAACAATTTTCAAAATGTACATATAAACTTTTTGATCAAAACAAAAGGGACAAAAGTCGCATGATTTTGAAGAAAAGTGTCAAAATAAGCCTATTTTTAAAAAGTCGGTGTCAGGTGGCATCGGTCTCCAAAAAGGGTCAATTTGATACTTTAGTCGCACAACGGCAACACTGCCACCAGCTAGTGATGAATGTATGTATTAGGCTTATGCTGCTATAAACACTATGATTTTTAATTTCTTCATCTGTGTGTTTTTGTTTTTACAAAAATTGTATTAGTAAATTTGAAAATAATATTAAAAACAGTGATGGAAGTAGAGTCCGACCGATTAATCAGCATCGACTAGTATCGGCCTATAAAATTGGTATCGGCATCGGCAAGTATCGGCATCGGTCATAAAAATACGTATCGGCATCGGCCTTTTTTGGCCGATGATGCCATCGGCATATTTTTCTGCTTTCATTTTTTTGTTTTCATTTTTTGTACCAACGGATTCTTATACCCCTTTTCAGTAATGTATTTTTAGATACTGTTTAATATAAATGTTTCCTAGAAATGTTTTTTTTTAAACTAGGTATTCTTAAAAACACAGATTTTCTCGAAATGTCTATGCATTGCGTCTCTTAATGTGGATATCAGAAGAAGGGGCATTTAATTTTTCAACCTTATCCTTTTTTTTTTAATTGGAAGCATTTTTTAACATTTATTTTATTTTTTCCAAATTTGTATTCTGACTTCTTCCCACTGCATCTGTACAACGAATCGCAATTTGAGAGTACAAATATTGATATAAAAATCGTAATTTTAAGTTGAATAATAAACTGAATTTGTATGCAATAGTTACGCCACTATTTTTGTTTCTCTCTCAGTGGATAAATGTGATATATTATTTTTTTTAATACATGTTAATGTATTAGAATTCTGAATTCTCTTGTTCTTTTATTTAGTTTTTAATTATTTCTTCTATCGTTGTTTTGTTATTTTATGATGAATATTACAAACAATATGTAATAGTTCCTTTTGTCCTTTTGTTATTTTATAAAATAGACTGTGTTTTTGATTGAATTCAATCGTGTTATTTTTTTCTATGTAATCGGCATCGGTATCGGCATCGGCCGATTTTCGCCCTTTCGGCCGATTAATCGGCATCGGCCAAACTCGCCCTTCCGGCCGGTATATCGGCATCGGCATCGGCCAAAAAATTTGGTATCGGTCGGACTCTAGATGGGGGTAATATATGTACATATAAGTTTGGCACTTTTGGCCTCGAAAAGTAATATAACTAGTGAATAGTAATAACTAGGTATCGGATTTATATGCACACAAAATATGTCCGAAATATGCAAAACATATGCACTCCAGCCAGGTAGAACCACTGAAGCTACAAACATGAAATTTGCACTGTAGGTACATCTTGAAAAATGAACCTTCGTTAAAAAGGGATTTTTTGAAATTCGGGGTCTAAAAGGGCAAAACATGGGTTAAGGTGTTGTATGAAGAAACGCATTTTAATGAGCCTATTGATTTCAAATTTGGTTAAAACACTTCAAATAAAAAATAATTCGACACGTATTTTTAAATTTTTCGAAAACCAAAACTTAACGGGGTCAACCAAGGGCTAAGGTTCGCATACGGAAAGACTACGATAAAACATGAACCTATTGGCCTATTGACTTAAAAATTGGTGAAAACATAAGAAATAAAAAATAATTAAACATGTATTTTTTACATTTGTGAAAATCGAAATTTAACGAGGTAAACCAAGGGTTAAATGCTTGTATAGAGAAACAAAATGTTTTGGCCCGTTTGACTTCAAACTTGGTAAAAGTACTTCAAATACGAAATAATCAAACACGTGTTTCTCAATTTTTTTTTAAATCGAAATCAAACAGAGTAAACTAAGGGTTGAAAGTTTGTATGGATAAGCATGATTTAATGGGGGTTTTGTCTTCAAATGATAAATAAAACGAAACGTGTTTTTTATTTTTTCGAAAATCAAAATCTGACGGGGTCAACGATGGGTTAAGACTTTGTATAGGGATACATGATTTAGGGGGTCCAATTACTTAAAATATGGCGAAAGCACTTTAAATAAGATATAATTACACAATCATTTTCTCGTACGAATCTGACTGGGTCAACGAAGGATTAACACTATGCCGTCCGGCGACACCACAGTGGTGTCGGGCGCGAATTATATAAAACAAAAAAATTTTGTATTTAGTTACGTATGTATGTATATCTTCGAAATTTCATGAAAGTAGAGGAACAAGGTTTTCAACCTTATGATAACTAACGATGAGATTAGTAAAACTTAACAATTCATAACCTTCCGATAATGTCAAAAACGGCCGGCGGCAAGCCAAGTAATCCGGATTAGCGCTGCCGGCTTCAAGCGAATAAATATTTACAAGACGTGCGGATGGCAAAGAGTTAAGAGAAACTTGATTTATTGAGCCGATTGACTTAAAATTCGCGTGCAAAGCCGCGGGGCCCTGCTAGTTGTGGAATGAAATTTTGTTTAATAAAAGTATGAAATTCTTCCGTGCAAAGCCGGGGATAACTGATAGTATTTCTTATATTCTAGAAATTTAGTGAAATTTGGGAAATTAAAAAAATTAAAAAAAAAACAATGAACAACAAATAGAATTCATTTCTTAATTCAAAGTCCACACAACAAAACCTTAACTCAAATAATAACAAAACTTAAAATGAAATGTAAAAAATTAGCTACTTATTAAAGTAAATAAATAAAATTTGCTCCAAGTTTTCTACGGTCAGCATATGCCATGCCTATGCCGTACACCAGCTCGTGGAGTACAAAAACGTTCATTATTCTTGTACGCTGTACTCAGCAATGCCCCAAAAAATAGCTTGGTAAGCCAAACTATAACACCCTCAATAATGATCGTAAGAACATCATTCTTGGAATAACAAAAGTCATCGCTTGTCCAAATTGACCCCCCCACCACCCCTTTACACACAGGAGCACATCAATCTCACTGTTGTGCGTTTGCATGAAATTTATGGTTTAATTTAATCCGAGACCAAATCCCGGGACCTCATGATTACGCCTTTCAATATTGAAAGTACCGGGATTGGAAAATGGCATTCCTACTATGCACACCTCAGCGCTCGCTGTAGTTGCAAATTCTATCATAAATTAAACTTTTAAGTGGCAATTCAGCTTGGAGTGAAGTTGTTTTAATTGACTTTTCTCGCGTCAACAATAGAAATTGCCGAAAGAAATATGCATGGTATAGAATAAAAGCTTGCGGCTTCCACTACAACAAAACAACAACAAAAGGGCTACAACAAAAAGGAAAAAAAATAATACCTAAGAGTGGAATACAGAAATTTCACACCTCACACAATTGCAACGCTTTTGTATGTTTTTCACTTATAACAATTATATTCCACAGTACTAGACGATTTTTAATTCGATAATCGCGGGGGTTGTTTCTTACCCAGTAAACATCGACGTAAGCCCATTAATTAATCAACTATTTTCGAACATTTGTTAAGGTATCATGGCACGTTAGAAAGTGAAATTTGTAATGATTTACAAAATTATTTATTTTTCAGCTCCTTTATTAACAACCTTTTTGAAAATTATTTTACATTATATTGAAGGTTTAAGGAACACAAAAAAACTTTTTTTTTTTTTAGCATATTGTCTCTTATATAGGTGGAGCTGAAGTCGCGTAGAAAAAAAAAACACATCCTCCATTGCGGACACTTAATGTCCGGATTGGCTCGATCGATTTAAAAAAAAATTTTTTAGTTCTTTTTATTAACTTATTTTTTACAAGAATCCACCACAACATTGAAGAAAATTTATTAATTATTAATTAAAGTACTTTTTCTGGGAAAAAATGGTGAAAAACGCAGTCAATTTTTGACAGTTTTTTCAAAAAGCTCCCATCCTTTTATTTTTAGCGTTTTTTTTATTTTTCTGGTAAATTCCTGTGTCCGAAAGCTTAATAATTATGAGTCTTTTTTGTTTTTTTGTTTCAGATTAGCCGATTCGGAGATTAAGTGTCCGCAATGGAGGATGTGTTTTTTTTCTACGCGACTTCAGCTCCACCTATATAAGAGACAATATGCTAAAAAAAAATTTGTTTGTGTTCCTTAAACCTTCAATATAATGTAAAATCATTTTTAAAAAGATTGATAATAATAGAGCTGAAAAATAAATAATTTTGTAAATCATTAAAAATTCCCCTTTCTAACGTGCCATGATACCTTAAATGTTTTCCAAACCAGTTCCAAAACGTTTTCTCTAAAGGTATAGTAATGATTTTTGAAAAACACTTGGATATGCTTTGTTAGAAAGTTTTTTTTTTAATATCCTTTTTGTTACACGATTGCTTCATTTCGAAAGTTATTGTCATAGCTTTAATTGCTTCTTATGTTTTGTGGTTATAGCACGATCTGGGACAGCGTAGCGAAAGTAAATGAAACTTATACAATTATAAAACTATTTTATTAAAACATGTTTAATATTTTTTAGAAAAATAACTCAGAACAGTCTCACTGGCCATAAAATATAAATAATGGAACGTAACTCAAAAATCAATGCAGTAATACGGCAATGGTTTTTTCTTTTCCTTACATTACATTACTACTAATGCAATTTTTTAATTCATTAAATCATTTTATTTATAACTAAATACAAGTAATACAACAAATAATAAATGGAATAAATCTACATTTATGAAATACATTTTGAAAATATATGATTTTTTAATACTAGTAAACTTTCGAACTTGTTATACATGATGTTGTTGTTGTACATTGATTACCGGAATTGTTTAATCAGGATTCCTAGTAAGATTTTTGCTTATTGGGTATTTATTTTTTTAATGCCGAATCAGTATCCGAAAAAGAAATGCTCATACCAGGGGCCTAGCCAGAACTTGGTCATGGGGGGAGGGGGTTAAACAACTTTTTTTGCCATTTTAGTATTACATGCTTTTTAAAGTAAACTGAACCTTTCAAAGAGGGCATTTTGTGGTGGTGCCACCCATATGTGACTTAATGCATTGAACATTTCATGAAATTCGGTTCATTGGAAGCGAAGTTATTGTAAAAGTATGTTTTTTTCACTGGTATAAAAATTCGATGCTAATTCGCAAAGAGCAAATATAAGTAATATAAGTTTTGTTCTAAAGTTGGTAAAACTTTAACCGAAACATTTCAATTGATGAACCAAGTTTATGGTGATGATCGTTTATCTCGTGGCAGTCTTCATGAGTGGTACACGCGATTTAAAAACGATTGTCAGGACATAAATGATGACCAACGTGTTAACCCTTTCGGTTATTCTATGCCATATGGCATAGTCTCTTTTGAGTGCCTGTTTCAGGTCAAAAAACTTGTGGATACTATATTTTTGTTGTTCCTTAGAATAGTTTGAAGTTTTAGGAAAAATACGAAATTAATAAACTGAATAATTAAGTTGAGAGAAGTATACACGTTTTTTTAATGGTATATCTTGAGATAGTGAAGGAAGAAGAAGCAGAAAAAATTAGATAACTTTTTTAATTTGACGTTTTCTTTCAATTTAGATACTTTTTTAAAAAAATTTTGGCTGAATTAAATGAAGAAATATTCAAATTTTCGTTATGCATAAAAAGTTTTATGTTTGAGTAATTATTACAGCCACAGCGATGTGGTTGCTCTCATAGAAAAACACTCTAAAATACAGGGTCCGCGTATAAAAATTTAAAAAATTTCTTATGGATTGTTGCTAATATAACCACATAGAAGCCTAAAACGTAAAATTTAAAATTTTAACTTTCCCCAGTAAAAAGCTATACCGAAAGGGTTAAGCAACTGAAATCCGCGATCACCGCAGATTCTATGAAAACTTGGCGGTAATTCATCATAGATCAGCTAAAATCTACTTGAAATGCGATTTAACCTTCGCTTTCCCTATACCCACCCGGGTGATCTTTTTAATATTCATGTTCAATATCTGCCAGAGTATTTATCCAAAGAAGTTATGATTTTGACTCAATGAACAAATTCGAAAGTAGTTTTCCATAACATCAACAATTATTTTGTTGGAAATACTATTCATGTTTTTTTTGTTATTTTGTATACCAAATACCCACCCATTTTGAATAAAACTCACACAAAATTTTGTTTTACGTACCTCAGTATATGTTCAATAAATCTTTAGGAAAGAAATCTTCTAATATTTTCCATGGTCGCAAAATAAATCGTTAAAGTTAGGATTTTTTTTCGAAAAACGGATTAAATATCACCAGAGGAAGATATTAAATATTGAGGTATAGAAAAAAGTATTTATTATTATTTACTTATTGAGAGTTTTATTCAAAATAGCGGCGGAAGCGCCGCCTGGCGTCATCCGGGTGGGTATTGGTCAAGGACGAATACAAAAATTGTTGGTAAGGCGAAGGTTAAGCATCTCAATAACCTAAAATTTATCGCAATTTAACTGAACTTTTGGCTATCGAAAGACGGCATCTCATCGATAGACACTTGTGACTGACCTTCACCAAAAAAAGCATTTGCCGATGAAACAAAGGACGTAGAAGTCATCTGAAAGGCTAGTACCGACATCTTGAAGGGCATTCCAACCGACGATTTAAAACACTCATTAGATATGCTTTTAGATCATGTTAACAGCTGTATTAATCCTGAGGGAACTATCTAAAAAAAAGTTTTTTTTATTCTTTTAAATGTTTAAAGCCCTTTTTTCTAATGTAAGAACGTACATACCATGCATAGTGATTGAAAATGTTAAATAATTATAGGCCATGGGGGAGTTCTAACACCCAAAATTCTCTTTGGCTACGCCCCTGGCTCAAAGTTATGAGCAGTTTTAAACAAGACAGTCTATATATTGTAGTATTCATAAGTTTTTTTTATTACAATTACAAAATATATTCAATACAGTATAATCTCGATAATTCGGACACTCGCTAATACGGACAACGCGATAATCCGGACACTCATTTTTATTGTAGACTCTGTAATCCGGACACTCCATTTCTATTGTAGACTCTGTAATCCGGGCACGAGTGTCCGGTTTTTAATTGTCCGGATTATCGAGATTATACTGTAACGTGTGGGGAATGAAATACGAACAAATAAAAAAGTTAGCATATAAAACAAGGTATACAACTCTCAAAAAAAATATATGTGCAAAAATTAAAACAATAATTGTTTTAAACCAAGAAGTACCACAAATCCATTTTTTGGGCATTTATCTTGGTAAAATGATGCTTACAGAACTACAACGTCGGCAACTGATTTGGAAATTTTGTGAAGAAAATCTCACTACGAAAAAGAATGAAGCTTTCCACCACTTTAAAAAGATAGGATTCAAAAAACCTTCATCTATAAGACGATTCAGTTTTTCGAGAATAAAATAAGCATTGAAAGAAAAAAGGATCGGTGAAAAAAGGACTCTTTACAGGACATTGAAGTGCGTTCCTATTTGAAAATTGATATCGTTGGGCGAAGTGCTAAATCCTACGGACAATTGGAAAGGAAGTACGATGTTACTTATATATGCAAACAAAATATTACAGTACCAATGAGTGGCAGGGTGATATGTATGCTTTCATCGTAGAAGAGCAGTGCTCTGCAGATCATCAAAACGTCCATAAATATCCTCCCACCAAAGACATAGACATCTCATCATCAACAGCTCATCTGCTCACAGATATCCACTAAGGTTCATTTTCGAGGTCCAAGAGTTAAAAATAAAATAACTAAAAAAAATAAAGCGCTTAAGTGTTTGATCTTCAAACTTGGATAAACATTGCGAATCAAAATATTTATATTCCAAACAAAAATATTTATATTCATATCATTGACATGACATCTGTCGTTTCATGTACGGGGCTCGATCCGAGAAGCCAAATTTTATATGAACCTTTGCATAGATCGGTCTGGTACAAAATTAGAAGGAGTGATCTGTTCTCGGTGGCGGTCAAAGCACGATGCTTATGAGGCAATGGCCTAAGGTGAATGGGACGGGCGGCAAAATTTGCCGCCTCTTTGAAGAAAAAAAATATTTGAAATGTTGGTCAAATTTCAGAAAAATATTGTCTTTAACTTGCATTCATATATGTAAATATTCTCACATGTTTATTATACATAATTATGAATATCAATCAATTTGTATGAAAACAAATTTAATTTAAGCAGATCATATTGGTTGATAATTTTCGTAAGTATCATATTTGAATAGAAACATTTTGGGGCAGCACTCTAGCGATTTGCTTCGGGCGGCATATAAGCTTTGTCCGCCACCGTCTATTCTCAATTAAATTTTGTATACTAGTTAATCATGGTCTGCTGAATTGAAATCTCTGAAATCTCTTCTCTAAGTAACAGAAATGCTCTCATAGTCCAGCGGGCAGCGCGCTGGCTTTTCATACCGAGGCCCTAGGTTCGATGAAGCAGATGAGAATTACAAGAATCGCACAAGTGGGCTCTTGGTAGGCAAAAGCAAAGCCTCCTAGTTCGGATTCGGCGTTAAACTGTAGGTCCCCAAAAACTTGACCCTCAAACTAATTCAAACATGAGAAAAATAAAAATTCATAGAACAACAGTCATGACTTAAGTCAGAGTCAATTGCAAAATATAAGCCTCCAAAGTCCAAATAGGAACCTATACAAACCGAAACATTGTTAAATTATTTTATTTATTTTCAACACTTTTCATCACTAATATTCTCAATATTACAAAAGCAGATGTTTTTAATAATAATGTTTAATAAGTCTAACAAAAGCACATTGGTCTTAAATGTTATTAGAAATTTACACTTTGAACAAATGTGTTCAAATTTGTTTGTGCTCCCAGACCTAAGCACTAATTATAACTGAAAATGTTGATGTTGATTTTTGTTATGAAATAGTCTTGACATGTTTACATATGCACGACCGCTTCATCGCTAGCCATGGCCAATCGCTTAAGTGACTCTGTATTTAGTTTTTAACCAAATTAACGCGGTATTAAATTTGAAAAATGCCAAACTATTAATTGAAGCTTGTATTGCGCTGCCAGTCACACAATTTCACCCTCTGTGTATATTCTGACGCAGTTCTCTTTCAATTTGCAGTAAAACATAGTACTCTTAACTCAAGAAATACAAAAAATACTCACTTCCACTTTGATATCTGATCTGCTTCACTAATAGCCCTATTCTTCCTCCAGATTCCCATTTACTGCAAAGCGTTTCTCTAACTAGGTGATTGACATTTTGATGGATTAGTGCCTAACTGACGTTATCTTTTCATGGCTTTTTGCCCACTGTAAATCAAGAGATTATAACAACAATTATACCAATTGCCAATTGATAGAAACATAAATACGAACACATCTATTTTTTAGGCCTTCAAAAAATTTAGCGTCAAAATACAAGTAGATTCATTGGTCAAGTAGATACATAGATACACAGTAGATATATAATACTAAACATTCACACAACACAACAAATAATACAGTAAATAATATTTTTAATTTACATACATAAAAAAATAAATAAAACATTTGCCTTTTTCGCTGACATTTCTGAGCATTCGATACAAACCCGCGCAACTTGGTATTTTATAAATTGGCTTCATACGATCTCCCGACTTACGTGCTAGAAATTCTACGCCTTACATACTGTGTACCCAGCGGCGCACACAGGGGGGAATTGGGGGTTTAAAACCCCCGAAATATCTTACGTTAGTATAGAAATTTAATTTATAACCGCCACATATATATTAAAAAAAAACTTTGCATATCTGGAAGCCCTTGGTTTTTTAATAAATCATGACAAATGGCTGAAAAATGTTGAAATTAACATGAGCACATTTTTTGTAATATTTCGATGCGAATATGTTTTCCCGCAAATTCATTTTACACCTAACTCGTTAGTTGATTTACGAAAACTTTGTATCTTTTTGATCAAATAAAACGCCTTAAAATTACATATTTTCCGACTTTGAGGTCCAATTATCGCGAAATTTTCAAACTTATAACAATAAATTGCATCGAAAAAGAAGCCGTGCAGTGTTGTTAATGCAACAAGGTGATTGGTTATTGGTTATTGGTTTAGAAACTACGATCAAAAATATGGAAAAAGTAGAGGAAAATCTGAAAAAGTGGCACAGTGCCTGTATCTCACTAACTAGAGCTGCTACAAAAATTCTGAGGGTAGATTCGAAATCAGCGTACCCAAATTAGTAAAAAACAGTAGAAAAACTTCATGCAACAGAAAAAAGTGCGATTTTGTTCTCCTGTGTAACCAATTATTGAGCAGGTGACATTGACCATATCCATTGAACAGGTGTCATCTCAATTAAACAAATTGATTAGTGTACCATCCCTATTGATCAGCTGACATTGCCCACCACTATGTAACTAAATTCCTAAAACAATGAAGTGCCAACAAGATTTGCTGAGCTTTTTTGGAAAAAAAACCAAAAATAAATGGAAGTTTGTTTATTTCAATAAATAACATATTTGTTGAAAAAATTGCAACCTTTGTTCGATGGATTTTATTTCATAAGTGATTATGTATTTGCGATATGGGTTCATAAATACACAAATTTGTATGGAACAGAAGCATGCAAAAAAACATTGTAGGTGGAGAGAGCGATTTGAAATTTTACTGGGTCTCAAAAAAGTTGCACAAGATCTCCCCGAAACAAAATCCTGCGAGCGCCACTGAGTGTACCAAAAAATTCTTCGTACAACACCTGGTTCAACACGAATTATTAGAAAGCACTAAATAATTGTAGGATTTTTTAAAAAGTCTCGATGCGAGTCTATTTATTGAGCATTTATTTTAAATACAACAACTAGAAAGTTCTTCTTATATTGTTGAAACTTTTAAATCCTTTCAGAAAATCAAATATTAGAAAATGAAGAAGTGAGTACGCAGTGTGTACAGAAGCATAGCCAAGGGGAGGGGGACGGAGGCTTGGGTGTCAGAACCCCCATTGCCAATAATTGTTCAACATTTTCCCCCTGTGACCAAGTGCAGGCTACGCTCCTGCTTAGGGCGATGTTATGCTGCCGGTCAAATGATCGTCGGTCACGTCACTTGTTACGCTCTCGTTTTAATTTCTCTACTCCGTGCCGAAAGCATGTTATGCTGACGGTCATTTGATCGCCGGTCACCACTACGCGTTGCTTACTTTTACTCCTTTTTTCGCACTTTTTATTGGGACTATAGTTTTTCAACTACAATTAGCAATTCAAATTCTTTTTCGCGCTTGCATCGGTCTGAATGGCACACATTTCTAAAGGGATTCCTGCTCCTGGAACAATGGTATCAGCGCCTCAGTATTTGATTGGGCCGAAATGTCTGGCATTCTGAGCTAATAACACAGGGCAACAAATTTCGACTTTTGGTCGGCTTTTCTGGGTTTGACATCAGTTCTAGGGTAATTAAAGAGCGCTGATTTCGAATCCGCAAACCGTTTTGAAAACTTAGTTTCCGTTTTCGCAAAAAATGGGCGTGTCACTTTTTCGGATTTTCCCTGACTTTTTTCACGTTTTCAATTGTAATTTCTAAACCAATAGACCGGTTGATATGATTTTCACTTTGTGTCATTTACAACACCTCACGGCTTCTTTTCCAATGTAATTTATTAGTATAAGTTTTAAAAATTCGCGGCAATTGGACCTCAAAGTCGGAAAATATGGAATTTCATGGCGTTTTATTTAATGTTGAAAATCATGCACATTTTTCGTAAATCAATTAACGAGTTAGGTGTTGAATAAAAGCGGAAACATCAAATAATACAACACAGCCAAATTATTTGGTGTGGTTTCCATTCTCATCGAAATAATAGCAAGAATATACCATAGTCGTTTTAATGTTTTTTCATACTTATTCCTTAAAAAAATAAGAGCCTCAAAATATGCAAAGTTTTTAATTTTTTTTGTTTTGAGCAATTCAAAATATTTTTGTTTTTTGCTTGTATTTCAGACTATAAATGGAACATATAAAAGAGCATATTTTGAGGCCCCTAATTTTTTAAGGAAGAAGTATCAAAAAAGATGAAAATGACTATGGTACATTTTTGCTATTATTTCGATGCGAAAGTGTATTCCGCCAAATAATTTGGCTGTGTTGTATTGCTTGATGTGTCGGCTTTCATTATACACCTAACTCGTTAATTGATTTACAAAAAATGTGTAGGTTTTTGACCATCTAAGAAAACGCCTTGAAATTCCATATTTTCCGACTTTGAGGTCCAATTGCCGCGGATTTTTAAAACTTATACAAATAAAATACATTGGAAAAGAAGCCGTGAGGTGTTGTAAATGACACAAAGTGAAAATCATATCAACCGGTCTATTGGTTTAGAAATTACAATTGAAAACGTGAAAAAAGTCAGGGAAAATCCGAAAAAGTGACACGCCCATTTTTTGCGAAAACGGAAACTAAGTTTTCAAAACGGTTTGCGGATTCGAAATCAGCGCTCTTTAATTACCCTAGAACTGATGTCAAACCCAGAAAAGCCATTTTGCTGTTGATCAGTGTAATTTATAAATATTATATTATATTATATTATATTATATTATATTATATTATATTATATTATATTATATTATATTATATTATATTATATTATATTATATTATATTATATTATATTATATTATATTATATTATATTATATTATATTATATTATATTATATTATATTATATTATATTATATTATATTATATTATATTATATTATATTATATTATATTATATTATATTATATTATATTATATTATATTATATTATATTATATTATATTATATTATATTATATTATATTATATTATATTATATTATATTATATTGTTACCCACTGTTACTGTTACTATTGAGAATCAACCTGGAAGGTCAGTGAAACTTCACCTCAAGTTGATCACAAATACAAATAGTTTGGGGTTAAATCTTTATATTATATTATATTATATTATATTATATTATATTATATTATATTATATTATATTATATTATATTATATTATATTATATTATATTATATTATATTATATTATATTATATTATATTATATTATATTATATTATATTATATTATATTATATTATATTATATTATATTATATTATATTATATTATATTATATTATATTATATTATATTATATTATATTATATTATATTATATTATATTATATTATATTATATTATATTATATTATATTATATTATATTATATTATATTATATTATATTATATTATATTATATTATATTATATTATATTATATTATATTATATTATATTATATTATATTATATTATATTGTTACCCACTGTTACTGTTACTATTGAGAATCAACCTGGAAGGTCAGTGAAACTTCACCTCAAGTTGATCACAAATACAAATAGTTTGGGGTTAAATCTTTATATTATATTATATTATATTATATTATATTATATTATATTATATTATATTATATTATATTATATTATATTATATTATATTATATTATATTATATTATATTATATTATATTATATTATATTATATTATATTATATTATATTATATTATATTATATTATATTATATTATATTATATTATATTATATTATATTATATTATATTATATTATATTATATTATATTATATTATATTATATTATATTATATTATATTATATTATATTATATTATATTATATTATATTGTTACCCACTGTTACTGTTACTATTGAGAATCAACCTGGAAGGTCAGTGAAACTTCACCTCAAGTTGATCACAAATACAAATAGTTTGGGGTTAAATCTTTAAACTGAATATAAAACATGAGCTTACGCGCCCCTAGTCAATTAGTCATAGCATACTCTCAGGTGCTGATATTAAATATCTTGCCCAACATGCAAATTAATTGATGGTAGAATTTGTTGCATCGCTATTAATCTTTTCGAAAGCTCACGGCAGTCACTTTGTGTATGCAATATATTTAGTGACAATTCTTATGTTGTGTACCAGCGCATCGAGTTTGCACACGTCTTCTACCATAATACAGTATTCCTCGGTTATTAGCACCCCGCTTACAAGGATTCCTCGTTTATAAACAGTGATGAATTGGAAGTGATGCATTTTCGGTTCCTCCTTTGTTGTGTACATTTTTCGTATAGTAAAATATTTTTCATTCGTTGTTAAAAATTGATAAAGTTCGGAGTGGTTTTATATGCCCTAACAGGGCACTATAGTACAGTACATAAAAAACATAGATCCCGTCAATATACACTGACAGCGAAAGACTCGAAAAAACATGAACCGATAGGCCTATTGACTTCAAAAATTGTAAAAATACTTGAAATAAAAAAAATTTGACACATGTTTCTAATTATTTTCAAAATCGAAATCTAGCAAACTAAGGGTTAAGAATTTGTTTAGAGTAAATGTGCAAACTCATGATCTAAAGGGCCTTTTGACTTCAAAATTTTTGGAAACACTTGACATCAAAGATAATAGACATATGTTTCTTTTTAAATCAAAACCTGACGGGGTCAACAATGGGTTCAGAATTTGTATCGGGGGAAACAAGAGAGCTTGCGTGCGAAGCCGAGGGGCTCAGCTAGTAATTTATAATTGCTATCTTTTATATTTGTGTTGTTTCGTGAGGTTGCTGCTATATCAAGTTTTGGGGTATGACATACGCCACCACACCAATAACCAGTAGCGGGGGGCCCCCGAGAGAAGCTTGTATATAAAAATTGTTGTATATAAAAATCAACAAAATGTGTTGATCATCATTTAAAACGAGTATGTAACACGCGATGGAGTGCACATTACGCTTCTGTAATAGTTTTAAGACATAATTTGGAGAAAATTATTTCTTTCTTAGAAGAAATTTACAATCCAGAAAAGGAAAACTTGGATACTAGGTCAAACGCTAATTTTCTTTTGTCTCCTATTTATGAAGTCATTTCAGTACAAATATATTTACAAAAACATAACATTAGAATTCACATGGGTCACAAACCCAAACTCAATACTTTAAAAATGTTCTTACTTCAAGAACTTTGTGAAGTAGTTAAAAATTTATTGGATTTTGCAAAACGCAATTGTAACGAATTGGGTGTGGATATTCTTCGACGCCGAACTAAAAGATTACTGCCGGGCGATCAACCCCACACGTAGCTATCACATTGGAAGAAGAAATAAACAGAGCAATGTTAGAGTGTCTAGACCGGTTTAGTTCCGAAATGGCAGATCGTTTTTCAAAAATGAAAATCGTTGTAAATACTTTTCAAATGGTCAATTGAAAATTTATTTTGACTTCTACACACACCGACATCAATGAAGCCATAGACAAGCTTATTGTAACATACAATGCTTTTAAGAAGGTAGAAATATTTGAAGAAGTGTTGCGACTTAAGCGTCACTTATCGACTTGCAATATGAAGACAACAGAAATTTCTCTGTGGTCTGGACTAAATTTATTAGAATTTATTGTAAAATGGGACTTCATTGAAACACTTCCAAATTTAAGTTTAATCGTGCAATATTTCTTAATAATTTGTGTATCGGTGTGAAGTTGCGAAAGAAGTTTTTCAAAACTGAAATTTGTTGTCACTTTTAACAATTGATACAGACACAGCATCGACAATTGACTTTGAAAATGCAATAGATAAATTCAGTTCAATAAAAGCAAGAAAAAATCATTTCTAAATAACACTTGTTTACAAATTTTCTAAAAATGTTCCCTCGAAGATTGCAATAATCAATTTTTAACTTAAAATTTTGCGCAAAATATGCAAATACAAAATTCTAAGTTAAAAACTAAATATTACAATCTCCGAGATTTTGCTTGTAAACTAGTGTAAGATACACAAAAATTACTTAATCTCATTAAACTTTGTCGAAGTCAATCAAATTTACATTTATTATTAGTATTACTTTTTTTTACCCCTACAAAACGATACGTTGAAATAACATGTGAGTAACATTTTACAAAAAAATGTCGTCTGTTACTGTCTGTCGAATGTAAATAAAAATTAGAAAAATGATTGAAAGTGAATGTTCCTTTAATTTTGTTTTTTAAATGTTATGTGTTGAATTAAATGTTATCTTTTGTTAGTTTACAATTGATGTTGTCCTACAGACTTGTTTTCTTTTTATATGTGCATTTTTAAACTACTTTATTTGTATACTTTTGAATAAAAGAAATTACAGCAGTTACATAATTTTTTTTAATTTCATAAAATTGAAGAATTTAGGGGGGCCCCTCAGCCGTCACCGCCCCGGACCCCGGAGCACCTTAAGCCGCCACTGCCAATAACGTCAGCTTTTTCTACCACACCAACGTCGGGTTAAAGACAATATTTTTCTGAAATTTGGCGCTCATTTGAAATATTTTTTTCTTGTTCTTTGTTTCGCACGCAAATTTTGCCGCCCCTTCCAATATGCCGTCCTAGTCTCGTAAGCTTCGTGCTTTGACCGCAACCGATTGCATTAGTATTAATGCATATTGATTCTATTAATTCGTTGTAAAAAGAAGCCTTTATTTTCTGGGCAGTATTGCTCTAGCCCTCGATTTATGGCGGCATTTAAACGAAAGAAAAAAACAATTATTTGATGAGGTGACTGGTACCCCGTTTCTATGCTGATCATTTCATAAGCTGGAAGGTCAAGGGTGAACAGTAAAACTTGACGAAGGGTTTTCCGACATTTTGTCAGCATTTCAGTGACCTCAACACTGTATAATTTTGAAAAAAACAATGTTTCGAACAATTTGCACAATTTTCAAATATTTAGAAAACTATTTTGAGTAGCTTTTAACAAAACGTTTGGGACTGATTTATTTATTACACTGTACAATACAAAAAAAATAACAAGGTTCTGACAACGGATTCTGGTAGAGGGGCCAAAAAAAATATATGTGTATCGGCGTTTTGAAAGTTTACGTCTGAATTTTTTTTAGGGGGGTCAAAGTTTTCCCCATTTTGCACATTCTTATGGTGAATCGGCATACGAAAACCATTTTTAGGTAGAAGATTTTAGTACCAATTTTGAATAACTAAGTACGAAATAAACACATTCTCAGTTTCGGCTTAATTCTGGCGTTCAAGTTAATTTCTGAGCTTTGATGTATTCAGAGACCTATAGTAGAATTTTATGGCGAATATTTTCGTGGTACATTTTGTCCTTAAAAAGTCCTGTTTTACAGGACATTTTTGGCATTTTAGAAAACAGGGTCAAATTGACCCATACAAATAGTAGCTAAAGGGTTAAAATGCTCCACAAAAATGTTCTTCGTAGTATTTTGCATCAAATTGCTGAACAGATCATATACCTAAAATGTGATGTTACATGGATTTCGTATGCCGATTCACCATAAGAATGTGCAAAAAGTGGAAAACTTTGACCCCTCTAAAAAAAATTCAGACGTAAACTTTCAAAACGCCGATACACGTATAATTTTTGTTGGCCCCCTTTTGTCAGAACCTTGTTATTTAAAAAAAAAAAATTGATTTTGTTGTGCAGTGTTATTGGGTAATTGTAATTATGCATTCAATGTATTAGGCAAACCAACTTTGCTATATCAATGCATTGAAGGAACGTATTTAATAGTTAATTGAATATTTCCACACACACCATAAATGTGTACAAGTTGCTAATAAAATAAGCAACATATATATAGTAAATCTAAAGAGAAAAGCAAAAACCCACTTACTCAACCTGTTAATATGCGTGCGATTACATGGAGGCAAACAACAAGTTAGAGTTGACCAAAAAACAGTAATAAAAATTTCAATTTTGCTACATTTGCAACGGTAATAAATATTTTCATTTAACATGAAACACATAAGACAACATAACAGTGTATAACATATGCTCAAAGTGAAGACACATTTGCAATTAACACGCACATATATCAGATGGTATGCAACAACAAATATAACAAAATAACGGTGAATAGGATGTGCACCGAACTGCTATTTGGTTTTTTAATGGACAAACTGAACACTCAGCGCAACGAATGGAGCCTGAACACAACAGAGGTAATATACAGACAATTTAACCCTTTCGTCACATGTACGTACATATGTATGTGTGGGCATATTTATACACATGCACATGTGAACCCCACAAAGGAGCATATGGTCTGTTCACCATGCATTGGAAAAGGGTTGCATGGAACTCGTACAAATTGAAAATAACGATTTCATTCCTTTTCAAGATCGGCAATGCCCCATTCTCAATAATTAATTGTTAATACAGCAGAGACTCGATTCTTGCACATATTGAAAACCGAGCTCGGTGCAAGTTTCAAGGCTGTCGCAAGTACCAAGGATTTTTCTTCCATACAAATTTAAAGAGATTTTCTTCCACTGTTAAGAATTCAAGTTTAAATTTTTAATATTTCAATTCAGTATACTTTTTAGCTAAAATGCATATTGCTTTTTCGGGTTGATGTTCCGCAGAGACTGATATATAGTCTCTCCACAAGCAACAATGTTACTTATGAGTTTCCTTTTTTATAGTTCAATTTGGTAAGCCTTATAACATTTCGATCCATGGGCTGTATTAAGGCTGCGGCCCATAGAATCCGTTGCATCCGTTGCGTCAAAGTGTACCAAAATCGCGACACACGCGGATTTTTTGCCTCCAGCTTTGAAGAAATGTACAACAATAATTTCGAACAATTTAAAAAGACTGTTCGAATGAGCAAAGACAATTTTAATTTGCTGTTCAATTTAGTTAAAGATGGTTTGACAAAGCATTCCAACAGGCCATCAATTCCACCGAAATGCCGACTTTTTCTAACTGTTGCGTAAGTTGTTTATATATTATTGCTTTACAATGTTGCTTAAACAAATATTTTTAAAGGTACTTGGCTCACGGGTGAAGTAAACAAATGTTCTCTTCATCTTTCAAGATGGGACTCACAACAGTGAAACGAATCATAGGAGAGACTTGTGATGTGCTTTGGGACACACTTGGTTCTACATACAGGTCTCCCTCGTATCGTATAGCGCGGTACTTCTACAACGCGTTTTCGATATAACGCCATTAAAAAAAAAACATTTTTTTTTCATTATGTTTTTTAATTTTTTGAATAAAGTATGAATTTTGATTTTGTGTTGGAATGTACATACATATTTAATTTAGTACCTATTTTATTTTGGAAAAATCTTATTGGAACATAACCCTAAAATTTATATGAAAGTTAAGTCTTCTATAACGCAAATCACATAACGCGGAATTCTCCTGGAACATAACCACCGCGTTATACGAGGGAGACCTGTATTTATCTATTCCAACCAGCAACGAATGGAGTAGAATTGCGCACGACTTCAACAGCATGTGGAATTTTCCAAACTGTGTTGGTGCCATTGACGGCAAACACATTAACATAACTTGTCCAGCCAATTCCGGTTTGCAATTTTATAATTATAAAGAAAATTATTCTATTGTTCTGCTAGCAGTATGTGATGCCAATTACACATTCACCTGCATTGACATTGGAGCTTATGGCTCACAAAGTGACGGTGGTGTCTTGTAGAATTCGGGTTTCGGACCGCGCTTATTGAATGGACAATTGGGACTGCCGGCAGATGATGCACTACCAGACAGCAATGTGAAATTCCCTTATTTTTTGGTTGGTGATGCAGCGTTTCCATTAAAACCGTATTTAATGCGACCCTATCCACGTTTGCGCAAACCCATAAATAGCTGATCTCAGTTTTCTCAAACGTTTTCTATTTCATTTAGGATCCAACTTATCACCTGCATGCGAATTATTCAAGAAGCGATTATCACGGGCTCGTCGTGTAATAGAAAATGCCTTCGACATTTTAGCTGCTGATGATGAGGATATTGCATTTCGTCCGGTCCCAAACATTTTCGGCAGTGTTTTTTTTAGTACTGAAATTGTTTGGTGCACGTATTTTTTGTTTTTCATTCGCGATGAATTTTTGTTGTTTATAAAAATATTTTTACAATAAAATGAATATTTAAAAGTTTTATTGTTTTATTTCGATTTGTTTTTTTTTTTTGTTAATAGTCCCCTTTCCTTAAGGGGGCCGATACATTTAGAAGCGTCAAAAAAGGTATTTTTTTTCTGATTTTATGCTGGGAGAGTAAAAACACATAGAGTCAGGTTTGTTTCGGATATATATTAAGGCATAATAAAACTGGGAGAAAACAATTTTTTACAAAAAAAAAAAAAACAAAATGGCGGAGTTATGGCCGATCTCCTGAGTAGGACAAACTTTGCGGGCGTCAACTTCCTAGGTAGAGTTTTGATCTGAAACAAGAAATGAAAATATCTTATGAATCAGAAAGCTTTTATCAAGTGCGTAGCGAAGAGATTTACTGTAATTTTGAAAAATTGGAGGTATAGTCATGCTTTTAGTGAAAAAGTGCCATGTTTTACCCGTGTTTTTGACATAAAAATTAGTAAATAACTGTGAAAACGATTTTTGTTAAAAAAATTGCTCTACCACGCACATGAATATAAAATTATCTATAATATGCTGTTTAATCCGACTAAATCGGTTAAAGAGCTCGCTCGCAATCTTGACGCCCGGATCAGAAAACATAGTTTTGAGAAAAAGAGGTTCAAAGTTTATGTGCGCGCAGCTGCCTGTATAGCCGCCGCGCGGGTCTTGGGCTATTATCTCCCAAAATATTAACAGTAGGCCAACAGAACTTCGGGACTATATTTTTAAATAGTTTATCTTTCGATTGCAGCAATAAAAAAAATTTCGATTTTTTTATGGTTCTAAATGTATCGGCCCCCTTAACTAGCCATAACAACCCGTTACTGGGTTACAGTCTGCCACAAAAGCTCTCTCCAGGCGCCTCTGCTTTGCGCGCGCCTCCTTCAGTACAAGCTGCCTTGTAATCGATGGTAGGTATCGAGTTGGCTCTTATGAGTGTTTTCCAGTATTTGGCGTAAAGTGAATATCTGCTTAATGGTGGACTTACCAGGTATAAGGTCGCACTGATAAGGTCCAATAAGCGTCTTGGCGAGTGGCTTTAATATTTTGCATAATACGCTCGTTAGGACCTTATACGCGATAGGAAGTAGGCTGAACCCCCTTTAGTTCGCGCATATTGTTAGATCGCCTTTCTTTAACCCAGGACAAAGAGCACTGAGGTTCTAATCAGCTCACCGCCGCTGGCATGAACAATTCTGCTTGTAACCCGTCTGGCCCTGTAGCTTTATTGTTCTCGAGTCGCTGGATAGTGAACCGGTCGTCGTCATAGCTGGGCGGTGGTACGTACACACCGTCGTCAATAATTGGTGCTGTCTGCGCAACTTCACCACTGGCGGTATTGTTCCCTTCGTCGCCTGCGAGCAGCTTGGTGCAGTGCTCCTTCCACAACCTCAGCATCAGTACACCCTGTATCTGTATCTGTAACCAGATCCCCGTTTTCGTCTCTGCAGGAAGATGCCTCGGCTTTAAAACAGTTATCAGTCAACGTAAACAAAATATTTCCCATTCATAATAGTTAGTTGGCAAAGGAAAAAATATTTTTCAAAAAATAAACGTTACAGATCAACGGAAAAAATATTTTTCCAAAAAGAAACGTTACCGAGCAACGTAAAAAAATTAGAAATTATACCCGAAATTATAGCAAGTCTGTATTCTAAAAGTACGCGCCTAAAAGCATGCCCGTAAAAGCATTCTAGTGCCTTGCACAGCGACACACTGCTTCATCGTCACACTATGTAAGTATTGTTACGAAAATTTGTTCTTTAGGCTTAACTATTCGTCTCTGGATTATGCTTGAAAAATAAAACACACCTCAATTACTCAGCGCAGAACGCAGTCAACAACCAACCATCGCTTTATTTACAAATTTACACTTGCTTGTCTTTACACTTGCTACTACTTATTAGACTATTCCGTGTTCCACCTTTGCTTGTTCAAATCAGACTGTCCCTCTGCGCTGCACTCGGCTGCCTTTTATATTTGTCTGCTTAGCGCGCCAACTGTTCTCGCACATTTCAATTGCACTATCTCTCGATCGTTCTTGCACCTCCCATTACCATCACAGAGTGCCTCATCGTTACAGTATCTTAAAAATATGTAAGATAATTATTAGGGCAGTTCACGATAACGTGCAAACGGTCTTGCATCATTGCATGTGCAAAATGTGATGGCAAATATTTTCAACGCAACAACAAAATGTACACATTTGCACTTGCCCCGCAGCTTCAAATTTGCAACACTGAAACCGTATTGCATATTGTTGGGCATGGGCAACACAGATTTGCCAACCAATCAGCTGTCACAATTGTCACGATGAAGCAGACCAAGAAAGAGAGAAAAACCAGATAAAAAGTGGACGGAAGAGGAGATTCGTACAATTTTGAGGTATTTGCAAGAAGCGCTGGAGTTAAAAGTGTGAATTGTTGATTGATTCGTTCCATAGACAAAATTCAAACAATTTATGATCTCAGAATTTAACGATTTTTATGTCATTTGAAAGAAAAAACTCCAACTAAGAAAACCCCCAAAAATCTGTGCAAAAAATCAATTAGTGTCTGCGCAAAAGCGGCTCAAAGTTGAAACTTTTTCACAAAAAAATTTAAACTCATATTTTCTGTTTTTTAGTCTATTGAGTAAAAAAAATTTTAAAAATACATGGTTGGTACGAAGTTGGTTAAACTTTCAATGTAGATTACGAAATGACGTGGTCATTTTCGTTTTTAATGTTTTCCCAAAAATTTGCGAAGCGTAGGCTTTTACTTCACTTTTAATTCAAAATATTTTTCTAAGTTAAAAATCTGAAAATTGGCAAAACACAGAGGAAAATATCTACAAAGTATGTGAAAGTATGTTCCTGGATTTTTTTTTATTTTAAGAAGCATTCTTTATTTGTCGGATAATGTAATTATATCCTCCTATATCTTCCGATCTCAGAAAATAATTCAATTTGAAAAGTGGTCTAAACACGTATTTTTGGACAAAATTTATTTTATTTATGCCTAAAAGTATGCAATTAGCACGAAAACTGATAAAATCTGCAAAAATGCAAAACATACATCTATTATTATCGTTTTTATTGCAAAACCCGATACAATTTCTGTTACTCTTTGGAATAATCAATGTTGATTTTACCGATTAAGTGTAAAATCTGAAAAATCTAGCCAACACATTTGGTGCTATAGCTTTCCAAAAATGACGAAATTTGCAAAATTAAGCCTCAGGCATTGCCAAACTACAACAGTTTAAGAAAAACCAAATGGAGATTTCAATTCAGCAGACTATGATTAACTAGTTTACCAAATTTTATGAAGAACGGACCACTCCTTCTAATTTTGTCCCGCGGTTGTATGGAGTCGAATCACTGTGCAGCGGCTTAATCGACTTATGCATGCTGTTTATTCTCGCAGGCTCCCACGGTGCAAATATTCTATTCTTCTTCTTCTTTATTTATTCTTCGAAAACAGCTGTGAATTTGTTCTGCAACCGATTTGCCATGAAATTTTAGAAAGTGTGCTCAGTTTTGATGGCAAATATTTGAAATGACAAGCATTTGCCAAGCTATTTGCACGTTATCGCGAATTGCCCTATTGGATTCCTAGTCTGTAGGGATTGTTATCCATTGACTGAAATAAACTGAAATTCATGGCAGTGTTATACTACGTTTACATTGAACCCAAATGCGTAGTTTCAAATGAGTCATTTCAAAGTGTTTACATTAGGTCTGATTGGGTATTTTTCCAGTAAAAATTATCCAGTAAAAAATATTTGGAAAGTAAGCGAGCTTACGCTCCCAAAAATGAAACTATCCAAAAAAGTAAACACACAGGAATTTGTAAGAATTTGCAAGTTTTAACTCTTGGTTGCACCCGTGGGACTTCGCACATTCACAATACACAGGAAAAAGGGTGTAAACAGGAGGGTTAAAGAAAGAAATAGCTGATCTAAAAGTTTCATTTGAGGTTTGAAGCGGTAGGGAAAATTAAGTTTAATCAGACATTTGATGCAAAAGGCAAATGGTTCGTTGGGCTCAATCTGCGATTCTTCCCTTTCCGCTGCAGCAGGTATGGTTGTTTTACATTGAGCCTCTCAAATGCGAAGCCAAATCACGCATTTCCCCATACAAATTCAAATCTAGGAAATTACTCATTTCAACAAAACGACGAAGCAAGCGCTTTCAAAAGCTTTTGCTTCTTTTTGACAGTTCAAAACCAAAACCAAAATCTGCGCAATTACCGATTGGTAAGTATCGTTTATTCGTAATTTAAACAGTATTATTAAATTTTATGTAAATATTTTCTTTTTTATATTTTCTTTTTTTTATATTGAAAACCTAAAGGATATGGAGAAAGCCAAAAAAAGAAAATTTCTTTGGTCAGCGGCTGGAGAAAAGCTTCTCTGCGAGCTGTGGCGAGACAAAATTGTGGGATTGCGTGGGGCAAGAAAAAACGGCCACATTTTTAAGGACATTGCAGAGTCACTGGGAGAATCTGGACTGTGAGTCTCCAGTGAGGAAGTCCGAACAAAGATAAATAACCTCACTGGTAGATATAGGTAAATTAAAATATTCATTTCTTTGCTGTGCCAGTTGCAAATTGTAGTGCAATGAATGTGTTGTATTTTTTCAGAAAGGAAAAGGGTAAGGTGAGTGTATCGCGAGGAACACCCCCCTCAGAGTGGCCTTTATATCGCACGGTACATGAAATTTTGGGCAGTTTTAAGTGCAACAACATTGAAGAGCTGATTGAAGAGAGCATAGGTATATCAACATTTATTATCTATTATTACGTGCAAAATCATTCAATATAAAAAAAACCTTCCAGACTATTCCATGCCATTTCCCCAACATCCACAAATGCACTCGCCGACAGTTCATTAAGCAACTGCTCAGAAGCTCCTGTAGCTCCACAGTCTCCACTGTCCGAATGTGCTGTGTGCTCTAGAAAAAATAAAAAAAGACACCACTGGCAGTACTTGGGAGCTAAAGGAAACAAAGGAGCTGTTGAAAGAAATTGCGCAGGAAGAACGGGAAACCGATGCAGTTCGAAAATCGATTGAAGAACGTAGGAACGAACTCTTGGAAAAATTCGTTACTTCATCGGAAGGCTTCCAGAAGTCATTGCTAGAAATTTTAAATAAAAAATAAAAACATTTACCTAAATAAATCGATATAGCAGCTCTTATATTTTCAGCTGTACGGTCATTGTCAGTCAGGGTGCAATTCCCCTCCTGCTGCGGTCGAAACAGAGGTTCTTCTTGTTCTCGAAGTTGTTGCATCCAACGCATATTTATAGCATCATATTTCTCGTTTAGAAAGTTATACAAAACGCATGCACTTTTTATAATTAGACTTGTGTTGCCAAAAAAAGTATTACATATTTAAAAATTTTTACGCAGAAGTACCGTCATTTGCTGGTTTTTCAAATTCTTGCAAACAGCTGCTTATAAAACGCACTCATACTGTGTAGCCACGGCTATTATGATTTATATTTTTAAACAGAATGATACAACACAGCCTACTTAATGAAAATTAAAAAGTGCGTTCGCTGTCAAATAAAAAATCGTCGAAAAAATTTTACGATATATCGTACAAATTTCCGGAAAGGGTTAATATATCCGAAAACCGAAAAGCAGAGTCCCCAAGCATCACAACTGGAATATTTACTCCGTTTGTTGGAGTAGACATCTGCTTCAGAATAGGGTTTGGATGATGCTGTTTTAATGATATTTTTTCCGAAAATTTGGGAGTCATTGCACCGGCCAGGTGCGCCAACATTGATATACATGAACCTGTACCTGAAAATGAACATCAAGTCTTGGAGTATTATTTTGCAAACTAAACTCTGTACCAACCTATAATCTACTGAAGCAAGTAATACTGTGGAATACCACCCTTTGTAGTTATGGTAGTCAACGGCGTCATCGGACGGGGTCGTACTTCAATGTGGCACCCATCTAAACAGGATTTGAGTTAATAAACACTTGTTCATACGTGCATATATAGTTACATATAACTGCATTTTGTTTTATCAACAGGATTCCCGTAATGCAGAATCCTAATCCTTCGACACAATCTCGCACTGTTGATTCATTAACCCTTTCGGTACTTCTTTTTTTTAGACTTTAAAAATAATTCTTTTCCATTTTATTACTGTTTAAGCCCACATAATGAATAATGAAAAGTAATTTTTTTAAATATTGTTCGACTTAAAGGAAAAAAAATTATTATTTCATTACTCTAACTTTATTAGTTCGAAAGTTATTAAAAAAAAAAGCGGAAGCTGCAATTCTAATAAAGTACAAAAATTCTAATTTATTTGAGTATCAGTATTTTAAATAATAGAAAGATACAAAATCATAGAAACGAGAATAATGAAATTTTGACACGTGATCAAGGAGATTTGGGGTTTTAACATACTTACCTTTCAAGAAAATTCGATGTAAATTTTGAAGGATATAAAGGATTAAAGTTTTCAAAGGACCTTTTTCATATCCTTTTTTTACAAATAGATATAAAATTAATTTTATTTAAATTCTTGAGCATTTTCTCTTTCATTTGATATATATACCTATATTATTTTTTATATTTTTTTTATTTTATATTTATATTATATTTATTTGCGCCTAGAGAGCGCACGCCGCGGGAGATAAAAAAAATTAATATTTGAAAAACGGCGCAGACCGACAAACTTCTGTGAACGCTGAAATAAAGGGGAACGTTTTCCGCATATGATGACATTTTTTTTTATTTTTTTGCAGCGTGAAGAAGACTATAGAAAACTTAATTGTTTATAAAAAATTAATGCAAAAGTTATTTTTTAAACTAATTGGGCGTGTAAAAAAATTGTAATAGATAGCCTCAACAGTTAATTATAAGTTCGCGTGGTCATCTTTTAAAAAAAAAATAGTTTTTGAGAAAAAAATTAAGAAATTTTTTTGGGCTAAAAAGTTTGATTGTTTGTAACATTAACAATAAATTGAATTTTAACGAAATAATAATGCCAAGTCGTCAGCATCATACCCGCTACAAATTAAGACAGTTATTTCAAAAATCGGTGATTTCGTGAATTTTTGGGGGTCCCACTTGACATGGCTTCACTCCTAACCAAACTAGGTATCAGGGTGAACGAACTCTGTAGGTTCTGTTTGCAGGACAATGAAACTGCAATACACATACTAAGCATATGGCCTGCACTAAAAAAGCATCTGGGTGATTTTATTACACCAGGTTCGGACTAAGTTTCCAGAGGATTAGAAAATGTACTAAGATTAATCTTGGATACTGGACTCACGGACGATCTGTGAAGGCCAAGGGGGCACAATAGATCTTTTAGGTCGCAGTGCACATTCCCCGCCAATAATAACTTAATAGTACGCAAAATACAATAAAAAAACGTAAAAAAGGAACATTTTATTGCTTATAAATGAAGCGTGCAGCCACTGCCGCTACTCAATCAAATCAAAAATTGTATTTCCGTTGGGTAAAATCTGTGCCATATGGCATAGTAAGAAATAAAATCAATCGTACAGCCTTGGTGAACTATATTTGGAATCTAACTTTTTTACACCTACTAAAGCAATAAATACCTACTAGATTACTTACATAAAGGTATGAAATAAATTTATTTTTGTAATAGAATAAATAAAAGTACGGTGATCTTTTTTTGTAAAATACGCAGCTCGATAGGAACGCGCACTTTCTGAACCCTTACAATTTACTCGGTACACTAATCAAAGTCGGCCTCGATAGCTCAGCGGGTAGCGCGCTGGCTTCTCATACCGAGCGCCCCAGGTTCGATTCCTGGCTTGGGCTGGAAAAAACACTCGTCTACTTCTATCGCTATCCACATGAAGGGAATGAGAATTACAAGAATCGCACAAGTGCGCTCTTGGCAGGCAATGACAAAGCCTCCAAGTGTGAAAGAAAAACTGCCAATCGCCGTTCGGATTCAGCGTTAAACTGTAGGTCCCCTCCCTCCCTTTCCCCATCCGTTTGAAACGTGTGTTGTATCACATGTTGGAAAAAATAGTGTTGCATACACATTTCAAACGGGTGGAATTTGTGGTATCACAACGGGCTCATAGGCCTAAGTGTGTCTCATACAGAGGCAGCCACTAAACCAACCAACCAACACTAATCAAAATATTTTTTTCATTATTTGGTATAAAAAACTTTAGAGAAAAATACAAAATATATAAAAATACTAGCTGACCCGGCGAACTTCGTCCCGCACGACATGTTTTATTTTTTATAATGAAATACGCGAGATGGCGATTCTATGGTGATGCAAATTGACGAAGAAAACCAACTAAAGAGGAGGGGGCTACTGATTAACGCTTAGACTGATGATTAGAAATGGATTGCGCTTGAACCAGATTTAAATTATATTGGCAGGGCCACGCCCCCTCATTCAATACCCGCACAATGCCCTCTGTCGAAGGAGAAAACGGTAGGTTCGTACTTAGTTTCATTGCTGTGCGATTTATAGTTCAGTGGAATAATTGGGTCACATAAAATGTTCCACGCCCCTTGTCCAACGCCCATAAAATCCTACCAGTAGAATGACTCATCTATGGGACGACACTATACTAAATTTCAATGCTGTGCGCCTTACAATTTCGAAGATATTCTATATTAAAGATTTGGCTTGTATGGGTGGTGCCACGCCCCTTGTTCAATACCCGTACCATTCCCTTTGTCGAAAGATATGAATAAATGGTAGGCTCGTACTTAATTTCATTGCTGTGCGATTAATAGTTCAGCGGAATAATTGGGTCACACAAATGTCTGTAGAATGTAGAATGACTCATCTATGGGACGACACTATACTAAATTTCAATGCTGTGCGCCTTACAATTTCGAAGATATTCTATATTAAAGATTTGGCTTGTATGAGCGGTGCCACGCCCCCTTGTTCAATACCCGCACCATTCCCTTTGTCGAAAGATATGAATAAATGGTAGGTTCGTACTTAATTGCATTGCTGTGCGATTTATAGTTCAGCGAAATAATTGGGTCACAAAAATGTGCCACGCCCCTTGTCCACCGCCCATTAAATCTGACCAGTAGAATGACTCATCTATGGGACGACGCTATACCAAATTTCAATGCTGTCCGCCTTACAATTTCGAAGATATTCTATATTAAAGATTTGGCTTGTATGGGCGGTGCCACGCCCCCTTGTTCAATACCCGCACCATTCCCTTTGTCGAAAGATATGAATAAATGGTAGGTTCGTACTTAATTGCATTGCTGTGCGATTTATAGTTCAGCGAAATAATTGGGTCACAAAAAATGTGCCACGCCCCTTGTCCAACGCCCATTAAATCTTACCAGTAGAATGACTCATCTATGGGTCGACGCTATACCAAATTTCAATGCTGTGCGCCTTACAATTTCAAAGATATTGCATTATTAAGATTTGGCTTGTATGGGTGGTGCCACGCCCCCTTGTCCAATACTCGCCCCATTCGCTCTGTCGAAGGACATGACTAAATAGTAAGTTCGTAGTGAATTTAATTGATGTGTGACTTATGGTTCCAAAGTTATCTGAAAATGTGCAAAATTCACGGTCAAATATAGCATGGATTTATATATATAGATTTCCGACTTTTCCAATAGATTTTCTGGAATTTTTTTTTCGCACGAACCTGAACTGACTTAATACGAATCGAACAAAACAAACCCCATGAAAATCGGCCGTTCCGTTTGAGCGTGATGCGGTCACAAACCACTGTGCCACTCTCTTTTATATATATAGATAAATATAGTATCCATAAGTTTCTTGACCTAAAACAGGCACTGAAAAGAGACATGGCATAGAATAACCGAAAGGGTTACGCATTCATAAGTGGATACGCATTCAAATATTTAGGTTTCATAACAGCCCAAACTTCCTTGCAAAATTTCTTTAAAACCATGCAAACTGTAGATTTTGAAACGTCGAATAGATTTCCTATTGTCCTGTATTCTGCGGAAGAGCCAAGAGCGTAAACGGCAATTGCAGTCCTTTTGTCCAACGATATAGGTTGCCAAAAATTAGATGAACTTTTTGTTAAATTTTTCATGTTATCCACTAATTCCATGAACGTTTCTTTTGTTATCCGAAAAATTTCCTTGAAGAAGTCGTCGCCGCTTTCGGGAACTTCTTGTTCCCAGAAATTGCTTCGGGAAGGCTAATAATTGCATAAACAATTATACACATTTGCATAAACAATTATACACATTTGCTATTTCACTTCCAACACACTATAGTACCTTCATCCAAAACCGTTTGCTTGCCTTCGGGCTCCCGATGGACAAGCGAACTAACATATGCAATTGCAATTGGACTCTCCTTGTTTTGCTTTATGCGTCGGCGATTTCTAAAGCAGCTCGTAATTGATTAATTCCGTTGATTTGGTCTATTATTACAAAATTCTGCAGATTTGTGTCCATTTTCACAATTTTTGAAATTCACAACGTAAACACAAATCAGCTGTCAAACGAAATGCGAATGAGGCAATGTAAACACTTTGAAATGACTCATTTCAAACTACGCATTTGGGCTCAATGTAAACGTAGTATAACACGATTTTGCATATGAAGAGCTCATTTTTGTATCGGTATCACCAGGGAAAAGAGAGTAAACTAAATTCTCATAAATTAGTTTGTTTTCGGAAAAAACATTAACAATTTAATATTATTTAGATTGCATTGCTGGTTGGAATTTAAAATGTAATTTAAATTTCTGCTTAAAACTGGAATTGGCATAAAATCCAAATAACTCTCATCATCCACTAATGTAATCTTAAAAAGAGGAGGCCGTGCATGCAAATGAAGCTGTGCATGTTTACGAAGGCCGTTCCTGGAGCGCGTCGAATTCTATCCGTCAACAAACACTTTCGGTACTTGAATGAAAATGAAATAAAAATGCAAAGTAAGTAATTTGTAGGTGTAGACGGCGCGGCCAGCAGTCTGCCTGTTTGGTGGCTTCAGTGCAAGTTTATGCTGCTGTGATTGGCTGCAATCTCCTTTTCCACTGTCACGTTACTCATGAACGGATGTTCAATGCTCTCCTTCTAGGCAATTTGCAGACTTAACAATGTCTATATGCAGTTTGCCCATTCCTTAGAAAGCAGAATGATGTGGTTTATTAGAAAATGAAATGCCAAGTCTGCGATTGTTAGGCACCGCCCAGAACTGTTCGATGCATTATGTCATCATAGCTTACACGTAGGCTGAGATCCCCACGCTGTAGCTGTAGCAGCTTTAGTGCGGCTTCCACGGCATTTTGCGTGACCAAACTAGGCGGTTCGATTTTTGTTTTCAATGGCATCAAAGATATTTACAAGTGAATACCAATATATTCTCCTGAACATTTTCATCATGTTTTGATTAAATCATGTTGTTGTCCGTTTTTATTGCCAATAATTATTAAAGTCTTTTTTGAAATCATAAAAATGTTTTCTTTTATTAAGAGGGGACTTCTTAGGGTTTAATTGTTTGGAGACCACCTGAACTATTTTTCAATGGAAAATATATTTTTTTTAATATTCAACGTTTTTCTTAACATCTCAAGCAGAGCAAGCAATTAATGAAAAAAGTATTAAATGAAGGTTTCGTGTTTAAGGCTTTTTTTGGGGAAGTTTTGAGAAAGTTTTGGTGTTTGAAGACCCCCCTATTTTTTATTTTCCCAAAAGACAATATAGTATTTTTTTTCAATATTTTAGTCAACACAACATTCATGTTATTTACAATATCCTTGTAATCTTAATATCCTTTTTATGTGGTGGAGACTGATATTAGTTAATTTGTTGTTACGATATTAATTGTTTAAGGAGTAACACCTCTCCAGTGACCGAAAAAGGCCTAACTTTGACGATTTACTTATTTAGCGAATAAAGCACATATTGAGAACATAGGTTAGGTTATTAGGTTAGGTTAGGTTCTGCATGTCTGTTCCTCCGACCACAGACTATTTGGTAGAATTGTTTGAGCATCAATTTAATCGATCCGGCTAGTTCGTCCGGATCGCAGTTGCCTATAATGCCCCAGTGCCCTGGCACCCTATTGAAAGAAAGTTAGTTTATTATTATTTTTATTCAAAATGGCGGCGAAAGCATATGCTTTGAAATCGTCTTATTTTTAACCCATTTAACATATTTTAAAGTATAAATATTTTTTTTCTATGTTCTATTGCCTATAGTAGTATAGTAGTACGTAGTAGTACGTACCTTTTTCTAAACCGATTTTTGTAGAAATAGTGCACTTTTGAAAAGAAGTCTCGATTTTTGGCAGGGATGCCAACTTTTTAGTGTTTAAAAATCGGACAGATATTTTAAAACCGTTTAAAAGGGGCCGCGGGGGTCTTGAAATTATATTCCACACACCACAATTAAATTAAAACACAAGCGACCTATGTATGTTGTATATCTTATAAGCATTATCCATATTATTCACAAAAAGTTAACTACTAAAACAAACGAAATTCACAAAAGAAGAAGTAAGTAAAAAAACAAAAAGTTAACGTGAAAAGAAATGAAATTCAAAAAAATAAAAAATTTAAAACAGAAAAGGAAATCACTGCTGATTCAGAAGTGCTACCATACTGTAGTATAGCACAACTGATTGTAGATCGTTACCATATTGTTTAATATATATTTGTGATGTTCATAGCGAGCATCGCTTTTATAATAATCATCGATTTTTGTGTGAAACGGTAACAGTGAATAGAACAATTTCTAATTTCTACATATTACTAAACACTTTCTTGGCAAGTTTATGTACGACCGGACTTTTTTGTGTTCGATTGTACTTTGCAACCGGACACGAACAAAACTTCCGAAAACCGAACTGTCCGGGCGAAAACCGGACGGTTGGTAACCCTGATTTTTGGCCAAAAAATTTTCAGACAATTGATTACAGCAAAGTTTCTATCAAATCAAAAAACGGATGCGTACCACCTGAAAGCAGACAATTGCCTAAGCAATAATAATACTCATAAGCGCCATTTAAATATTGCAAACAGATGCTTTTAACTATATTTTAATTTAAATATAAATGCAAGAAAGATAAGATAAAAGAAAAAACAAAAAATTCAAATGTTTTATATTATATATTATAAAGGAAATTTCACAGGCTATAATATAGTAACAAATTTATTATAACTTTTGGGGAAAACACCCGTTTTTTAAAAATTTTAATAAAAAAAAATATTTTTTGCTTATAACTTTTTATTAGTACACATTACATATCTAATTTTCTACACCAATAGAAAGGTATGGAAAAGGCCTGCCGTTTCATACCCATATCATGTAAATCGATTAAGAATTTATTGAGTTATTTTGATACCCGTTTTGAACTTTGACCCCAAGCCACGCCTTTTGTGGGCGTTTCCCGGACAACATTTTTAGTTCGTTGGATTCAGGAGCCAAACCTCTATATAAGAACATACTTATTTCTTTTTTTCACGAGGGTTCGCATTTATGCCCAACGCTGTTCGAGTAATACCACAGAATACTGTTGTACTGTGAATTACTGTTTATTCTGTGGTAACTAATCCATATGTCCACCCAATTTTAAAAAAGGGGTTTAGAGTAAAATGCGCTCAGTGCGTACTCCCGGGTGCTGTGGAAAAATCCAGAATTAAACCTGTAGAAAACTTGAATATTATATTTATGACTCCAAAGTCGAGTTTAAGACAAGAAACAAAAAAAATATATTTTTGCAAAATCCCCTTAATTCAAGGAGATACAAAATTTTAAATAAGTATCTGCTTTTACTTTTCGAGTTATTGCCATGCTGACACTTAAGTACTTACACGGGTAAAAATAATTCAAAAAAATCTTATGAACGGCGTTCATAAACCTTTATTTTGAACTTTTTGTAAAAAATGCATAAATTTTTTGATTTTTTTCATAAAATTTATGAAACAGTTCATACATGTTTATGACCGCGTTCATAAACCATTTCAAAAAAGCCGAATCTCACATTTTTGGTTCGGGTACGAGTCGAGCGGGCAGGCTAACTTTATTTTGAACTTTTTATGAAACATTCATAAATGTTTTGATTTTTTTCATAAACTTTATGAATCAGTTTTTGAACACGTTCATAAAGTTTCTGAAATTCGTTCCTAAACCATTCGTTCGGCCACGCCGAATCCGAACGGCGATTGGCAGTTTTTTCTTTCACACTTGGAGGTTTTGCCATTGCCTGCCAAGAGCGCACTTGTGCGATTCTTGTAATTCTCATCTGCTTCATGTGGATAGTGATAGAAGTAGATGAGCGTTTTTACCAGCACCGAGACAGCGAGACAGGTAATTCGAATTCGATTAAATAAATTATTTATATTATTATTTTATTTATTTTTATATAATTTCATTGCTATTAATTGTCAATTTCTTTTTAGCGGTCAAAGATGCGGGTGGCGGCCATATGCTGTTTATTATAAAACGAAAATTTATTGAATTTGTATATCATTATTCAAAAATTAATTATTCATATTTATAAATAATACACAAAATATGCATTTGTAGAAATATTATTCATAATTACTTAACATGTTTACTATAAATCACTTTCATATTTCGTAAGTTTCCATAAAAAGTATTAGAATTTTTCAAATAAACTAAAAATAAATTTTAAATTTTTAGGGATTTTAAATTTCAGGAATTTTTTATGAATAAAATCAAATATTTTATGAATTTCGTTCATAAACGATCGGGTTTATGAATGCGTTCATAGAATTTATGAACGCATTCATGAGCGTTCGGTAAACCCGAAGGTTTATGAATGCGTTCATAAACTTTTTATGAACGCTTTCACTGGTTCAAAAATTATGAATATGTGCATACAGTTTATGCACAAATTCACAAATTTTTTGAACGTTTTTCGCTCCGTGTATGAGTTATGGCCAGTTAACTAACACTTATGTAGTATGCACTGTGCTACGGTTACTCATATCAGACGAAGTACACCAAGTAGCTGGATGTACTCTTACAAACACATGCCTGTACATTAAGGTGTATATACTATATACATCGGATTCGTTTTCTTTCATTTATTACATAAAAATATATTTACATATGCTGTATAGAGGTGTAGAGAAAAGGGTGGAAAATGCTACCCAATAAGCAAAATACATTTACCATTTTTCTGATTTCAAACTTACATAAACCCATATAAGCCCAGCGATTTTTTTTGTCAATATTCGAATGAAAAAGTTTTTTTTAAGTTAAATGAGGTCGGACAATTCAAATTTGGGGTCAAAAAAATGTTCGGTTTTCAAGATATTTGGTGTTTGATTAATCGAACTAACGTAACTATAAATTTATATTCTGGCTATAATATTGGTTTTATGCGAAAAGTGTAAATATGTTTTCAAGAGTTTGATCAATTTTTAACAAGACTGCATAGTTACGTTTTTATATATTATTGTTTTTTAATGTTTTTCGATGCTTTTGAAATTATATCAAAAATAACCTTTTGTTTTGGGAATTCATACAACTGGGAAGAGGTGTAAGAAATGAATATATTTATCCCATATCACACAAAATATCCTATAATCCCATATTACAAATCATACCATCATATCATGCAAATACAAAAAAATTTATGGAAAATGCTAAAATTTACTGTTCGATTCATCGAACATTGGGCCGATATGTTAATAGGTTTGGAGAAAAAAATCTCTGATTTTACGAGTACAGTTCCGAACTCATTTCAAAAAAGTCGCTAAACAATGCATAGTAAGGAATTTCGAACATTTTTAGTTTAAAAGTATTTTAAACAAAGGTTTAAATTGATTGTTTATTATTTTAGTTTTAAAAAGAATGAAAAAAATTCATAATATTTGTCTTATTGCATGTTTATTTGGATTCGTTGTGGAAAAAACCCTCTGACCCTCGATTTATGGCAGCGTCTAATTAAAAGCAAAAGAAAAAACAATCGCTGCATTCTTGCTCTTTTTCCAAACAAGAGTGGGAAAACAGCAAAAAGAAGTTGTTTAATTGGTAGTAAAACAATTGCTTGGTTATTGTGTTTGCGTCAATGTTTATTGGGCTAATGCTCGCCCAACATGCTCGGTCGGCAATTTTTATCGTGGTATGCTCCATATGCATGCACAAACATATACACAAACAGACCATACATCAGCCCATACGCATCGTCGCTCGCATTCGTACTTGCAGTAATTAACTAGAAACGTTTTAATTGCTAATATATGTGCCTCTCGTACTCGCAACGGCCTTTTTCATACAAGTCAGTCGCTTTCTCCAACCCTTTTCGCAAATCCGCTGCCTTATATTGTTTCATGTCACACACTGCCATTTGCTGGCATTAATGTATACAATTATTTCTACTACCGGCATGGTGGCCATCCGTGAAAGAGTTTTCAACTTAACTTTAATTAGTCAAGTTTACAGTAATTAAATAATGTGAATTATACATACGTAAGCATGTGGATATATATATATAGGATCAGAACTTATTAGCAGCCTATTCAGAATGGATTCGTTGGTTTTTTCTCTGCTACCTTTTCGGAAAAAAAAAAATTCACTGAAAGCCTTAAAATCTTTATTTCTCGCTTCCTACGCTTCTTCAGATTATTCACCGATTGGCATCAAGGCGTAAGCTATGACCTCTGGTCCGTGAATTAAATATTTATGTCGTAGGCATTTTATACCAAGGATAGGGGGATAGATCCTTATTCCTTTATCCAATTTGATGTACCAACATAGAATTCTGAAACATGCTCATAATTTGCTTTATCTCTTCGAGTTTCAACTGCAATGAATTTTTAAATTTACAAAATACGACAGTAAAGCAAGAAAATAAAAAAAAAATTATAAATGTAAAATACGTTACTTATGGATCTGCTTCAACTAATTTACCAATGCAATTATTGCAACGATATGATGCAGTTTCATAACTCAAACACATTGAGATTTCACATTGGACACATACATATCTATTATATACATATCTATGATATACATTTCTATTATTATTTCTAGATTTCTTGCACTTTCAACAATTTCGAACTGCCTTGCCAAAGAAAAACATGC